>OY757920.1:103825971-104280971 GCA_963585895.1 Sepioteuthis lessoniana
GATGGGTTGTGTTATCTCTCCACTACTTTTCGTTTGAGTAATAGTCTTTAAGGCCAGGGGACACCCGGGGAGTAATAGACATTTTATTCCGTAATGCTGAAGTCAAGACTAACTGATTAACCAGTCCATCTATGAAGGCCTTTATAGATGATGTAATTTTTAGTCGAACACATGGAACAACTGTTGACTTGCTTACAGGAGCTCTTCAAATGGGCTGCGATGAAAATAAAGCCTCCAAAATTCCGCAGTTTATCAATTACTAAAGGAAATTGCAGAGAGATAAAGTTCTCCATTGATGGGAACTAAATCCCCACAATCCGCAAAAAAAGTGCTGAGTCTCGGTCGCTGTAATATTCAAATTAGGTAAAGCACGACTTTTCCAGAAGCTGCGTGACTCTGGTGACCCACTAGTATAACCGGTTGGAAATGGAATTCGAAAATAGCTGTAGAGAATGTAGAATCGGCCCTTAAGATGAAAGAAATAATTAGCACTGTGGAAAATGGTAGAGCAGACCTAGGCCTTCACCCACAATGTTGGTTGTTCAAGGAATCCACAACAAGCGTCTGGCTTGATTCCACTTGACACTGCATTCGGGTCTGATGTATTTTTAACCCTTGTGCATTTTTACATTTTTTACTACATAGGAATATCGAGATAATAATCCATGGATGCAAAGCTTGGTTCGTTTGTTATTGATCTGTCCTAATGGGGATCTCAATCTCCTCCGCTCTCGGGTTCCCCAGGAGGTGTTCACTCATATTTCTATCCATAAGGTTATTTTGAAATCAACACAGCGGATGACCCACCGGACATTCTTCTTTTTGTCGTCTCTACTCACCGTCAATTGTCTTTTCAAATTGTCAAGTAATCTTTCCTCTCTTCCCGGTCATTATTGTTCTGCAGATAAAAAATACTTTAGATATATATACGCCTTATTACATTTAGTGCCGGGGATAATGTGTATGTATATATACATACGTTTGTGTATATAACTATAGAAATACATTTTGTGTATATACGAGGATCATTAAATAAGTTTCCAGATTTTTTTTCGTATGGGCACTTTTATTGATAGTACACATATGAAACTCTAGTCCCCTTCAAAGTAATCTCCTCCGTCTGCAATGCACTTGTTCTACCGTTCGAACAACTTCTGGAATGCCCCGTGGAAGTCCTCTTGTGTGGGCGTGTCAATGACCTTCGTCACAGCCTCTTTCATCTCCTCAGTTGTCTCATAACGACAGCCTCTGTGTTTAGGGAATAAGCAGAAGTCACAGGAAGCAAGGTCTGGATTATAGGGAGGCTGAGCAACTGTCTTGATGCCCATCTTGGTCAAATAGTCTGTAACAAGGATGGAGTTGTGGACTGATGCATTGTCCTTGGGGAAATTCCACTGACCCAATTTGAAGAGTGCTGGCCTCTTCTGACGGAATCTCTTCCGGCGGAATCTCTTCCTTAACTCCCTTAAAACCTCGACATAGTAACCTTAACCCTAACCCTTTAGCCAATCAGCTCTGGTGTATTGACTTCCTTACTCCTCCCACACCTCTCATCGTCCCTCACAGACTCCCTGCCTTCCTTAAATCTCTTATGCCACTCAAAAACTCATGCTCGATTCATGCTAGATGCTCCAAAAGCAGTCTGAAGCATTCCATACGTTTCTGTGGCGTTTTTCCCAAATAAAAAACAGAATTTTATTGCATATCGTTCTTCTAAAGTGTCAGATTGCATTTTTGAAATTCACCAGCTGTGACAATCAGGCTTTAGTAGAGTGTATTCCAATTCCTGTTGTAGCTGTTTATTTGAACCTGAAATCATAAAAATTAGTCAGTCATCTCATAACAATAACATAGTGAATTTTCAAGAGTCTACGACAATTTTAAATGCCTGTACAAAAAAAAAAGTCTGGAAACTTATCGTATGCACCTCGTATATTTGTGTATATATATTGTTTTGTATATATATGTATATATATCTTTGTTTATATATGTATATAAATATATTTGTGTATATATCTATCTATATCTATATATATATATATATATATATGCTTTTGTATACATGTATATGTACAAATATATGTTTGTCTGGTCTCAAAAGCCATCTGCATAAATGAACAAAATCTATCTTGCACCCAAATAATGTCACTGCAAACAAAACTGATCGGTTGTGTCAGTTCTGTAGCAAAATCTGTCGCAGTTTGGCTGGCCTGAAAAGTCACCTACGAACACATACAATGTAAGGGGGAGTAGGGGAGTGGGGAGAGAAAGATGAGATAAAGGAGATGCTCACGCTCGATACCGGGAGGACAGTCATCATCATATGTTTGCCCATGTATATATACAAGTATATATGTTTGTGGGTATATATATATATATATGTATATATATATATTTATTTGTTTGCTTGTATATATAAATATAATGTTTGTTGTAGGCCCAAAGAAAGAATAAAAATATATCTTAAAATAGGTTGGTCCACGAAGGGATTTGTGTTTTTTGAATAAATTCAAAAAAAGCAAATCTCATCGTGGATGTATCTATTTAAAAATATACAAGTATATATATATATATACTCATATGTTTCCGTGTACATATATATATAAATATGTTTATATATATATATATATATATATATATATTGCGACGAGGAAATATGACACCCTCATACATTCACCGGTTGGGAAAAGATGCGCGACTCGCTGGCCGTCAGCAGACTATAGTAGTAAGCAGAGTAGTGGAAGTAGAAGCGCCGTTTCTCGTCAACCCTCCCTATTAGTACAAACTAACATGGGCATGAGAAAACCCCACTCTCTATTAGCCATTTATGCGTCAGCGGAGAGGAGCAGACCTGCGACCATAATTGGTACTGAGGGATAAACAGTCAAAAAGCTAACACGTGATAAGTTTTCAAACTGCGTGAACTAAACAGTTGCCGTTTCTTCGTCGGAGAGTGAAGACACCTAGTTTGGGATATGGACGAAACACAAATTCCAAAGTCATGCCGTGCAGAGAACACTGAGAGAAGAGAAAAAACTTCTTTGACTGAATTCAAACTTCGAGGCCTCTGGGCCTCGTTAAACGAATACCCAAACAAAAGACTTGTCTACAAGGAAAGAGACAATAATCAATCTTGGTCTTATCTTAAATAAGACGTACATATCTCTATCAACGTGTTAAAGCAGCCCAGTAACGAAAATATAAAAAGGAGGAAAGACGTGAACATACAGTTAAAGTATATTCAAATTTATCTTGCTGTATTCATGCTGACGGGAATAAAAGAAAAATTACGAGAAGAAAGAATACCTCTGTTAAGATAGAGAAAGGAAGAAGAGCTATCCCCTTAATGATAAACTTGAGATTCACCTTCCACTATTTAGAAGAAAGACTTTCTCGCTCTTGGCTTTTACATGAATTGTTTCTTATTCTTCTGTTTCTTTCTTTTATTCAATAAAAGAATATTGTTATTAATCTTGTTGACCCAGACACGGCAGTTCAGAGTACTTTTTTTTTTTTTTTGTGGAAGTATTGTATTTGTCGAAGACCTTGTATTTGAGGGGGAAAACTAACCAGTTATCTGTGTTGACTTTTAATAATCCACATATAACTCGCCTAGTGGCTTTAAAATGTGGTTCAGCTAGAGAGTTGGAGATATCTATAATAATAAATAGCGTCGGCAAACCACAGCCAACGTGTGTGCCCTGCTTTAACTGGTGAACTTGGCGGGAACGAACGGCACCCTGCAAGCCCGATCGGCACATGACGGCGTAACAAACAAATATATATATATATATATATATATATATATATGTATTCGTGTTTATATATATGTGTACATATACAAATACATATATGTTTGTATATATGTACATGTATAAATATGATTTTGTGTATATATATATATGTGTGTGTGTGTTTGTATGTGTAAATACATTTGTGTATATATGTATATATAGGTGTATGTTTCCAGCTTGTTGCTTTCGTCAGAGAACATATACGGCACAAGGCTTTGTAAATGGGGTACTCAATGAGACTTGAACTCACTCTTGTTCGCAGTTTAAATGTGTTTTTCCGTTTATATGGGTTTTATATAGAGGTCATCCTCTCTTTTCTTGGAGTGTGTTTACCTAAGTCTGCTTTACTCCTCTTTGATATTTGATATGTTTTTGCCGTTTTGTGTGTTGGTGGGGAGGGGTTTTGAATTTCACTCATAGTTATTTTTCTTCTGAGTGTGTGTGAATGTATGTCTTGGGGATTTTCTGTGTTTGTGTGGCAGTGTGTTTTAAAATTTTCTGGTACCTTTTTTTCTTAATAGTTTTGTCTGTGTATATGGATACATATAGCTATGTATGTTTATGTGCGTGTGTATGTATATATGTGTGTGTGTGTGTGTTTCCAGCTTGATGCTTTCGTCAGAGAACATGACTGGCACAAGGTCTAGTTAATGGGTATTTAATGAAATTTTAACTTATTCGTGTTTGTAATTTGAATGGGGTTTTTTTTGTATATATATATATATGTGTGTGTGTGTGTGTGTTAATTCCATTTGTGTGTGTATGTGATTCATGTTTTATTTAATTTTGGTTAAAATTTATCTCTAAAATCCCTTTCCATTATTTGAAGTAGCGTATAGTCGTTGGTTAGATGAATTGGAATTATTTTAAATTTACCTCGACTACATTGGTATAGGTGTTTCGAAACATTTAATTTTCTGTTTCTTCTGTTTTGATATTACTCATGAGTTGTGATGTCCTTGCATTAAAGGGCCTGTGTTGAACCTGTGTATATTTCTTTGCATTCGCTTCGTTCAATTATGTAGACTACATTTTTTGACTTGCAGCTTAAGTTTTTTTTTTATTTTGAATTTGCTTTCCGGGTTTTAAAGGTATAGGATTTAATTTTTATAATCATATCACATATTTTGCATCGTTTAATATTGCAATTGGTGGCTCCTTGTGTTGCGTTTTCTCCGAATGTAGATACGGTGAGTATTCTTTAAGATTTTTGGGTTGTCTCTGTCTTTTAATGATTTTTGTTGTGTCTAGTATTTCTTTGATTTTGTCCTTTTTCCGTCCTTCTAGATTTTTCATTATATCTGCCAATAGTTCTGGATTATTTTTGTTGTAGGATGCGACGTATACTAAGGGGTTTCTCGTTGTTGTGCTTTTTAGGGTTCCTTTAATTCTCTTTGGGGTATTTTTTTTTTTTGCTAATTCCAACTCTTTATTTATTAATGTTGTTGGATATCCTCCCTGGAGTCGGGTTCTGTGTAGTTCTTTAAGGCGTGTTTTTTAGGTTTTTGATCGGTGATTATTGTGTGCATTCAAAGTGCTAGCATGTAAGGATGGATTTTATACAGTTTTTGGGGTGGTGGCTTTTGAAGTGGTGGTATTGTTTATGGTTGATATCTATGATGATATATATATATATATATATATATTCTTGTATATATATTTTCTTAAACATATATTTTTCTTTTTCTTATGTATACATATATATATATTCTTGTATATATATTTTCTTAAATATATATATATATATATATATATAGATAGATAGATAAATAGATATTTTCTTTCTATATATTTTCTTAAATATATATATATATATATATATATATATATATATATATTCTTGTATATATATTTTCTAAAATATATATATATAATTTTTTTTCTTGTATATACATTTTTTTAAATAAGTATATATATATTTTTTTTTCTTGTATATATATTTTCTTAAATTTATTTTTTCTTAAATATATATATATATATTATTGTATATATACTTTCTTAAATATATATATATACATATTTTCTTGTATATATATTTTCTTAAATATATATATTTTTTTTTTTTCTTGTATATATATTTTCTTAAATAGAAATATATATGTATATATATATATTCTTGTATATATATTTTCCTAAATAAATAAATAAATATATATATATATTTATATTTTCTTATATATATATATATATTTATTTATATTTTCTCATATATATATTTTTTTCTTATATAAACATATTTATATATTTTCTTATATATATTCTTATATAGATATATATATATTTTCTTATATATATATATTCTTATATATTTTTCTTATATATATATTTTCTAATAATATATATATATATATATATATATATATATATTCTTACATATATATATTCTAATATAAATATTTTTTCTTATATATATATATATATATATATATTCTTAATGTATATATATACATATATATACATATATATATATAATATATATATATATATATATATATATATATTGTTATTAGTTATATATTCATATACTTAAATTCATATATATACATATATATATGTATATTCACACATATATATATATATATATATATACACACATATATATATGTGTGTGTGTGTGTCTGTGAGTGTGTGTGTGTGTGTGTGTGTGTGTGTGTGTGTGTGTGTGTGTGTGTGTGTGTGTGTGTGTGTGTGTGTGTTTAGAGGAAATGATATTTTACGACTCAGTATCATTTCTAAATTTTGAATATTTACGCAATAAACGAATGTTTAGAAATTATATAAAATCAAAGAGACAAACCCAAAGTGTTCTGGTCATGATATATATTACTAGGTATAACTTTAAACGAATGGATAATGTATTCTTTTTTTTTTAATATGATATATTTTTTACAATTATGTCGATTAATTAGGAGGTGTGCTAGAATTTTGAGGATGTTTTTATTGTTTATTAGAAGTCATAAATTATGAGTCATGCGCCACTCTTGAAGTGCGCGGTATAATAATAAGTACAATGTAATGTGAAGTACTTCTGTGCGGTGGATTATAGGATGAGAATTTGAGGTATTCGTTTGTTGATTTAGTCAGGAGGAAAAGAGAAGAAAGAAAATTCCATACAGCACGAACTTCCCAGATAATTCGTCAAATGTGATGGAGGCAATATATATCTTCTCTCCCTTAAGATGAACCCTTTCTATTTTTTCAGAATTGCTGACTAAATAAATTTTAAACGTAAATTGTATTATTATATATTAATAATTATAATCAAACCTGAGCTGCTTTGTTTGAGACCCATAAAGAAAATTCAAATTGTTCAATAAGAGGGTAGGATGTTTAAAAGCATAAAATTAAATCCTTCAACGAGAAAGAGAAAAAAAATAGGTTATTTATTGCGAGGTTACAAAAAAAGAGACGATGAAAAAGGACTTTTCAATTCGAGGATAGAAAGGGAAGAAAAGAAAAAAATGTAATTTATAAAGAAAGTGTGAAGCGTGAAAAAAAGGATATTGCTCTGAACTGAAAATGTATATAGAATTATTTACTAAACTTAGCTTAGATGTATCAGAAGATCAGAAGTGATAGTGCAGCGTATGAGATTCGAACTCACTTACAATGATCTGCTTAATAATAATCCCACTACGTGACGTGCCTAAAGAGGTAGATATACATTCAGTAATTCACCAAAAATCCAACCCTTTATTAAAAAAAAAATTTTTTTTTAAAGTGGGGCTGTTTACCGAAAAAACAAAATACACAGAAAATCTTGATACTGGTTGTTAATATCTTCAGCTAGCATGTTCAAATGTTCGTAATTACGATATGTGCTAGTAGGGTGCATCTTAGGACCATTGGTGGGAGAAGACCCAAAAGCAAGGTGTGTAGAATCTTAGCAATATGTATAAATTCTATTATAGTCTTTTTATTTCAATGGTAAACTAGAAAGCAATCAAAACGAACGTCATTTTTATCAGGCAAATCATCATTACAACAATGAATTGCAAATTAGAATCATTCTTTCTTTCCTAAATTGAAGAATCGACATCACTTATCTTCGAGAACCACTCTTACAACAGGAACCGAATGGGTTCACGAATCGACTCGTCTTTATATAAAATTCTATATATGTAAGCCTGTAGGGATTAAAAAAAAAGGAATAAAATAAAATTAAAAGTAGAAGTTCCCAGGAGCCCTCAATAAGCGTCCATCACTGGTCCTGGAAGTATCTCTTTATCCCGGCTGCTAGCAGTGAGCGCTTGTGTTGACTAGGTCCCGTGGGCTTGGCAGACAGCCATGTCACCTGTTAGCAGTCGACTCAGCTAAAATACCTCACTGAAAATACCAACTGGACAAACAACAACTTCTAATTTTTACCCGCCGAATATGACTCAAATATATTTCAACGTCTTGTTAGGGAAACGCGACTACTTCTACTGGTTCAATAAGAAGTTTCCCCCACCTGGATAGTTGTTAATCCCGAAAATAAAGATTGAGTTAAAATGTATTCTCGTCTCTTTCCTTCCGTGCTTAATTCTCTTGGAACGTTCTGCAGACTAAAACAACAAGCAAATGGTGTATACCATAACGGTACCAAATAGACATTCGTACTACCACGTGCTCGAACATGTTAATGACCGCATCACTACGTCTATACTAGGAGTCAGGCTCTCTTATAACCTCGCCGTGACAAACGCTGGAAACTGTCTTAGTTTACAACACAAAGGTTAATTCACGACTGCAATTCGCCGGGAAAAGGAATAGAGTATGAAAGTTGAGACGATCGTGTTGACGTATCAAAGAGAAACAAGTCATAAGGAGGAAAACTGAAAAATCTAAACAACCGTTAATCCGACATAACCAATCCTCTTTCATCTTTTGACATATACAAGTCAACGTAATACCCACAAACCGCATCATTCAATTGAAAATATGTGAAAAACCGTTATTTCGACATTCCCATTTGCATCATCTAAATCAACGTAATGCTAACAAATGTCAAGCATTGACTGAAAACATGTGAACAACCGTTAATCCAACATTTCCAATCATCTTTTCAACATGTTGCTTCATCAAAGTCAACGTAATGCTAACAGATGTCAAGCATTGACTGAAAACATGTGAACAACCGTTAATCCGACATTTCCAATCCTCTTTAAACTATTTGCATCAAACAACTTAACGTAATGCTAACAGATGTCAAGCATTGCCTGAAAATATGTCAACAATCGATAATCCGACATTCGCAATCCTCTTTCAACTATTTGCATCATACAACTCAACGTAATGCTAACAGATGTCAAGCATTGCCTGAAAATATGTGAACAACCGATAACCCAATATTCTCAAACCTCTTCCTACTCTTTGCATCATCAAAGTCAACGTTATGCTAACAGATGTCAAGCATTGACGGAAAACATGTGAAAAACCGTTAATCCGACATTCCCAATCCTCTTTCAACTATTTGCATCATCAAAGACAACGTAATGCTAACAGATGACAAGCATTGCCTGAAAATATGTGAACAACCGATAACCCAATATTCTCAAACATCTTCCAACTCATTGCATCATCAAAGTCAACTTAATGCTAACAGATGTCAAGCATTGCCTGAAAACATGTGAACAGCCGTTAATCCGACATTCCCAATCCTCTTCCAACTATTTGCATCATCCAACTTAACGTAATGCTAACAGATGTCAAGCATTGCCTGAAAATATGTGAACAACCGTTAATCCGACATTCCCAATCCTCTTTCAACTTTTTGCATCATCAAAGACAACGTAATGGTAACAGCTGTCAAACATTGATTGAAAACATGTGACCAACCCTTAATCCGACATACCCAATCCTCTTTTAACTTTTTGCATCATCGAACTTAACGTAACAGATATCAAGCACTGAATGAAAACATGTGAACAACCGTTAATCCGACATTCCCAATCCTTTTTCAACTTTTCGCATCATCAAAGACAACGTAACTCTAACAAATGTCAAGCATTGACTGAAAACATGTGAACAACCGTTAATCCGACATTCCCAATCTCCTTTCAACTTTTTGAATCATCGAACTTAACGTAACAGATATCAAGCATTGAATGAAAACATGTTAACAACCGTTAATCCGACATTCCCAATCCTTTTTCAACTTTTCGCATCATCCAACTCAACGTAATGCTAACAAATGTCAAACATTGACTGAAAATATGTGAACAACCGTTAATCCGACACCCCCAATCCTCTTTCAAATTTTTCTTTCCCTTTCAACAAATGTCAAGCATTGAGTGAGAACATGTGAACAACTGTTAATCCGATATTTCCAATCCTCTTTCAACTTTTTGCATCATCCTACTCAACATAATGCTAACAGATTTCAAGCATTGCCTGAAAACATGTGAAGAACCGTTAATCCGACATTCCCAAGCTCCTTTCAACTTTTTGAATCATCGAACTTAACGTAACAGATATCAAGCATTGAATGAAAACATGTTAACAACCGTTAATCCGACATTCCCAATCCTTTTTCAACTTTTCGCATCATCCAACTCAACGTAATGCTAACAAATGTCAAACATTGACTGATAATATGCGAACAACCGTTAATCCGACATACCCAATCCTCTTTCAAATTTTTCTTTCCCTTTTAACAAATGTCAAGCATTGAGTAAGAACATGTGAACAACTGTTAATCCGATATTTCCAATCCTCTTTCAACTTTTTGCATCATCCTACTCAACATAATGCTAACAGATTTCAAGCATGGACGGAAAACTTGTGAACAACCGTTAATCCGACATACCCAATCCTCTTTCAACTTTTTGCATCATCCTACTCAACGTAATGCTAAAAAATGTCAAGCATTGAAGGAAAACATGTGAAAAACCGGTAATCCGACATTCCCAATCATCTTTTCAACATGTTGCTTCATCAAAGTCAACGTAATGCTAACAAATGTCAAGCATTGACTGAAAATATGTGAACAACCGGTAATCCGACATTCCCAATCCTCTTTTCAACATGTTGCTTCATCAACTTTTTGCATCATCAAAGACAACGTAATGCTAACAGATGTCAAGCATTGCCTGAAAACATGTGAACAACCGTTAATCCGACATTCCCAATCCTCTTTCAACTTTTTGCATCATCAAAGACAACGTAATGCTAACAGATGTCAAGCATTGCCTGAAAACATGTGAAAAACCGTTAATCCGATATTCCCAATCCTCTTTCAACTTTTTGCATCATCAAAGACAACGTAATGCTAACAGATGTCAAGCATTGGCAGAAAACATGTGAAAAACCGTTAATCCGACATTCCCAATCCTCTTTCAACTTTTTGCATCATCAAAGTCAACGTAATGCTAACAGATGTCATGCATTGCCTGAGAACATGTGAACAACCGTTAATCCGACATTCCCAATCCTCTTTCAACTTTTTGCATCATCCTACTCAACATAATGCAAACAAATGTCAAGCATTGACGGAAAATATGTCAACAATCGAAAATCCGACATTCGCAATCCTCTTTCAACTATTTGCATCATACAACTCAACGTAATGCTAACAGATGTCAAGCATTGCCTGAAAACATATGAACAACCGTTAATCCGACATTCCCAATCCTCTTTCAACTTTTTGCATCATCAAAGTCAACGTAATGCTAACAGATGTCAAGCATTGCCTGAAAACATGTGAACAACCGTTAATCCGACATACCCAATCCTCTTTCAAATTTTTCTTTCCCTTTCAACAAATGTCAAGCATTGACTGAAAACATGTGAACAACCGTTAATCCGACATTCCCAATCCTCTTTCAACTTTTTGCATCATCAAGACAACGTAATGCTAAGAGATGTCAAGCATTGACGGTAAACATGTGAACAACCGTTAATCCGACATACCCAATCCTCTTTCAAATTTTTCTTTCCCTTTCAACAAATGTCAAGCATTGCCTGAAAACATGTGAACAACCGTTAATCCGAAATTCCCAATCCTCTTTCAACTTTTTGCATCATCAAAGACAACGTAATGCTAACAGATGTCAAGCATTGCCTGAAAACATGTGAACAACCGTTAATCCGACATTCCCAATCCTCTTTCAACTTTTTGCATCATCAAAGACAACGTAATGCTAACAGATGTCAAGCATTGCCTGAAAACATGTGAACAACCGTTAATCCGACATTCCCAATCCTCTTTCAACTTTTTGCATCATCAAAGTCAACGTAATGCTAACAGATGTCAAGCATTGCCCTAAAAAATGTGAACAACCGTTAATCCGACATACCCAATCCTCTTTCAAATTTTTCTTTCCCTTTCAACAAATGTCAAGCATTGCCTGAAAACATATGAACAACCGTTAATCCGACATTCCCAATCCTCTTTCAACTTTTTGCATCATCAAAGACAACGTAATGCTAACAGATGTCAAGCATTGACAGAAAACATGTGAAAAACCGTTAATCCGACATTCCCAATACTCTTTCAACTTTTTGCATCATCAAAGTCAACGTAATGCTAACAGATGTCAAGCATTGCCTGAAAACATGTGAACAACCGTTAATCCGACATTCCTAATCCTCTTTCAACTTTTTGCATCATCAAAGACAACGTAATGCTAACAGATGTCAAGCATTGCCGTAAAACATGTGAACAACCGTTAATCCGACATTCCCAATCCTCTTTCAACTTTTTGCATCATCAAAGACAACGTAATGCTAACAGATGTCAAGCATTGACGGAAAACATGTGAAAAACCGTTAATCCGACATACCCAATCCTCTTTCAAATTTTTCTTTCCCTTTCAATAAATGACAAGCATTGCCTGAAAACATGTGAAAAACCGTTAATCCGACATACCCAATCCTCTTTCAACTTTTTGCATCATCAAAGACAACGTAATGCTAACAGATGTCAAGCATTGCCTGAAAACATGTGAACAACCGTTAATCCGACATTCCCAATCCTCTTTCAACTTTTTGCATCATCAAAGACAACGTAATGCTAACAGATATCAAGCATTGCCTGAAAATATGTGAACAACCGTTAATCCGACATACCCAATCCTCTTTCAAATTTTTTCTTTCCCTTTCAACAAATGTCAAGCATTGAGTAAGAACATGTGAACAACTGTTAATCCGATATTTCCAATCCTCTTTCAACTTTTTGCATCATCCTACTCAACATAATGCAAACAGATTTCAAGCATGGACGGAAAACTTGTGAACAACCGTTAATCCGACATACCCAATCCTCTTTTAACTTTTTGCATCATCCTACTCAACGTAAGTAAGTAAGTTAGCGACCATAGTCGAGGGTGACCCGAAGGCTCCCTTTTCGATAGCTACTACACCAAGGTGTAGGGGAGGCGCTACTCCATTCCCAGGATTGCTCCACTTTACCCTTGAACCGTACCTTATAATGCTGAGTGTTCAGCAAGGTGGTATCAAGTACCATTTTTAAAGTCTTTGGTATGACTCGACCTGGGATTGAACCCGGGTCTCCCGGGCCATTGGCGAACACTCTAACCGCTGGGCCAATGTCCCGGTTCCTAAACGTAATGCTAACAAATGTCAAGCATTGACGGAAAACATGTGAAAAACCGGTAATCCGACATTCCCAATCATCTTTTCAACATGTTGCTTCATCAAAGTCAACGTAATGCTAACAAATGTCAAGCATTGACTGAAAATATGTGAACAACCGGTAATCCGACATTCCCAATCCTCTTTCAACATGTTGCTTCATCAAAGACAACGTAATGCTAACAGATTTCAAGCATTGACAGAAAACATGTGAAAAACCGTTAATCCGACATTCCCAATCCTCTTTCAACTTTTTGCATCATCAAAGTAAAAATAATGCTAACAGATGTCATGCATTGCCTGAAAACATGTGAACAACCGTTAATCCGACATTCCCAATCCTCTTTCAACTTTTTGCATCATCAAAGACAACGTAATGCTAACAGATGTCAAGCATTGCCTGAAAACATGTGAACAACCGTTAATCCGACATTCCCAATCCTCTTTCAACTTTTTGCATCATCAAAGACAACGTAATGCTAACAGATGTCAAGCATTGCCTGAAAACATGTGAACAACCGTTAATCCGACATTCCCAATCCTCTTTCAACTTTTTGCATCATCAAAGACAACGTAATGCTAACAGATGTCAAGCATTGACAGAAAACATGTGAACAACCTTTAATCCGACATACCCAATCCTCTTTCAAATTTTTCTTTCCCTTTCAACAAATGTCAAGCATTGAGTAAGAACATCTGAACAACTGTTAATCCGATATTTCCAATCCTCTTTCAACTTTTTGCATCATCCTACTCAACATAATGCTAACAGATTTCAAGCATGGACGGAAAACTTGTGAACAACCGTTAATCCGACATACCCAATCCTCTTTCAATTTTTTGCATCATCCTACTCAACGTAATGCTGACAAATGTCAAGCATTGACGGAAAACATGTGAAAAACAGGTAATCCGACATTCCCAATCCTCATTCAACTTTTTGCATCATCAAAGACAACGTAATGCTAACAGATGTCAAGCATTGACGGAAAACATGTGAAAAACAGTTAATCCGACATACCCAATCCTCTTTCAACTTTTTGCATCATCAAAGACAACGTAATGCTAACAGATGTCAAGCATTACCTGAAAACATGAGAACAACCGTTAATCCGACATTCCCAATCCTCTTTCAACTTTTTGCATCATCAAAGACAACGTAATGCTAACAGATGTCAAGCATTGCCTGAAAACATGTGAACAACCGTTAATCCGACATACCCAATCCTCTTTCAACTTTTTCTTTCCCTTTCAGCAAATGTCAAGCATTGCCCGAAAACATGTGAACAACCGTTAATCCGACATTCCCAATCCTCTTTCAACTTTTTGCATCATCAAAGACAACGTAATGCTAACAGATGTCAAGCATTGCCTGAAAACATGTGAAAAACCGTTAATCCGATATTCCCAATCCTCTTTCAACTTTTTGCATCATCAAAGACAACGTAA
The DNA here is from genome assembly GCA_963585895.1 of Sepioteuthis lessoniana. NCBI lineage: Eukaryota > Metazoa > Mollusca > Cephalopoda > Myopsida > Loliginidae > Sepioteuthis > Sepioteuthis lessoniana. The sequence continues at coordinate 103,840,791 of OY757920.1, forward strand.
TGCTAACAGATGTCAAGCATTGACAGAAAACATGTGAAAAACCGTTAATCCGACATTCCCAATCCTCTTTCAACTTTTTGCATCATCAAAGTCAACGTAATGCTAACAGATGTCATCCATTGCCTGAAAACATGTGAACAACCGTTAATCCGACATTCCCAATCCTCTTTCAAATTTTTGCATCATCCTACTCAACATATTGCTAACAAATGTCAAGCATTGACGGAAAATATGTCAACAATCGATAATCCGACATTCACAATCCTCTTTCAACTATTTGCATCATACAACTAAACGTAATGCTAACAGATGTCAAGCATTGCCTGAAAACATGTGAACAACCGTTAATCCGACATTCCCAATCCTTTTTCAACTTTTTGCATCATCAAAGTCAACGTAATGCTAACAGATGTCAAGCATTGCCTGAAAACATGTGAACAACCGTTAATCCGACATACCCAATCCTCTTTCAAATTTTTCTTTCCCTTTCAACAAATGTCAAGCATTGACTGAAAACATGTGAACAACCGTTAATCCGACATTCCCAATCCTCTTTCAACTTTTTGCATCATCAAAGACAACGTAATGCTAACAGATGTCAAGCATTGCCTGAAAACATGTGAACAACCGTTAATCCGACATTCCCAATCCTCTTTCAACTTTTTGCATCATCAAAGACAACGTAATGCTAACAGATGTCAAGCATTGACAGAAAACATGTGAACAACCTTTAATCCGACATTCCCAATCCTCTTTCAACTTTTTGCATCATCAAAGACAACGTAATGCTAACAGATGTCAAGCATTGCCTGAAAACATGTAAACAACCGGTAATCCGACATTCCCAATCCTCTTTCAAATTTTTGCATCATCAAATTCAACGTAATGCTAACAGATGTCAAGCATTGCCCTAAAACATGTAAACAACCGTTAATCTGACATACCCAATCCTCTTTCAAATTTTTCTTTCCCTTTCAACAAATGTCAAGCATTGCCCGAAAACATGTGAACAACCGTTAATCCGACATTCCCAATCCTCTTTCAACTTTTTGCATCATCAAAGACAACGTAATGCTAACAGATGTCAAGCATTGACGGAAAACATGTGAAAAACCATTAATCCGACATACCCAATCCTCTTTCAAATTTTTCTTTCCCTTTCAACAAATGTCAAGCATTGCCTGAAAACATGTGAACAACCGTTAATCCGACATTCCCAATCCTCTTTCAACTTTTTGCATCATCAAAGACAACGTAATGCTAACAGATGTCAAGCATTGACAGAAAACATGTGAACAACCTTTAATCCGACATTCCCAATCCTCTTTCAACTTTTTGCATCATCAAAGACAACGTAATGCTAACAGATGTCAAGCATTGCCTGAAAACATGTAAACAACCGTTAATCCGACATTCCCAATCCTCTTTCAAATTTTTGCATCATCAAATTCAACGTAATGCTAACAGATGTCAAGCATTGCCCTAGAACATGTAAACAACCGTTAATCTGACATACCCAATCCTCTTTCAAATTATTCTTTCCCTTTCAACAAATGTCAAGCATTGACTGAAAACATGTGAACAACCGTTAATCCGACATTCCCAATCCTCTTTCAACTTTTTGCATCATCAAAGACAACGTAATGCTAACAGATGTCAAGCATTGCCTGAAAACATGTGAACAACCGTTAATCCGACATTCCCAATCCTCTTTCAACTTTTTGCATCATCAAAGAAAACGTAATGCTAACAGATGTCAAGCATTGACGGAAAACATGTGAAAAACCGTTAATCCGACATACCCAATCCTCTTTCAAATTTTTCTTTCCCTTTCAACAAATGACAAGCATTGCCTGAAAACATGTGAAAAACCGTTAATCCGACATACCCAATCCTCTTTCAACTTTTTGCATCATCAAAGACAACGTAATGCTAACAGATGTCAAGCATTGCCTGAAAACATGTGAACAACCGTTAATCCGACATTCCCAATCCTCTTTCAACTTTTTGCATCATCAAAGACAACGTAATGCTAACAGATGTCAAGCATTGCCTGAAAATATGTGAACAACCGTTAATCCGACATACCCAATCCTCTTTCAAATTTTTCTTTCCCTTTCAACAAATGTCAAGCATTGAGTAAGAACATGTGAACAACTGTTAATCCGATATTTCCAATCCTCTTTCAACTTTTTGCATCATCCTACTCAACATAATGCAAACAGATTTCAAGCATGGACGGAAAACTTGTGAACAACCGTTAATCCGACATACCCAATCCTCTTTTAACTTTTTGCATCATCCTACTCAACGTAAGTAAGTAAGTTAGCGACCATAGTCGAGGGTGACCCGAAGGCTCCCTTTTCGATAGCTACTACACCAAGGTGTAGGGGAGGGCGCTACTCCATTCCCAGGATTGCTCCACTTTACCCTTGAACCGTACCTTATAATGCTGAGTGTTCAGCAAGGTGGTATCAAGTACCATTTTTAAAGTCTTTGGTATGACTCGACCTGGGATTGAACCCGGGTCTCCCGGGCCATTGGCGAACACTCTAACCGCTGGGCCAATGTCCCGGTTCCTAAACGTAATGCTAACAAATGTCAAGCATTGACGGAAAACATGTGAAAAACCGGTAATCCGACATTCCCAATCATCTTTTCAACATGTTGCTTCATCAAAGTCAACGTAATGCTAACAAATGTCAAGCATTGACTGAAAATATGTGAACAACCGGTAATCCGACATTCCCAATCCTCTTTCAACATGTTGCTTCATCAAAGACAACGTAATGCTAACAGATTTCAAGCATTGACAGAAAACATGTGAAAAACCGTTAATCCGACATTCCCAATCCTCTTTCAACTTTTTGCATCATCAAAGTAAAAATAATGCTAACAGATGTCATGCATTGCCTGAAAACATGTGAACAACCGTTAATCCGACATTCCCAATCCTCTTTCAACTTTTTGCATCATCAAAGACAACGTAATGCTAACAGATGTCAAGCATTGCCTGAAAACATGTGAACAACCGTTAATCCGACATTCCCAATCCTCTTTCAACTTTTTGCATCATCAAAGACAACGTAATGCTAACAGATGTCAAGCATTGCCTGAAAACATGTGAACAACCGTTAATCCGACATTCCCAATCCTCTTTCAACTTTTTGCATCATCAAAGACAACGTAATGCTAACAGATGTCAAGCATTGACAGAAAACATGTGAACAACCTTTAATCCGACATACCCAATCCTCTTTCAACTTTTTGCATCATCAAAGACAACGTAATGCTAACAGATGTCAAGCATTGCCTGAAAACATGTGAACAACCGTTAATCCGACATTCCCAATCCTCTTTCAACTTTTTGCATCATCAAAGACAACGTAATGCTAACAGATGTCAAGCATTGACAGAAAACATGTGAACAACCTTTAATCCGACATTCCCAATCCTCTTTCAACTTTTTGCATCATCAAAGACAACGTAATGCTAATAGATGTCAAGCATTGCCTGAAAACATCTGAACAACCGTTAATCCGACATTCCCAATCCTCTTTCAACTTTTTGCATCATCAAAGACAACGTAATGCTAACAGATGTCAAGCATTGCCTGAAAACATGTGAACAACCGTTAATCCGACATTCCTAATCCTCTTTCAAATTTTTGCATCATCAAAGTCAACGTAATGCTAACAGATGTCAAGCATTGCCCTAAAACATGTGAACAACCGTTAATCCGACATACCCAATCCTCTTTCAAATTTTTCTTTCCCTTTCAACAAATGTCAAGCATTGCCTGAAAACATGTGAAAAACCGTTAATCCGACATTCCCAATCCTCTTTCAATTTTTTCTTTCCCTTTCAACAAATGTCAAGACTTGACTGAAAACATCTGAACAACCGTTAATCCGACATTCCCAATCCTCTTTCAACTTTTTGCATCATCAAAGACAACGTAATGCTAACAGATGTCAAGCATTGCCTGAAAACATGTGAACAACCGTTAATCCGACATTCCTAATCCTCTTTCAAATTTTTGCATCATCAAAGTCAACGTAATGCTAACAGATGTCAAGCATTGCCCTAAAACATGTGAACAACCGTTAATCCGACATACCCAATCCTCTTTCAAATTTTTCTTTCCCTTTCAACAAATGTCAAGCATTGCCTGAAAACATGTGAACAACCGTTAATCCGACATTCCCAATCCTCTTTCAACTTTTTGCATCATCAAAGACAACGTAATGCTAACAGATGTCAAGCATTGCCTGAAAACATGTGAACAACCGTTAATCCGACATTCCCAATCCTCTTTCAACTTTTTGCATCATCAAAGACAACGTAATGCTAACAGATGTAAAGCATTGACAGAAAACATGTGAACAACCGTTAATCCGACATTCCCAATCCTCTTTCAACTTTTTGCATCATCAAAGACAACGTAATGCTAACAGATGTCAAGCATTGACAGAAAACATGTGAAAAACCGTTAATCCGACATTCCCAATCCTCTTTCAACTTTTTGCATCATCAAAGTCAACGTAATGCTAACAGATGTCAAGCATTGCCTGAAAACATCTGAACAACCGTTAATCCGACATTCCCAATCCTCTCTCAACTTTTTGCATCATCAAAGACAACGTAATGCTAACAGATGTCAAGCATTGCCTGAAAACATGTGAACAACCGTTAATCCGACATTCCTAATCCTCTTTCAAATTTTTGCATCATCAAAGTCAACGTAATGCTAACAGATGTCAAGCATTGCCCTAAAACATGTGAACAACCGTTAATCCGACATACCCAATCCTCTTTCAAATTTTTCTTTCCCTTTCAACAAATGTCAAGCATTGCCTGAAAACATGTGAACAACCGTTAATCCGACATTCCCAATCCTCTTTCAATTTTTTCTTTCCCTTTCAAAAAATGTCAAGACTTGACTGAAAACATCTGAACAACCGTTAATCCGACATTCCCAATCCTCTTTCAACTTTTTGCATCATCAAAGACAACGTAATGCTAACAGATGTCAAGCATTGCCTGAAAACATGTGAACAACCGTTAATCCGACATTCCTAATCCTCTTTCAAATTTTTGCATCATCAAAGTCAACGTAATGCTAACAGATGTCAAGCATTGCCCTAAAACATGTGAACAACCGTTAATCCGACATACCCAATCGTCTTTCAAATTTTTCTTTCCCTTTCAACAAATGTCAAGCATTGCCTGAAAACATGTGAACAACCGTTAATCCGACATTCCCAATCCTCTTTCAACTTTTTGCATCATCAAAGACAACGTAATGCTAACAGATGTCAAGCATTGCCTGAAAACATGTGAACAACCGTTAATCCGACATTCCCAATCCTCTTTCAACTTTTTGCATCATCAAAGACAACGTAATGCTAACAGATGTCAAGCATTGACAGAAAACATGTGAACAACCTTTAATCCGACATTCCCAATCCTCTTTCAACTTTTTGCATCATCAAAGACAACGTAATGCTAACAGATGTCAAGCATTGCCTGAAAACATGTAAACAACCGGTAATCCGACATTCCCAATCCTCTTTCAAATTTTTGCATCATCAAATTCAACGTAATGCTAACAGATGTCAAGCATTGCCGTAAAACATGTAAACAACCGTTAATCTGACATACCCAATCCTCTTTCAAATTTTTCTTTCCCTTTCAACAAATGTCAAGCATTGCCTGAAAACATGTGAACAACCGTTAATCCGACATTCCCAATCCTCTTTCAACTTTTTGCATCATCAAAGACAACGTAATGCTAACAGATGTCAAGCATTGCCTGAAAACATCTGAACAACCGTTAATCCGACATTCCCAATCCTCTTTCAACTTTTTGCATCATCAAAGACAACGTAATGCTAACAGATGTCAAGCATTGCCTGAAAACATCTGAACAACCGTTAATCCGACATTCCCAATCCTCTTTTAACTTTTTGCATCATCAAAGACAACGTAATGCTAACAGATGTCAAGCATTGACGGAAAACATGTGAAAAACCGTTAATCCGACATACCCAATCCTCTTTCAAATTTTTCTTTCCCTTTCAACAAATGTCAAGCATTGCCTGAAAACATGTGAACAACGGTTAATCCGACATTCCCAATCCTCTTTCAACTTTTTGCATCATCAAAACAACGTAATGCTAACAGATGTCAAGCATTGCCTGAAAACATGTGAACAACCGTTAATCCGACATTCCCAATCCTCTTTCAACTTTTTGCATCATCAAAGTCAACGTAATGCTAACAGATGTCAAGCATTGCCTGAAAACATGTGAACAACCGTTAATCCGACATTCCCAATCCTCTTTCAACTTTTTGCATCATCCAACTCAACGTAATGCTAACAGATGTCAAGCATTGCCTGAAAACATGTGAACAACCGTTAATCCGACATACCCAATCCTCTTTCAAATTTTTCTTTCCCTTTCAACAAATGTCAAGCATTGCCTGAAAACATGTGAACAACCGTTAATCCGACATTCCCAATCTTCTTTCAACTTTTTGCATCATCGAACTTAACGTAACAGATATCAAGCATTGAGTGAGAACCTGTGAACAACCGTTAATCCGATATTTCCAATCTTCTTTCAACTTTTTTCATCATCCTACTCAACGTAATGCTAACAGATGTCAAGCATTGACGGAAAACATGTGAAGAACCGTTAATCCGATATTTCCAATCCTCTTTCAACTTTTTGCATCATCCTACTCAACGTAATGCTAACAGATGTGAAGCATTGCCTGAAAACATGTGAAAAACCGTTAATCCGACATTCCCAATCCTCTTTCAACTTTTTGCATCATCAAAGTCAACGTAATGCTAACAGAAGTCAAGCATTAACGGAAAACATGTTAACAACCGTTAATCCGACATTCCCAATCCTCTTTCAAATTTTTCTTTCCCTTTCAACAAATGTCAAGCATTGCCTGAAAACATGTGAACAACCGTTAATCCGACATTCCCAATCCTCTTTCAAATTTATGCATTATCAAAGACAACGTAATGCTAACAGATGTCAAGCATTGACAGAAAACATGTGAACAACCGTTAATCCGACATTCCCAATCCTCTTTCAACTTTTTGCATCATCAAAGACAACGTAATGCTAACAGATGTCAAGCATTGACAGAAAACATGTGAACAACCTTTAATCCGACATTCCCAATCCTCTTTCAACTTTTTGCATCATCAAAGACAACGTAATGCTAACAGATGTCAAGCATTGCCTGAAAACATGTAAACAACCGGTAATCCGACATTCCCAATCCTCTTTCAAATTTTTGCATCATCAAATTCAACGTAATGCTAACAGATGTCAAGCATTGCCGTAAAACATGTAAACAACCGTTAATCTGACATACCCAATCCTCTTTCAAATTTTTCTTTCCCTTTCAACAAATGTCAAGCATTGCCTGAAAACATGTGAACAACCGTTAATCCGACATTCCCAATCCTCTTTCAACTTTTTGCATCATCAAAGACAACGTAATGCTAACAGATGTCAAGCATTGACAGAAAACATGTGAAAAACCGTTAATCCGACATTCCCAATCCTCTTTCAACTTTTTGCATCATCAAATCAACGTAATGCTAACAGATGTCAAGCATTGCCTGAAAACATGTGAACAACCGTTAATCCGACATTCCCAATCCTCTTTCAACTTTTTGCATCATCAAAGACAACGTAATGCTAACAGATGTCAAGCATTGCCTGAAAACATCTGAACAACTGTTAATCCGACATTCCCAATCCTCTTTCAAATTTTTGCATCATCAAAGTCAACGTAATGCTAACAGATGTCAAGCATTGCCCTAAAACATGTGAACAACCGTTAATCCGACATACCCAATCCTCTTTCAAATTTTTCTTTCCCTTTCAACAAATGTCAAGCATTGCTTAAAAACATGTGAACAACCGTTAATCCGACATTCCCAATCCTCTTTCAAATTTATGCATTATCAAAGACAACGTAATGCTAACAGATGTCAAGCATTGACAGAAAACATGTGAAAAACCGTTAATCCGACATTCCCAATCCTCTTTCAACTTTTTGCATCATCAAAGTCAACGTAATGCTAACAGATGTCAAGCATTGCCTGAAAACATGTCAACAACCGTTAATCCGACATTCCTAATCCTCTTTCAACTTTTTGCATCATCAAAGACAACGTAATGCTAACAGATGTCAAGCATTGCCTGAAAACATGTGAACAACCGTTAATCCGACATTCCCAATCCTCTTTTATCTTTTTGCATCATCAAAGACAACGTAATGCTAACAGATGTCAAGCATTGACGGAAAACATGTGAAAAACCGTTAATCCGACATACCCAATCCTCTTTCAAATTTTTCTTTCCCTTTCAACAAATGTCAAGCATTGCCTGAAAACATGTGAACAACGGTTAATCCGAGATTCCCAATCCTCTTTCAACTTTTTGCATCATCAAAACAACGTAATGCTAACAGATGTCAAGCATTGCCTGAAAACATGTGAACAACCGTTAATCCGACATTCCCAATCCTCTTTCAACTTTTTGCATCATCAAAGTCAACGTAATGCTAACAGATGTCAAGCATTGCCTGAAAACATGTGAACAACCGTTAATCCGACATACCCAATCCTCTTTCAAATTTTTCTTTCCCTTTCAACAAATGTCAAGCATTGCCTGAAAACATGTGAACAACCGTTAATCCGACATTCCCAATCTTCTTTCAACTTTTTGCATCATCGAACTTAACGTAACAGATATCAAGCATTGAGTGAGAACATGTGAACAACCGTTAATCCGATATTTCCAATCCTCTTTCAACTTTTTTCATCATCCTACTCAACGTAATGCTAACAGATGTCAAGCATTGACGGAAAACATGTGAAGAACCGTTAATCCGATATTTCCAATCCTCTTTCAACTTTTTGCATCATCCTACTCAACGTAATGCTAACAGATGTCAAGCATTAACGGAAAACATGTTAACAACCGTTAATCCGACATTCCCAATCCTCTTTTAACTTTTTGCATCATCCAACTCAACGTAATGCTAACAGATGTCAAACATTGACTGAAAACATGTGAACAACCGTTAATCCGACATACCCAATCCTCTTTCAAATTTTTCTCTCCCTTTCAACAAATGTCAAGCATTGCCTGAAAACATGTGAACAACCGTTAATCCGACATTCCCCATCCTCTTTCAACTTTTTGCATCATCAAAGTCAACGTAATGCTAACAGATGTCAAGCATTGCCTGAAAACATGTCAACAACCGTTAATCCGACATTCCTAATCCTCTTTCAACTTTTTGCATCATCAAAGACAACGTAATGCTAACAGATGTCAAGCATTGACAGAAAACATGTGAAAAACCGTTAATCCGACATTCCCAATCCTCTTTCAACTTTTTGCATCATCAAAGTCAACGTAATGCTAACAGATGTCATGCATTGCCTGAAAACATGTGAACAACCGTTAATCCGACATTCCCAATCCTCTTTCAACTTTTTGCATCATCCTACTCAACGTAATGCTAACAAATGTCAAGCATTGACGGAAAATATGTCAACAATCGATAATCCGACATTCGCAATCCTCTTTCAACTATTTGCATCATACAACTCAACGTAATGCTAACAGATGTCAAGCATTGCCTGAAAACATGTGAACAACCGTTAATCCGACATTCCCAATCCTTTTTCAACTTTTTGCATCATCAAAGTCAACGTAATGCTAACAGATGTCAAGCATTGACGGAAAACATGTGAACAACCGTTAATCCGACATACCCAATCCTCTTTCAAATTTTTCTTTCCCTTTCAACAAATGTCAAGCATTGACTGAAAACATGTGAACAACCGTTAATCCGACATTCCCAATCCTCTTTCAACTTTTTGCATCATCAAAGACAACGTAATGCTAACAGATGTCAAGCATTGACGGAAAACATGTGAAAAACCGTTAATCCGACATACCCAATCCTCTTTCAAATTTTTCTTTCCCTTTCAACAAATGTCAAGCATTGCCTGAAAACATGTGAACAACCGTTAATCCGACATTCCCAATCCTCTTTCAACTTTTTGCATCATCAAAGACAACGTAATGCTAACAGATGTCAAGCATTGCCTGAAAACATGTGAACAACCGTTAATCTGACATTCCCAATCCTCTTTCAACTTTTTGCATCATCAAAGACAACGTAATGCTAACAGATGTCAAGCATTGCCTGAAAACATGTGAACAACCGTTAATCCGACATTCCCAATCCTCTTTCAACTTTTTGCATCATCAAAGACAACGTAATGCTAACAGATGTCAAGCATTGACAGAAAACATGTGAACAACCTTTATTCCGACATTCCCAATCCTCTTTCAACTTTTTGCATCATCAAAGACAACGTAATGCTAACAGATGTCAAGCATTGCCTGAAAACATGTAAACAACCGTTAATCCGACATTCCCAATCCTCTTTCAATTTTTTGCATCATCAAATTCAACGTAATGCTAACAGATGTCAAGCATTGCCGTAAAACATGTAAACAACCGTTAATCTGACATACCCAATCCTCTTTCAAATTTTTCTTTCCCTTTCAACAAATGTCAAGCATTGCCTGAAAACATGTGAACAACCGTTAATCCGACATTCCCAATCCTCTTTCAACTTTTTGCATCATCAAAGACAACGTAATGCTAACAGATGTCAAGCATTGACAGAAAACATGTGAAAAACCGTTAATCCGACATTCCCAATCCTCTTTCAACTTTTTGCATCATCAAAGTCAACGTAATGCTAACAGATGTCAAGCATTGCCTGAAAACATGTGAACAACCGTTAATCCGACATTCCCAATCCTCTTTCAACTTTTTGCATCATCAAAGACAACGTAATGCTAACAGATGTCAAGCATTGCCTGAAAACATCTGAACAACCGTTAATCCGACATTCCCAATCCTCTTTCAACTTTTTGCATCATCAAAGACAACGTAATGCTAACAGATGTCAAGCATTGCCTGAAAACATGTGAACAACTGTTAATCCGACATTCCCAATCCTCTTTCAATTTTTTGCATCATCAAAGACAACGTAATGCTAACAGATGTCAAGCATTGCCTGAAAACATGTCAACAACCGTTAATCCGACATTCCCAATCCTCTTTCAAATTTTTGCATCATCAAAGTCAACGTAATGCTAACAGATGTCAAGCATTGCCCTAAAACATGTGAACAACCGTTAATCCGACATACCTAATCCTCTTTCAAATTTTTCTTTCCCTTTCAACAAATGTCAAGCATTGCCTGAAAACATGTGAACAACCGTTAATCCGACATTCCCAATCCTCTTTCAAATTTATGCATTATCAAAGACAACGTAATGCTAACAGATGTCAAGCATTGCCCTAAAACATGTGAACAACCGTTAATCCGACATACCCAATCCTCTTTCAAATTTTTCTTTCCCTTTCAACAAATGTCAAGCATTGCCCGAAAACATGTGAACAACCGTTAATCCGACATTCCCAATCTTCTTTCAACTTTTTGCATCATCGAACTTAACGTAACAGATATCAAGCATTGAGTGAGAACATGTGAACAACCGTTAATCCGATATTTCCAATCCTCTTTCAACTTTTTTCATCATCCTACTCAACGTAATGCTAACAGATGTGAAGCATTGCCTGAAAACATGTGAAAAACCGTTAATCCGACATTCCCAATCCTCTTTCAACTTTTTGCATCATCAAAGTCAACGTAATGCTAACAGAAGTCAAGCATTAACGGAAAACATGTTAACAACCGTTAATCCGACATTCCCAATCCTCTTTTAACTTTTTGCATCATCCAACTCAACGTAATGCTAACAAATGTCAAACATTGACTGAAAACATGTGAACAACCGTTAATCCGACATACCCAATCCTCTTTCAAATTTTTCTTTCCCTTTCAACAAATGTCAAGCATTGCCTGAAAACATGTGAACAACCGTTAATCCGACATTCCCAATCCTCTTTCAAATTTATGCATTATCAAAGACAACGTAATGCTAACAGATGTCAAGCATTGACAGAAAACATGTGAACAACCGTTAATCCGACATTCCCAATCCTCTTTCAACTTTTTGCATCATCAAAGTCAACGTAATGCTAACAGATGTCAAGCATTGCCTGAAAACATGTCAACAACCGTTAATCCGACATTCCTAATCCTCTTTCAACTTTTTGCATCATCAAAGACAACGTAATGCTAACAGATGTCAAGCATTGCCTGAAAACATGTGAACAACCGTTAATCCGACATTCCCAATCCTCTTTCAACTTTTTGCATCATCAAAGACAACGTAATGCTAACAGATGTCAAGCATTGACGGAAAACATGTGAAAAACCGTTAATCCGACATACCCAATCCTCTTTCAAATTTTTCTTTCCCTTTCAACAAATGTCAAGCATTGCCTGAAAACATGTGAACAACGGTTAATCCGACATTCCCAATCCTCTTTCAACTTTTTGCATCATCAAAACAACGTAATGCTAACAGATGTCAAGCATTGCCTGAAAACATGTGAACAACCGTTAATCCGATATTCCCAATCCTCTTTCAACTTTTTGCATCATCAAAGTCAACGTAATGCTAACAGATGTCAAGCATTGCCTGAAAACATGTGAACAACCGTTAATCCGACATACCCAATCCTCTTTCAAATTTTTCTTTCCCTTTCAACAAATGTCAAGCATTGCCTGAAAACATGTGAACAACCGTTAATCCGACATTCCCAATCTTCTTTCAACTTTTTGCATCATCGAACTTAACGTAACAGATATCAAGCATTGAGTGAGAACCTGTGAACAACCGTTAATCCGATATTTCCAATCCTCTTTCAACTTTTTTCATCATCCTACTCAACGTAATGCTAACAGATGTCAAGCATTGACGGAAAACATGTGAAGAACTGTTAATCCGATATTTCCAATCCTCTTTCAACTTTTTGCATCATCCTACTCAACGTAATGCTAACAGATGTGAAGCATTGCCTGAAAACATGTGAAAAACCGTTAATCCGACATTCCCAATCCTCTTTCAACTTTTTGCATCATCAAAGTCAACGTAATGCTAACAGAAGTCAAGCATTAACGGAAAACATGTTAACAACCGTTAATCCGACATTCCCAATCCTCTTTTAACTTTTTGCATCATCCAACTCAACGTAATGCTAACAAATGTCAAACATTGACTGAAAACATGTGAACAACCGTTAATCCGACATACCCAATCCTCTTTCAACTTTTTCTTTCCCTTTCAACAAATGTCAAGCATTGACTGAAAACCTGTGAACAACCGTTAATCCGACATTCGTAATCCTCTTTCAACTATTTGCATCATCAAAGTCAACGTAATGCTAAGTTATGTCAAGCATTGACGGAAAACATGTGAACAATCCGACATACCCAATCCTCTTCCAACTTTTTTTATCATTTAATGAAAACATTTGAACAACCGAAACTATTAAAACTACATTGCTGAAATCAACTGAAATACTGAAGAGAGTGGCGAATCATTTTTCCCTTAATTTCAAGCGAAAGCAACCCGATACGACTCGTGTACAAACTCAACGAATAGATCACCGTGTCGGCTTGGGCTGTAGAATACGCCGACTGCACCTCTGCAGAGGGGTAAGACCCCCCCCCTGCCAATGTGGCCACTTGTTGGCCGTCGGTTGCGACCTTTAAGGCGATAGGACGGATCTCTGGTGGTTGAGCAGTCATTGATCCGGCGACAGAGTGGTCAATGGCTTGCAACACATCACTTTTGCCCTTACTTGATCCGACGGGTGGTCGGATTGGGCGCAATCCGATCAATCGGCTGGTCCTGTCATGCCCTAGCACATATGTTTGTTTTTTTCCCGATCGTATTATACAATTTGCTCTTGTGTTACTATTCGATCTACTTTTGCGGAACTATTCCCAACCCTTTATTCATACGTGCTAGAAGGCGGGGGCTGAGGGTCAATTGTGCTGAGGTAGGACATATGACCGCTGTGAGATTGTTGTTTTTTAAAGGCATATTAAAAGGCTGAGAATCATACTCTTTGCATGATTATACTGGTATTGTATCCCCGTCTCAGCCAAGGCGAATTGGTTGCCCCCTTGGTTCATTCCCTTCTCAAGTTGGACTCCATGGTGGGTGGTGGAGCATAGGACCAGCGAATAACAATTACCAATAATGGCTTTTTCTTCATCAAAAAACCTGAAACGTACCCTAACGGAAACTGAATCGGACTACGAAGGAGTGGCAAGTTTCCCCAGATTCATAATAATTGAATCCGCGGAAACGCCAATAACAAACCTATCACCATTTTTAATTGAAAAAGCAATATCTTGTAATATGTCCCCCGTCCACGTAAAAAAAACTAAAAAATCAAAGTTTGCTCTTTGAAGGAAATAAAAAGAAAAATGCCGATTTCCTACTGAAAATGACTAAATTCCTTACTATAAATGTAAAAACTTACCCTCACAAATCCTTGAATATAATTAAAGGGGTTGTAAGAAGTAAGGAATTGTCATTATGCACAATTGATGAAATAAAAAAAGAAATGAAGAAACAAGGTGTGACAGAAGTAAAGAGAGTTACAATCAAAAAAGAGGGTAAACTTATTGAAACTAACACCTACATAATGACATTTGACCAACCCAAAATACCGGAGAAGATAAAAGTAGGTTACACAATGGAGAGAGTTGAGCAATTCATACCCAATCCATTGCGTTGCTACAATTGTCAAAAATACGGCCATCACGTGGATAATTTTAGAGGTCGACAAGTATGTGGCAAATGTGCTCAACAAGATCCTGACCACCACATTGACAATTGTAACAATCCGTATAAGTGTGCAAATTGCGGAGGCGATCATCCCGTCTATGCACGATCCTGTGAGAGTTAAAAACTGGAAAAGGAAATGTTGGGAATCAAACACAGGAATAACATCCCATTCAACGAAACGCGGAAAATGATAGTAGGATCTAAGACCACAACCTACTCTCAAGCCGTCCAGCGCAATAAAACCCAAATATAATTACGAGAAGATAGTAAAAAAATTGATTCAGCTGGAGCCGGGCGACTGGGAAGGCTATATCAATGAAATAAGAGCCTCCCTTGATACCAACAAAATTTCAGAGACACCAACTATAAAGGCAGATCTTGTAGCAGACAAAGTGAAGACACCTGCACAGACTCACACCTCCACGGTTAAGACCGATCAAGAGCATGGAGCTATCACCAACCACACAACCAATTAAATGTGTCACGGAGAAATCTCCTTCCAAAACAAGACCAAAAGACAGAAGATCCTCAATAAGACCTAGCACTTCTACAGATACCTCCCCAAACAAGAAACTACAAAAAGACAAGACAAAAATTACTCCAAAATAAAAAAAACCGTTGAAAGTGAAAATTTAAATTTTTAGAAAAGATGGAAATAGAAAAAAGCCCCCAATTACATTAACATAAAGACCATAAAAATAAACGATCAAACAGTCCAGATCTAAGGCTTAACAATGAACCACAAAATAATCCAGTGGAACTGCCGCGGAATCAAAGCAAATAGGAGCGAACTGCTCTTATTGATGACTCGACACAACCTGCCATTGTCTGCCCTCAAGAAACATTTCTTAAAACTAATGATGATATTACAATAAAAAAACCACCAAAGTTACAATTTCATCAACAATACGGGTCACAGAGCTTCGCGTGGTGTATCAATGCTTATTAGAAACAACATACCTCAAAGCAATATCCACCTCAAAACTCAACTCCAAGCAATAGCTGTCAAAGTGATTACACAGAACAACAAATATCTGCTCAATATATATTCTGCTTCACGGTGCCATAAATGAAAGTGAAATCAACAACATATTACAGCAACTACCCACACCTTTTATTCTACTTGGCGATTTTAACAGCCATAACACCATGTGAGGCTATAGAAGCTCAAACCACAAAGGCCAAACTCTTGAAAATATCATAACAATAATAATCTCTGCCTATTCAACAAAAAATCACCAACACACTTGGATCCATCATCTGCTACCTACTCTGCCATTGATTTAACCCTCTGCGACACTTCACTGTTCCTTGATTTCACCTGGAGGGTGTATGACGACACATGCGGGAGCGACCATTTCCCAATTGTACTCGAGAGTTTGCATCCTCAAGACGACGACCTCCCCCGGTGGAGGTTAAATAAAGCTAACTGGGAAGAATTTCGCTCTCAATGTCAGAAACACCTCATAGTAAACAATACCGAAACTATTCCCGAATTCTCCAAAAAACTCATAAATATAGCTAAAACATGCATTCCACACAACCCAACAATTCATAAACGAGACAGACCTTGGTTCAGCAAAGAATGTAAACAGGCTATTCGCCTACGACGAGCAGCTTTGCGTAAAATCATCAGATAAGCCAAGAAAAATCTTTGCAAAATTACGTGAGCAAGCTAAATACCTCTTCTAACATAAAAACAGTTTGGCTCATGATTCGAAAAATAGCCGGTAAAAAACAATCAACTCCATTAAAACACCTCTCCGTAACAAACCACAAAATAACAGGTAAAAAGGCCTTGGCAGATCTTCTTGCAGAAACATTTTCTAAAAACTTCTCTAGCCAATTCAACAGAGAATTCTATAAAATCAAACCCACCCTCGAAAAGAAAAATATAAGGTTTTCTTCAAATAACGCCGAAGAATACAATAAGCCATTTACCCTAACTGAACTAGTGGACTCCATAAAAAAATCCAACCACTCAGCTGTCGGTCCTGATGAAGTACACAATGAGTTTCTCAAATAGCTACCAGATGAATCGGTCAAATGCCTACTAAAGCTATATAATAATATTTGGGTGAACGATACTTTCCCAGAAACATGGAGACAATCAATAATTGCCCCGATCCCCAAATCAGGCAAAGATACATCGAATCCGCAGAATTATCGACCCATCGCATTGACTAGCTGCCTTTGTAAGACGATGGAGCAGATGATAAACAGTAGACTGACGTGGTATTTCGAGACAAATGATCTAATAACAAATATGCAAACAGGATTCAGGAAAAGGAGAAGAACCATAGATCATTTGATATGACTAAAAATCTTCATCAGAGAAGACTTCATAAGGAAACAACATCTGACGGCAGTATTTTTTGATTTAGAGAAGGCTTATGAGACTACGTGAAAGTATGGTATTATGCAGGACCTATATGATCTCGGCTTAAGAGGAAGACTGCCGATGTTCATAAAAAAACTTTCTCTTCGAAAGAACATTTAGGGTACGCATGGGATCCACCTTTTCAAACTCACAACATCAAGAGGAGGGTGTTCCGCTAGGCAGCATCCTCTCCGTTACTCTCTTCTCCTTCAAAATCAAAAATATTGTAAAATGTCTAATCCCCTCAATCGACTGTGCTCACTACGTCGACGACTTCGTCATATGCTATCGGACCGCTCATATGAACATAGTAGAGCGACAACTCCAACTAAACTTAAACAAAGTAAATAAATGGGCAAGAGAAAATGGATTTAAATTCTCCTAGTCTAAAACTAAATGTGTGCATTTTTGCTCTCTAAGGATAATGCACAATGACCCTCTCCTAAAAATAGATGACTCCGAAATACCAGTCGTTAACGAATACAAATTCCTCGGTATAACATTCTATAAAAAAAACTTTCATTCTTCCCACACATAAAATACCTAAAAGACAAATCAACCCGTGCCCAACAACTTGACCGCACAGAGTGGGGAGCTGACTGTCAAACTCTAATAAATTATATAGAACTCTTCTCCGCTCTCAACTTGACTATGGCATTTTCGTATATAGATCTGCCAGGAAATCTTATCTGAAACAATGAAGCACCTCTACAGATCAGAAGTGAAAAATTAGCCCTTCAGTATTATACCAAACTTAAATCTTCTCCATCTAACCCAGCATATGACTGCACTTTTGATCCAAAATATAGACAATATTTCGACCAAAAAGAAAAAATCTATAAGACCATTTGGCCTCCCTATGAAGATAGAATCCACCATTCCTCAAAATAATATCCATAAAAGCATCTTGCCACAAATACCACCTTGGATCATTAAAAATCCAAAAGTTAACCTCCAACTGAATCAACTCCATAAAACAAAGACACATCCCTTCACCTACCAGGAAAAACATCAAAATATCCCCCAACAGCATCCCGACTACCTATGTATTTATACAGATGAATCCAAAGACAACAATAAAACAGCATGTGCAGCAGTCTTAAACAAGATAATAAAAACAAAAGCTCTTCCAATGGATAGTTCTATTTTCACAGCTGAGGCCTGTGCAATAGACTTGGCTCTCGACATTATCTCGAAAGAAAAACACAAAAAAGTCATCATATTCTCAGACTCGCTTTCTGTCCTATTATCATTAAACAACAAAAAACTAGAGCACCCACTTATTATCAAACTACTTTGCAGACTACACTCAACATCATACAAAGAAATCGTTTTTTGTTGGATTCCAAGCCACATCGGGGTGAGAGGAAATCATAGAGCAAACGCGGCAGCAAAATCGGCTTTAGACTTGATCCCCGACAAGTACAACATCCCATACACCAATCTGAAACCTAAAATAAATAATTTCCTCCATAAAAAATGGCAACAACGCTGGAATAGAAATACCAGCAATAAACTATTTCAGGTCAAACCCTTTTTGGGAGAATGGCACCCAGCCTTTCGAAAATCGCGAAAAGAGCAAGTAACAATAACGCGATTGCGTATTGGTCACAGCAGACTTACGCACTCTTTTATACTCAAGCAAAAACAGTAACCACAGTGCTCGACATGCCAAACGCCCTGCACAATCAAACACGTTCTCCTTGAGTGTAAAGTTTTTAATGATACCAAAAAGCGCTATTTCCACGCAAATACCATGAAGGACTTATTTGAGAACGTCCACATGGATAATGTTTTGTCGTTCTTGAAAGAGACCGGGTTGTACCAGAAAATATAGACTTCGTTACAATCCTGAAAACACAATAAACTAACCAACTGAAAGCAAATTATTGCTGAATAGAAATACAATTATGTTTGTGTTTGTAAAAATAGTAGTGAGAAATAATAAAAAAAACACACACTGTCATCACTAAATAAACAAATGTCATATAGAAATACTTGCAAATACTTACTCGTATGCGAGTAAATGAGTTGGTTTGGTTTTAGTTTGGGATCATTAAATTATGTGTTTACAAACCGTACAAATGTGTAAACAGGCTTTGGCATTAAATAACCTATAGAGGTTGATATGTCATTAAATCCAAGCAACCAACCATCAACGAATAGAATTATAAAAATGCACATATTTGTCAGCTGAATTGAAAGTAATAACACAAATTGAAAATGAAAATCGAATGCATTTTATTACTATTTCGATATTTATTTTGAACGTCTTCAGAATACGTAACTTATTTCTGAACGTTTTAAAAAGATTAGTGATGTTTGATCTCAAATTGAATTTATTATGTAAATCTTAGAATTTCATATCAGCATATTCTTCGATCACACACACACACACACACACACACACATACATACACACACACACACACACATTGAGTGAATTACTACTAATATTCAATTTAGAACAAAACAGTAATTTTCTCCCGGCAATAAAACGTCTCATCTTCACTTAATAATCCACATCATCCAGGATGTTTCACAATTTTTTGAAACAATTTTTTGAAACAAAATGATCGGGTACAAATCAAGGATCACAAATAATAGAGTAACGGAAATTACATTTATTGAAAGGCAAAAAGATAATATTTTTAAATCTGTAATTATTTGGTCTCAAACATGAACTAGAAATGTTTTGGGATGCCCAAGCGTTCATGCCCATTCAGTTGAAGATAATGTTAAATGCAGCGTGCGAAGTTGTTGACAACGAGTGCAAATTTCTCCAGGGTGATTGGAGGCCCAGATACCGAGGAACCCGTTACCCTACGAGCTTCACATTTCTTGACCAAATTAAAAAAATCTGACTCTTGTTTTGAAATATATTGAAATTAAACTTCCTTCTGTATCTTGCCCGAACAATCTTGACTTAGTTTCATGATATGTCTTTCGACAAAAGATCTTCTGCTCCGTCGTCCAAAGCATACATTTTGCTATATTTGGTTGAATATATCAAAATGTGATGTATTTTGCAGCAATAATCTGAAAACAGAAAGAGTATAAAGTCAACTAGAAAGATCTAAGAGCCTACTGCTTGGTTTCAACAATTATGAAATATCCTGAATACTTTTTTGTAAAATACAATTTGAAACCATTAATTATTTCTTATTCATATTGGTATTTTGAGATTATAAAAAACAAATGAAAATCTTAAAGACATTTTGAAATTGACTTGTAGAGAAATCATTTCAAAAATTTAATGAACTAACATTCGTGAATGCGCACAGACACATTAATTTTGATATAGTAAATACAATTCATGACACCACTGCATGCAAAACTTTGCTGCAACAATTAATGAAAAATATCTTTCCACGTTCGAACCTCTAATTCTTTTGATTTGGTTTTATGACATATCAACTATTTTTGGTTATTTAATGCCAAATCCTGTTTTTACATATATCAAAGATATTATTTATAAACACATTTTGTAGATACAGTTAAATGATCAGTTTTATTCTTGACAATACAATTTAGCATAAGTCCAAGTATTCCTATGTATCACGAACAATTCAATTAGACATCAGTAATTTGTTTACACACAGTTAAATGATCGAACAGTTCCATTTCTAACAATTCAGTTTAGCATAAGTCATTTATTCACACCCAGTAAATATGTCAAACAGTTCTATTTGATAGGACCCTATCATGTGCTACCACTCCGAGCTAGAGTGAACTCGAAAGCGATAGCAATGGACAGGTACTCCACATTCCCATAGCTTCAACACTGGAGCCTCACCATCAGATTGTTTAGTGTCATATCAGGACACTCTTACTCCTTTGCTGAGATGTAATCGGTGTATTCTACAGCCTCAGCCAGCTTGGCTGTCAAATCTTTTTTTAAAATCTAATTATATTTGATTGCATACTATAATAGTTTATTTATCTATTTATTGTACACTTCATACTTAAAAAAAATAAAATGAAATAAAATAAAATTGTTTTTCGGTGGGGAAAAACAAAAAATAATGGAGTACGTTGAACATTATTTGGGTTGTCAGTGAGTTTGACATTTATTGCATTAACGTCCTTCCATATTTAAGAACTGTTCATCATTGCATGACATTTAACAATCCGAGTCATTCATAAAAATTAATGTCTGACTGAATGGAATTCGTGTTTTCACTTTTCTAATGTATTTTTTAAATGATTGTTTGTCTTTTCGTTGGTTTTCGGATATTTTTCCATGATATTTACGTCATTGTTGCTAAAAATATTTCCGTCCAAAATTATTTACATAATGACACGATTTTATAAATTAAAAATGGAAAATATTTAACCTTCGCTTTAACCTGGATTTAGTAAAAAAAAAGAAAAAAAAGAGAGAAAATCCTTTCCTTTTTTGCATTTATTTTTTATATTCTTTTTATAATATCTTCAACGTCGATATTTTGTGGAAGGATGAAAAAGGAGTTTTTTTCAAACTGGTGGTCGGCAAGACAGCGAGAGATTAAAATGGGAACGAATTTTTCTAACCAGTTGTGACTCTATATTAGAACATCAGATTCCTATATCATCTCTTTTTTGACACAACATACAATAGCTACTTTGCCACTTTTATTCACTTTCGTTAGTAAAACTATATAACCATACGTAACATAAATCCTGTGATTTTATTGCGTGATCAGCCCTCATTCAACCGCGTGTAACATTGACGTATGTTCTACTATGGGGCTTCTGCATTCAAAATACCCTGTTGATATATATTTATATATATAGTTAAGCCCATTGGCATAAGGATTAGTGTTCGCCAATGGTGCGGGAGACCGGGGTTCAACCCCAGATCGAGTCATACCAAAGACTCAAAAAATGGTACTTAATGCTTAACTCTCAGCATTATTAGGAAGGAATCAAGGGTAAGTGGAGCAATCTATGGAAAGGAGTAGCATCCTCTCCTACACCTTGGTGTAGTAGCTATCAAAAATGGAACCTTTGGGTCGCCCTCGATAACGGTCGACCGACCTGTAGTTCGACATTCAGTAGTTAAGCTTTTCTTCTGACCCAAATTTATATCACCGTCGTCGTCATCCTGTTATGTATTATTTCTATAATCCTTCAGCGTTTATTCATTGCATCTGCTTCATCACAGAAATCATCCTTTTTATTCAAATGATTCTTTTTTTTTTTTTTTTTTTTTTTTTTCTATTTTACTTGATAACCTGAACAAAAATCAGTCTCGTTCTTTCAAAGACTCCCTCTTATTTCAATTGTATATTTATTGAATTTATTAATAGAATTAAGTTTCATTTCTGGCCCGCACTGCCAACGTTTACCGTTGTCTTGTCTACTTTATTCTTTATATAACGTATTCTAACATATAACCTCATTATAGTTTATTGCTACATCTTAAATAATTAACAACTGCTCGTTTCTTCTTCTTCTTCTTCTTCTTCTTCTTTTTTATTTTATCTTCTTCCTTTTATTTTATTTTCCATCATTTCATTCTCATTTTCCTCGTCTATTCTTTCTTTTCCTCTTCTTACTTTTTTGTATGCTTAAGAGACGTGCTTAGTGTAACGGATATGGGTATTGTAAATGGAATCAGTGACTCGAGTTCAAATCCTCGGCTGATTTTATTCCTCCTCCAAATTTTCCCTTTTTCCACAGCTTTTCTTTTCTAATTCTTTCTTTCATCCTTCTTCTTTTTCTCTTTCTCTTTTCTTTTCTTCTTTTCTTTTCTTTCACTCTTCTCCTCGGCTGATTTTATTCCTCCTCCAAATTTTCCCTTTTTCCACAGCTTTTCTTTTCTAATTCTTTCTTTCATCCTTCTTCTTTTTCTCTTTCTCTTTTCTTTTTCTATCCCTTTTCTTTTCTTTTCTTTTTTTTTCTTTCTTTTTTCCCCCCGTTTTCTATTTAAAAGATCGTTCTTTATTCTGTTCATATTCTCTAAATGAATCCCACTAAAGTATCTAACTTTATTCTTCATTCGTCTTTCATCCTCCTTACACCCCTTTCCTCCCATTTACTATTCTCGATAGTCGACTTTACACCTTTTTCTACAACTTTTCCCATTTTCCTCATCCTTTCTTTTCAATTTTTTCTTTCCTTTTCTTTCCTTCTTCTTCATCTCTCCCTCTCTTTCTCATTCTCCACATTCGACTTTTTTCTTCTTCCTCCAACTTTTCCCCTTCTCCTCATCCTATCTTTCCAAATTCTACGGCCTTTCTTTTCTTTTTCTTTCTTTTTTCGCTTTTTATTCTTACTTTTCTTCTGTCTGCAACGTCTGTCTATAATTGTGTTTTTGATTTGAATAAATGCTCTGTATTAAGATTAATTAACTATTAAAAAGAACCTATATCAACTCAGATTTTTAAAAAGTATTTAAATAAAAATTTTAATTACTCATTTGGACACAAACGCAACACACGTGCACGCATTGACACACAGGGTTAGACAGGAAGGCGGGAACTAACCCCAACCTTCCCTGATCATACCTGCCTTATCAAATTCTTTTCATAAGAACAAATGACATATTGAAAACTCTGTCAAGAAGTTACTTAAGTTACTCCTTTCATAAACAAGCAGAATTTTTTTGCTTCTTTTTTAATTTTCTAACAAAAGATGATTTAAGATCACGAGGAACTTACGAATGTTTTGTTTTGCTGTTTTTTCTCCTTTAGTAATAGATGTTCAGCTTTTTTTTTCTAAAGCAGTAATTTTACCAACTAAAATAATTCTTAGTTTGCTCGTTAGATCAAAACCTCAAAATTTGTCTAAAAATAAATAACATTAATCAATGAATAGTTAAGTTGATGTTTAAAAATTGTTTTATTTTTAGTTTTTGTTGTTTTGTTTTGTTTTTGTTTTTTTGTTTGTTTTCGGATTTTCAAATCTTACGGTAATTTACGAAATGCTTTTCTTGTTTATTTCTCTGACAACGCATAAGTCGAAACGACTCAAGTGATAGCCTCCAGATATTCAGTGATTCAATGGTTTTTAACGGCATGACAATTCGTCTTGGGTTATTCATTACCTAGTAATTGTGTAGTTGTTTCATTAGAGTTTTTTTTTTTGCATACTAACCAATCGAGATCGAATGATTTTTAAACAGATTTATTAGGCCTATAGATGGGAACTTAACGGGGGCTATCACTCTGGGTCAGAGTGGACTTGGGAGTAATGGCAATAAAAGAGTGCTCCACACTTCCTAGATCTCCAGAACTGGAACCTCACCACCGTATACAGTTTAATGCGGTCTTATCAGGACATTCCTTTTTGCAGAGGGTATTAATCCTCTGTAGGGTATACAGTCAACGTATTCTGAGACCAGCTGATTATCCAACCAAACTTTCAGTACTTATTAAGAAACCCCGAAGCATAATTTTAGCATTGCACTTTTTGAAAATGAATAAATGTTTAAGTTTTTAAAGTAATTAAAAGTGAAATATATGACAAAATTAAGAAAATCAAAAAAATTATTAAGTTTTTATATTGGAATTCGTTATACAATGTAAATGTAATACTTTAATAGACTGTCATTTTATATCCGTAAAAGTGGCTAAACAGTAATCTTTATTTTTTAGTTTAACCGTATAAAGCAGACATTTCCGGTGCTTTTTTCTCTTTGACATTTTCCGGTCTTTGAAAAATCAGGACTTAAGAAAATTGTGCTATTTTGTTTACACGGAGTAAAAGTCACGAAGGTGATGATATAAGCATTTACCTCTCAGCAACATTGATTAATTTTGGTCATCACAAAGTTCGGTTTTATATTTGTGTTTATTGCAGTAATAAAAATGGAACTGATAAATTCATAATCATTTTATACAACTTACAACCCTTCTCATAGGGTGGATTTTCAGCTAGTAATTAATAATCTATTTTTCTTTATATATTAATTAAAATACAAAATTTCCAGTGGGAATCTTTGAAAGTCAGGAAATGATCTAAAATAATTCGATATTGTTTGCATTTATCGGTCTGTTTTTCTTGTCATATTTTCTCTATTCAACATTCACAACGTTGGAAATAAATGTTAACTGTTTTTGGAAAATATCTATTTACCCAACCCCTCTGCTACGTGCGAGATGTGACCCCAAGGTCAATTTTTAAGCGGAGTTACTAATGATTTTAAATTTCCAGCTTTCCTTCTTGATTTGTTTCCTTACCATCGCTAAAGAACCTAATCTGCTTTATTATTTACCCATAGCTGGCAATGGGAATAGATGAATCCTTGTCTTTCCCAAAGGCAGAGATTAAAGAGGTGAATTCATGCCTTTTTTTAGGGGCATTAGTGAAAAGTGAAATGCAGACAGCCTTGTCTTGTCACCGAGTACATTTCCTACGATGATAACCGTAACGCTCGAGGTAAATGTATGTTCGTGTGTCTTTCAGTGCAAAGTCAACTTTATTATTTATTTTTGTTAACATTTTAGTAAGCGTTCACTTAACTCCTGGAGAGCTGCTGACGAGAAATTACTTTATTCTGAGATGTCTTAATCTGGCAGTGAAAATTCCTCAATAAAAATAAACAGCAGTGAAAGTATTGATTGTTTTGAAATGATGAACAAAATATTTCCCGATTAAAAAGCAAAACAAAAAAAGTTAATTCAAAGGGACTGCAAAAGAAGTAATTAACTTTCGTTAAAGTGAGAATTCTTTTTACTTTATTTATTTATTCTTTTGTAATTTGTAAATTATCAAAAACATGTTTTTCTTATATTTAAAATACAAACAGACGACGAGTTAAAATCTTCAGTTGATCGATCTCAATACTTAAAATGATTTTTAATAATAGCAAAGTTTACTAAGGTTAGTGCTGTTTGGCATAATTATAACAATGATAAGGTTTGGTTTCTTTGTTTAAAGGCATGTCAACTTTCGTGGGTAATTTAATGCTAAAACCATACTTGTAGAAGAGTGGCAGTAGTGGTTGTATTTAACCCATAGCTGAGGGTTCAGACATTTCCGAAAGGGAATAATGCAATATCGTGGCTTGAGTTCGAAGTTGCGTACAACAATGTCACAATCCTACACGTCAGTCTGTGTTAAATTGATTTGTTATAACAAGGAATCAATAGGTGTCCATTATAGATTTACGGATTGATTTTAACGGCATATCAACCCATCAGAGGTTATCTTAAGCCTTCAGATTAGGAAATCCCGTACATTGTACGTTTATATTTATATTTCTTATATAGCTTAAGTTTATTTTTTTTGCATCTGGTTATATGATATCAGGTATTTCTATTTCTATATTACCTCATAAAAATAATTTGCAAAAAGATATGTTTGATTCTTTGAAATGATCCTAACTGGGACTATCACTCCTGGTCTGTGAACCAGTTCTTTTGGTAGAGTCTTACCCTTCTGCAAGGGATACAGCATATTCTAGATAGAGTTCACGAATAAAGTCATAACAAAGCACAGATTAATGAAATGTGTATGTTGCTGGTGATTGTCTTTAGTTGAGCTCAAGAGAATATAAAGCTTTATGATTGACTGTGAATGATTGTGAGAGACGATTGGAAGAGATAATAGGATTAAGCTCTCTCAACAGTTTCCAGGCCTCGGCTCGCAGATAAATCTGATTCGATTAAATTATCTTGCTTTTGTCTTATATAATGGGATTCTAGAGCCACCTCAACGCAACGAAAACTGCAGAGCTGATATTATCAATAAGAAGCTGATCAAGATGTAGGGTAACGGTGAACTAGCAAATGTTGCGTACTATTACTGATGAAGTTTGGTGTCTCACACATTTTGCCTTGTACCAAATCAAATCAAGTTTAATAAATACGTGGTGCCTTCAATAAGTTTCCAGACTTTTTTTGTATGGGCATTTAAAATTGTCGTAGACTCTTGAAAATTCAGTATCCTATCGCTATACATCTTATGAGATGACTGACCAATTTTTATGATTTCAGCTTCAAATCAACAGCTACAGTAGAAATTGGAATATACCCTATTAAAGCCTGATTGTCACAGCTGGTGAATTTCAAAAATGCAATCTGGACGTGAGGACATTTAAGAAAAACAATATGCAATAAAATTCTGCTTTAAACTTGGAAAAAATGCCAGAGAAACGTATGGAATGCTTCAGACTGCTTTTTTTGGAGCATCTTGCATGAATCGAGCATCCGTTTTTTGAGTGGCATAAGAGATTCAAGGAAGACAGGGAGTCTGTGAGGGATGATGAGAGGTGTGTGAGGAGTGAGGAAGTCCATAGACTAGAGTTGATTGGCCAAAGGATTAGGGTTAGGGTTACTATGTCGAGGTTTTAAGGGAGTTCAGGAAGAGATTCCTTGGGAAGAGGCCAGCACTCTTCAAATTGGGTCAGTGGAATTTCCACCAAGACAATGCACTAGTCCACAACTCCATCCTTGTCACAGACTATTTGACCAAGATGGGCATCAAAATAGTTCCTCACCCTCCCTATAGTTCAGACCTTGCTCCCTGTGAGTTTTGGTTATTCCCTAAGCTCAGAGGCTGTCGTGATGAGACAATTGAGGAGATGAAAGAGGCTGTGACGAAGGTCATTGACACACTCACACAAGAGGACTTCGATGGGGCCTTCCAGAAGTTGTTGGAACGGTACAAGTGCATTGCAGGTGGAGGAGATTACTTCGAAGGGGACTAGAGTTTCATGTGTATACTATTAATAAAAGTGTCTATACGAAAAAAGTCTGGAAACTTATTTAATGATCCTCAGATCAACCATTCGGGTGATTGAGAGTGTTACGTATGTCCTATTAGTATCAGAGGTCAGTATTTGGATCCAAGTAAAAGCAGTCAAGTTCAGAATACTCTGACCATATCTCCTATTGATGGATAAGACCCCCTTCCTAAAAAAGGGAGGGAGTCTTCTCTCAAAGATGCAACTGTTAAAAAGACTTCAGTTCTAGTTCTCTGGAGTATAGTCACGCTATTGTTGCCATTACTCCCAGGTTCAATCAGACTCGAAGTTGTAGTACCTGTTAAAGTTCCATCTTTATGTTAAATTAGTCTGTTTGAAAATAATTAGTATTAGATAGGAATACTTGAAACCATAAAACTGTGTGCAAATTATTCCTATTAGATAAGAATGATTGATACTACTGAGTGAACACAAATGCACTTATTGATTTAAAACATAGAATGAAACGTTTGAAATATTCTTATATATTGATTGTTAGTTGAAACCTCATAATTGTCTATGAATTATCAGTATTAAGAATAGTTCTAGAATTATTAACGAATCATTATCATTTGTTACTTGAAACCATATAATTTCATTAAGATTTAATAGAACCCGACTTCGGTATTAAATTATCAAGATGTGGCACGACATAAACCCGTCCAACCAAACAAATCAAAGTTAGGATTAAGGTAGTTTCTCTTCACTTTAAAGATTGAACAACACAATTTTCCTGTTCGTATTCATATCCTGATCCGACATTTTATCGTACAAATCTAAGCCGAGTAAATATTGATAGAGACAGTGAAAGTTCGTGTCGTACATTCAGCCGATCAGAATTAATCGCTGCGCAAAAGTCCCAAAATATACTCTGATAAACCATACATCTTATAAGCTTATAAATGCTGTTCTCTTGTGTACTTTTGAAAAATTGAGTCGAGTGTCTCTCCCTCCTTCAACGAAGCCTTTCTTTTCCATTACTGTTAGAATAAACTTTATTAAGTTCTCAGATGAAGACAAGTTGGTTTAACTGTTCTATATTTTAGAATTTGCTTTTACGTTGACCCTGATAAGCAAAATAAGATGAAGATAAATAAATTTGAAAAATTTCACTTATCATTCGTAATGTCATAGGTTAGTGATAGAAATCATTTAAATAGAAGTAAAAAAGCATGTCGAATTAGAAGTTATCTTATTGGAAATGTTTTTTTTAGAAAACTCTTTCTAAATTGATTTTTTTTTAAATTTTAAATGTCTTAACATTTTAAATCATTTAAATATGGTGTATGTTTTCATTAGTAGAAATATGCTAAGGATTTCTGAACTAATTCAATACAACTTTATTATAAATATAATTTCAATTGGTTCCTTAAAATATAAGTTCTCAAAAGAATGTTCGGAAAGAATAAGAAAAAGTAGGAAGAGTAATTTATTAATGGCAGTTATAATTTATATACGTGATACATGTTAAAATTGTGTTTTCTCTGTGATAAATTAGCGCGTTCTCAACATATCTCCCATTTCTTAATTTAAAAATCATGTCTATGTCAAATTTTAGTTCAATCTGGCAGATTCCACGTCGAATGTACGTGGAGAGGGAGAAAGGGAGAGAGACTCTTTATCTTAGAGATAAACTATGTCTCCAACTTACTTGCTGTTTAGGCACATTTTTTTAGCATACAAAATTGAGAGCTGATAAAAAAAATACTGGGACGGGTGAGACCCTAAGTAGCTTTTTTGCAATGTCGAAAATGTCAACCAGACCCAAATATTTCATCTTTGAAAATAAAACATTAAGGTCCATGAAAAAAATAATTATTAAATAATAGCAATGACAATTATGTGTATTTTTTAACAAATGACAGAAGAAGGATGTTTCTTATCTGTCGCGTGCGGCTATAGTATGTGTCACTTCAGCCTTTAAGAAATGAAAAACTTTGTTGCTTTTATTTTCTTATTTTTATTATTTTAATCTTTGCGAGTTTTTCACTCTAACACTGATAGATTTTCACTGGAATCGGAGCGACAGCAAGTCTCCAGGATTTTTCTAAATATTATAGCCGATTTTTATAATGCTGTCGTCTGGAGGGTTTCGATTCACACCTTAATCTCCAGTTCCCTCTGTATTTTTTCCAGGTTCTTGAGGACTACTCCAAGGGCCCTAATAAAAATTGGTATCACAGTCAACTTTATGTTCCATAGCTTTTTCAGCTCTCAAGCCAGATCCAAGTATTTGTCGAGTTTTTCGTCTTCCTTCACTTACACCTGTGATCTGTTGGCAAAATCTTTTATCCATATAAATCTGGTGGTTAACTGGTAGTTTTTCGCTAAAGTCTAAGGGACAACAAGTCTGCTCACGTTTACAGGGCACTTTTAAGTATATCGGCTGATCTTAACACTGCTGTGGTCTGAATGGTCTCGATTCTTCGTCTAATCACCAGTTACCCTGAACAAGTTTTTGGTGATGGTTCCAAGGGTACCAATAACAATTTGTATCTCTTTCATGTTTCACAGCTTTTTCAGTTCTCTGGCAAGATTCAGGTCAATGTTCTTCATTTTCAGCAAATGTTTCGCTGGAACAACAAAATCCACAAGTTTAGAAGTTCTTTTTTTCTGTTAAGAAACACTAGGTCTGGTCGTCTGGCGGGGATTTGGTGATCTGTTCGTATCTCAAAGTTCCAGTGAATTTTAGGCACCTAATTTTCTTGGACAGATTCTCGTTTGTACATATAAAATTTGTCATCATGTACAAGTTTTGATCTCTTGCATAATTCCCAATGGATCAATTTTCTACCCAATCATGCTTACTCTTGTATATCTTTTATGCCTGCTTCCTGCATTTGCTTTATTATTATTATTATTATTATTATTATTACGACATTTTCACACCAGCTAACCATATTTACCAACCCCTCCGCTCGGGCAGGATATGACACAAGGTCAATTTTTAAGCGGAGTTTAACAGGTTTGAATTCAGAATTTTCCTTCTCCTAGACTAGTTTCCTCACCAAGGCTGAAGAACCTAATCTGCCCTACTATTTAGCCATAGCTGGAGGGAGAATAATTGGATTCATACCTTTCCCTAGGGTATTAGTGCTATGTGAAATGCAATCAGTCTCGTTTCGGCTTCTTACAATCTGTAGTAGTAATTCCACGAACACTCTTACCTCGAAGAAACAGAAGCTGTGCTCTCTCTGCTACCGGCACGTGGAAACCAGAAGAAGAAAAGGATGCAAGAGGTGTGACTTGTTTTATAGAGGAGAACGAGATAAGCCACCGTGAAGTGGCGAGATTTGATGAATATGAAAGAGACAAAGTTTGAAGCGGAAGGGCGCAGTATTTTGCTGATGTCTGATTGGTGAACATCCATCAGTTTATTTTGCGTGTTGAATAATTTGACTACCCCCACCCAATAGGTTGATACCACTTCGACTAGACCTCCAAACTTCGAACAAGCTATTTCGGCGTACGTATAACCAGATGCAAATGGCAGGCAAAGCATTTGACATTCGGCTGATTCCCGAATTTCATGGCGTCTCATCCGACTACACGGTGTCAGAATGGTTGGAACAGGTGGAGCTGGTGTGCGAAATGTGTGGTGTTGACAACGTCGAACGTATTCTACCACTCAGGCTGAGAAGCGGGGCTCTGTCAGTATACCGACGGTTAACCCGTGACCAAAGGGATGATTTACAGCAGGTAAAACAAGCCCTCCTCTTGGCTTTTGCGCCGTTTGCGCCCCGGGGAAACTGTGGACGAATATTTGGGTGACCTACAGGACCTAGCGCGTCTGATTGAAGAAAACACCTCTGACCGATGGCTCAGTTGCGCTTTCGTGTCAGGACTCCCCGGTCCAGTTAGACGACAATTGCGTGAGTCCTCAAGGATGGAATACATGACCCAAGAACAGATTCTTGCTAGGGCACGAGCTCTTATGACGGAAGAGGCAAAGGTCAATGAGCCTGTTGCTGCGGTGGCCGGGCGACGCCGAGTTCTTCTGCGTGTGCCTGTGACCACACTTTCAAACCCCGACAAGCAGAATGCAGTCGCAGTGCAGTGCTACAAGTGTGGAGATCCCAATCACTTTGCCAGAGACTGTCGGCAGCCCAGGGGCAAATCACGGAGAGCGCTCCCGGAGATACGCTGTTATCAGTGCCAACAACAAGGACATGTCGCATCGAAGTGTCTAGGAAAATTAGGCAAGGGGCGAGAGGCCGGCACTACTCTCTCCCCACATAAACTAGAAGAAGTGCTTCCTGTGATGAAGGTGAAAGTCAATGGAATGGATCGGTTAGCGTTGGTGGATTCCGTCTGCTCCTCATCCGTTGTGAGTGGAATGTTACGTCGATCCAAAGTATGGAAAAGTACCGCAATTCTGACAGCAAGCAGGAAGTACCTTTTAAGCCATGGTGTTGTCAGCATAACTTTGACAGTGACCAACAGAAGTCCCTTAAAGACGAACGTGCTTGTGGTAAACAGCAAACCATTGGGATTCGACCTCCTTCTGGGAATGGACGTCATCAAGAAATTGGGCGACGTGCACATCGACGAAGGAGGCAAGGCACATTTTGCTGAGGCGGCTCACACTTTGGGTGCGACAATAGAGCTAGAACAGCCTGACTTTCGCGCAGAGTTCGACCAACGCACCAAATCCTGGACAGTATCATGGAAGTGGTCCGGTGATCAGCCAGATTTGATGAATATGAAAGAGACAAAGTTTGAAGCGGAAGGGCGCAGTATTTTGCTGATGTCTGATTGGTGAACATCCATCAGTTTATTTTGCGTGTTGAATAATTTGACTACCCCCCCCCCCAATAGGTTGATACCACTTCGACTAGACCTCCAAACTTCGAACACAATCCTTCACTGAGACTTTACTCAAGACCTAAGGTAAGGAAGGTTAGTGATTATATGCATTCTATGTGTTTATTCTTTTTGTTGCCTCTTTTCGATATTTTTCACTCACATTGATAATACTCTCCGAAAGAGATGAGCAGTTACGCAAAGTGCAATTCTTTGCATTTCATATAGGCTGGGACTTCTAGGTATCTTGTTAATTTTTTTTATCTCTGCCTTTCTTGATCATACCCAGTGCTCCCACTATTACTGGTACGGAAATATTTTTAAGGTGCCACGTTACCTCAGTTTCTATTTCCAGGTCTTTGTATTTACTTTTTATATTCTTTGAGTGATATGTTATTATCTTTTGGCACTGTCATATCAATTAAAAGACATTGTTTTCTTTTATAGACCTTAAATATTATATCTAATCTTTTGCTCTTTATTTTTCAATCAGTTAAGGTAGCAGAGAATAGTAACTATTTTTGCTTTTGTTATTCTTTCTAGCTGGCGTTTCTACCATTTTTCCTAATCCAGCATTCCATTGTATTTACGTATTTTCCAATGAATGTAATCTCCAATTTTATTATTTCTTTCTTTATATTCTATTGGTGTAAGGATTGAACGACCGGACAGTAAGTGGTCAATTGATGTAGTTTTTTATTCGTACAATCTAAACATTGGGTTTGATCTGTTTTTTATAATGTTTACTTTGTAGTTTCTAGATAGTAGACTCTGAACTTGTGCTGCATTTATCGACCCTCAGTCTCCACCTTAAGTCCAACACTTTTTAGCCTTCTATTAATCTTTAATATATCTATCTATTTAAGCATTTTTAAGTCATTGTGCGTATTGTGCGCGTAGAGACTTTTGTTCCCAGGTATTTTTTAATTGATTTAGTCTTTATGCTTTTGCTTCTTTCTTTGTATTTTTGCTGCCTCTGTTACTTTATCTCTTATGTCTTTTTCTTTCAATATAAAGTCAAGTTGATTAGCAAATTTATTACTTTCTTTGCCAATTGAATATTTTTTCTTTTGCTTCACGTCTGTTGCCTAACAGTAGCATCCAATCTGTTGTAGTATGTAAGTATTTCTTTAATTCTATAATAGCTGTTTTGTAGGTTAATTCTAGTTAGATTAACCCCCTTCCACTATGTACAGACATACTATATCTGCTCTTGGGTGATGCATTTTGTGGCAGGTCATTAGTTTCCAAACTTTAGAATCCATCTGTTTTTATTTCAACTAATGTCCAGTTTATTCTATTAAAACAATATGTTATTGGCATTACCAGGGTCTTAATTACTATAACTTAATTTTTTCATTCAATTCTTTTCTTATGGCTCTTATTCTCCAATTGAATTATTTTCTTATTTTTTTCTTTAGAGTACGATCGATACTATTCACTTCCTTAATTCCGAGATATTTATAGGTTTTATTGCAATTTCAGTGTTTATATCTAGAGTAATGTTTTTAGATTTTACTAACGACTCTTTCTTAAATGTAACTTTTGTACGTTTTTCCCGACCAAATTTTATCTCTATGTCGTCACTAAATCTGTTTACTGTTCTCAGTTGACCATCTGAATCGTCATCATTTTTGCATATAACTTTAAATCATCCATACAGAATTGGTAATTCATTTTTTAGTAATAGTTTTATAGTAATTTACAAAGCTTTTTGCTTCGATGTGGCACCAGGCCGAATGAATGGGGCGCCCAATGAGACTCGAACTCACTCGTGTAGGTTTGCAAGTCTAGCTTGCTAACCGTTACACCACCAAAGGTGCCCAGTAATAGTCTTATAGTAATTTACAAAGCTCTTTGCTTCGATGTGGCACAAGGCCGAATGAATAGGGCGCCCAATGAGACTCGAACTCACTCGTGTAGGTTTGCTTGTCAAGCTTGCTAACCGTTACACCACCAAAGGTGCCCTTAATGATTTACAAAGCTCTTTGCTTCGATGTGGCACAAGGCCGAATGGGGCACCCAATGAGACTCGAACTCACTCGTGTAGGTTTGCTAGTCTACCTTGCTAACCGTTACACCACCGGAGGTGCCCAGTAATAGTTTTATATCCAGAGGCTGTGTTTTAAAGTTCAATTTATAGCGGTATGAGAACATTACAAAAAAGAAGAGGAATAAGTGAGTCTCTTTGGAAGATTCCATTATTATTGTTTCGATTATTAGTTTCGGCCATGCCTTTTCCGTGGATTAATCTGACGTTAGTTTGCCACTTTTCCATGTTGTATTTTATGTTTACGATTATAACTGAGGATATCTTTAAAATATTTAAAACTTTTTGAATCTATTCGTGGGTTACGCTATCAAAAACTTTTTGAACTCAATCCAAACCATACAAAGATTTTTCTGTTTGAATCGAAGTGATCTTTATATTTACATGATTCATTTTTATGTTCCTTTTTTTAAGGGAAGATGTTCAATGAATTTGGCAATTATCCCCTTTAGAATCGATGTTACCATTTTATATACGTGATTGGTTTGTAGATTTTTGTTTTTGTTTTTGGTTTTTGTTTTTGTTTTTGAATTTGCTGTCATTTTTTGTTTGTTATGCCATTAGTTCTTGGTAGTAGGTTTGTTCCTGCTTATATGAGCTAATCAGGTATTTTTTCAGGTTCTTTAATGATTTCTGTAATAAGTTTCGTCATTAGTTAATATGTGGAGGATAAATGATGGGGTCAAAAGTTTATTTTATCTGTTCCAAGTGACTTCCATATATTTGTACGTTTAAGTGTATTTATAATATTTCCTATTGAAATATCTTCGTAGATTTTAGGTTCATTATTTCTATAAGTGTCTTTTATATTTTAGATTCTAAAATGATTTTTATCATTATTCTAAAATGATTTCAACTTTTCAATCAATTGTGACGGTTTACTTTACATTTATTGTGTTTTTTTCTATTTCTTGATAGAATTTTTTGAATCGTCTGGAGATATTTTGTTGTCTAAAGAATTTTGTGTTTTTCATAACTTCGGATTCGCTGGGACTTTTTTTTTTTTTTTTTGGTTAAGGCTTTTTTATTATCGGGGTCTTATCAATTGATGTTATCTCTTATTTTCTTTTAATTTTTTTTGCTTTCCTAGTTTTCATTTTGACACCATTACACATTTGATCAAGTATGAATGATTCTCCTCTATTTCTTTCTGCATTCTTAATTTTCATGTGGGTTACTTAAAGCTATTTTGTTTATGTGATATGGTTTTTGGGGCTTGTTTCGGTAGCCGTCATGTATATTATTTCATTTAAAAACATACGATTTGGTTTAAAGTCTTGTAGATGAGTTGTATCTTTCATATCATTATTAGTTATCTTAGCAATTTCTCTGATTATATTTTGTTTCATTTCGTCATTTTTAATCTCATTTTTTGTATTGTCTAGGTTCTCTATTTGAGGTTGACCATTCTCTAATTAATTTTGTTGCTGGAGTTTTCATGCAATCATTACTTGATTGTTTTACTGTATTATCTGCTGTATGATTAACTATGTTAATTTCAAATGCTACAATTTAATTTCGTTGGATATCAGCAATTACTTTTCCTTTGATATTACCTTTCTCAGCATCTGTTAAGCGGTTACTTTTTATAATACATCTTCACACATTGGTTAAAGGATTTAAGAGTGTATCTGAACATTAAGTCCTTTTTCACTATATGTTGTAGATTCTTTGATTTATATTTCTTTCTTGTGTTTTTTTATTGTACAAAAGAACGTATATAATACTTCCTTATAATCCTCTTTTGACCATTTTTCTTTTTTTCCTTCTTTATTCATTTGTCTGTAGAGAAGATTTTGGTTGATCAGAGTTAGGATTATCCAAGTTCTGATAACTACCGAAGTGAATAGAGGATTTTTCCCAGTTGCTAATTTTTCGATCCCAACTTGGTTCATCACCGAGAGATGCGGTCCTTTTTCATCTGCAGGAAGACCGACACCATAAAGTGTGGTTTTTATATTTGGTTACGGTACATTTCATTCTTACTGCCAAGAGGTATTCTTGTTTTACAGACATCAGCCGAGAAATATTCATCATATTTATTAATAATTAATAAAGAGGGAATTTGTTATATCATAAACTATATTATAGATTTATGCATTTCGAATTCATAGGAGTACAACGTGCCTTCTGGAAGCTTAAAAGAAAAAAACATAAGAAAAAAAGCTTACCAGTCCTAAAAGACTCCACCATTACTATATTTCATGCAATAAGGGTGGGGAGAGCACTCAAAATACATTTAACGTAATAACCTAATCTTAAATAATATTAAATGCAATTTTTATTTGATTCTTCTTTGCTTTGCTTAATACTAAAAGCAAGAAAACAAACTGATATATTTTTAACGAAAAGCAACAAAAATAGATGAAAAATAAATATATCGATGAAAAAAGAATGTAAACAAATATTCTGATATTACTGTAATTACACAGAATTTTAGATGATTTTCTTTTCGAGAGGCAGTGTTTTGCTTCGATTAATGAATTAGTATTCACATACACAGAGAAAATTGGTAAATTTTAAGTAATTTAAAAAAATCAATGAATGAAAATTTATTTTATTCATTTGTTTATTTATTTATGTGACCATTCAGATAGATTGATAGATAAAAACTGTATTTAAGATGTTTTTCAGTATTTTTTCTCCTCGTCCAAATCCATGAACAGTAATAACATAAAACTTTAACAGCTTTTCCGTATGAATAACAACATTAGTAAAAACAAACAAATGAATAAAACTACAATTAACTAATTAATAATGCTAATAATAATTTAAAATAGTTATGCTTATGAATTAGATGTGAATGATAAAATCGAATTAAAATTTCTATCAAGTTTATACATTAAATAAAAAAACCCATCAAAACTACTTTGAATGTTAATGAATTTATATCAAATTACAACCGTTATTCGTGTTTTATTCGTTAAGATAAATAGTCTTAACGAATAAAAAACACGAATAACTTTTGTGTGTTATTTTTACTTAATGACACTATTTTTTAATAATGACGTCATAAGATTATTTTGAATTCCGAAAGAACAGAAATAAATATAAGCCAGATTTTCGACAAAGAATTTGAATTTTTAATCAAACATTACAGATGACATTAATTAAATAATAAATTTTAAATGCTAATAATAATTTAAAATGCTTATGAATTAAATTCTAATGTAATATTAAAATTCAATTAAATTTATATATTAGATATTTTTTAAATTTACATTAGAATTACACATCATAAATGATAAAATATATCTAGTTACAAAAAAAATCGATTTAATTTACAATTAAATCTTTAAAAAAAGAAATTAGGATAAATATTTGCGTTAAAGTTCTCTAGGCTAAGAAACATTTTTAAGTTTCTTCAGAGTTTAAAAAAAAAACATATCACATTCTTTTTGTTATTATTCTTATTAGCTTACTCTTTTGAGAGTTTCTTACTAGAGTTTGAGAAACAGCAAGTCTCCTCAATTATCCAGGACTCTTCTCAGTATTTTGTCCGATCTTAATAATGCTGTAGTCTGGATGGTCTCCGCTCATCCTCTTATTTCCAATTCCTCCTGTCCCTTTACCAATTCTTTGTTGACTGTACCGAGCGTATCGATTACAGTTGGTATCACCGTCATTTTCCTGTCCTTTAGATTTTTTAGTTCTCTAGCAAAGTCTTGGTACTTATCTTATATTTCGCTTTCTTTCAATTTTACTCGGTGGCCTGCTTAGAAAGCAAAGTTCACTATTCGGGAGGTGTTCTCTGAGGGTTTTTTTTAGCGGGAAGGTGATTAGGTGTGGTCATCATTTTGAGGATTAAGTGATCCGTTTATATTTCGAAATCCCAGAGAATTTTATGCATCTCATTTTCTGATTTGTGCATATACCATTTGTTTTTTTTATTGTCAAATTCAAACTTCTTGCACAATTCCTAATGAATCACTTTCCCAACCAAGTCGTGTCTAGTCTTATAGTCCCCTTGGGTCTATTCGCTTCATTCGCTGATGTGATAACTCATTTCGTCTTTATCACTACATAACCTACATTTGTTATTTTGTTGTGTCTGACCTATTTCTCCTTTGACATAGTCCTTATGGTGTTGTTTTTAGTTGCTATTCAAAGAGATTCAGTTTCTCTCTTAAACTTTCTCTTTCTTTTTCATATCCACGTCAGATTTCGTGAGATTTCGCTTGTTTGCCGCTTGAAATATTCATGAAGTTGTTTTTCTTCCCATTTTTGTTTTCTAGTTATTTTTGTTCTGTTGATCCCTGTGTTGTCTATGTTATTTCTTATCACTGTAATCCGTCTTCCTCTGATTTTTTAAAAAGATAGTCTTAGATTTATCGTATCGATGCATCAACGTTATTCTTTAATGCTGGTGAGTCTTCCTTTTCTTGTCACAAATCATCTGCCTACGTCATCTGTGGAATGTAAGGTCTAATGTATCGTCGTGAGTTTTCTTGTTCTCTGGTCCATTTGTTAAAGTTCTTTCCTTGTCCACGTCAAGAATGGTCTTGAGTATCTTACAAGGGGGACGACCCAGGTGTATATGCTTTTGATGATATTTTAGCAATATAATTTAGTTTCGAATAGTTTTCTCGTTCTCCTGAGATACTCTTTTTATATTTTTTCTTTCATATCTACTTGTTTGATGGTGTCCGCTTCCAGTATTCCTAAGCACTTATGATTTTCTTTTTCTCCGAGTATTCTG
The DNA here is from genome assembly GCA_963585895.1 of Sepioteuthis lessoniana. NCBI lineage: Eukaryota > Metazoa > Mollusca > Cephalopoda > Myopsida > Loliginidae > Sepioteuthis > Sepioteuthis lessoniana. The sequence goes on from OY757920.1 coordinate 103,880,241, forward strand.
ATTTTTCCTTGATTTGGCAATTCTATTCCTTCCGTCATTTGTCGTTTACCGCTACTCATTACACAGAGGCGTGCAAAAACATAAGAAAATGTCAAGTAACCCTCAGGAAATTCAAAACAAACCCCCTCGTCAAAAAATCTAAAGAATGGCAAACAACAAAGAACTGAAACTTGACGTACCATCAAAGAAGCCAAAAGATCTTCCAATAGAACCTTCACTTTGAAAATAAACTCCAACACAAATCCAAAAATAATTAGGGACTTTATGAAGAAAATAACAAATAAAAGCATCAACAACCCAATAAATTATTTCTCTCTATAAAATATAAATGCCACAAGTGAAAAACATATAGCCAACATGATTGCAGAAAATTTTGCTCAAGCATCATCCACAAAAAACTACTCCAATAAATTCAACTCTATTATAATCAAAGAAAACAAAATGATAAAATCCACCTCAGACAATTCTGAAAACTTTAACCAACCCTTCACCCTAACCGAACTCCAAAACTCAATATCCAAATCCAGTAACTCAGTTCACGGTCCAGATGAAATTCACTACACCTTCCTCAAAGAACTTTCAACAATACCCCTAAAATATCTTCTTGATATATACAACAATATCTGAATTTCTGGCAACATCACTACCTTATGGAAGCAAACTACAACCATCCCTATCCACAAACCCTACCTGTAATATACCTGTAGCTTTAACCAGCTGTACTTGCAAAACCCTTGAAAAGATGATCAATCTAAGACTGAATCACACAACCTCCACTCAAACCTATAAAGAGACTTCAAACACAAAAGAAGTAACATAGACCAAATAGTCCGTAATAGAAACTTTAATCAGAGAAGCATGTATAAAAAAAGAACATCTGATCGCAGTCCTTTTTGACCAAGAAAAAGTCTACAACACATTATGGCCACATGGAATACTCAAAGATCTCAAAGATCTTGAACGACAAGGCATCTTCATAAAACACTTCCGAGATGACCGGGCCTTCGAAACGCGAATAAACAATACTCTCTCCAATCCAAAACCACAAGAAATAGGAGTATCTCAGGATAAGATCCTATCTGTGATCCTATTCATGATTAGAATAAATAAAATAACCTGTTCCGCCCCCCCCCCGGAAATCAACGGATCATTATATGTCGTCGATTTTCTCCTTTGTTACTGTTCTAAAGATATGGAAACCCTAAAAAAATGCAACAATGCATCAACAAAATATTAAAATGAACCATGAAAAATGGTTTTAAGATCACCAGCAACAAAACCAAAAGCATGCACGTCTGCCAAATCCATTAAATGCATAATCAACTTCACTCTAACACAAAATGGTTCTGAAATACCCATTCAAATCTGTGTAATGAGTAGCGGTAAACGACAAATGACGGAAGGAATAGAATTGCCAAATCAAGGAAAAATCAGAATACTCGGAGAAAAAGAAAATCATAAGTGCTTAGGAATACTGGAAGCGGACACCATCAAACAATATGAAATACCCATTAAATGCATAATCAACTCACTCTAACACAAAATGGTTCTGAAATACCCATAAACCATCAAGACAAATTCTTAGGGATTACTCTTGATCCAAAACAATTCTTCATCCCCACATCAAACAAATGGGGGTCAAATGCAACCAAACTATCCACCTCCTGAGAACCATAGCCCACACAGACTGGGGTGCTGATAAAAAAACATAACTAAACTCTACAGATGTTTAATTAGATCAAAACTTTATATAGGGAGCAGCCAGAAAATCCTACCTCCAAGAACTTGAAACCATCCACCACCTGGGACTACATTTGCTCTAGGAGCCTTCACTACCTCTCCAATTGAAAGTTTATACATAGAAGCCAATGAACCCCAACTTTCCTTAAGAAGATATAAACTTGCACTCCAATACTATACTAAACTCATTTCATGCCTCCCAAACCCTGCTTATAATTGCATCATGGAAATAAGATATAAAAACCTTCTTGAAAATAAATCAAAGGCCATCAAACCTTTTAATCTAAGAATCCAAACTCTTCTAAATGAAATTAAAATCAATCCCAAAATAATACATAATACCATCCTCCCAAAAAACAAAACCATGGACCATGAACCAACCAATAATAAAGCTAGAACTAACGAAACTATCCAAAACCAAAACACACCCCATCACTTTTCAAGAGAATTTCCTCAACATCCCAAACAACTTCCCAGATCACCACCACATCTATACAAATTGATCCAAACAGGGAATGAAAGTTGGTTGTGCTGCTATCTTCCAAAACCAAGAATTGCTAAAACATCTCCCCAATGAATCATCAATCTATAATAAAGAAATCATAGCTATTGACCAAGCCATGAATATTATAGCTAACCACAAATCCTCTAAAATTTATCGTCCATCCAGACTTCAAATCAGTTCTCCAAGCCCTAAAGGACAAAATTGCATCAAATCCCTTCATCGCAAAACTCCAAGACAAAAAGAACGCTCTTTCCAAAAATAACAGCATCATTCTTACCTGGATACCATGCTACATTGGTATACATGGAAATGAAAGAGCAGATAAAGCCACAAAAAAAAAGCACTCCTGACAAATATCCAATACAAAAAATTGATACGCTAACTTAAAACCAATCATTCACAAATTTATATTAATGAAATTGCAAAAATCATGTGATAATCAAACACAAAACAAACTCCACCATATATAAAATGTCATAGAGGAGTGGCCGACTAGCTTCAGAAGAAAAAGAAAAGAAGTGATACTCTCCAGACTTTGTATTGACCACACACTTATTATCCACTCACACCTTCTAAAAAGAGATGACCCCCCAATATGCTCAACATGCAAAGAACCCCTCACAGTCGAACACATTCTCATAAATTGTGACATGTTTAGACAAACCTGCCCAAAATACTACCAGATAAGCAACTTAAAGGACCTCTTCAAAAAAACCAAGCCAGAGGAAATCTTGAGCATTCTAAAAGAAACCAACCACTTTATCGAAATCTAAACAAATATAATAAAACATATAACAAAAACCTATACCCTAAATCCTAACACATGCACAAAAGACAAAATCAATCTAACTCTTCTGGCATTAAATGACCCACAGAGGTTGATATGCTGTAAAACAAAACTCATATAAACGCTTCTCATTATTAGCATAGTGCATTTTTCTATACCAAATTCCATCACAATGTCCTGACTTGATATTCTTACTGTCTGTATTTGGGATTGTAATTGTTTTCGTTTTTAGCAAAGAGTTTGATGTCATCCACGTACATTCGGGGGTTAATTTTTTCTTGAGATTTAGTAAGTTTGTATTCACCAGTGCCTTTCCTAAATATGTGATTGAGTGGCATCATTGCTATTTGAAACAGAAATGGGGATAATACATCTCCCAGGAAGATACTTCTTAGGATTTCCGTCCCAGCTAAACTTTTTCCTCTTGCAATCAATTCCACTCTCCAGTTTCTCATTGTTTCCTCGATAAACCTTATGACTTTGTCGGATATCTTGTACATTTTGAGACAGTTTATTATTTTGCTTTGTTGGACAGTGTCGTATGTCTTTTTTCAGTCAATCCACGCCATAGCTACCTTTTTCGTCTCATTTTGCTGTCTTTGAGATTGTGTTGATCAGTGTATAGAAGATCTCCTCTTCCTTTGGTTGCCTTACGGCATCCTTTCTGTTCCTCGGAGAACAGTCCGCAGCTTATTAATGAGATATTTTAGCAATTCTTTGTTTTGGAAGATAGCCGCACAACCAACTTTCATTCCCTGTTTGGATTAATTTGTATAGATGTGGTGGTGATCTGGGAAGTTGTTTGGGATGTTGAGGAAATTCTCTTGGAAAGTGATGGGGGGTGTTTTGGTTTTGGATAGTTTCGTTAGTTCTAGCTTTATTATTGGTTGGTTCATGGTCCATGGTTTTGTTTTTTGGGAGGATGGTATTATGTATTATTTTGGGATTGATTTTAATTTTATTTAGAAGAGTTTGGATTCTTAGATTAAAAGGTTTGATGGCCTTTGATTTATTTTCAAAAAGGTTTTTATATCTTATTTCCATGATGCAGTTAAATGCAGGGTTTTGAGGGCTTGAAATGAGTTTAGTATAGTATTGGAGTGGAAGTTTATATCTTCTTCCCTTATTCGTACCGTTAGTATTTTTTCACATCATCGGTAGACATGTTATGGGTCCATAATTGTTTGGAGCAGTTCCTTTTGGGGGTCTTTTGGATCAACATGGTCTATCCTTTGGTTATCCATTCGGGTTATCTGTTTATTCAAAGCATCTATTTATTTCGAGAGTCAGTCTGATGTGTGTAGAAGTGAATATATAATTATTATTAACGAAAAATGACCGTGGAAACTCAAGAATTTAATTTTTTCTTATTTCTGTAATTTTGAGTTATGTCATTATTTTTCAAACTTTTCTTGTTTTGTTGCTGCCACAACATTTACATTCTACGGCTTTTTTCAACCGCAAAATACAAAAAACAATGGTAAGATTTTTTCTCTTAGCTTTGAATAAAGAAAAAGTCATCGTAAGAAACGAGTTTTCAGTTTGTCTTTTTGTTCTAAATAAATATTCGTAAAGTGGATGATGTAGTAGATCGCTCTGATCCCAATTTACACAATTCTATCTGCAGAATGAACGGCGACAGAAAAATAATCTTTTATTTTCAGTTATCAATATATATATATATATATATATAATGATTGAAATTAAACGCTAAAAACGTTTTCAATCTGTAAAATCTTTATAATGTTTAACGAATGAAAATGCTGAGCAATACCACAATATATTTCAAGAATAGAATAAGATAATAAAACAGGATAAAATATCACGACTCAGAGTTTCACGTTGTCCATCCTAAGGTGAGCTTGTCTTTCTTTTTATCAGTCTGCTAATTTAATGATCGACAACGTGAAACGTGAGTTATGAGTTTTTATCATCTTTAATTATCCTCTCTTATACTTGATGTATAGTTTATTCAATAAAGGTTTACGACGCTACAATCGTACCTTCACTTTGTAACATGGTTGAAATGACATCACGCTATTTGACTGAGCCTTGTCCAATCAAGTAAGTAGCCTACATAACTAAATAGTTTTGCATACAAAAGATACGAGTATAAACTACCTATAAAATAGAACTAATATACCTTGCCTACCTCCCATTCACCGCAAGCCAAAAAGTCGAGAGAGAAATCTTAAAGATAAATAAATAACAAGAAAATAGGAACATCTGAATGAAAAAGAAAGAAAGAGAACTTTATGAATTAAACTGAAGTAGTTGGGAAAAAGTCATTCATATCTTCTATTGACATGCTTTATACGTTTCTTGTCAAACATATTTGTCAAAACTTGCCGGGAATGGATCTACTTTTAACTAACCCGACGAGTCTTATCTGGTTGTAATGTTTGTACAAACACACTTCGCTGAAAATACATTCAAACACCGAATTAAGTTTGACTTATATTTGATCTTTTTGTTGATGATTACACTCCATATTGAAAGAACTAAAAAGAAACATGATTAGCTCCTGTGAACAGCTTTACAAATTTTTGAACACATTCATTTTAAACTTTCTGAATTTATTTGGAGGGGAAAAGTGGAAGAATAGACTGTTTTTATTCTGTAAATATTTATTTCATATTTATATTTTGTATGTACGTATGAATATTTTGTCGTATTCTTGGACCGTTTCCAAACATAATTTATATTCTTCACTTTTCAATTCTCTGAATAGGAATGTTTGTAGAAAACTATAAATTTGTTAGCAGGGTTCTGTTCATAAATTACCGGATTCTTTACCTATGAATCGGAACTTTTTCTTGTCTATGGATTCAAAATAGGGAAATGAGTCACGTTGGTAGATTTAAAACTCTGGAGTATCAGTCGACTGAAATCATTTCAAATCACTTGTGTGATTCGAATTGGAAAAAGAAGTAAAAGAGGAAGACGAGAGAAAGTTATTGAGTGAAAGAAAAAAGAAATCAAGGCACAAAAGAAGGAGATTAAATAGTGTAGTCTACCTAATTATAACCCATAAAAAATTAGATGTAACTAGTGTTCAAGAATATTTTCGAACACTAAGTACGTCACATACATTTTGAAACTAAACGCTGCTAACGATTATAGAACGCTAAGAATTTTCTCATTGTTTCGTTTCATTTTTTCATTAGGAAAAAATTTTTTGAATGAGACATCATATAATAATATCACCCTCAACATAGTTTAAAAAACGGAACGTTTAACTTTGGCATATTATCCATATATAAATGAATACATCCTTTGAAGATATTGCTTTTTTTTTCATATTTTCACGCCGTCGGATTTGTTTCCATTTTTCTCTATTATAAATGCACACACACACACACACACACACACACACACACACACACACACACACACACACACACAACTCCTATCAAAAATTATGAAATAAGCCCACTTAGATGATGTTGTCATTGGGTTTTTTTTTCTGATAGTAAATAAACAAATAGCAGATAACACACAAAACATTTTTATTCAATAATTGAACATTGTAGTTTAATAAAATATTCTTTAAACAAGATTATGTTTGAATTAATGGAATGATATTTTTCCCAAGCAATGCAGAGGAAAATATTGAGTAAAAACTTATGCAGTTGATTAACAAGAAATGCATAATAAAAAAAAATGATTTGCATTTTATCTATAATTGGGTTTATTTTCTGTGATATAAAAAAAAAGAAAAGAAAACAAGGTGAATATCATCACGAATGTGCCGATTGCATAATTTTTGCCCGAGTTATATATATATATATATATATGTGTGTGTGTGTGTGTGTGTGTGTGTGTGTGTGTGTATAATGAAATTGTCCAGCCACTTGAGCACTTCTCTGCATAATGATCTCAATCCCACATTGTTCAGTTATTTTGAAGGTTTGGGGGTCAAAGTTACACAAGCCACGTGATAGTGTGATAAAAAACAAAAAAAGAACAAAAAAGAATTCCGTTGATATCTTGTTAATAAAGGGGAGTGACCCTTTGCAAAACTGGCTGTGGGTGCTGCTACTGCAATACGGACTGCATACAAGTTTCCCTTTACTCACAACTTTGTTCGAGCATAACTGACCCGAATAGAGGCCTCCACCTTGTCCACTCCTTCAACTCTGGGCTGATCTGTCCACAATCGCACACCCAGCTCAATTCAAAGCAACGCTGCCTCGATCTTTACCTGCATATAGGGGGGTACCTCTATCCCCCTCATAAACACAGACCACACGACGTTAGAATGTTTAAATCGGCAAGACCCTTATCTACCACTCCCCGACCGTACATTGCGCCAAAAATGTTAGTTTATAATAGACATGAAAAATAAATCCTTTCAAGCTCAATTTTATCGCTTCGCAAGTTTTCTGAACTTTTGACCGGGCTTATCAATTCATATACAATTCCTCTGAAATCACCACACACACACACATACATCCATGCACACTAATACATATACGCTACATATGCTCACACATATACACACATACATATATATATCCTTAGGCTACGTATATACTCACAAAGACCTAAAGTTATGTTCAACCCCTTATATATATATATATATATATATATATATATATGTGTGTGTGTGTGTGTGTGTGTGTGTGTGTTGTACGTATACACACGATATGCTTGTCCCTATATATACATACAACCACTCATGGCTGTTCCTGTATATATACCCATGTGCAGGTTGCACTCAAGAGGAGTTTATAGTGTCGTATACGTATAATGTTGTGGTGTGATGATCAACAGATGAGTACATAGTCTGTTGTTTAAGCATCTTGAGCTGACCATTAAGGAAATGGCCAATCCTTATGGTCGTCCGCAGGTGACCTTGTAATTAATGCATGTTTCTGGTGATATACTGATCGGTTATTTTAGTTTGTTGTACTAAATCCGTTTGTTGGTAGCTGATGCCGCGGGAATTCTCTAATTCGTGTGTTCCGACAAAACACAAGCACACGTGTTCGAATCAGTAAGGTGTATGTATATATACAGACCGAAAATTTTGGTGTACAGTTAGTCGAAGGGAGTAATTCCATTAAGACCCAGATGGGCAGTTCGAGATGAGTTGTTTGGGGAGGGAAAGTCAGACTGAGAAAAGACCCTGATGACTAGTCGATCTGAATATGATTGATCAGACCGACGGGAATCCGAAAGAATCAATCAGATCTCACAAGGAAAAGGAAAGAACATGAAATTCCCGATGAACGAGTTTGTGTTTAACAAAGCCGATTCCCTCTCGTAGCAACAAATTTGCAAAAGTCACAAAACAACGAAACTATGTTTTGAAAAAGGTTTTTGTTTTTATGTTTTTTTCTGTACAACCACATGAAACTTCATTTTGCTGTTTTTCCGTCCCTAAAGATAACGTGACCTGAAAAATTTTGTCCTCCAATATATCACAAATAGCAAAGGTTTACGCCTACGTAAGCCATATGTATCAATGCAATGCATATCGTATATGATAGCAATTCGCATTCGACTTGTAAAAAATATCTAAAGAACTGTACGTTTTAAACTAGTCACTTTGCTGGTGGTAATGATTTGCGAACCCATTTACGGTCAATGATAGACCATAAATAATGTGCTGTGATCTAATACCTCACTGAGTGGCCCACTATTGCCTTGTGTCAGATTAAATTAAACTTATGCTATTCAAATATCGATGGTCATATTTGTTAAAATCAATGGATACAAAACGCCGACGAGGCTTAGAACATACCTTGGTAGAGGAATAAGACCCCTCCCCAAAGCGTTACCCATGATATGACAATAAACTGCATCCGGTGGTGAAATAGAAATAGTTACTTGAAATTTTATAATTGTATATAAGTTATTTGTATTTCGTTGGAATACTTGATATCTGGGAAAACTGAAAGTAAATCCGACTGAATGAAACTGTACAAGGTCTTCAGTGGATGATTTTATTTCTTGAATTATTTGCCAATGTTAAACTTCCCCTCGCTTCCGCATATGCATACAAGAATTTCGGACATCCGGTTTTCCTTAGTCATTTTTTGATCGTTCAGAGGCTGTTTGCTTTTTTCATTCATTTATTCATTCAATTTTCAGCGGAATTCAGGTTGATTATATAAAAAATGATGTTTGTTTAAACAAAAATAATAGTATTTTTCTCGAAAAGGTGTCTCCGTAATTTCTTTTTCAGCTTGGAAAGAAATTGAAAGTTTTTAGTAAAATGAAATATTTGCTATTTGTTTCCTTTATAGTTTTCAATGTGGCTTCAATTTCTACACTGTTTTCTCTTGGATTTAAATCATTCAGATTTGTTATTTTTGTAATTTTTTATCATTTAGCGCACAAGGAAATTAATATAAATTGTCTTTTTTCTTCTTCCTCATTTAATGCTCATTCTCCCGATTTGAATGATTGGCGCTGTACAATCTTCCCATGTCTATAAGTACTAAGCCAATAACACAGACAATTATACTTATTTTAAGATCTCTGATACTGTTTAATGTGTATCAACAAACTATTTTAGTGTGGGGTTACCGGCTCGAGGGTTTGATTCTCACTGGGAGTCCCATTCTTCTGACGTTGTGCCAAATTAAGTTAATCTTAATAAATAACAACAAATTATATTCATGTACATCTTTTACTCTAAATGTTCAATTTAATATTTAATGTCATAAGCTTTTTGTAATAAAAGCTAAAAGGTACAAAGCACGTTTAAAACTGCTATTTATCAACCTATATATTCTAATGACAATGTTTTGAAGACATTTCTCGTTTCTTAGATTTATTTTTTACTCTTATTTCTAAAGGAAAGAAAAAATCGATGATAGTTCGTTTTGGGGAACAAAAGTTTGCCTGCATACACGGCTGACTGACTGCTATTGGTAAAATCAGTTTGAAAAAGACAAAGAATTAGAAAAAATAAATTTATTAAATTCTCTTGAAGAAAATACATAACTCGCTTGTGTCATCGGCATTATCGCATAAAAATCAATAAAATTTCTTTATGATGAGAAGGGTTGTTTTTTTTATTATTACCAAAGCGATGCGACTCAAAATGCTTACATCTCAACAGACGAACACACACAAACACATATATTTTCCTACTCCTACTACCACCAACATGAACTAAGTAAATCTCTCTCTCTCTCTCTCACTCTCTCCCTCCCTCTCTCTCTCTCTCTCTCTCTCTATCCATACACATAGTCATATATACAGGGCAGGAGGAAGGGATAGGATAATCAAAGATATTACTAAAAATATCTATCTATCTATATATATATATATAATATAAGAGGCGCTCGTTGTGTAATGGTTATCGTCAGAGGAAATAGACATGGCGACTCGAATTCAAATTCTGGATGAGGTTGTTTGCATTTCACATTACCCTAATACCCTTGAGAAAGGAATAACTGCAACTATTTTCCCTCCAGTTATGCGTAAATAAATAGTAGGGCAGACTGACTCTTCAGCCTTAGTATGACAACCGATCTAGGAGAAAGATTCTGGATTCAAAACTTGTTAAACTCCGCTAAAAAACGCACCTTGTATTGCATTTTCCTTCTGCGAAAGAATATATATATATGACGTAGTTTGCTATAAGGAATTTAGAACTCCAGTCAGGCTATCACTTGTACACTAATACGCTTGCGAAAGGTATGAACCCTCATATCCCCACCAGCTATGGGTTAAATAGTAACACTCTTCTCAGTGTGTGCGTATGTGTGTTGAATAGATCATCTTCCAATTTTTATACGTGATCACTAAAGAAGGAAAATCCATAATCATTTTATTCCAGATTTTAAAGAATTACTGGAGAAATCTAAATGTTTCCCCAAACACCAAACTCTGATTAATGACACCACAAATATCATCATCAAGCCACGCAGACAGCACGGTGTTCCCTGTCTTTCTTTCACTGTCCATTCCAATAATCCATCGCTCCTGGCAGGTCTTTTAGGCTGCTTCCTGGGTCTCTACAGAGCAGATGTAATTCCTCTCTAGTCGGGCAATATCGATACATCGATATGTCGGAGTCTATAAGAGAACATCACTTTTGAGTTTGTCCTTGCTTCTCCAACAGAGTCTCGTATGTCTTGTTCTTCAGACTCGAATGGTAAGTGGCTCTGTACAACTGCTGTTTTGTGGGTTGTTGCTTCCAGGATTTGTTCAAAATAGCGCGTGGCACTTTTATATTGTTTCCATCAAGCTTTTTCTCTGTGTTTTATTTGTGTCCCACTGGTGCACTCATATTGTAGTATGGGTACAACTACAACTTGAAAAAAATCCCGTTTTAATTTATCGGATAGATCAGACTTCCTTGTGATCGATAACCTCTCAATATCATTTCCCACCTTTACTAGGTATACGCTGACATCACTTTCAATTGATGAGATATTGCTGCCGAGGTATTTGAACTGGTCTTCTAATTTTAGAGGCTTGGCTCTTAAAATGGAGAGTCTCCTTTTTATTTGAAACTCTTGAACTGTTTTACTTACATTCTTGTGAAAGCCAATGCTTGCAACTACTTGCAGTAGAGATGCTACTTGGAGTGGTGTATTTGCAAAAAGCGCTCGATTAACAACGTAATTTGTGGCAGTTATAGTGTCTGTGATATATCGTCTGCTTCTTGCCTTTTTAATATGAAATCAATTTTTATTAGATTTATGGATATTTGAAGTACGTCGTCTTGGCAGAGTATAAACAAATATGGAACTAATGTGTCTCCTTGCAAGACTCCAGTGATTATGTCGAAGACGTCTGTGTCTCCATCAAGTGAACGAACCATTTCTTTCGTGTTTTTGGAAAGCATCATTCTAGCGGCAACAGTTTTTTTTTTTAGATAGTCAATATGCAAGTTGTATATGTTCCATCTTTCCTCTGTCGAATCGAATGATTTTGAGAAATGTACGAATAGTATTGTTGTCCCTAGATTCTTTGCTCGTACTCCTTCGATGATTTGATTAATTGTTTGAATCTGTGAGGCTGTGCAACGATTTTTTCGATTGTCGTTCTGATTTTTTAAAAGAATTATCTCGATTTTGGGTCAGATACGATTGAGAAGCTGGACATTATAAACATTAGCAGCTTGAGCAGGAAAAGTTATACCACTGTATTTCTTAGTGAATCCGAGGGCACTTTTCTTAAGGAAAAGAGGATACAGCCTTTCATTCATTTCTCTCTTGAGTTTTGTTTAGAGACTGCGTTGCACAATCAGAAAAGTATGTCGTCAAATTTTCTTGTTTTCTAAACTTTATCGAGTATTTCGTCGAGGCTTGCTATTTTTCTGATAGTAATTTCTTTCAATACTACGTCAAGTTCTCTTCCTCCGTAAACTATTCTAGTTCGATGTCTACTTGGCCATTTACGATTTTTTTGGAGAGGTTTGTGAGTGATTTTAAGAGAGTTTCCAATTCTTGAAATGTTATTTCCACTCGTGGGGTCTTTCTTTTTGGCAGGCAGCTGTTAGTTTTGGTCTCGAGATACTTTTCCTTTTGCTCATTCATTTACTGTTTGCTTTGCTTATTTTCATTGTATATCTCCCACTGAATTTCCGATTTAATCGATTTGGTCTTGAATCTATTCTGATTGTGCTTTTTATTATGTGTTGTTAAATTTACTCTGAGACTTCTAAAGTTTGTTGAGTTTCTTTTATTAAATAAAGATGCTTTTTAAAATTTATTTCGTTTTCTCCAAACTTCTACAACTGGCTCCCATAGAACTCTACATTTTGCTGTTTGGTTAGTTGGTATGCACGCTTCTGCTGCTGCTGCTGCTGCTGCTGCTGTTTCCATATGAGCGATAATAAAGTTTTCATATTCTTCATTCGAAGTATGTGTTTCTGATATCTCCTAAAAAGTATTAAATTTGTTTCTTAGAGTTGCCGGATATTTATTGCTTATATCTCTATTGGTATTAGTAACATGGTTTTAACTATTTGTTTCTTATTTCAGCGTAGACTCTGACGCATCTTTGCCGAGACGATTCTTTGACCGGAGGATATTCATTCAAAAGAAGAGTATACCTCCTACTCTACAACACTATTTATCCACTTCTTGTTTATGAGTATATAATCTAGCCGTGGTTTAGCATTTTTGGCGGGTGGGTGAAGGTCCATAGTTTTCTCTCTTTTTTTAAAATTTAGTAATTAGTACTGAGACATGTTAGCCTGTTTTAGAGTGAAAAATATGTTAAGATATTCGCCCATTCTGTTTGGCGAGTTGTGTAAGCTATATTTTATTATTTTGATCTTTGCTTATTTGAGTATTCGTGTCTCCACTGATAATCACAACATTATGTTTGAGAATATGTCGAGCAAATGAAGATAGCTCGTCATAGAAAGTGGTGATGTCCATTTCAACCCCTGCCATTGGTGGAACTGTAGCTAGAGATGATCATTGTGAAAGGGTTGCCATTAAACGAAGCACACATAATTCTCAGTTTGGTTCTTTCGATGCTATTCAGTGATTTTAAAGCATGAATATTGAGAAGCATTCCTACACCTCCTGTGACGTTATTGACGGGGTTTTTCCATGTAGATACTGAGACAAATATCCATCCATTACCGGATGGTATTTGAATTCTATTTCCCTATGTTACTATCTATGTTCTTCCTCGCATTTAATTATATCTATAATGTGCTCGACTGCTGAAGCTGTAAACTCGAGTAACAGGCGTATTGTCTTTAATGTTTCAATGTTTAAAGATGCCATGTTAAAAATGTTGGTTTTTTTTTGCATCTAAGTTGGGTTTGGTCACTGTAGCCAATTTTTCGAACACTAGTCAGACCAGAGTTCCAACCTCAGTCGAATGCATCCCTTATTTACTCGCCGGAAGGGTGATGCGGGGTTTGAATGCATAGTTTGGATTTGAGCTGGCTGCTTTTTTTTTTTTTTGCTCATTAATTGATGCCACCTTTAGAGATGAGTTGCAGCAATTACTTAATTGGACTGTTTGATCCTGGCCGTTGGTGAAGCGCGCTGTTGACGCATCTTTGGATTCATCCGAATTACTTCACATCCACTATGCTGCATCCCGTAGTTTTTATTGTTATATACTTGTATTGCTCGTAAAATACTCTTCTCTATCAGGGACTGTTATCCAGTGATAATCTAGAGCATGATATCTGAGAGGCTATGGAGGCAAGAAAAAAATTTCCTCTTCTTCATTTTCTTAAGTCTTAACTTAATGTTCAACTAGTCTGTTTTAGCTTTATCAGGTACCAGTTCTATCATAACTTAGATTTATACCGGAGAAAGTAATTGTTATTTTCTGATGGAATGGAAATGTTTTTATTTGGGGGATTTGTTCCACACACTTTCAGACTCTGGGGTCTGTCTTCAAAACAAGCAATATGAAAGATAATAATAGTCGAGTAGGCATCTTCATTTGTGAGAAACATAACTAAATAGATTCTTACAGAATGAACTAGTGTATTTCACTGTTAGTCAAAAGTGTGAGTGAGTCGATCGCTACTTAATGCATTGGCTTGTAGGATGTTTTCAGGGGAGGAGACAAATAGTCGTTAATGCTACTGCAATTACATATCCAAACAAATATATATATATATATATACATATATATATATATATATATATATATATATATATAATGCAGGCTAATGAAGTAATAAGGCATTTATTTTACACAATAGAGATTTATTTTTAACATATTCTCTACATCAATTTACTAGAGAATACAAATCCCATATATCTAACATTATACAGAGAAAATTTTAGATCGAAATTCAGACAAATATATATCCGATTCTTAAGTTATTGATCTCCGCTTATAGCTTGTACAAACGAACACAATTATAAAAGTTCTTCCCTGCTACCTCACTGTCTCACTCTCACAATACATACGCATATATATATATATATATATATATATATATATATATATATATATATATATATATATATATAAGAGAGAGAGTGAAAGAGAGAATGTGTTCGAGAAATCAAATAAACATTTAAAATCAAAACGCAACGTTTGTATTTTTTTTCTGTTTGAATTTCTTAACGGAAAATTGAAATCGAAATAGATTTTAATCATGTATGAAAAATATAGTATCTATATCAATCTAAATATCTAGTGAAAACATATTTTCTAATAGGAATCCTTTATTATGGATGGCATCTTGAAAGTCACGAAATGATTTTAGAATCTTTTCTTTCTTTTTTTTTTTCCAGTTTTTTCTATACAACATTCACATCATTCAAGATAAATAGAAACTGTTTGAAAAAAAAAAACAATTAAAAAGAAACTATTAGCAAAGAGATATTAAATGTGAAAGCCATTCCGTGACTTTAGAAATACCTACTGTATGCTTCTTCAATTTTCATTTGAGTGTAAAAGAATGTATGTACATTGAAGTATATATCTTTATTTACCTGAGTTCTCTTAAAACAAACACAGTCAAATTTATTAATTATTCATAACATCTCAGTAAGTGTTCACTTAACTCTTGGAGAGCTGCTGTCGAGAAATTTCTTTATCCTAAAACGTCTTACTCTGGCAGTAAATTAGAATGCAAAAAAAATTTTAAATGGAAAGTATAGCAGTGAAAGTATAGATTGTCTTGGTATGACTAACAAAATATTCATCAATTAAAAGACCACGAGTTAAAAAAAAATTTGATTGAATATGAATATAAATGGGTTGCAAAGAAGTTATGTTCCGTTATGGTGAGAATACTTTTTATTCTATTCTTTTATAATTCGTAAATTCTCAAAACTTAGAAAATAACGAAAAATTTTCTAAATATTTTTAAACCTCTGACTTAAATCCTTGAAATCATCTTTTCCGCAATCTACGAACATGCGTATTTCACATCCGGTTTGTATCGACGAACGACAAATACCGACTTATACAGACGATAATTTTTGACCGACTTTTCTACATCTTACTTTTCTCTCTCAATTTATGTCTATTTTTCATCGAATAACTCAAGGCCAGCAAGAAATCAGAATACAAAAGTTTATAAGGTTACTAATACGACAATGGAGGATGATTTGAGTTTGTATTTTAAATATTTTTAAAGGTTTGAATGAGAAGCTAACACATAATTTGAGAATAATGCTCAGGTGGATCTTTTGTGTCGCTAAAGCTAGCTAATCTGAATCTTTATCTTTTGGTTTATTAAACCAAAAGATAAAGATTAAAATAGAAATTTCATAGCCAGAAACCAGGGTTATATTTAGACTTGTCGTACGAGCAATGTTCACTGTGGGATCATAACATTTTGACAATGTTTATACACTTATAAGTCTGATATTATTTCTATGTTCATTATTGTAATAAAAAGTGTGACTTAAAATTTTATGGTCAGTTGACATTTAGTCTGTAGGACGGGATTTCGGCTAATTTATATTGACTTAAACAAAATGAAGTGTTTAATTACATTTTTTGTTTTATTTTGAAGCGTTCGTTTTCAACAGTTTTTTCCGACCCCCACTTGTATAAACAGAAATACAATGTAAAGTATTTTCTTCATCCACAGAAAATGTTCCCAATTTTGAATAGGGATGAATCGCGAACTGAGGTAAGTACATTTTTAGTCTTTTGAATGGGTTATTTTTCTTTATCTGAATTAACAAGTAGTATTTTGAATATTGATATTGTAATCATGAGATCAAAAATGTTACGAATCTTTTAAGAATCTTTGAAGAACAGTGAAGTCCGAATGCCAAGGGAAATCTTGAGTAGAATATAACAAAAATAATCATTATGAAAATTTATTAAACAATCATGTTTTATTCGTTAAAACGAAGAAGAGTTGAAGAAAAATTTCATATTTTTTATATGAACGTTAATTAAAGCTTCGTGGAAAACTGTAAAATGATTTCTTGCTTTCATTCTTGTCAGTGCTGGACAATAAGTTTAATAAGCTTAGGGCCACACACCCTCAGGGTGTCATTTATTTTTAAGATATTCTTATTTTATCATTAGTTTTTATTCTTTAATACAAATTCATTCAAAATAATGTGTGTGTGTGTGTGTGTGTGTGTGTGTGTGTGTGTGTGTGTGTGTGTGTGTGTGTGTGTGTGTGTGTGTGTGTGTGTGTGTGTGTGTGTTTTTCTTTATTATAGATATTAATATGATTTTTTTTAGAAAGAAGTGCCTAAAATTTCTTATAGTTTAGGGCCTTTGGAGGTAAAAGTCCGACCCTGATTATTGTTTTTGTGCATTTTAACAAGTTTGATTTTAATTAAATGTTTGATAGTTCTAATTGAAGTTATAACTGAATTGAAGGCACAATTATCAATATGTTTATCTATCGAATTTTCCTTAGTGATACAAAAGAACGATCAAATGTAAATTATTTCTTTCGTCCAACTTTAGAGCCATACTAAAAAAGATTCAATTAAGTACGTTTTCCCCATTCCTTATCGTAGCGGTTGGAAACAGAATGGTTTGAGAATGAGTGTTGTACAGTGAGTAAGGAAAAACAACTTTGTATTTTCTGGTAATTTTTTCTGCTTAAAAATGTTAAAAAGGTGTTTTTTTATGAAATCTGTGCTTTATGGTATTTTTTAATAACACAATTAATATCTTTATTTATTTGATTGATTTTTCTTTCTTTTTTAAGCAAAACAACTTTGCATTTTTTATATCCTGGTTTCCTAACAAAATCTTAACACAGATTTAGAGTTTTGAATTTTTACCTTTTGAATCTTAATCAAATTCACAGAAACAAATTATTTAATGATTTTTTAAATTTTTAGATATTACTTCGAAAAACAGTATCAGAACATCTGATTAACCCTCACAGAAAAATATAGGGAAATTTTAAAAAACTACTAAAAAAATAAAGTTTCCTACCATTATAAAACCTACTAAGAAATCTAAATAAAATACCATTTGACCGAAACAAGTTTTTAAAAAGATAATTCACAGGATAATTCAAATTACTTTATCTTATGACAAAGACAGATCTTGAAACTTCACTTTAAAGATTCTTTCGCAAGATTTTCCCAAACACCAAAACATCAGTTGTTAAATGGTCTTATTGGAATGCATGGTGTTAGGGAAGCTATTTTAGGCAAGTCTCAACTCTCCAAAGACCAACATAGTGTATCCTTGATAAACTAACTCTGAACACTACGGAAAGAAAGATAAGCTCATTTACATATACAAGAATATCTAATATTTGATATATACAATATACATGCCAGTTGTATTAAAAGAAAGAATTCACAAATGTATTCCAACAGCTAGCATTATGCTCATATTTTTCCATGAACAAACAGTATATGAAAGGGGTGCAAAATAGTAAAGGCTTACTTAATAAGGATAGGTAAAAGATGATCATTTGACTTTACCGTTCCCAAACAAAATCAGAGACAACATCTGGTGATGTATAGATACATACATTGGTCCGGTAACTTGGTTTGGTCTTAGGTGAGGGCTACTTAGGTTGTGTGTCTAAGGTTAAAATAGCCTGGGGAATCCATCCTACTTGGGGTCTAAACCAGTTTTCCTTCTCCTAGTTTGGTTGCCCTACTATGTACCAATATCATAATAGTAAAAGATTTATCAGATGAAAGTGGGTAAAAGATAGCCATGTGGCTTTCCCGTTCCCTGGTAGGCTCAGAGACAATATCTCAACATTTAAAGAATAGAAGCAAAAGAGGTCAAGAATAGGGTTCTGGGACTTTCATGTGACACTCTACAGGACCCCTCCTAGAAATACAAATCATCTAATAGAAATGATTATTTATTGTAGCCCTTCTGTCTATTGCTAAATCACTTAACATCTAAACGTTCACACCCCAAAACCCTCACTAAACATTTCTGTTATGTATCCATTTATAATAGTAGTATACTGAACGCAGTGTTCTTTTCCGTGTCGTACAAAGTGAAGCAAGTAAGCAAAGATACTATGAAAATATCACCTTAAATTTTTGTTATGCACCCATCTTTGGGATTACCTGACGTTGCCCATTTCACTTCCAAATAATATTCATCAGGTTTTATTATGCTGCAGTCCTTGACCGGATCTGTTGAGAGGTGAATTCGTGCTTTTCCCCAAGAGTAAACAAAAACCGCCTCAGCCTGAACACGTTTCTGCCGTTGGGCAAACTCCACACCTCCATATACCAACCTTCATAGATATATATATATATTTTAAATATGTACACATACACAGATATATACACCCCATATGAATATTATTCATATACTAAAGAATATGCAGTAGACCAAATGCTATTGAATTTATCTTAGTCTGGTACAAGGTTATAAAATTGAGCTTTATCTTGTGTGAATTTTCAGTAAGACTGGTTGTCTTACCCTGGCAAAATGGTTCGTGCTCGTGAAATATTATAATTGAATTATTTGAATTTGCCAATTGATTTTTCTCTTTATGAATCATCTTTGAATACTTAAGACAAAAAGCAGAAATCGATACATATAGCGAATGAAGGAAAAATAATTTCACATTGTCGTCGTCCCAAAAATCAAGTTCTAATTTCGATTTATTTAATTACAATTACTTCCATACTATTTCATTGATCAAAGGAATTCTTTTCTTAAAATAATTAAACCTACTGCGGAATCCTATTAAAAAATTAAACAAACTTTCTCGTCTCTGAGAAAACTCTTAGATATTCCTTTTTAATTAAAAAAACATTCCAAGTTTTCAGATTTATTTAGCAACAAAATAAAAACGCCGTACAGGGTAACATTTAACCCGAAGAATGCTGAAAAGAGGATTGGAAAACGATAGAAATAAATTCCTGGATATTTATAAAAGGTTATTTCAAAATTTTTGGCAAAAACAACTTAAAAAAATTAGACACTGTGTAATGTCAAAAATATGGAGCCAGACTTCGCATAAATCATTTATGTCATTTATCATGATATACATCTGATAACATATCGCAATGGGAAATATGTCATATATATATATATAGAGAGAGAGAGAATATTTATTTGTCGTGCAAATTTCATAATGATTTTTAAATTAACTTTTATCATGACTAATAAACATGGGTATTTTAAAGATATATACAGTAGCGTCCAAAACTAAGGGACAACATTTTAAAACCTAATATTTGTTAGAAATAACGACTGTGAAAAGCTGAAATTTTGACAACTGGTAGTCGATATCATCCATAATAACATACTAAAATTTGAATCATTTGCAAAGGTTAGAAAAAGAATTATAACAATTATTTATTTATTTTCAAAATAGGATCATCCAAAAGTAAGGAACAAAATTGAGAAAAACAATGTAAACAGCCAAAAAGTTTTTCAGGTGAATTATTCAAAACGCAAGTTAAAAGGATTTTTTTAAAATTCTGTTTCAAATTCTGCACAGTTTGTCTTTGAATACATAAGTTAGGGTAAAATTTGAATATCTTAAAGATTGCTAGAATCCGTAAATAAAGATGGATTACAGAGTGTCGGAACCAGATGTAAAATAGGAACCAAAAGGAAATAAACTTTTACGGGGTTAATCTTAACAATAACAAGTTCCAACTAGCTATCTGCTTTAAGTAGTGCAAGCCTATATCATGACCCTGAAATGCCAGCAAACAGCTCGAGACTTACAATTATCTGGTGAAGTTTCAAAACAACTTAACTGTGAACAAAACAGGGGGTGAAGCAAAAAAGGAAAAGAAAAAGAAAGGAAAAAGAGAAAAACAAAAGTTTTTAACCCATAAGTTAAACCACGGAAGGCATGGGATACAGCATGGTGGACGTGAAATAAGATGGATGAACACAGCGTCGGGTGAACGGTGTGCCTCACCTAATGCTGGGCTGATGATCCCCACAGGTCAACGGCCAGGATCAAATAGTTTAGTCAATACTTTTGCATAGGGTAATTTTGAACTTTGATAAAAAAAATAGATTCAACCATGAGTTTTTAATTTTTCTTACACATACAACTAAAACAACTTTACGAGATATTACTTACCAAATATCAGGCAAAATGGTGAACATAAACAAGAGTTATAACAGAAAATAACAAGTATCCAATACTTATGCGTGTTACTATATATATACATTACATATATATATATATATGTAATTGGCTCCACTCGTGTTGAGCACTCTTGTAATTGTTGCATTGCAGCGTTTACGGTGGGTTTTATTTTTCTTTTGACCAACTGACTGCATATCTCTTGATTTTTTTCAACTGGTGTGACGGAGTTGGCCTTTTCTTTTTTCTTTTTTTTTTTTTTTGTCCTATGATATTTTTTCTTTTTCCCCCGGGCGGTGATTCGAGATATTTTTATCTCTTGTTCTTGGCGGTTTTTTTTTTCTTTTTTCCTGGTAAACGTGAATGCTGGTAGATAGTCATTATCATATCGTGCTGGTAGCACGGATATCCCTGACCCTCTCTCGCCACTCCTCCCTATCGTTCATCGCCTTAGGTAGGTCTTCAGGACAACATCCTGTATCCTCACATAGCTGCTGAATGTACGTTCGAGCTGGTCGCCCTGCTTTTGCGCGGCCATGTGTGGGGATCCATAAGAGTACATCTCTTATGAGTTCATCTCTGCTTCTCCAGCAGTGTCCTGCATGTCTGGTTCGTCTAACTTGATTAGTTTTCGTGATAGGGGGCAGGTGGCCGTACAGTTGGTGTCTTGTGGGGTGTTGCTGCCAGGACTTGTTCAGGATTGCACGCAGCATTCTTGTGTAATTGCCATCTAGTTTCTTCTCCAGCCGTTTTGTTAGCGTCCATGTAGTGCATCCATATAGCAGTATCGATGTGACCGCTGCCTGGAAGAAACTGCGTTTCATTTTATCGGTTAGGTCTGATTTCCATATAATCGATAGCCTATTGATAGCTGTCCATGCTTTCGCTAACCTCGTTTCGATGTCCTTTTCGGTTGATTCGACGCTGCTTCCTAGGTACGTGAATTTGTCTACTAGTTTAAGTGGGGTTCCTTCTACAGTGGAGATGTCCCCCGTTTGGTTATAGCACATATATTCCGTTTTGTGTGCATTAGTAAATATTTAAGCTCTGGTGTTTACCATTGAGCACTTTTTTTGCTCCTGTTAATATGGAGAAGGCGAATATAAATTATTCATATAAAATTATACCAATACCTAATAGGCATCAGTATAGGTTAGTTCTGTTGAGAAGGATAGAATCTTTTATAATAAATATGAGATGGAAAGCATATTTTTCCTCAATGCGATTGACTGTACTGAAAAGGAGGGACGGGAGAAATATGGGTTTAAAACTAGGACCCCCCCCATATTAGAGAGATGGATAAGTTTGAGGCTGAAATGATAGGAATGGTTAAGGAGATAAAGTTTTGGAAAATGCGCAATAATATCCAGCAGGAAATGTATGAAGATATGAGGAGAATTAAAGAGTCTGACGGCATATTTGTAAAGTCTGATAAGTCGGGCAATCTATACGAAGTGGAAAAGGGAAAATATAAGCAAATGATGTTTAAGGAGGTGGTTAAACATTATAGGAATGCGCCACCAGATCTCGAAAAAGAATTGAATAGTGAGGCAAAAATGTTGACGCATAGATTAGGTATCGTAGATAGAGTGGAAAAATACAATACCAAGAATTGTTTCATTACGATCAAGGACCACAAAAGTGATTTCAAGACTAATCCTGAATGTAGGCTTATTAATCCGGCCAAAACACAGATAGGTAGGGTTAGTAAAATAATCATGCAAGACATATGTGCTAGCGTTAGATATTAACCAGTGGCGAAGCACAGAAGATTGTATTAAGTGGTTTGAGGAATACGATAAGGATGATAGGTGTTCCTTTATCAAATATGATATTAGGGAATTTTACCTATCGATAACCGAAAGGGCATTAGATAGAGCTTTAGATTTGGCTAAGGAATATATGGTGATACCTTTAGACAAGGTGGAGATAATTAAGCATTGTCGTAAAACATTGCTATACTATGAGGATAGTATATGGATAAAAAAAGGAGAAAGTGGGAACTTCGACACACCAATAGGGGCATATGATGGGGCCAAAATTTGTGAGCTCGTGGGGTGTGTATTATTGTATAGAATTAATAAGATTGTGGACCCGGGTAGCCACGGGCGTTAGCATGGTGATGGTTTGATTATCGTGGATAAAAGCATACCGAAAAAATGTGATGGTATTAGAAAAAGGTTGCATAGGCTGTTTGGCGAGTTTGGATTTAAGTTAGATATTCAAACAGACCTAAAAATTGCCGATTATCTTGATGTTACTTTAAACCTATACTATGGAATTATATCTCCGTTTAGAAAAAGGAACCAGGACTTGCGTTATGTGGACAGTGGATCCAACCACCCAAAACAGGTATTTAAACACATACCTAAGGGAATAGAGCATAGATTATCAAATAACTCCTCTAATAAGGAAATTTTTGAACGAAGCAAGCAGGAGTATGAGGAGGCATTGAAGAATGACGGATATAGGATCAAATTAGAATATTGGAATACAGAGGGAAGTAATACGCAAAAAAGAAGAAATAGACCTAGAAAAATCCTATGGTTTAATCCCCTGTATAACATGGAGGTAGTCAATAACTTAGGAAAAGAATTCTTTAAGTTGTTAAAAAGAAATTTCCCCAGTGAGAACCCGCTACATAAGATATTTAATAAGAATTGTGTTAAATTAAGCTATAGTTGCATGCCCAACATCAATGGCATAATAAATAAGAGTAATATAGCTCAACTAAGCAAAGAGAAAAATAAGGTGATTGCTAAATGTAATTGTAGGGATAAGGTTAGGTGCCCACTGGAAGGCAAATGTAAATAAGAATGTGTGGTGTATAAAGTGGAAGTATATAGTGATCCGGGTAATGATAGAAATAAAAAGGTATATTTTGAGTCGACGCAAGGGGAATTTAAGACTAGGTACTATAACCATAGAACGAGATTCTCCCACGAGAAATATAGGCATAGTACGACGTTATCTAGTTATGTGTGGGAGGTCAAAGATAAAAAAAGGAATAGATCCAATACTGAAATGGGAAATAATAAAGAAATGCCGTAAATATAGGACTGGCGATAGGGATATTTTTGCTTTGCAATGAGGAAAAATTAGCAATAGCGTCTTGTAAAAGTAGGGATATGTTAAACCAAAGGTCGGAGGTTTTAAATAGTTGTAAACACAAAAGGGGGTGGCTACTCTATAATTAGAGATAGGTTTCTACGTATTTATACCAGAGGGTTTTTTTGTTTTTTTTTTAATAAACTAGATATTAAAAGTAAGGGTTTTTGTTCATTTTATTTGTTTATTTTTTTCTTTTGTTATATAAATTTTAAGCTGGGTAGGTTTTTGGTGAATATAAAAAATGGTGTTTTCTCCTTTATAGTTGGTCGGTGCGAGATTCCCTGATGATCCGTTGAGGTGAAACTTTAGTAGGAGAATTCCAACTCGCGATTTAAGTTAATTTAGTAAATATATATACATATGTATATATACATGAATATACATGTCTCCTATATATGGATGTATATATATATATACGTATGTTACTCTAGTTAATGTTGAGAATAGTGGGGAGACAGCGCCGATGAAAGTGCTCAAGGAGTCGTAGGTGGTGACGGTTTGTTGACCATGACTCAGAGCCGTACAGCAGGGTGCTGACTACTACAGATGTTGAGGTCCTTGATTAGCCAGAAATCACCTGCGTAGAGGCCATGATGCTGAAGTCACAGCTTCGCTGGGTATGTCTCCAAAATGAAGAACCATCGCCTGCCCAAGATAGCTCTGTATGGCCACCGTGACAGAGGGGCATCAAAGAAACGTTTTAAAGACTCCCTCAAGAATACCCTCAGTACCTACCACATTGACGACAACCAGTAGTCGACACTTGCTGCTGACTGTCAGGCCTGGTGCTTCACCGTCCACCAAGTCGTCTCCACTTTACAGGACTCTCTCAAAGCCAACCTCAGGGGGAAACACCGCACCAGGAAGATCCATGGAGCCTCAGCAACCATACCAAAGTAGACTTTTAACTGCAGTCGCTGTGGCCGGACTTGCCAGTCCCGCATCGGCCTGGTCAGCTATCAACATGCCTGCAGTCGACGTAGACAGCCTCCTTCATAAATCTTCTTTCGCGAAGTCTAGCCAAGAGAGATGTGGTATGTATACACATATATGCGTATGTATATATATGCAAGTATATATATATATACACTTTATATATATATATATATATATATATACACACTCACTTATTCATATATATATTGTCATGAAACTTCTCCGACTGGTTTACTGTCGGTGAAGGTAACAGGCTTTTAGTCTCGACCCTTTTACCTACGCCTATCACCCGGACAACACCAAGCGTATTGCTGGTATTAGGTCGGACAATATTTTATTTTAGGATTTCATTCAACCACAAGTGAACAGGGATGTTCAAACAAGCTGAAAATGAAGACAATTCGAAATGCACAATTAAAGATACAAATTATTTTTTTATCAACCAAAAAAAAAAAAAAAAATAAAGGCATGTAACACGAAAATAGTATTGCCGACAAAAATAAAAATGTTTATTACTTAACAATTTGGGGACAATTCACCCTGAATTTTTCTCGAAATGATGTTAGCAAAGAAATTCTTTTGGAGTGTTTTGTGTGCGGTGAGAACGCAGCAAGCTTTAAAAACATTAAAATGAAAGCTTTTCTCACTTCTCGCTCTCCTTTTCTTTTTATTTCTTTATATATATATATATATATGTTTCTCTTCTTTTTTCTTCTGGTGTCGCATTTCACCGACCATTAATTTTTCTTACTTTTTTTTTTTTGGTGTCGTGTTTCACCGACAGCTAATTTCTCTTTTTTTCTTTCTTTCTTTTTGGTTACATCTTCAAATCGTTTCTTGTTCTCTGGTTTTTCTCGTGGTCAGTCGACGAACAAAATAGTCACGCGGTTCTTATTCTTTTTTAAGCGGCATTTTAATCATCCCATATGAGCTGGGCTGGGGAAGACAGGTTACTCTTTGCATCACAGACACGTCAGCCTGTTACAGGATCTCTTGGTCAACTGATTAGTCTGATTTTTCCTCTTTGCAGATTCGACCTTCCTACAGCCGCGTATCACGTGGGCTTCTTGGCCAATCGGCATTCAGCCTTCAAATAGGTCTCTTGTTGCTAGGAGCTGCTTGCCAGTTCATACAACCATGTTAGGGAAACTTGACCGTCAATCGGTCAGCACGCACCCATGACCCAAATTCAATTCTTCAGACTTCTCGTCTACTTCTACTGATTTGCGAGGGAAACAAAAGGGAGAAGGAGAAAGAAAGAGAGAGAGAGAGAGAGAGAGAGAGAGAGAGTTTATATTTACGAGTAAAATATGAATTTGACTATCCCCAGGGTCCAAATTAATAACAACATATATATAACTATATATATAACTAAGTACATATATATAAGTATATATATATATATATATATATTTACCGGACATTGGCCTAGCGGTTAGAGTGTTCGCCAATGGCCCGGGAGACCTGGGTTCAATCCCAGGTCGAGTCATGCCAAAGACTCAAAAAATGGTACTTGATGCCTCCTTGCTTAACACTCAGCATTATAAGGTACGGATCAAGGGTAAAGTTGAGCAATCCAGGGAAGGATTAGCGCCCTCCCCTACACCTTGGTGTAGTAGCTATCGAAAAGGGAGCCTTCAGGTTACCCTCGACTGCGGTCGCCAACTTTACTTTATATATATATGCGTTTTTATATACATATATATACATGACTATGCGTATATATATATATATATACACGGATGGCTGATGGTAAAAGGATAAACAAAAAGAAAAATACATGTAAATTTTTATTATTAAATATCAAATTAGATCCACTGATACATTTCGATAGAATTATCTATGATATGAAATTATGAAAATTTCAGGTCGAAAGTATTTTGTCATCTTCAGGATGGTAATTACGAATGTAAAATAATGGTTTTGACGATACATAAAAATCTTCCAGTAATATTGGAAAAAGATTACGTCATGAAACTTAATTTTTTTTTAAAGTAAAGGAGAAACACAGACTCTATAAAAAAGTCGCTTTGTATTGGTAGAGAATGAACGAAATAAAAGGAAGAGAGAAGAAAGAAAGAAAAAAGAAGTGGGGAGGAAATAGCGTGAAGAATTTTTTCCGTTTTCTTCTTTTTACAATATATCTGCCTGATAAAACTTCGTATATTACTCAAATACTTATGTGTGTGTGTGTGTGTGTGTATGTGTGTGTGTGTATGTGTGTGTGTGAGAGTACGTGTGTGTGTGTGCAGGTTTGTAATAATTTACTTATGAATATATGCGTATATATATATACGTATATAATATATATACATATGTGTATACCCACACATATATATACGTATACATATACGTTTATACATATATATCTACATACGTATATATACATATATATACAGGTATAGAAATTTTATGTAATGGCAAACAAACTTTTAAACTCAAATGAAGGAGATAAGTAAAAAAATATAGAATAAAGGAATAATTTGATTTGGGGAGAGAAAATTATCTTTTATAAACATGTAAACCGTTTAACCTGCTAATTGTCTAATGGGTAGAGTGTTCGCAACGAGGTTCAATCCCAGATCGAATAATACTAAAGACTCAAAAAATGGTACTTGATGCCTCCTTGCTTAACACTCAACATTATAAGGTATGTATCAAGGGTAAAGTTGAGCGGGGAAAGGATTAGCGTCCTCCCCTACACCTCGATGTAGTAGCTATTGAAAAGGGAGCCTTCGGGTCGCCCTGTTTTACTTATTTTTATTTATTTAAATACTAGAAATAATAACCTGTTTAAAAACTAAAACGACTGCAAATGAAAATGTGCTGAATACAGAAATTATCATTGAACTAAAACAGCACGATGAAAATTTTTAAAATTACACAATTCACAACTTAAACGATGTATATATATATATATATATATATAATCAGGAACACAATGTCTGCTAGTTTGTCCGAGTATCAATTAAATCACACTGTACACACACACACTTGAAGATATCAGCTCGAAATGTATCCAGCTATTTTGCATATTCTGAGAACTGCTTGTGCAACCCCTTGTGAGATCTACCAAGCAATCAAAAAGAATCTTATTTCACAGAAGCCCAGTCGGCTAGGGTGGTTGAATAGACCAACTGCATCTCTATAGAGGGGTAAGGACTCCACCAACGAGTATCCTGATTATGACACTAAACAATCTGATGGTGAGGTTCCTGTAATGCTGGAGCTTTGGGGAATGCGGAGTACTCCTTCATTGCCATTACTCTCAAGTCCGCTCTGACCCGGAGCGGTAGCACCTGATAGGGTCAAATGGGTCAAATAGAACTGTTTGACATCTAAACTGGGAGCAAACAAATAAGTTTTGCTAAACTAAATTGTTAGAGATAGAATTGTTCAATCATTTACCTGTGTAAATAAATTACTGAATCTTTAATTGGGGTGTCTCCATCCGGTGAATGTACTTTCACTTTGGTGTTTCTATAGAGAATCGTAGCAGCAATACGATTCTCTATAGAAACGTGAAACGCATATATATATATATATAGTCATCCAGAGACAACGTGAAACGCATATATATATATATATATATATATATATATAGTCATCCAGAGACAAACTGTTCCGTTGTATTACAACTTTTCAGTGTGGTTAGACACGCGTGATGCTCGAAGCTGAGATCAAAACCCAGCTGAGTTTTACACCAGCCGGGAATTCTACCGCACAGCCACGAAGAATCCGAGCGAAAACGAAAGGGATTTTAACGCATATGTATCACTTTTGTTTTGTTTAGATATATACGCTTAACGGCTACCGAGAGCTGAATTCACTCGAACAGCCTTGTATTACGCGAGTGGCAACAGTTAATTTCTGTTCAACCCCGAGGAGGGAGGAAGCATATATATTGCCATCCACAGATAGACTATTTCGTTGTATCACAACTCTTCAGCGCGGCTAGATACGCGATATATATATATATATATATATAGAGAGAGAGAGAGATGAACCAAAGTTACAAGACAAATAGAAAATTTCATTGTAGTTTTTTTATCGTTCTTAACTAATTTTGAAATTGGGTTATCATCAGGAAAAAAGAAAGTTTCTTTTAAAAAAGCGACGCAAAAATGAATTGACAACGTGGCATACGTATTCGTTGAATATATATATATATATATATATATATATATAATGTAGTTTGCTATATTTATAGATAAAGAGTGCTCAATATCGGTG
Source organism: Sepioteuthis lessoniana (assembly GCA_963585895.1). Lineage (NCBI taxonomy): Eukaryota > Metazoa > Mollusca > Cephalopoda > Myopsida > Loliginidae > Sepioteuthis > Sepioteuthis lessoniana. Next base: position 103,909,485 of record OY757920.1, read on the forward strand.
ATTGAGCATATGTAGATCTAAGTCAGAATAACAGACACGGTCAACAGCTCTTTGTGAGAAACTGACATTCACCAAGCGCCAATTACCTTGGTAATTTGTATGCATGTGTACGTACAAAGATGCTCTTGTTTGCGAATAACTCCATATTTCCATACATATCCAATTCCTTCTCGTAGTGCAATTGAAATTTTTTCTGTATACCCCTGTGCACATTCACATATACATACACACATACCTACGCACTGTATATGAATATACAACTCAATGCATATGTATGCAATTTAATTTTGGTTCATCCAAATCTTCGAAACTGTGTGTCCATTTAAACATTTTATCTCTCACTTAATTCACCTTTGTTTCGACGTTGCCATTTTAGCATGAAAAAATGTTTTCTTCCACTTGAGGTAATCGTTTTAATGCTACAAAAGTCGGGATTAATCCATCAAACTTATGGACTGTCACCAAAACCATTGCTGTCATGATCACCATAAACATTCTCTCCTTGTAGTTATCGCCTCCATCACCACAAACAAGGAGAATTACGAATCGCAATGTTCCCCAATGTTCCAATGAACCTAACGTCTTTTTCTCGTTCAATTTTCTGTTCTTCAAGCCATTAATTATTCGTCACTAATCTTGAGAATTCACTTTGGGCGCAAAACAAAAGCTTAAAATTCAGATCTGTTGAAAAAATAAATATGGCCGTCAGGGATGTTCAACACTCCTGCACATTTTCATTGAAAGTGTGCAAAACAATTTCAATCGCTCATACGGATCGGCGAGTGCAACGATGAATGCATTGAAAAGTGACATGATTTCATTTCTCTTCAACGAATTAAAACCCTCTTCATCAAAGACCCTAATAAAACGAGTCATCAACCCTTAATCAAATTTTACAGAATCAGTTCAAATCCTCACGATTAAAATTATAATAAACGACAACTTTACTTTGTCAGAATTAAATCGGAAAAGACAGTTTTATTAAAACGTTAATTTACTCAAAATCCCTACATTAAATTTCTTTTTTCACTTTAAATTTTTTTCTTTTCTTTTTGTTTTTTGTTGTTTTGTTTTTTGTTTTTTTCCTTTTCTTTTTGTTTTTTTTGTGGGGTCTAGTTAATATTTACTTGAAGCAATTTAAAAAATTTACTGGTAATGCAATATCCTGAAAATTAAAGCGTGCAAAAAGCCAACCAGTAGAAAATATATATTTTTATTTTATTTAAGGTGTTTGTTGTATAACGGTTATCGTTGTAGGAAATGGTCACAATGACCCGAGACTGTTTGCATTTCAAAAAGTGCTAATACGTTTACATATTGGGGAAGGTGTGAATCAAACTATTTCTTTCCCAGCTATGAGTAAATTGTAGGGCAGACTGTGTTCATTAACCTTGGTATTGCCACCGGTCTTGGAGAAGAAAAACTTCGTATTTGTGTGGAAAGGTTGGGTAGATACATACATTTCCCCAACAATAATTCCTCCAAAAATGGTATGCCCAACATTGTATACAGATCATAGTTATATTGGTTCAAGAAAAAAAAAACTTCTACAAAATATACAACTATATTGTGTCCTCCTCTACGATGGAAAAATTTTAAATGAAATAAAAAATATACCGTTCTGTTAAAAATTCATTCCTTGAACGACGCCATATTTTCTAATATAAAAATAATTACGTATAATTAACAACTCAACATATTTTATTACCGGAGAAAATTAAATAGAAAAGAGAATACAGAAAGAAATGAGATAAACACCTTCATTCGCTCTTTTTGTGTGTAGAAAAGTCTTTTATTGTGTGCTTGAAATTTCTGAAATATTTACATATTTAAAGTGAAATCATTTATTTATTGGTTGTGTGGAATTATTACATACATGCCTGGATGTATAACTGTAAGTTTACGACATTGAATACTGTGTATTATTTTGTAATATCGTTTCAGTGTGCCTGAGGTATGTTGAGGACGAAACGTCTACGGGGAACGATAGAGGTCTTATCTTTTGACTAATCTGCATGAAAAAAAATTAAGTTTTCGCACTCTTTTCTCTTATGTCAATCTCTGTTGCTATGACAACACCATCAAGTGGTCATTAGTTGAAATTCTTTGGCAGACAATGATTTAATGAAATAAGTCCTTAAAAACGAATTTCTTAATTCATTTGGAGAACAACAGTGAAGTTGAACTTGTGCATCTTGAAAAACAGTTTCACACTTGCTGCATCCATATTGTTTCCATAATCGCATTAAAAAGTTTTAAAAAAAAACTCCAAGGCATTTCAACCAGGAATCCTGTGGTTTAAGGATTAAAGTGCTGGACTGTAGCCTCGAAGTAAGCGAGTTCGAACTCCAATAGTGCTATTATATTCACTGTCAGACTAATATCCTAGGGAAAGGCATGAACTCCCTTATCCCTCCCAGCTGTGAGTTAAATCGTATTTTTGCTGTTCTTCTTAAAGGATGGTTTTGGCATTAAATAACCCACGTATACTGATATTCCATTAAAGAAAAAAGAAACTTTAAAAAGTTATCCTCAATTTCTTTATACCAAAAACTCTGACCTTAGATTCAACTTGCTTTTGAAGGGGAAAGCACACCAAAACTACAATTAGCCTGCAGTAGGCTTACTGTTTCAACAAGTAACAAAAAATCCCAGTAAAAAAAAAAGAGGCTTAGCCTAAGAGACTAATGAGCCTTTTACTCAAGCCACCTTGCTCAAGAAAAACTGCCTAAAGTCGAAGGTAAATAAACAAGACCTCGCAAAGCAAAAAGAGGAGCCAGGCAGATCTTTTTGCTCGTGCTGAAAAAAAAAAGAAGTGAGAGATCCCTTGGCAGGTCTCACTTAAATAACAGTAGGGACGGGAGCAAACGACAAAATTTCAAAACAGCCATTCATATTTGAGCAGATATTAACTGCCGAATTTACAATTTCCAACATAATAGAACTATTTTTTGTCTTCATCCAAAATTTCAAACTGTCTGACTGACTTTTCAATTTCATAAAATAATCATCTAACAATTCTCATGTGTTATTTATAACTGCAATTTTTCAAAATCTACATTTAAAAATTCTAAGCCTTAATGCATTAAAAGGAAAATATTACTTTAGTGTATTTTGATAATCTTTCGTTACCCTTAGAAGTATGGAAGACCTGACTATTCGACGACATACTGCTCCGACACTGTAATGCCGTATATAATCAAAACCCGATAGACAGATGGATGAAGGGATGCATCGTCTCCTTCCCTAAAAAGGGTGACCTCGGATTAGCCAAAGACTACTGAGGTATAACCCTAACATCCATAGCGGCCAAGATATACAAAGCTCTACTACCCAACCACATAAAACCCAAAATTGAGAACATAGGAAGAACCAAAATAGCTTCCGAAGGAATAGATCCACGACGTCACATTTTTTGACTATCTGTTGTATTTTTGAAGGTGTACGTGCAAAAACCTAGAGGCAACAATATTATTTGTCGACTTTACCAAGGCCTTTGAGTCCATTCACAAAGGAAAGATGGAGCAATTCTACTCGCCTACGGCCTACCAAAAGAAACTGTCGCAGCCATAATGATGTTATAGAATAAAAGTCCGTTCCCCGGATGGTGACACAGACAACTTCGACATTGTAGCAGGTGTACTGCAAGGAGACACATTAGCCCCATACCTATTTATCATCTTCTAGACTTAGAACATCTATTGATAAAATGAAAGAAAACGGTTTCAATCTAATAAAGGAAAGAAGCAGAAGATACCCCGCAAAAACAATTATCGACGCCGACTACGCTGATGACATAACGCTTCTGGCAAATACACCTGCCCAAGCCGAAACCCAGCTACATAGTCTGGAACGACAAACTGCAGGCATAGGTCTGTCAATGCACACAAGACGGAATATATGTCCTTTAATTAAAGAGGCGACATCTCCACACTAAACGGTAGCTCTCTGAAACTAGTTGACAAGTTCACCTACCTAGGAAGCAGTGTCTCTTCAACCGAGACAGACATCAACACGCGACTAGCAAAGGTATAGACAGCTATCGATAGGCTATCGGTCATATGGAAGTCAGTCCTATCCGATGAAATAAAACGCAGTTTCTTCCAAACTGCTGTCGTGTCGTTAATGCTATATGGATGCACTACATGGACGCTAACAAAAGGTATGGTGAAAAAAATTAACGACAACTACACAAGAATGCTGTGAGCAATACTGGACAAGTCCTGGCGGCAACACCCCACAAGGAACCACCTATACGGCCACCTGCCTCCCATCACGAAAACTATACAAGTTAGACGAACCAGACATGCAGGACACTGCTGGAGAACTAAGGACGAACTCATAAGTGATGTACTCCTGTGGACCCCTTCACATGGACGAGCAAAGGCAGGACAACCAGCTCGAACCTACATACAGCAGCTCTGTGCCGATACGGGATGTAACCCTGAAGACCTGCCGGAAGCAATGGACAATAGGAAGGGGGGGCGATAGTGGGTCTGGAATATCCATGCTGATGGCGCGACGTGATGATGAGTGTATTTTATTTTCCTTTTGAGTTGATTTACACCGAAATAGTTTAAAATACGAAGAATTAGTTTCTCCATCATAATTACAAAAGTAAAAAAATAACTACCGACCCAAGTAAACTTATCTGTCTGTCCTTTTTTTTCCTTTTTAATTACCCTCCTTTCCTATCATCACTTTCGTTCGCTCTTTATCTCTCTTTCTCCATTTTTCTTTTTCGTTCACAGTCTCTTTTCCTTCAATCTCTTTCTTTATCTTTCTTCTTCCGGTGACAATTCTTTTCTACCCCATTCTCTTCTCCTCTTTCCCAACTCTTCATAATTTCTTTTTCTGACAACTGTTCTGCCAATTTTCACTCACTGTTTTGCGCATGCGCACACACATGCACATACGAATGTCCTACTCTGAAGATTATGAAACTTAAAGCGTTAAATGTCTTTTTTAGGAAAAAAGATTTCGATATAAGATGAGGTTTCTTGGTGAAGCGATTTTGATAAATCAATGAATTGTCCGACGAGACATAAAAATACTGGGTCGTTTGACAGATGAACACATCGATCAAATTTATTCAAATTCCTCCAACTTTTTATAAGCCACTTTTAACAGCTAAAAGCGTCGGCTTTGTTTGTTTTCGATTTGTTTTTTTGTTTGTTTTTTTTTTTTTTTTTTTTTTTTTTGGTTGTTTATTTTTTTTGTTTTGTTTTTTTTTTTTCTTTTTTTCTCTTTTTGGTTTTTTGGTAGGGAAACAATTTTACCAATTCCCCCAAAACTGGCTTATTATTAGTTTATAACAAAATTTTCAGCACTTAAGTAATAAAACCACAGGTTTCTTTTAAAATAAATTTTTACTCGAAATTTTAGAGGAAACATTGTTTTTCCTGTTTTTTTTTTTTTTTTGTTTGTTTGGTTTTGTTTGATTTGTATTTTTTTTTTTTTTTTTTTTGTCATGCGTCACCCCACCTCCACACACTTCAGTAATTTAGTTAATTTCGGTTAATTAATCAAAATGTGAGGGAATTATCTTTATTTTTTTAAAAGGATTTTATCGATGAATACATTTTGTTCACTGTTTTTATAACAGATTACGAAAATGTTGGTACGATCGCATTATATTAATTTAAAAACGCTAAAATAAGGTTAAAAGGTACAATATCGCTCTTGTTGGCGAATCTTTTAGTTTATTCGTTTTCCGGGAAGAGGTCATTTAAAGAGTAAGCATATTCATGTTAATATTTTCCCTTTTTTTCTTTTTAAAAGAGATGTTTATAAGATTAACTATGTGAGGATATGGGATGTAGCTCAGAAGACCTGCCGGAAGCGATGAATGATAGGGAGAAGTGGCGAGAGAGGGTCAGGGATATCCATGCTAGCGGCACGACATGATGATGATGATGATGATATATGTACAAATAAATATAAGGCTGTGGAAGGTTGCAACGCAACTGGAAGTTGTGGTAGGAGTAGTTGTGGTAGGAGTAGTGTGGGTAAATAACATTCTCGGTTTTTTATAAAGGAAAAATATTTTTTCTGATACTTATGTGTGTGCACATTTTATTTTGTTTATATTTAGTACCTAAAGGTTTTTTTTAATTAACCTACAACTTTTGGTAGTATTTTTCGTTGTATTGTTAGTTGAAGTGGGATTGTTCCTTTTTTATGTGTTATTGAATATATTTTCATAATCGTGTTTCTTTGTTACTGGATTGTTTACTTTCTCTTGTGTTTTTAGTTGGTGTCGTCTATTTTTACGATTAGTCCTTGTTCAGTTTTTAATAAGAACGATTTTGGTTATTGAGGGTTTTTTGCAGAATTACACCTTTTCTTTTCAATTTTTCTTGGAATTTTATCCTGACTTTATCATTTGATTTTAACATTGGTAATTCTCTCTTTTTCTTGTTATTATTACTCGTTTGTTTTTTAAGTATATATTGTGTTTTCTGTTAGGGAGATTTGTTCATATAATTCTCCTCATCATTAGCTGAGTAGGTAATGGTGATCCATCTTTTAAAGGTATAGTTCTTAGCAATAATAGAGTTAAGTACAGGTCTTGTTTTCTTTCATACACTTTTGTAAGTGTTTTTAATAGTTTGTATGTTTCATTTGGTTAATCCATTTACTTTAGGCTAATTTGGGCTTGTAGTTGTGTATTTGAAATCCCAATTTTTTGCAAATTGTTTAAATTTTTCGGATTTATATTCCGAGCCATTGTCACTGATTACTATTTGTGGCACTCCAAATGTTGCAAAAGTGTGTTTCATTCTTTTGATTACTGTTATCGATTCACAGTTTTTTGTACGTCGAAGAATCTTGTTGTATAATCAATATATTATTATATATGACATGTTAATCAGATGAAATATGTCTGTTGCAATTTTGGTCCAGAGAGTTGCTGGAACTTCGTGTTTTAGTTGAGTTTCAACTGGTAGTTGGTTTCTATGTTGTGTACAATGTTGACATTCGCCAATCATTTGTTTCATGTGGCTATTTATGTTTGGCCAATATAGTTAAGTAATATCTTGCCAATATAGTTAAGTAATATCTTGCCCTTGCGATGCATTTTCCCACTCCTAAGTTGTCCTGGGTGCATTTTTTGTTGCGCTTCTTTACGGAGTGAACTTGGAACTATTATTCTTGCTCCTTACAGCACTAATTTTTTGATTATTGATATTTCGTTTCGGATTGAGTATGTAAGGTGCAATTGCTGGAGGTTTTTTTTTAATATCATGCGGCCATCCTGTAGTTATATATTTTATTAGCATTCGAGTCTTTAGCCGTTTCGCTTCTATACACGTTGGGTTTATGGTCACTCATTGGATATTAGTTGTTGTTTTTTTGTATTGTATGGGTATACTTTTCTTTTATTTCTTGCGTGCTATCTGATATACATGCTCGTAATAATGTATCAGCTATGATTGATTGTTTTCCAGAAATGTACATGAGTTCAAATCCATATTTTTGCAATGACATTAAAAAAAATTTGTATTTTTGGCAGAGCACTTAATATTGATTTCTAAAATATCTGCTTCGATGGTTTGTGATCGTTTTCGATGATAAATTTCTTGCCATATATGAAGTGATGGAACTTTTTGCATGCGATTATTACACTTAATGTTTCTAGTTTGATAGGACAATAATTTTGTTCTGTATTAGTTGTACTTCTAGAAGCGTATTCTATAGGTAACTTGTTATCTTGGTGTTTTTGTAATAGAACAACACCAAGTCCTTTTTTTACTTGCGTCGGTATTTATTCTTATTTGTAGTTCAGGGTTGTAAAATTGTAATATTAGTGTACTTGTTATTTTTTTCGTTTTAGGTTTTCCACGGCTTGTATTTGTGGTTTGTCAAATGACCAGAGTATATTGTTGTGTAGTAACATTCTAAGTGGCGTAGATATTTCGGAATAGTTAGGTATAAACTTACATAAATAATTGGTCATTCCCAGGAATCTTTGTATATCTTTTTTTATTTTCAGAATTTGTCATTTGTATTATTGCCTTTATTTTATTTGGATCTAGTTCAATTCTATTATGTCATATTAGATGTCTTAGATATGTGATTTGTGTTTTTGCAAACTCACACTTTGTTCGATTCAGTTTTAGACCATTTTCACGTAATCTACAAACGACTTTCTTTAATTTCGCTATGTGGTCCTCCAGAGTTTCCGACCAAATTATTATTTTGTCTTGGTAGTTTTTTGTTATTTCTATTCCTTCTATTATCTTTGCAATTGGGACTAGAAAATTTTAAGAGGCACTGTGTATCCCATACGGTAATCTGCAAAAAGAATACCGTCCAAATGATGATTTAAATGTCAACAATTTGGAATGTTCTTTACCAACGGATATGTGCCAATATCCATTAGATGCATCCAGTTTGGTAAAGAATTTTGGATTTTTCATCTCCGCCAATATTTCTTCGGCTATTGGTAGATTGTAGTGCTCCCTTTTTATTACTTCATTTAAGTCTTTAGGGTCCAGGCAAAGTCTTAAGGATCCATTAGATTTTTCCACTATAACCAGCGAGTTTATCCAATTTGTTGGTTCCTGTATGAGTTTTATTATTCCCATTTTAGTCATTTTGTCCAGGTCTTTTTTTTAATTCATGCTTCTTTCAGAATGGAATGTTTCGTGGCGAATTTGTTATTGGTTTTACCATTGGGTCGACGATTATGCGATGAGTGTATGGTAATTTGCCTATTTTCTAAAGCAATCTTTACAATGTTTTATTAGGTCTGTTAGGATCGTTGTTTCTACTGTTGATATTCTTTTTATTAGCTGAAGTCTTTCAGCTGCGTCCTCATTGATAACTGCATTTGAATTGGTCTTTACTATTACGAGTTGTGCAGTGATATTTGTCTTTTTATTTCTCAGTGTTACTGTACATTTTCCTATTATCGAAATGTTTGTATTGTTGTATGCACTTAATTTAATTTATGTTTTTGTTATTTCTGGTGCTGGTTTTATGTTTTTTGTATAATTTTGTGGATTTCACATTTAGTTCTGCTCCTGTATCAATTTTAAAATTTGTTTTTATATCATTTATTTTTAGTTCTGTCGACCATTTATTTTGTTGTTCAATGTTTACATTTTTTTTTTTAATATGGCGTCCATGTGGTGCCACTCATACACATGGTGGCTTCTGTCGTGAGTGCTCAGGTTACGAGAATTTTTGTTTTTGCTTCTGCACATTTTTACGAAATGACCACGCTCGCCGCATTTTCCGCAGTTTTTATATGCTTGGCAGTTATTTTTGTTATGTGATGTCGAGCAATATGTGCAGTTGTTTATCCAGTTAGTTTTTCTGTCTTTTTGCTTTGATGTCTCAGCCATCTTGTCTTTCTCATTTCTTGTATGTTTAAATTTCCCGCTATTTCTACCACGTTTTTGGACGCTATCAATATTTTGTTTCGGGTGTTTTGGTCATTAATTCTGTTTATCTTCTCATTAAGTCTGATTCTGGGAACATTCTCTCTCTCTCTCTCTTTCTCTGGGTGTTGTCTCGTAATTCACAAACTAGCATGTCTTTTATGAACCCGTTAGAAATTTCTCCAAACTCACACTGGTTCACTTCACTTTCAAGCCCTGTGACATAGTTGTCAAATCTTTGATGGTCTTTTTGCTTACAAGTAAAAAATCCATGTGTAAGAAAGGTGAGATTTTTCTTGGGTTGGCAGTAGTTGTTAAATTTCTCAGTTCTGTTTCCAGGTTATATTTCGATTGTTCGTTTTCGAACTCAAAAGTTGAATATATCTCTCTGTCTTTCTCTCCTATGCATGTTAGTTAGTGAGATGGAAGTTTTCACTATTTCCGTTTTTTCGGCTGCTTCGGTGGCTATCAAAAATAGTGTGAATTGCTCTCACCATTTTACCCAAGTTGCTCCAAATTTTTTGACGTCTGGTACTTTAGTTTTTTATGTATTCTTTGGGTATTAAAGGTTCATCGGTATTTCTGACACCATGTTATATTTCACTATTCAATGTATCAGCAGCTAGAAACAAGACGATAATGCAGAGGACTGAGGCACGTGTTGTCAGTTTAACATTTTATTAGCGACTACTACATGTGTATTAATATAAGGCGTTGGGAGGTCGCTGAGCAACCGGAAGTCTAAGGTTGTGGTAGGAGTAGTGTGGATATATAACAAAGCTTTTATCTATTTCTTTTCTTTTCGCAAGCTATTTTTTTAGTTGAATTCAAAAGGTATGTGGTTTAGAGTACACAAAACTTAAACATGATTAGAAAATTACAAACAATTATTTGCCCTTTTGATCTTTTTACTTAATAGTCATAGCCAATAGATTGCCGAAATAATGTCAAGAAAACACAGAAACAAATCAAAATGCAAAATGTTATGATAGATTGTTATATATCTGTATTAATCACTCAAATGGAAACAAATCACAAAACAGACAAAGTCAGATTTCTATTGACACTTGGGGTTAAACTGAAAGCGAACATATCATGTTTATTAATCAACAAAAAAATCAAAATGCTTCCGGTTACAATAAACACTGAAGTATTTAAACAAAAACGAAAATAAATTGAAATATGTTAGATTTTCCTCCTCTGTTTAATTGAAAAGTTCAATGGAAGAAAATAATAATTTATAAATCCAACTTCCGGAAAACACATCTCTTTCTTACTGGATATCTCCTTACTTTTGTATTATTCTTCGATTCTGCTGCTATTAGCTTAGTTTTGTCGTCGACCTTATCGGATCCTAATGTTGCTAATTTAAGAGAAAACCAATTTGGTGAAGTTGTTTCTGGTTGTCTAATCAACACAGTTGGTGTCTCAGATCCAAGTGGGGGTACAGACATGATTAATGGTGTTAACTATTTATTCACCCCAGACTGTTCTGGATCAGGTGATATTTCTATATCTATGATATGATCTGAGCATACATTTCTAATTGAATTTTTAATGTGAACATGTCTTAGTTGTGAGAGTGGCCCACGTTTTCTGACTACAGTTTCCAGTAGCCATTCTATGTTACCTCAAAGCTGAGTGTGAACGCTAACCCTCACTATAGTGGAATGAACTCTCACTTTTTTACTGGCCTACTGATCCTTTTGTCTCTTTTTTTTTTTTTTTTTTTTGCTAAACAACAAATTGTTCCAGATAACAACAAACTAAATCGGATTCTTGGTGACCGGATTATCTGGGGTTTTTCTTGTCAGTGAATGTGGGGTGTGTTCTTTTATTTTATCAAGCATATTCTACCTGATGTTTCACTGTCCATATCAACTTTTGGGTACCTGACTTGCGTAAACACTGTTTCGAAATGTGCACCCCCCCCTTTCTATCGCCCCATAGCGTTCATTCAAACATCAGTCGAGACGTGATTTAATTTTTAACCGGAAGAAGTGTCAAGGAGCTGCTATACTGGCCATCTCCATGGACGGAGAGGTATTAACGATGGTTTTCTAACATGTGTCTGACATCTTTCACAACACCTGACATCACGTTTAATTTCAGCATCCAATCCAGGCCACCATATATGACTCCGAGTTATAAATTTTATTGAAACCCTACCAATGTGCCCCCTACGAAGCTCCTTGATCAATCAATTCTGTAAGTCTGAATGAATTAACACTCTAAAAGCCCACAGTGGACAGCTCTATTTATTTCGTCTAATCCAATAAAGTCTTAGTTCTTCATCATCTATAAGGTTCGATCACCTCATTTGTTCTGTTTTACTTTGGAAAGGGTCGAACTTTCTCTAATTAACTATTCCTCATCATTTGCTTCAACTGGTAATTCATTTAATCCAGAAAAGAAAAGAATTTTCTCCTCTACAGGATCATTGTTTTAATGACAGTCTAGAAAGAGCATTGTTATTAGCATCATTTTTCGATGATCTGTGCAAAACCGTATACGAATAAGCCTGCAGAATTACTACTCAACATTATAGTCTGGCTGCTTTGATTGTTGGAATTTTAGTTTTTGGTCCAAAAATTGTTACCAGTAGCTGATGATCAGTGACAAATAAAAAAACACATCTATTTAAAAATGTGTAAAACTTTTTCGTAACAAAAATAATTCCAAGAGCTTCGTTTACGATATGTGCATAATTTTGCTCACTTTTTGTACAGTGTTGCCTGATGCAAATGCAATAGGCATTCCACTCCATAATCCATTATATGTGAAATAACTGCCTCTCCCATTCCTTATGTGGATGTATCATAGGCTAAAATCAGTTTAAATTTGCCCAGGTCTGAAGTGAGTTGGAACTTTCTCCATCGAAAAACTCTTTCGCACTCATAATTCCATTCTAAAGCTACTTGTTGATGCTATAGACAATGAAGGAGAAACAACTGATCGGACAGATTTGGAATGAACTGTTGATAGTAGTTCAAGTGACTTAAATAAGACCGTTATTCAATGATATTTGTTGGATTTCAAGCCTAACAGATGACTTCTACTTTTTCTTCAAGGGGATGCATTCCCCGTTCATCCACTTTTCTTCTAGGGGATGCATTCCCCGTTCATCCACTTGATAACCCATATAATCAACAGCTTGTTCTGCAAACTGTAATTTTTATCGGTTTGATTTTAAATCCGTTTCTTTACATTTTTTAAACGTGACAACAAATAATAAAAAATTTTCAAGTGGTTGCCTGGTGATGATTTTGTCAAAATATCATCAATACAACACATAGTGTATTGTAGAGTCCGATCCATCAACGATTGAAAGAGTGATAGTGCTATGGACATCCTATATGTTAGTCTTTTATATGTATACAGTTCCCTGTGTGTGTTTATTGTAAGGTACTGTTGACTTTGCTAATTGATTTCCACTCACTGGTAAGCATTAGACTGACCAACTTTACTAAAGACTATTCTATCACTTAAACAAGCAAACATTTCAATCCCTTCAGATAATGAATAGGAATTATTTACAAGACTTTGGTTAATTATTACTTTAAAATCTCCACAAACACGGATACCTTTATCTTTCTTTGGCACACAAACAATAAGTGAGACGCAAACACTTCTTTCTACTTTTCTGATTACTCTCTCTTTTTCCATTCCATCCAATTCTACTTCCTCTTTGTTTTGTAATGCATAAAGAACTTGTCGTACTTTGCAAAACATTAGTGTTGCTTCTTTCTTTAAAACCTGTAATCATCCTAAACTTCCCATCAAATACTTCCTTATGTTTAATCAAAATTATTTTCACTTTTTCTTTGTTGACGTTGTGATTTCCTATTCCCTCCACTTTAAATATATTCGTTCCAATTCAACTTCAGATGGATGAACCAGTTCGGTCCCAATAATGGTAGTCCTTCATATTTAACAAGAGAAAGGGTTGCCTGTTGATTATATCCCTGTGTGTTTTACCAAACACAGGAATTCATCTGCCACTATAAGCGTGCAGTTTTAATGAATAGAGTTCTATTCTGATATGTTTAAACTTTTTGTCATTTAAGTATTTTGAGATCACTGACACACTAGCAACTACATCCAAATATATCATCATCTTCTTGCTTTCCCCTGAAAGTGTTACTTTGGTGCCTGATCACTAACAACTATGTACAAGCCTACAAAATGAACGACGCCCCACCACCATATTTTCTCACATTGTAAACATTTGTGGAAGCTTGGTTATTCCCGGTTCTGTTTTTAAACTTTTGATTTACACATTTTCATGAAATTGTCTTTTCCTAGGCAACGATGACACGTTTCAACTCTAGATAGACAAGTTAAACCTTTGCTGTAAGTAATGATAATAATAATAATAATAATAATAATAATAATAATAATAATAATTCCGCCTGAAGTCCACATTGGAAGCAAGTTTTGTCTATAGCATACTTCTGCTTTATCGGTTTCCTGCTTTCGTGAGACAACTTGCAGATCGTCTCAGCGTTAATTGACATACCTGCCACGTGCCTTTCAACGGATTTACACTGTGCAGCTATTTCTAGTATTTTTGTTAATAATAATATATCCTTTTCTAGAAGTCTTCGTTGTATATCGCCCTGTCGGCTGGGGCTGTAGAATTCGTCGACTTCACGTCTGCGGAGAGGTAAGACCCTCCCAACGAGGTCACCTGTTGACCGTGGGTGGCAACCCGTGATGCTTAAAGATGGGATCTGATCAATCGGCTGGTCGTGTCAAGCCCTATCACCTGTATGTTTTATATCGAACGGACTTTTCAATCTGCACTTGCAGCAAATTCTCAACCGTAATCTTTTACGTGCTAGTGGTCAATTGTGTTGAGAGAATAGGAATTTGACCACTGCTGAAAACCTGTAATTGGCAACAGCTTGAAAACCTGCTCCTAGCTCGAGTATACTGGTCGTGTATCCCCGTCTCAACCAAGGCGAATGGGTTTCCTCCTGTGTAAATTCCCAACAACAGTTAGACTCCGTAGCACAGGACTAGCGAAAAATCAATTTCTCTTACGGCGTCTTCGAACAAAAAACAAAACAAAATCTATTCGAATCAGACTCGGACAATGAGGCAGCAGACTTCCCCAGATTCATTGTCGTTGAATCTTTGGGGGATGTCTACTCGGCTAACTTCTTCTCTTTCTTAATTGAAAAAGTTATGGCAACAAGGTCTACATTAAAAACGTAAGGAAAATAAAGAACGTAAATTTGCTTGTCGAGGTGGCTAGCCGGAGGCAGAGAGAAAAACAATCTAAAAATGAAAAGTTTCCCCAATACCAAATGCAAAGCATATCTACACGAAAGACTTAACACTTTCAAAGGAGTTATCCGGAGTAGGGAGTTGGCGTCGGCTACAAAAGAGATGTCAGCAGCCCTGCGAAAATAGAAAGTGACTATCATTAGAAGAATCCCCATTAGAAAAGGCGAAGAACGAATCCAGACCATCATCTACAGCCCCAATATATATATATATATATATATCATGCAGAAATGAAACTTGTGAAAAGGTTGGTATTTTCTTCCTGTGGAAAATGCCTCACGAATTTGATAAAAAATGTACCGAAATTCATAGTGGTCATGGGTTATGATGTTGAAATAAATTACAATGGTAGAAAAGTTGATGATGTAAGAAAGCAGATTATAAAAAATCTTTAAAAACAATTGCTTAAATTTACAAGTAACGTTTAATTTTAAAACTGTTAATTTTCCAGATGTTTCATTCCATTTAAAAATGGTACATGTGAACCATATGGAAAACCAAGCAACACATCGCTGCACATTAAATCAACACATTCTGATTTCTCTTGCACATAAGTTCGCCACTAATTTTAGTCACGCAAATGTATTAAACTAAAATGAAATGTGAAACAGCTCTAAAAATCGTGGGATATTTAACACCCTGACTCATAGTAAACAACAACAATAAAAATAAACGCGTCAGAACTACTAGGTTGAGTCAAAAGTTTTGCACTATTTTGGAAGTACGTGAAAGAAAATTCGGCAGCTCCAGATGCTTTTGCCGAGATCGTGAAGGTGACAAACCACACTGGACTGTGAGATGCCGAATTCTCCTGATACTCGCCGAGTGCTACTCGCCAGATTTGCCTCTAGGGCTTGGAGAAAGGCCTCGGAATCCACGCTTTTAGGTTTACCAAATCGTTAAGGTTCTTGCAATCTTTTGAACTATCTGGTTTCTGTATTATAATCAACTGTGCCTTCACCTTTCGTACAACAATTTTCTTTGTTTGCCTTGACACCATTATGGCCCTGTTCGAAGTTATAATGCGTAAGTTCCCGATTTTGACTGCGTTACAAGTTCATCTGAATGAATTCCAAATCACTCGCGACGAAGTGAAGCAAAGCACAATCTTTCAGCGTACAAACTATCCATATACTACCAACCACAGCAGGTACCCTTCACGGCATCAACTGCTTCGCTCACGTGACATATGCACCGCAAACTAGCAAGTACCAAAATATTGCAAAACTTTTGCCTAATCTTTGTGTAAATATATGATTCAACCCCCACCACACAGCAATACAAGGGGAGAATATTTTACAGTCAATGAAAAAAACATTCAGAAAAATCTGCAACATTTAGCAAATTGTGTAATAAAAACAAATTAAAAGTTTTTGTTGCATAAAAAAAAATTGTAATAAAATCATCCGTAAACTCAACTTAAAAATCTTAAATGAAAAAGATAACCATTTATAATACAAGATGCAACTACAGAAATAGAGAAAGATGTCCGTTAAACGGTAATTGTCAGATTGATAATGTCATATAGTCAGAAAAGAAGGGGCTAATAATTGTAGCAGAAAGAACCTCATCGCATATTTTCACCCAATAAGGATGACGAATCCGATTCGGCCCGGATGACTTTCCCGGGGAAATCGAATTCGGTGAAAGCACGCTAAACTATCTCTTCCTCAAAATCTTGCGAGCAGGACGAGCGTATTTCTGTCCGCTTTCTTCCTGGTGGCGGAGTTGTAACATCATGAAGGGAGCCATCAAGTTTATGGACCCTACTCGACCAAGGGTTCCCAATTGGATATAAACTAGATGTTTTTATTCCACCATTTAGAGGAAGACTTTTCTTCACTCCAAAAATCCACGAGACTACAAACTACTGACAGCACGCCAAATGCCTGCTTTAATTCTTCCTCAATTCAATAACTTATTTTCTTCTACACACGACGACGACCAGCACAAAGGTTTCATTTCCAACAAACCTTTATTAAACTTCTAAAATGAAAACCTTTCGGTGTCTTCGTTTCCACTCATTTATTTTCCTTTTGATATAACGGAGAGGTTAACCTAAACCACCTTCTACGTTATATAATAATAAGGAAGGATATATATATCAGTGTTACTGAATCAAATTGGAAAAATAGAATGTATAATTACAACCTGAATTTCACCAACAAAAAATACGCTAACAGTACTTCATTATCAAATTATGCATGACAAATAAAAGATGAAACGAGCAAATCTCTTATAATAAAATGGGACATTGTGAATGGGGAGCCTCTGCGTGTAGAGAAGGTTATAATGATTGAAAAATATGTCTGGAAAAAATATTTATTCTGAAATACACTGAACATGATAAACTGCGTAACAAAAAAAAAGTAAATTAATTGCTAAGTGTAGACATATTAGCAAATTTCTTCTGTGTCACTTATCATCTGATTGAACTGAAGATGTATTTCTTCAATATTCATCCGTTTCTTTTTAATATTATTGACTAGTCCCATTTCTCCTCTTCGTTTGACGATTATACGATCCACGTGAAACTTTAGGAAACGGTCTCAACAAGAACATAATTTTAATATTTTCGGTTTTAGATCCGCTCTGCTATAGCAGCAGAAACATTAAACAATTTGTTATCCAACTTTTCTTACTCGTATTTTATCTACTTTTATTATTAAACTCACACACACACACACACACAGGTATATCACATTTACATTACTATTTGTGTGAATAGATGTAAAATTTGTGTTGTGCAACCAAAATGTAACGTCAGCAAAAATAAAATTGATTTAGCGATAGTCTCTACTTGATTATATGCAATTATGTTCTGTTCTTGAGGCAAAGATTTCATTTGTTCTTTTTCATAAGAGTTCAATTTTTTTTTCTTGGTCGTGAGTGTAAGTCTTTTCAACTTGCGTTAACTTTGCTAAGTCCAAAGTCTTAATCGATTGTTGGAACTGAATAATAGACGGCTGTCTGCAATAATTTTTATTATAAATGACACACGTCACATTCAGAAGTAAAAGAATACTGAAGATACAAATTGGTCAATTGATCATTCTCCATATAGATACGTAAATATTCAAAATAGGTGACTGTCACAGATTTTACAACTACATGAATTCAATGAGTAGTGATGTAGTAAATCAATACATAAAAACTTCTACCCTTTCACTGAAAATAACCATAGAATGGTGTAACCGGGAAAACCTAACAATGGTTTCAGATACAAAGCTTGCTTTATATAGGAAAAACGAAAGAATTGGCACTTAAACATTCGATTTTGGCCTTAGGCCATCATGGGAGATATTTATTTCAGGATTGTTTACACTTCAAGACTGGCAGACTGAGGAACGTCAAGGGATTAGCGTTCGTATGTGAATGGGAATTGAACCTTATCTTAAGGATTTAGACATTCGATTGGCTGTTATTTGAAAATGCTTTCAATTTAGTTTATAAGTTTTTCTCGAAGATGTCATTAAGTTGGAAAATCACCCAATAAACGTTAAGGAATTTTAAAATATTTTCAAATATCTAAGTAGAAAAAGAAACGAATGTAAGTATATGGAGATTATATATATATATATATAGGGAGACTGCATTCAACATTTGACATTTGAAAACATTTCACACGGCCTTTTTTAGAATGACTGTTACGGCACGATTTTTTCGAGCACATAGCAGCTCCTTGAAATCAACTTTGTGGTATAAGTTGTTTCTGCTATAATGTAATGATTTACATAAATAAATATATAAATTCACATAAAAAATTAATAGAAATATGGTAATTCATATTTTGTAATGACATGTGCAATTGTTATGTAATGGCTCCCGCCACCAACCTATTGAATGTTGCGAAAACTTGCGTAGGAGTGATGGACAGAGGTTGGGTCATAATTCATGAGAAACAGCGTGAAAATTGAGTGAGTTCTTTTGATTGACAGTGGACAATCATGTACGAATTAAGAGAATGAATTCATTTTATAAATGAGGAGTTGATGTAAAAACTTCACAGGAAACATACGTATATTTGGGGGCTTAAGCGAAGCCGTCCCCTATCCAGTCGGGATAGGCTAAGATTTATAAAAGAATTAATCTTTCCTCCATTGACTAAACAAAAACCACTGTACATATTCCTGTTTTGGAGAACGATAAAAGAAAGTTTGTAACATCCAGAAAAAATGTTTATAGGTTTTTGTTACAACGTGTTTGTTTTTTTCATCACCGAGATCAAGAGACAACTTCTTCGTGTCGACCAACTTTGCGAGAAAACTACAATGTAACATAATCGTGTGGGCGCGGTTCCAAACATCTGAATGTTCATAAACTTTGAATGTTATAGAGTCAACATTTTTCCATTAAGAAATGCACACAGGTGCAATGCATGCATACGAACAACACATACATAAACATTTCCTTCGGTAGAATCATAGAGTCGAAATTTCCATTAAATTGGACAAAGATTAAATAACAACAACAAAACTATTGAATCACTTTAAGAAGATCTGGCACACTAAAACTTTGATCCCTCAGGGTTCAGTACAGGAAGAACTTTGACACATTTTTATACATATATCCATACGGTGAAAACGAATGGGACAGAGAGAATTACCCATACATACATATGAGCGATTACCACCCTTGGCCGCCTCACCAATCAAAATTCTACTAATGACCGCTAGAGGGTGTTAAAAAGGCTGTATATAAGAAGGAGACACGAAAATCTCATCTTCTGTTACTTACTGAATACTTTAAAAACCAGTCTAAACTTCTAAAGACAGCGACATTTTCGTTCTCAGCTAACTTCGTGTCGCATTCAACATAACGCCACAAAATAGTACACAGCAATAAATGTCCAAAATCTACTTGTGTATACATATTTAATTTCACATAACCAATAACGAAGAACCAATAAAAAAATCACTTCTCAAATATATAAATCTCTTAAAAACTTTCATATCTCAAAAATTTTTCACACAAACGTATGTTTTACATAATTTCTCCTTTCTCTCCTTTTCTATATTTTCAATAAAAGGTTTACACAAGAGTCAGATTTTAAAAGATGTTGTTAATTTTAATTGTTCTTACATTCATTTTTGAGAGGAAGAAACATTTGTCCAATTAAAATTTCTCTTCACATAAAGATATGTCCTAATAAATCATTATAAGATGCGATCACAAACACAAATATCCAACCACCACCACCACCACCGCCGCGCGAGAGAGAAAGACAGACAGACAGAGAGTTTTTAAAAAATGATGGATGGAGAGAAAGAAATACTTTTACCAACATCGATGAATAACGATTCATAAAAACTACAATCATACGCATCACTATATAGACACATAACTGCTCAGACCAGATCTCGGGCGTCTCCTGTGATGTAATGGTTGACAAACTAGACTTGCAAACCTTCACAAGTGAATTCGAGTCTCATTTGGTGCCCCATTCATACGGCCTTGTGCCACATCTAAGCAAAAAGCAAAAAGCATTTAAACACCTAAGAAACGAAACCAAATATTAAAAGATTAGCAAAACTAATGTAGGGAACGAATAAATAAATAAAAAATTAAATTTAATTTAAAAAAAAAAAGTAAAAGAAAACTATTAAATTTGAAGAAACTCCCAGAGGTCTCTAACGGAAAAGGAGATGACGCATGCTTAAAAAGAAAAAAGGCTTTCATCTTGACAAAGGGGACAAAGTATTCTTTCTCTTTTCAGGCAGTGACCAGCGGATTGATAAACTCGTGCTGGCGTGTTTGGGCACCACACATACGTCTTTGGACGTAGCGTCGGTTAGTCCCTTTCACCCAGTAGCAGCTCTCTCTCTCAGTCAGCATTATGCTGAAATATACAAGACCTACAAATGAACTATAAACTAACTCTTACCGGACTTTGACAAACTTCCAGAAGAAGACTAACCCTTATGGAAGCCCGAAATACCAAATACAGACACATACATACATATAAACGAATTAATGTATTTTTGACACCTTAACTGGGGGGATTCAACCATTTCAATGTATTCAGGAAAAAACCCCTCATCCACGGAATGGTTGTTGAACCCAGTAAATAAAGGAAAGTATAAAAGAAACGTCTTCGTCTCTTATCTATTTCTATCTTTTCTTTTGTATAATTCTTTTTTGGACTTTCTTGGGCGAGGCATTACACCGACTAACTAACGTGGGGGTAAAATATAATATAACCAAAATATGGAGTAAGATACCAACACAACCAACGTAATACCAATGCAACCAAAGTAAAACCAACGTAATTTTAGCCTAACCCCTACACTAACACTCTCTTATCGAGAAAATAAAACAATCGTTAACTTTTCAAGAACTTTTTCTTTTTTGTTTGTTTTTTGTTTTTCGTTGATTTTTTGTTTGTTTTTGTTCCTTTGTTTGTTTGTTTTTTGGCTGCTTTTTTTGGGGTGGGGGGGTATTTCGTAAATAAAGTTATCATTTATACGTTGTAAGCAAACTTGGATTTTTTTCCATTTAAAATGATATTTTCAAACGATTATGGCAGAGAATCCATAGATGATTAATATTTCCTGTCTTTTCGCTCATAATTTTCATTTACTAACTCTTGATTAGGAAACAAATAAATAAAAAAGAAAGAAATGATTGTATTCATAAATAATTTTCGTTTTACAGATTATTTAGTTGTTTTTGTTGTTGGCAAATCTTTGAATTCCTCGAATTTACGAGGCTTGTCCGGAAAGTATACAGCTATTTAATGAGGTGGAACGAAATAAACGGTCGTTTTTTTTTTCGTTGCATCAGTTTCATTGTTTGTATTTTCTGTTATTATTATTACAATGGTTTTATTATTTTATTCATTGAGAGTTTTTCACATCATCGTTAACTGATGGTTTTCCACAGGAGTTTAAGTAACAGCAAGTCTCCTCAAGTCTCCAGGACTCTTCTCAGTATTCTGGCCTATCTCAACAATGCTGTAGTTTGGACAGTCTCCACCCGTCCCGTTATTTCCAAGTCCTACAGTCCTTGTACCAATATTTTGGTGACTGTACCAAGAGCACCGATTACAATTGCTATAATCGTCACTTTCATGTTCTACAGTTTTTTCCATTCCCTAGCAAGGTCCAGGTACTTATTCCTCTTTTCACGTTCTTTCAACTCTACTTAGTGATCCGCCGGGACAGCAAAGTCCACAATCCTGCAAGTTCTCTTTTTATCATTATTATTATTATAAGGTCTGGTCGTCTGGCCGAGATTATGTGATCCGTTTGTATCACAAAAGCCCAAAAGAGTTTCTGTGTCTCATTCTCCAGGACAGATTCTGGGTTGTGCATATACCATTTGTTCGTATGGTCAAACGTCAATTTCTTTCACAATTCCCAGTGGATCACCTTGCCCACCCAGTCGTGCCTAGTCTTATAGTCTTCTTGTGCTACTTTGCTGCATTCGCTTATTATGGGATTGATCGTATAACATTAGGGCAGATAATATTACCATTTATACAAAAATGGCAGTTGAGGTGGTAGAGTTCTCTAGCCTCTTGTTATATTAAAAGAAAGAACAAATGAGTTGACGAAGATATTGATAGTTTTCAATTTGGAAGTTTTATTAACAGCTTGAGACGAAAGGAACCCTTGTGCTGTAAATCGCAGGAAGAAGAAACAGTTGTAGAGTTGAGAAGGAATAAAGACGCTGAAGTCAAAGCAGGAGTTGAGATGCTGTCGTCAGGACAGGAATTAAAATGCTGAAGTCAAAGCAGGAGTTGAAAATATCCAATTTGTTTCTCTGAGGATTTCCCAGACACCAATCGTCCATAAACTGGATGTGCTCTCCTCGTAATGCTTAGTGGACTGCTCTGTGGGGAGAGAGGAAAAATGTGGTCTGTCCTGCTCAAAATATGTAAGAGAGAGTCAGTGAAGAAGAGTCAATGAAGAAGAGAGAATGTGCTCTCTCTTGTTGTGGGTCTGTCCTGCTATTAGCAAGCGAGGAAGTGAAGAGAGAGAATGTGTTCTCTAACGATGGCTGGTCTGTTCTGCTGCTAGCAAGGGAGGAAGCGAAGAGATAGCGAGAATGATTAGCGCAGCCTTTTTATGTTGCCCGGGGGGGGAGGTGACCTGCGCAGAATGGCATCCGTCATTCTCATTGGACGAACTATATAAATTCGAAACTCCAACGGCCAAAATAATGACTTGAAATTCTTTCTGCTACAATCGTTTCATCTCTATCACCACATAACCCACATCTGCTGTTTTATTGCGTCTTATCTATTTTTGCTTTGATATGGTTAGTCCTTATGGCGTTGTTTTGTGCTGCTAGTAGAAGAGATTCAATTTCTCTCTTAAGGTTTCCTTTTCTTAGCCACGTCCACGTTTTCTCGTGTGTGCTGTTGTTTGTTAGTCGCTTAAAACGTCCATAGAGTTGTTTTTCTTCCCAATGGTTATTGTCGTTCCGCTGGTCCTCGTATCGTT
Source organism: Sepioteuthis lessoniana (assembly GCA_963585895.1). Classification (NCBI taxonomy): domain Eukaryota; kingdom Metazoa; phylum Mollusca; class Cephalopoda; order Myopsida; family Loliginidae; genus Sepioteuthis; species Sepioteuthis lessoniana. The sequence continues at coordinate 103,932,613 of OY757920.1, forward strand.
AGTATTGTTTCTGGTAGCTACGATCAGTCTTCCTCTGCGCTTTTGTATGTAGTATTCGAGTCGTTGTATCGACGTGTCAACACTGTCAAGACCTCTTACTCCCTCTCTTCTTGACACATGTAGTCTGTCAACGTCATCTCTGGGGTGTAATGCCTCATGTCCGGTCATTAGTTTTCTTGCTCTCTGGTCCATTTGTTTAAGTTTTTCTTTGGCCCACTTCAAGAATGGTCACGGGCATCTTCCGAACGGGACATCCCAGGTATTTATCCCTTTGACTAGGTTTATTATTATTATTGTTGTTATTTTTATTATTATCATGTCTTTGCGTGTTTTTCACATCAACTCTAACGATTTCTCACTGGAGTTTGTGTGAAAATAAGTTTCCTTAGTTCTCCAGGACTCTTCTAAGTATTCTAGCAGATCTTAACAGTGTTGGGTCTTAGAGGTTTTCATTTTTCCTCTTATCTACTGTTCTCCCAATCTGTTTTCCATATTCTTGGGAGGAGGCTGTTTCAGGGGCCCCAACAATAATTATTATCACTGTCACCTTCATGTTTTGCCATTATTTCATCTCTCTAGCAAGATCCAGGTATTTGTCCAACTTTTTGCCTTCAGTCACTTTCACTCGGTCGACTTCTGACACAGCGAAATCCACAAATGACCAGTTCTTTTGTTTTTGTTAATCAAATCTAAATCTAATTTTCTTGTCTGGATTGAATGATCCATTTTGTATCGCAGAGAAAATGTTATGCGTTTCATTGGTTTTCAAATGTAAATTCTGAGTTTGCTTGATTACCATTTGTTAGTTATGCCAAAATATCCGTTTATTGGATAATAATTCTCAGTGAATCACCTTTCTCATCAGGTTGTGCCTGTTTTATTCAGTTTGCAGCATTCACTTCTAATCTGATTAACTCTTTTTTCTTTATCAACAACAGTTTCCGTTCTGCTGCGGATTTTCAATTTTTGCTCTGACAATAATGCCATGAAGACTAATTTAGTCTTCATGGCATTATTTTCAACTGCTATTCAGTTTCTCTCTTTAAGTTCCCACTTCGTAAACATGTACGGGTCATCTCATGTATCTTTAGTTTTTTTTCGGGGGGGGAGTCCACTTCTGTTTTATGGTTTTGTTTGTTTAGTTGGGTTTTTTGGGGGGGTTGTTTTTTGCTGGGCCCTGTATATTTGCCTCACATTAACGGATAGGCATTCGATTCGGATGAAGAACACAAAACAATATAATTCTATAAACATATATTTAAAAATACAAAAGGTGGATTGCAAATTGATTGACTTTGAGACCAGACTTATTTGCAGAGGTCCATCTTGGAACTGGAGAGATTTAAATTAAAAGAATGGAATTCTGGGAACTAGAAATCAGACGAAGAATCGTAGTAGTGCGCTGATTGGCCTCTTTACCGCCAAGAATAGATAATTAATTCTATATTCCCCAGTAGTTCATGTGTATTGTTAGAATTTTATACTTCTGTCTCTCTTCTTTCGGGTGTTGTTAAATTTTTGATTTCTTTTAGTTTTGTTTTATTTATTTGATAGGGTATCAAAGCCAATGAGAATAAGATTTTTGTACCACTATGCTCCATAAGTTTCATGTATGTTTCTGGGCAACTGAAACCATCCTTTATTTGAACTGTGCTTCGAGATTGGAATCAGTTTCTCAACAAAATGTGTCATTGTTGATTCTAAAAATACTCTTCTGATGATCTGGATGTTCAAGATGAGACTGGTTGTGGACTCAAGTCGTCTCTCAACAATATAAAATTGAGAGAAATTGTGAAGGCTCATCTTGAAGAAAATACTCGGTCATTGAAAGCAATGCTGGGAATAGTCGTAAAACATCTGGTATAAATCACTAAAGTGAAGACAAAATGCAAAAGTGGGTATCTCATTATTTGACTGGTGCTCTATGTAGTGTGAACGGCTTGACACTTGTTGCAATTCACTTGTTTATTTAAAAAGGATTGTTTTCTTTATCGTCTGCTTACTGTTGATGAAAAGTAGGTTTTGTATGATAACCAAAAACATGGCCTCCTTTGGTATATGTACCGCCGAAGTTTTCTCCATTCTCAGCCATTTCAAAATCGCATCTTTACCCCAAGAAGATCCTCCGGTTCATTTAGTGGTGCTGTATTAGAATAATACATTAACATCTTTGAGACAGAACAAAAATGTAATTATCGACTTGGCAATTTATCATTTGATTGTGGTTGTGATAGAGATATCTATAATATGTTAAAGCTTTACGTACTGTGCATTTTGCAGTGTGAAGAAGGGACTAGAACAGGTCTTGCTGTTACTGCTTGCTGTCTGAAAGAGGATGAAGTGTCCCCACGTCTTTTCTTAACTACCGAAATGTGTGTCAATATCAAAGAATAGTGTCGACTCCTAGTAGCAAGAGAGACAATCCCACACCTGCATTTACTGGTTAAATATTTATATCGAAGTAGGAATCGATTTTGATGATACTCACCGATTTTGCCATGTTTTATAACCTAAAATCTGTTTCGGTATATTTTAAAACTCAATTTGCATATTCATAACAAAGCATTGTGAATAATTTTACAATAGAAATATATCGTGAATTATTTTACTGTAGAAAGGGATTGTTTGTGACCAGGAATTTAGACAAGTGTCTCTGCCAAGAAGCGGCTATTGTTTGTAGTGGGTACATGTAATTGTTTAGCTGATATGTTACTCTCCAATTTGTAGTGAGTGAGTGTGAATGAGTTACCGTCCGTATTACTTTCACGTTCAGTTCCACCACAAATACAACACAAATTTTACAAGCACGTAAACAAATGGAATATGACAACAACAAACATTAAGAAACAAACAATTTAATAATCATAACAAACAGAATAAAAATAATTAGAAATACAATGTTCATGTTATGTACGAGCAGCCTTTGTAGAAAATACGGTTGTGGCTAGTTGAATGAAAATTATTCACCCGTGTATGTTCGCATGTTAGTAAAGTTTATTAAATAAATGTGTCCATAATTGTAAGTAAGGAGAATTAAGAAGTAAGGAGAATTAAAATTTGGCTTTATTTACATACATGTGTATGTGTGTGTGTGTGTGTGTGTGTGTGTGTGTGTGTGTGTGTGTGTGTGTGTGTGTGTGTGTGTGTGTGTGTGTGTGTGTATATAAGTGATGGACTGTAAGTATGGGTCTTTGTTTTCTTAAGTTCGCACGTGCGTTTTCAAATGACTTTGGCGACAATGTGTCGCAATGGTAAAAGAAGGTTGCATGCCTTTTCCTTTTGAGTCTTATGGCGTGGCTCTCTGCTATCCATTCATGACCTCTCGAAGTTGAAAGTCTTTTTGGTAGTGGAAGGAATGAAGGCCTGGTTGATTAAATTCTTCGCTATTTATACTTTTTGGGGTTACTTAAGTGGATGAAAACATTTGTGATATATTCTAATGGGAGAAGAGCGCATTATATAACAGGAAATCTTATACAAAACTGAATTGAAAAAAATAACAAGATAGAAAAAGAGATTTTTATACCAAAGTTTGAAAAAATGAAGAATAATATTTTTTCCATTAATTTTTAACTCTTTCATTAACGTATCATTTATAACGGTATATAATGATTTCCTGGTTTTGTTATAAAGAAAGTTTTCTGTTTACAAAAGGCAAAGATGTATTGAGAAATTTCTTAAGTTTGCGTTTTGATAATAATAGCTACAGGAATCGTATTTTTTAATTATCTTAGTCATTATTCAAAAAGCACAGATTAGTTTTCGACCAGGTTGCTAATTTCAACATAACAGCCGGACGTCCACAAAAAAAAAAAAAAAAATGGAAAAATGAAATGTTAATAAATATAGGGGAAAGAACTCTGGTAGGCTTCTTTTTGTGTTAAATTCTGATAGTTCACCTCTTCTGATTTTTTACAAATGCTGTAGAATGTCAACGTTTAGTCAGTTTATATACAATCATTGAATCTTTGATAATTAAACTGTACATAGAAAATCGTTGAAAATTTCATTCCTTCCCTGAAAGGATTTTGGTTGGGGGTGGGTAATTGAAAAATCATCTTATTACAGTGGAGAACTTTTTTTTTCCTTTCATTTTTCTATTCTATTTTTCGCTTTTTCTTCTTTCTTTCTTTCTTTTATTCATGCTATCCCTTTTCTTCTTTCTTTCCTTCACTTATTTTTTTATTTATTTATTCGTTCTTTCCTTTTTTCTTCTTCTTTTTTTCCTTCTTTTATTCTTTTATTTATTTGTTCTTTTTCTTTCTTTCTTTTTTCTTTGTTCTTTCCTTAATTTATTCTTTATGATTTGTTCTTTTTCTTTCCGGCTTGTATTTGTTCTTTCTTTTCTTTTTCATCCTCTTTTTTCTTTTTTCTTTCTTTTTCTTTTTTTTTTTTTTTTCTTTTATTCGACCTTTTCTAATATACTTAAAATGTTTACTGATCAGAAAAGTTGTGTGATCATTTAAGTGATATAATCAAGGAATGTATAGTTTTAAATGAACACTGTTCACATCCATCACCGAAGGTGGAAGATTAGATTTTACTTACTAACTAATCATTGATTAAAATTAAAAACTCATTTTTTAGTCGATTAAATATTTTTGTAGTTGTTCTGAGATAGAGTTGTATAGAATACACATTTTTTTTTGCCTTAAAATAATCAACCCCAAAAACATACATAAGAACATTCTAGAAATTTTGATCTAAAATTTCTAGAATGTTCTTATTCTGTGTTTATAGCTGATTGGTTGAAAAATATAAAAATGTTATTGTGATTTTGATCCAAAATTTCTAGAATGTTCCATGTATGTTTTCGGGGTTGATTATTTTAAGGCAAAAAAAATGCGTATTCTATATATATATATATATATATATATATATATATATATATCTTACAAACAAAATTTGCTTTATATATCAAGAAATACATGAAAAAGAAAACATTACAAATATTCTAATATAGTCTGTTGAATATTCCTCTCTGTGTGTGTATGTGTGTACTAACATGGATATTAAGGAAAAAACTAAAAATTGAAAGTGTCCTGTAGACTATAAAATGTATGTAAGGTATTGATATATAGAAATATAGCAACATGTGCTTGAAGGCATGTGTCTTCTCCCATGATGGTTGGTTGTCTCTTTCAGTGTTTGTTTCTGAGGCTGTGTTCGAGGCTGGAAAAAGTCTAACTGAAAAGGTAGAACAGGATAGAAAAAGGTTGTAGAATGTATATATTTTCGTGAGGTTGAGTGCTAGAAGTCAAAATGTAAGTGAGAGAGAGAGTGTGTGTGTTGTCTCTGTAAGGCCAAATGGAAAGAGTGAGTTCTTGGAAGACAAGAGTATATATAAGCAATCCTTGTCATGCAGTTGGTTCCAAATGCACAGGACAAAATCAAAGTTGTGGACGTAGTTGTGAGTACTAACCAAGTGACTTTCCTGACCAATAGGTTCCTGAGACTAATTAGTTTACCGATATTCGCCATCTTTGTTTCGGGAACAAGTGGCATCACAGCCATTTTAAAATATAGGAGAGTAAATCCTATTGTTGTAGATCGCACAGTTATTTGTATCATGATATGGTATTTGTTTGATGTTAGGATAATTGGAGAACGATAAAAATAAACATTGATGAGTGAGCAACAATCAGCAAGAATACATCCTCTATTCATTTTGGGGTAAGAAGATTGTATGAATGAGTTCTTTTTAAAAGGTTGAAGCAATAAAATCTTTCAATCAGAAGTTTCACTCATTTGCTTTTGTAACGGACTGAGTTCACTAAATATTTGGAATGATGCAAAGCTTTAAAAAAATACAAATGAAAAATATCCAAAGAAATTTATTCTTTAGAATCAAAGAATTCGCTGGTGGTCTTTTCTACCTTGAACATCAGCACTGGCAACACTGACCTTTTGATACCAGTGACAAATACACAATTACTTTAACCCCCAAAATATTTGGCTGTTTTGAAAATAATGACCAATTTTAGTATAAATATAATGTTAAAATCCGTCATTATTTTTCCAATATCTACTACTTGCACTCAGATTTATCATGTTTATTTTCTAATCACTTCTAAATGCACACTCATAACAAGAATGTCTGAGGGTGTCAGCAGAGATGTAAAGTGACTTGGGTCATGGGAGGGTTTGGGGGTCTATTAACAGATTGGCAAAGGATAAAAAAGAAATGTGTAAAAGAAAGTAAAGAAAATAAAGTTTTAAAATCTTTGAAAAAAAGAAATTTTTTTTTACAGAGGAGACTATACAAAACCTTTTATTTAATTAAATACCAATACACATTAATCAAATAGTTTAGTACATAACATAGACAGAATAGTTAAAAATGATGGTGGTCATTCATGCGTGAATGGCTTGCTATTCTTAAAAATCAGTATACAAAACTTTTTTAAACTCCTTGTTGACTGTTGACAAATATGCAACTATCTCAGCTACTAGACTGGCTTTTTTTTTCTTTCTTTTTTTTTCAATAAATCCCAAAGCAAATCTATTTTGTAAAGTCAATTTTAGTAAAACTGAAGAGATACCTTTATATACAAACATTACATGAGTAATAAGACTTAAAGCATTTTGTGGACCTGTCAAAGGATATTTCTTATTGCTGCTTGTGATTGCTGTTCAATTTTAGATATAGAACAGAATTTCAAACCAGATATGCTTTATGCATTCATGAGGTTGGTACAATCTTTCTTCTTACAGTTGTCTTTTATGCCAGACTAAACTGTCATATGATTATTTGACCAATATTAAAATTGCTGAAATTGTCAGTCTGACATCTATTATGTAAGTCATTTGTTTGTTTTTTATTACTTTGTTTTGTTTTTGTTTTTTTAGGGGGGAGCTTTTTCTGGTTTTAGGGAGGGTAGAGTAAAACCCTGAAAAAATTCTTTATACAAATTTATGCCAGTAAAAAATCAGTTATTTCAATTAATCCTGATAAGAATTTAAAAAAATAATAATGATCAAGTTTTCTTTATCCAAGGGAAATAACTCAATATAAAATAAAAGAGTATTCTCCCTTGAGTGATTCCTGTGAAAATATTATGAATGATTTATAGTTTTCTTTCAACTAGTGTATTTATTTATTTATTTATTTATCTATTTATTTATTTATTTATTTATTTATAGATTTTATTCATGACAATTCTAAGTTGTCTTATTCAATGACGGTCATCGACAAAAGTTCTGAATAATTACGACAAATAAAAAAAAGAAAAATAATAAGATTTATATATTTTTGAATTTTTTGGCTTGATTCCTGTTTTTGTGGTATTTGATAAATTATCTTTAGCCAGACACAAAGCCACAAGTGTTGCGTCCCCAATGATGATCGAACTCATAAAACAATATTAAGTTTTTCTACATTAGCTCGTTAACCATTAACTAATGATGATAATATCAGTTCATTTTTGAAAGACAGAATGTTATTAAAAAATGAATTAGATATTTAACCAGCATAGTTCCAATTAAAAAGTGATAAGATTATTTATGTCAAACATCAATGTAGTATCAGTGCTCGCAGAAATTCCATGGTTATTTAAGTAACTGGATGATATAGAATAGAGATCAGAGTAAAGAACTGAATCCTTCCACAAAAGTAAATAAAGAAATTTTAAAAATCTACATATAAATATAGATGATTATTTTAGATTTTGAACAATTGATTTATTTTTGTTATATATTTAGATTTCTATGAATACAGATACAATACTCTGATCCAGAGCAAAAATAACAGGGCACAAAGATACAATATTCTCATCCTATAAAGATTAATAGAAAAAGAAAGAGCCAAATAAACAAAAAAGTCACTTTGTTCATTATGTAGATAGTTCTTAATTTTGTATGATATAAAAGTCACCATAGTCAGATATCTCATGAGGATTGAACATTTATTTTTATTCTGTTTATTTTATTTTAAAACCACTTTGCCAAAACAAATATTTTGACTAAACATGACACAATTCTTCATGTAATTACATGTTGTTGTTTACAAAACTTTGTTTAGTTTGGCACACAGAACATATTGCTTATATTATTTGCAGTCATCTAATTATATGTTAAGTTGTATGTTGAAACATTTTGAATTTATTCTTAAATGAAGCCTTTTCAATCATTATTATTAGTATATTGTTGTAATTAATTTGGACTCATATTTTATTACATCTTTTCCTAAAATATAATGATCAACTAATCCCAGCTTGAAAACCAGGCTAAGAGATAATTAACAAAAAAAAGAGGACGTGCTGTATAGTGGACTTTACTGTCCCAACAGCCCACAGAGTAAAAGTCAATAAAAGTGAAAAGAGAGACAATTACTTAGTCTTTACCAGAGAATTAAGAAAGCTATGGAACACGAAAATGGTGGAAAAACCCATAAGTGAGATGCTTGGAATTGAACACAAATGCTTGAAAAGAGGATTGGAAGAGTTAGAAATCAAAAGACAAATCAAGACAATCCAGATTGCAACATTGTTGAGATCAGCAAGAATACTAAGAAGAGTCCTGGAAACTTGAGAAGACTTACAGTCATTCAGACACCATTGAAAGACCATTAGGTAATGTGGGTGGGGAAAACTCACAATAATAATAATAATCATAATAATCTGCAGAAAAATAGCAAGTGTAAGATATGTGTTGATGCAGAAAAATAGCAAGTGTAAGATGTGTTGATGCAGAGATGAAACAGTTATTCACATAATAAGCAAATGTAGCAAAATGGCACAATGAGCTGAGAAAAGTGATCCATTGGGAATTGTAGAAGAAGAAGAAGAAGAAGAAGAAGAAGAAGAAGAAGAAGAAGAAGAAGAAGAAGAAGAAGAAGAAGAAGAAGAAGAAGAAGAAGAAGAAGAAGAAGAAGAAGAAGAAGAAGAAGAAGAAGAAGAAGAAGAAGAAGAAGAAGAAGAAGAAGAAGAAGAAGAAGAAGAAGAAGAAGAAGAAGAAGAAGAAGAAGAAGAAGAAGAAGAAGAAGAAGAAGAAGAAGAAGAAGAAGAAGAAGAAGAAGAAGAAGAAGAAGAAGAAGAAGAAGAAGAAGAAGAAGAAGAAGAAGAAGAAGAAGAAGAAGAAGAAGAAGAAGAAGAAGAAGAAGAAGAAGAAGAAGAAGAAGAAGAAGAAGAAGAAGAAGAAGAAGAAGAAGAAGAAGAAGAAGAAGAAGAAGAAGAAGAAGATTATTATAATAATAATATTATTATTTTTTTTATTTTATTTTATGCTTTTATAAAGATTTATGAACAGTTGTCTTTATCTTTGTTAATTTTTTACAGAATGTTAAAAATATTGTTTCTTTTCATATAAGAACAAATAAATAATAAATACAATCATTTTATTATTAAATAGATAGCAGTTTGTTTTTTTTTGTTCTTGTTTTTTTTTTTCTGTTTTCTTCCGGAACAAAATAATTCACTAGATGAATTTTCCATAAATAAATGAGTAAAATCTGATTTTTTCCTAATTTTTCTAAATTTATGTTATTCCTTGGTTTTGAGCATTTAACAATTTCTCATTCGCTTAACTTTTTTCTACCCCAAAATGAATAAATTATATATATATATATAAATACACACACACACACACACACACACACACACATATATTACGATGTATTTCTGTTTAAACATTAAAAGAATAAATCAAAAACAAAAAACAAAAAATTTACGAATTTAATCAGGCAAATAGTTCATGCTGTGTTCATGAATCTTTATTTTTAACAAAAAAATGAATGTAAAATTTTAGTGTTAAATGCTGATGCCATTTCCTCATTCATTTGAATTGAATTACATTCAACACTCATCAGCACTTCATCATCATCATCATTATCATCATTACTGCTTACTTATATCATCATCATCATCATCATCTTTAATCCTTACTGTCCAAGATATTTATCGTTTTATGCCATACAACCCTTATTATGTCTTCTAATGCCTTATTTCTTACAATCACATGATTTTTAGTAGCAAATAATAACAATAATCATTTGTAAACATTTTCCCTTTAAGTAATCATATTTAATGCTAATAATTCACACATGATTATATTGCATCAAGTAACTCTACATATTTTGTAATAATAATAAACACACAGAAGAGTATGGTTTCAAGTTTTCTAATCTAATACTAATAATTAGGACAGTTTTATGGTATTAAGTATTTCAAGCAATTATATGGTTTTAAGTAACTAATAAGAATAATAATAATCATTTGTAAACAATTCTATCTGCAAGTAACAATTCTTAATGGTAATATGTGGAAGAAGGTGATTATGTTACCGTCTCCGTTATATTTAAAGTAAAAATGTATGAGTCGAACAAAGATACTGAAAGTTTTCAATTTAGAAGTTTAAAAAAGGCTTGAGTTGAGAGGTAGCCTTTGTGCTGGTCGGCGTAGTGGGAAGAAAACAGTTAAAAGGTGATGGGCAGGCATTTGGCATTCAGCCTGTTGTTCTAAGTCCCATAGATTTTGGAGTGAGGAATAAATGTCTTCAAAATAGATAAGCAGAATAGAGATGGAATAAGGCAGCTAGGTGTCTGTGTGAGATTTGCATCGCTACAGTCATAGCAAAGGTTTTGTTGCTGAATAAGGACAGGAATGATGTAGTCAGCCATAAACGTAGTCCTATAGCAGTGGGAGAAAGAAGAATGATGATCTCCCGCAGAGTTCGGAGGAATGAAATAGCTGAATGTCTGAGCGGAAGTACGCATCGCTGTAGATATAGCAAAAGTTAGAGGCAACATAAAAATGTTCCTGTAAATGGTGGAATAAATACATCTAATTTATATCCAACTGTGAACCTTTGGTCAAGGAGGGTAGACTCAAAGGTCCATAAATTAGATGGCTTTCGTCATGGTGTAATGGTCCTGCTGCTATGAAGAGAGAGGACAGAAAGTATGTCCGTCCTGCTTGAAAGATTTTGAGGAAGAGGGAGTTTGGCGAGCTTTCACCATTTTTATGTTACCCAGGGAAAATGGTCCAGGCAGAATAGGATAAGTCATCCTCATTGGGTGAAAATATGCAACGACCATAACGGTCAAATTAATTTACGCGCCAAACAAAAATACGAAGTTCTTTCCGCTACACTAATAATTGACTCATAATTATTTAACTTCAAGTAATTATTCTTAATATAAATAATTTGCATAGTTATATGTTTTCAAGTATTCCAGTCAAATACTAATAATTTTCAAACAGATCTATTTGACCTATAGATGGGAGCCTAACAGGTATTATCATTCCAGATTTCAGTTGACCTGTGTGTAATGGCAGTGAAGAAGTGACTCCACTCTTCCCAGAGCTCCAGATGGGGTTTAGTATTATATTCAAGACACACTATTTGGAGAGAAGTCTTACACAGCATATTCTACTCTGAGGGGGGCTCGATGATGATGTGCATATTTCAGGTATTCTATTTTCAGTTAAAAACTTCATAAACCACTTTTAAGCAGTTCAGTTACTAACTACACTTTCTCTAAATGATGTAGATATTTTACAAACTGCTTCTATTGCTTTTGTTTCTTGTTTAAATCATAAAAATAGACCAGGCAAAGCAGTCATTTTATATTTCAAAATGTTATGTCGTAGGACAACAGTAATCAATATTTGCCGTGGAAATATTTTAAAGATTTAGAACAAAATGTGATGGCAAAATTGTTAAAATCCCAAGACGGGAATTTATTTTTTGCACGTGTGAAGATGGGGCGGTCTGGCACTTGACCCCTCATAGAATAAGTCCTTGTTCAGAGTCCTTTCTCGGGCATATAGGAACTGGCATATTATGTAGAGGTTAATTTGGGGCTAGACTGACCGCCACCAGCAAGGGGTTTCCAAATTTCACATTACACACACACCCACCAGGCCACTAGCTCTTCCTACCCCAAGAATAAAGGAAGGTATGAGCCTCTAGGTTTTGATATAATAATATTAATTATAGCAGTCGACAACTCTGGTTTCCCATATAATATTTTTAAAGGAAAGAATAGGACAATTTAGGCGAGAATAACATAAGGCAAAAGAAGCTGAAAACAAACATGAAACAAACAACTTGACAGTAGACAACACAATGAACAAACTTCAACATGTGGGGACATTAAAATATAACAATCTTTTTAATACACATGTGGACGCACATATTCAACATGTTGGCTATATTATCAGTGGATAATACATAACTATAAACGTCTTTCTACCTTTTTTTCTTTTCTTTCGTCTTTCTTTAAATTGAGGGAGAGAGAGAGAGAGAGAGAGAGTAATTGCAATGCTTAAGAAGGGTGTAGGGAGAAACAGTCTTAATGTTTACTTATCTTTTGATAGATTCCTTCGGAGAGTATTTTCTCTTTTACGGGCTGGCGGACATTATATATAGAGAGAGCTCTGGCTTGAAGGCATAGGTTCTTCTTGTCCAAGATTCTATTTCGCTTCTTCACCCAGAGTCTTGGCATGAGACTCGCCCCATCTATTCACAACGACATCTCTCTTCAAAACTGATTTTCCTTATCCCTATTTCTGCTGACGAAAAAAAGGGGCTAGTTCCGCTTTAGGATTCTAGCCAATCATTTAGCCTCTATCTTCTCCCCCTGTCAGGCGATTCGTTAGGACTACTATATGTCCATATACCCCATTCTTTATCCATCCGGTCACAGAATGCAAACATCTGTTGGCTTCCATTCTGACCTGGATTTGTTACTTCGGCTGCGAGAGATTGACCTACATTACTATTCCTCTTTTTAGCGGTCAGCCTTTGGCAGCCTGCTAATTCAAACACGAAGGGGTAGTAGTAATTCCTTATTTCTCTCCTCTCAGTAGTAGACCACGTGACAAAAACAATATTAATAATGATAATTTTACATGTACATCACCCGTGTATTATGAATAGGAGGCTCATCTATTAAGTTTAGAGAGGCTTCAGGTATGAATGAGAGATACAAATACCAGCAGAGGTGGTGGGTAGTTAATCTTAGTGAGTAAAAGGAGTTTATGTTTTAAGAATTAGCACACAAAAATTAGTTTACATATTCTCAAATATGGAGAGAGAGTGATTTTCAGTCATTCCCTTTTAGCAATGTACTTATTATTTCATCCCTTGAATCATAAATAATCACCAATGTTTAAAGTTTGAAGTCAACAAAATTGTGATGCTGTTCACTTTTGATTTGTAAGAGTATTCCACATAACTTTTTATATGTTCAGAAACCTTCAAGGGATTTTAAACAAAACCTTTTACTTAATCCAGTTGGCTAGATCATCCTCATCTTTTGTTTTTCATTAGAATCAATATCTTTCCAAACTATTTCTTATAACTCATAATTGTTACCGTTCTCCTTTTAAAAACATTGTGCTTTCTTCTCCTTAAGAGGAGGCTGTAATCCTTTCAGGACTACTTGACCTTGTGACTGAAGTCATGACTTCTAAGAAAATTTCTTGTAAGGATATCTGTGTGATTATCATAAAATGAGACTTTTATAGCACATTTCAACTACTACACTCTCAATGAATAAGATTCAATTTTTGGATTGCAGCAATCAATTTCCTTATCAACAAAAACATTTTGCAATTGATAAATGTATGATTATTTTGATTGGTGTATTTTGGTCCGAAGAATTTCAAATTGAAAATCACATGTCCAAAGTAAACGCTGTTCTTTTCTCACATAATGCTCGCTTCAAGAAAAAAAAATTGAAACAGCATTTGACCTACTTTCATTATGCAAGAATTTGACATAAAGCTAGTTTAAAGTGAGGGCTTTTCAGGGAGAAGGTTCCAAAAATCTTTGTTTCATTGGCAATCTCTTTTTGAGGCACCTCAGGTATCAAGAAATAAATCCAGTTCTTAACCTTTTGAATAAATCCAGTTCTTAACCTTTTGAATAAGGAGGCAGGTGCTGCATTGGAGAAACACTACCAGAACTGTGCTGATTCATTCTTTTTTCTAAACCACCTGCCAGGTGATTTTAAAACAAAAATGCCTCAACCACAAGAAAAAGTTAGTTTTATAGTTTTTGAAGCATGTGAATAACTCAGATGAATCAACAGTCAACAAACAATTGTATTGTTTCAACCTGTTTCTAGGAACCCACTGATGGTACTCATAACAAGAATGGTAAATCATCAGTTGAGTTTCATCTCCCAGACATAACCAATACAGAATTCTTCTTTTGTTGCACACCACAATTATCACTCATCCTATGACAGCCAATCCAATATTTATCCAAAGAATGATTGAATAAAAAGAAAACCTTTGACATAAAAATACAAAAAATAAAAATTAAACAATTTGCATTGCCATTCATTTAGTATTAATCAATGTTTCCATTCAAACTGGTTGGATATTTCTTTATAATTTGTAACATTTTTTTAAATTATCAACAAAAATTAAGCTAAGTAAAAGCTTCAATATAAAATCATATTTACTGAATCAATACTAACAACTTTTATGGAGAGAAAAATCTATGACCTTTTATAATTTTAAGCTGTATGTATGAATTTTCAATAATTGCTATCAAAATATATACTAATTTTACTGTCTATGCCATCAAATTATTCTTTAATAATTGTATTTTTGTTAAATATAAAAATTTCACACATTTCTAATCAAGAAAAACAAATTTCAATCCTTAACTCTGTAATGAATGTATTTACCCAGCCCGTCCAGCTAGGGATATGACATAAGGTTTAAAAAAAAGACTTATTCCATAAATTGGTTTGGTTGTGGATGCACTACCCACAGAGCATGTCTTGAACACAAATAGCCTAATGGGGACCATCCCTCTCCAGATTTGATTTGAACTCACTTTTTCTTCTCCTCAAATAGTTGCCTAACCAAGACTAAGTGAGAAGAATTGATGGTTTCCTGTATTTCTAAGGGCATTAGCATAAAGTGAAATACAAACAACCTCATTGTGTATTTAAACTTAGGTCCCAATTTCATTTCCTATGACAATAGCTAAACACAAATCCTTCAACCTTAGCTATTGTCATATGAAATCCAATAGAATAAACAATTATCATATGAAATGCAATAGAATCTACATGAGAGGGTTGAAGGAGTTGTACTTACAAGGATCATTAAATAAGTTTCCAGACTTTTTTCATATGGGCACTTTTATTGATAGTACACATATGAAACTCTAGTCCCCTTCAAAGTAATCTCCTCCGGCTGCAATGCACTTGTTGTACCGCTCCAATAACTTCTGGAAGACCCCATGGAAGTCCTCTTGTGTGAGCGTGTCAATGACCTTCATCACAGCCTCTTTCATCTCCTCAATTGTCGCATAACGACAGCCTCTCAGCTTAGGGAATAACAAAAAGTCACAGGGAGCAAGATCTGGACTATAGGAAGGCTGAGGAACTGTCTTGATGCCCATCTTGGTCAAATAGTCTGTGACAAGGATGGAGTTGTGGACTGGTGTATTGTCCTGGTGGAAATGCCACAGAGCTGATTTGAAGAGTGCTGGCCTCTTCCGACGGAATCTCCTCCTGAACTCCCTTAAAACCTCAACTTAGTAACTCTAACCCTAACCCTTTGGCCAATCAACTCTGGTGTATTGACTTCCTTACTCCTCCCACACCTCTCATCATCCCTCACAGACTCCCTGGCTTCCTTGAATCTCTTATTCCACTCAAAAACTGATACTCGATTCATGCAAGATTCTCCAAAAGCAGTCTGAAGCATTCCATACGTTTCTGTGGCATTTTTTCCAAGTTTAAAACAGAATTTTATTGCATATCATTCTTCTAAAGTGTCCTCACATCTAGATAGCATTTTTTACATTCACCAGCTGTGACAATCAGGCTTTTGTAGGGTGTATTCCAATTGCTGCTGTAGCTGTTCATTTGAACCTGAAATCATAAAAATTGGTCAGTCATCTCATAAGATGTATAGCAATAACATAGTAAATTTTCAAGAATCTACAACAATTTTAAATGCCTGTACAAAAAAGTCTGGAAACTTATTGAATGCACCCCGTAGCTATTGTCCGATGAAATGCAATAGATTCTACATGAGTACAACTCATGTAGATACTGACCAAAACAATTCCTCAGGATGATATGACATAAAATGGGCTGCATATTTTTTGTTTTTTTATAATTATAACAATCAAACAAACTCATTATGATAATAAAACTATCACAAAAATGCAAACAATTGAGTTTTTACAATTTGCTTTGTCCTTTTTTCAATATTAAATATTATTTTCATGCAAACTTTAATTGACAGATGATTGTTTTTAGAATGTAATATATCTGAGAATGATTCTCCTCTCCCTCCCACAAAAAGAATCTTATTTCTTCAATCTATTAAAAGTCTTAAAGTGTTAAAGTAACAAATGGTTAAACAAAAAAAAACTGTAAATATTTTCATCTTGTTTATAAGTTATTTATGTCATCCCTTTTAAGATGGTCTCAAAAAGAATCACAATGGAGAAGGAAATTTATTATTGACAAGCAATGTGGCAATCAAGATGAAAGCTTCAATATAAAACTGTTTTTTATAAATAAACATGAGAAACAAATATGCATCCTTATAAAAAAGAAAAGTTAGAAAATGTCCTCGGAATATTTTATGAGAAATAAAACATTGTTACTTCCTTTGAGACTTACAGTTTTCATGTCTCAATCATAAAAAAACAAAGTTGACATTTTACTAAAACTTTTGATGTCATTTTTCTTTTTCTTTTATTTGATTGCAATTGATTTTGTCAGCCAATAACTTGCATATCTATTGTCATATTTATTCCCTGATCAAAGTGAATTGGGAAGAAAAGAAACAAAAAAAAACGAAAAGATATTATTATATAAGATGTGTACTGGGGTTTAACAAGAAATTGATTCTCTCTGGTGATGGGAGTGGAGTGGCAATATTTCTTATCATTTAATGTCAAAAGGCATGTAGCAGGTGAACAATGTAAAAACTTTTGGGAGTCTCTAATCCATTGGGAGTCCAGGAGAATTTTCAAATAACCTTCCTCCTTTCATTAGCCATGCCTCTGTGAACATGTAAGAATTTATAGCAGTTTTTATTTTAAAAAAAACAACAGTATTTTACTGTATATAAAAAAAATGAATATCATCAGAAGAAAGGTAATTTTTTTTCTTCATTGGATATATGGCTTGGCTTTGTGAAGGAAGATTAAGAAGTGAGTGGTCTATGTTGACAGCAGACACATTTGTGGCTGACAAGGACAATGCAGGAGAGGTAGGCACCAGTGACAAATATACAACTATCTCAATCACCATGTAAACCCCAAAGCATTTTATAAATCGATTAACAACTTAGAGAGACAATATTTGGTGGTCAAAAAATTTTAGTACTCAGATATCCAGTCCCAGAACTCACAAAATTCAGAGGAAAAAATACCATAAAACACATTTAAACTTTACAAACCATAGTTTAGCACTATCTTAAGTCTTTTATTATTAATATTTGACATAATCTCTTAGAGATTAAAACACTGGGCTTATGATGCATAGTAAAATAATCCTCAGTGATATGATGCATAGAAAAAAGCAGGATTATCATCAAGGTCTACTGATGGCATAGATTCCTTTGACACCTTCTCACAACACCTATCCCTCTTGGTAATTTCTCAATGCAGCATCCACAGAGGTAATGAATGTAAGTTTTTTTTGGCTAATCAGCCAGTAATAGTGTGTCATTGTGCAGGAGGCCATGCAAAAATATTGCTTGTGAGGTCATCTTTACTCCTTCAGCAGAGCACAGCATATCTTGCTTATCTGACTAGGATGATTTGAGAGATGAGAGGTAAATGTCCATACAGCCACTGTTTGGGGGGGGGGGTGCTTCCAGAATTTGTTTGAGCAGCATGTATTATCCTTGAAAAATTCCCATCTAGCTTTTCCTGCAGGCATTTTCATAAAGTCCAAGTTGTGCAACCATCAAATTATTGAACTTATGGATTCAAAGATATAAGAAAAAAATCAAAGACAATTTTTTAGAAATTTTCAACATTGATTTAATTGAACAGTTTCTGGTTCACAATGTTCATCCATCTTTCAGGAAACTTAATAATTCTATCTTCCCAAAATATTTTATCATTCTCAGCGTGAACTTCCATCAATGCCTTTTACCCATCTTATAGATTTTCTTTTCCATTAAAAGAATAAAGACCAGAACAGGTAGTGATCCAAAGGCAAAATATCCAATGAATCTATTGGAAGAATGTAAACCTCTTAAGTTAGTTTTTTTGATGTTGTAAATTTGAATTTTGAACAGATGACTCTTTTTTACTGAATCAGGTTGCATGTAGGTGTCAGGATACAATAAATAATTATCTTCCTAAAAGAACAAGTATGTTTATTATAGATCTCATAGGGTGTTACATGACAGTTTCAGAAACACCTACATGATCAATTTTGAATACGTAGATGATCCGCTTTTACTGAATCAGGTTACATGTAGGTGTAGGGGTGCAATAATCATCTTCTTTAAAAAACTGGCATGTTCATTATAGACCTCATCGAATGTTAGAAGACAGTTTCAGAAACGCTTTCATGACCACTTTTGAATAGATGACCCTTTTTCACACAATTTGGCTGCCCTAGATGCTTTCACCATCATGAAGTTGATGAACCACACTAGACTGTGAGATACCAAGCTCACCTGATACTCTCTGAGCGCTACTTGTCAGATTTACCACACTGGTGTGGAACCTGGCCTCAGAATCCACAGTTTTAGGCCTCCCTGACACTTGCCCAATGATCAAGGTTCTTATAACCAAAGAGAAATTTCTTGTACCATTTAGTTACTGGACTTTGACCAACTGTACTTTCACCTTTCGCGTAACAAATGTTTTTCGTTCATTCCATGGATTTATGACCCAGTTCAAACTCATAAAGTTTCCAAATTAGATGATGTTGTACATTTCATTTGCATAGTTTTAAAATCACACACATGAAGTGAAGCAAAGCACAACATGTCAGCACACCAACTACCACATTACTACCAACCATAACTTGAACTGCTTCAGTCACAGGATATCCATGCCTCTAACTAGTAAGTAGCATATACTAAGATATTGCAAAACTTTTGATTCACCCCAGTATTACAACCATTTCAGATAATTTTCATCAATTGTTGGTTTTTTGATGATTCTAATTGGGAGAAATACTTGTTCAGATTGTTTCCTTCTATGAGAGAAGGTCATTGTAAAATAAACTCTTTCAATCAGACTATCTGCATAATATCATTAACTTGGTTGGATAGAGACGAGCCTTGTTAATTGTTGGCAGTGGTTTATTTTGTTTTTCCCATGATTACTTTTTTTTCATGTTGTGTTTAATGGATCCACTTTTTATTGCCTGCCATAATTTGTTTTTAAAAAATCCTTGCTATTTTTAACCCCTGAATCATACACAGAAATACAGTTTAGTCATGTTTTTTCCCCATCTTATTTGGGAGCTAATCATTAAAAAGACTAATATAACAAAGGTAGTGCAAATTGTATTCACTACTTGATTTAGACAGTCTGCATATATTGACAATTTCCAACATCATATAACATTGCTTACTTTGAATCAATATTTTCATTTGATTGCAGTTAACTGGTCTAACCAGTCAGGAAATAACAAAAAACTTTGCAAAATATTTTTGAAAAGTTTACTTATTCACTGTACCTTCTCCATAAACTTGAAAAAACATTTTTGTTTATGTCTGATCCATATTTTTTACCTTTCTTAAAATAAAAAACCGTGCTTATTTTCTTCTGTCCCTAATGTTAGAATCAATAAACAAAAATACACCAATTTTTTTTATTTTTTCATGTGGGCTAATATGACAACTGTCATCTCTCTGAATCAGAAGCAGTAATTTTAAACTAAATACTTCTAATAAGAAACTTTAAAAAACAATTTGGTCAGTTTAATAAAATCTAAAGTTTAAACATCGGAGAAGATGAGAGAAGGGTGAATGAACAAGTTTTAAAGAGGGTTTCACTGATAAAGCAATGAAATTCCTTTCAAAATAAAAAGAAACAATCTATTTCCATTTTTGTCTCAAATTTTGCTTAGCATTCTGCATGCAACATTTTTTATATTTAATAAAAGATTTGTCATTCATATTTTTCTATTGGGAAAA
The DNA here is from genome assembly GCA_963585895.1 of Sepioteuthis lessoniana. Taxonomy (NCBI): domain Eukaryota; kingdom Metazoa; phylum Mollusca; class Cephalopoda; order Myopsida; family Loliginidae; genus Sepioteuthis; species Sepioteuthis lessoniana. The sequence goes on from OY757920.1 coordinate 103,952,709, forward strand.
TTTGATTGACTAACATCTCTTGCTTTGCATTTAAACTATACAAGACAGAGTAAAAAAAAAGTGTTTTATAGAATTCAAAATTTAAATTGAGAATTTATTTATTGATTCACACTTTTTTCTCTTTCTTTCCTTGTCAAAAATTCTAATCTGATCAATCATGTTCACAAAAGTAAAAAAAAGAAAAAGTTAAAGACAGAACTCTTTCTGTAAAATTTTCAAAAGAAAAAAATCTGCTGTAAATTATTCTGCTACAACAACAGCCCACACCTCATTCCTTAAAATGTGTGTCTCTCTGAGACTAGCAAGGCAGATCCTGAAACAGAGAAGGCGGGGATGCAAAGGTAATTTTGAAATCCATGCTCATATCATCATCATCATCATCATCATCAAGGTGCATTGACAGAATGGATTCTTTGCCTCTCTCTACCTCTCTCTTGTTTACTGTTCATATCATCCATTGCTCTTGGCAGGTTTTCTAGATGGTATCCAGTCTGCATAGTGCTGATGAATGTAAGTTTTTGCTGGTCGGCCAATACGTGTCCATGTGTGGCAGCTCACAGGAGAACTTTACTTATAAGTTTGTCCCTGCTTCTCCAGCTGTTCCCAGCATGTCTTGTTTGCCTTACTTACCAAGGTTGCTGCATGTTACTTCCAGGATTTGTTGGAAACAGCATGCAGTAACCTTGTGTAATTCCCAGCGTTTCATTAAAGTTTATGTGGTGCCGCGATACAATAGTACTGACATGGTTAGAACTTGGAAGAATTCCCTTTTTTTTATCAAAGAGATTAGATTTCAAAATTGATTACCTGTTGGTAGCAGGGCATACCTTTTCTATGCATGTGTTAACATCCCTTTCAGTAGATGAGACATTGCTACCGAGGTACATAAAATGGTCTATTAATTTCAGAGGCTTGTCATTTAATACAGAGATGGCACCATTTTGTTTAAAACACATGAAATCTGTTTTATCTGAGTTTATATAGAGACCAAAGCCTTTTGCTGCCTGTTCCAAGCTTTGTTGTAGATATTCTGCATGTGCAGAAGTATTTGTGAGAAGTATTTGATCAGCTGCATTGTCTCTATCCATGATAGTTTTGGCAAGATTATATTGTCGGCTCCTTGCCTAACAAAGCAAATATTAAGATTGTAGAGCATCTGATTTAAAGTGTCACAATATTTCTTCTCCCCAATTATTCAACTTAAAATGGTCAATCTTACAACTCTCAACTTTGGATAACAAAGACCATTTTGATTCAGACGTCTGCATTTTGATTCAGACGTCTGCATTTTGATTCAGACGTCTGCATTTTGATTCATACGTCTGCATTTTGATTCATTACATCTGCATTTGTTGAGAGATTAAATTCTTATTTTCTGCTGAGATTAGTTGGATATCAAGAGACACAAACAAAAACAAAATTTTTCCAAGTTTCACAATAAATATATTTCTTGTGTAAAGCATTTTATTCGACTTTTTAAAAACTTCCACCTGTGTTTCCTACAGATTCTATCATGTATAATTGATATCACAACTATTTTCAACAAAGGAATTCTTAAAACCTCTTTCAAAAAAAAAAAAATTATCAAAATGCATGGATTTTGTTACGTTTTAGTTTAAGTATTTTTTTTTATTTTGAGATTTTAATTCAAAAATATTAGGAAAGATTTTGTGTACAAACAAAAAACTTTTTACTTTAAAATATTTGCTGATCTATTTGGAAATGTTGGAATGAGTCAATTTTCTGCATTTCTTCACATTAATCCAATTTGTCTACATAGCAAGATTTATTATGCAGAAAAATTTATATAATTGAAATAATAAACACATGGACACAAATCTACCAGGTTAGAGATATTTAGCTTCTGGAGATAACTTTAATAACCCACAACTAAAAGAAATTAAACACAAATTTTGGCAGCCATGGGTTGAAATCTTCAAATCTTTTTATTTAGTTTGGATCTTAGCAACATGATCGATTTCAATCATCATGCAAATAATTTCAGATGCATTTGTCAAATGGTACATTTATTTTCTAAAACCGAAAATATTTAGGAAGCACTTTACATAAAAGAAAATATTACAGATGCAAACATGCAGTGACATATATTTAAGTACTTTTGATTCAACCTTAACAACGATGTATTAATAGATTACAACTGTGGTTTTACCATTCCCTGGCAGAGTCAGAGACGACGTCTTTACTGTTCAAAAAACAGAGGCAAAAAGTGGTCAAGAATGAATTTCTGAAATTGTCATGTGTTACCCTATGGAACTTTTATTGAACATATCAATTCTCTAAGAGAGATAGTTACTTATTATATCCCTACATAAGGAATAAACACCATATATAACATTACTTGCAAAAGTTGCTATTTTGAAGCATAGACATTGAGTTTTATTTTGCTTATTCAGGATTTAGTGAACTAAAAATTTCAGTCACAACATATTCACCAATCAAAATAAACTTTCTTACTTTGTCTTGAAATTTCATATTTATGATTATTGATATTTTGATTTGCTCTTCTTACTGGTCATTTTGGGGTCATAGAAACTTTATTAAAAGTTTCCTCACTATAGTTTATGTTTGATTTATTTTAATGGCATATCAACCCATCTAAGGATATTTAATGACTTGAAGGCAGGAAATCACGTTCATTCTACATTCATATTAATGTTTTATATGTAGTTGTATCTTAAGAGGTTTCTTTTCCCACGTGGTCTCATAGAATAGGGATAATTTTTAAACAGATCTATTTAACCCCGAGAGATGGGACCCTAACAGGTACTCTCACTCTGATCAGAGAGGATGTAGGAGTAATGGCAACAAAAGGTACTTTACACTTTCCCAGATCTCTAAAAAAGGAGCCTCAGCATTAGATGCAATTTAGTATTAAACCTAGGACATCCCCTGCCTTTTTATAGTCTTACCTCTCGGAAGTGGGGGGATACAGTCAGCGTTTTCTAAGCCCCATCGACACGTAATTTTCATTTTTAAAGTCTTTTAATATTTTAACTATATAGGTTTGTCGATTGCTTTCCTTTTGTTATAGGGGTTGTAAATTTTTAATCTCTACTAGTATTCAAAGTTGTTTAACTTTATATTTAAGGTTGTTTTTAGTTTTCAATTCAATTGATTTTAGCAATATCAACAAAGGATTTTTGCAAATATGGACAACAATCTTAAGAATTGAAATAAACCTTGATATAAATCGCCACAGAAAAAGATGTTACCAAATTCCTAAATATCTTCCCCTATCCCCAGCACTTCAGAAAACTAGTTGGGTGGACTGCATTAGCTCCCACAGACCTGCCACTTTTAGAAGCTACCGCTTGTATAGACGCAACCAAAATAAATTTTATTATAGATACAGGTGCCAGTATTTCCATTTTACCACTCGAGGTAATAAAAGTAACATATTTATAGGCATTTTATGCATCATGTACAACTTTGTACTTCAAATTAGAAACTGTAATATTAAGGTAGTTATATAACTCTTTTATAGGTAAACTCACCAAAGAAAGCAATATTGATATAAAAAAAAGAAAATTGTGAAGGATTGAAGACCACGTGATCAATGTATTTAGTAAAAAAAATTTTTTAAAAACATTCATTTTCTATGCAACTATAAAACAAGAAAATTCTTATGAGAATATAATTGCTCTCACAAAGTTCCACCAGTGTTTAGTAGAAGAATTTTTCATTTTTAAAGGCTGATTTAAAAACTTTCACAAAATGTTTCAGTGTGAGGCAGAAAATTCTAGAAAAATAAGATCCAAGACTCACTCATTCCCAAAGAAAAAGTAGAGGGGCATTGGTTAATTGAATAGTTTCAGGAACATGATTGGACAAAGTAGTCACGTGCCATATGTTTTCAGCTATGTACGGATATTTTGATTTTGTTCCACGCAAAAGTAAATCTTGCATTTGGAGCCAGTCACATGACATGGTTACCAATATAGTCGGCAATTTCAAATCTGTCTCTCAACAAGACACTCTCATTCTTCGCTCTCCCAGCTAGCGACACTTAGCTTGGGACAACATGACAGTTCTCACTTTCTCACCTGCACATACAGCCTCAGACAATTCACTACATTCTATTTCAGACACGTGGCCTAAAATGGGAGCCTGCAAAATTACATCCATTGCCATAATGAAATTGGTATATTTGCCATGCTACAATATTCTGAACTTTGCATGGATATCCAAATCACTTCACACATACAGATACACACATTTAGCAAGCAAGTAGATGAACACTTCGCTGCTAAGTACTTTTTTTAACATGTGTACACACAGATAAGTTTGAATAAATCTCGCTTACATTCACATATTTGTATCAGTCACACCCACACATACAGGAATACCAAACAAATAATATCTGAACATTTTCTCTACCTTTGTATTGCTTTTGTTTAATTGTAAGTATATAAAATTGTTTGTTATATGTTAAAAATTTTCTAAATTTTCCATCGAATTCACAAAAACACAGAAAAGTCCTTTAATAATAGAGTGCAGCAACTCTCTCACAATCCAATGCCACAGATTATCAGCTCATATACAGTCAGCGCTGCATTGTATGAAGTGATTGGAGAAAAAGAATTTTCAAAATAATTTTTTTTCTGACCCAAACCAGATATTCTACATTGAATAAAAAACACCTAACAGATAATTTGGATGTGATTTTCTTTCCCTGCTTTTGTTTTGCTTGATGCTAAAGAAGATATTTCCTCGAGCCCCACTCACCAAGGAACAACATTAACATTTGTAAATCCGTGATATACTAACACAGAATAAAACGGAAGGAAAGACAAGATAAACACATTTGTACATAAAAGATATTCGACCTTCCAAATGCATAAAAAGATATATACCTATAGTATTAAGAAGAAAAAATACACGAATGCGTCCCTACAGATCAAAATATACATATGAACAGGTAAATTATGGAGGAAGTACAAAATGGAAAAATGCTTACTTGACAAGTTTGGTTAATATGGCCATGTGGCTTCCTCATAGGGTAAGAGACAGAGGCAAAAGGGTTAGGAATAGATTTCTGGAAATATCAAAGTGAAGCACTCAACGAACACGTCCATTCTCAAAGGAATAAAATTACTTATTGCTCCCTTACACCACCTTATCGAAGGTTGCAATGTAATGTCATTCACTAATCACAAGCCATTATATAAGGGCTTCAGTCTAACACCTGCAAAATCAATCAGCAACAACACTTCTTGCAACTCACAGAATCTATTGCTAACATCACACACCTAACAGATAACAATATGCTGTTGCATGTCCAGATCAGCATTAATAGTGAAGACAAATGACTACGATTTGTCAGAAATAGAGGAAAAAATAAATTAAATCATACGCTAACTTAAAAGTTTCTACTGTCCAATAAAAATGATAAAATATTGAGAGAGATTTACCCTCCTTCTCTTATACCATTCGTTACAGAGCCTTTACGCAAATTATCTTTTTTTTTTTTGTATTTATGGCTAAATTTTGGAATTGGAAGATCTATAAAATTGATCAAGTCCTGCTACTTAAGGCCTAGAATGGACAGATCCGTAAAGCAGTTTTGTACAGGATGCCAAGTATGTCAACCTGTATTGATCACTCAAAGTGCTGGATCAAAGTTCAACCACTACAGTCAGTAGGTGAATCCTTCATGAATACATGGGTCAATAGGTACTGACTGAGGTAGTGAATTCAGGAGTGAATTGCTCCTCAAACTATCAAAAAGTATGGCATATCATCCTCAAAGTAATTGATAGAAAGCGCTCGTCAAACGTTCAAGACATCTATAATAGCCAGTAAAGAATCATGGTGGAAAGTATTACCAATTGTTCTGTTGGGCATATGGAATATGTCCAATGATTCAGGTTTCCTCCCTTTGTTACAGTTACTGGCACCTCAGTATCACTTCCTAAACGGATGGTTGATCAAGCTGATACAGAAATAGATATGTCAAGTAATCATAAATTTATTAACGAATTACGTGATACTACGTCAGAATTTCATTTACATGATTTCAGTAAAGAACATCACAAAACCAATACCAAACCTTTTATTCTAAATGTACAGATTTCCTGTGGTAAAGTTTGACTCAGAGGTGATCGGGTTAGTAAACCTATTAAAAACACTATATGCAGAGGCCAATAGAAAACCTATAAAAATACCACAAAACACCTATAAAGTTCTGACACCGTTCACCAAAACATTTCTTGATTAAACGAGTCCTGAAGGACATATACTGATACCATCAATAGACAGACGGAAACTATATATCAATAACGAAAAACCTGTAGATACAAAAAGATAATGTGAATGTAGAGAAGAAAGTAACAGTTGACGAATTGCTTAAGGATTGCGATGTTGATAATGACAATAATAGTAAAATAAGCAAATCCAAGTCAGGTAGAAGAATTACATTGTCAAAATATAATGATTTCTTCTATTTTGAAACTTACTACTTCAGTAGCTCCACTTTTTGAGTGGGAATTGTTATATTAAATTACAAAATATAAAAAAGAAAAGGTATATATATATATATATATATATAGTAGAAATAAAAAGATAAGTAAAATATAAAACAGCTTCGAACATAAGTAAAATGAAAATCAGTCTATTTATCAATCTATAATCCTCTCTGTATCTCCCCTTTTTCTCTCTTTCTCTGACCTACGATCGAGAAGTAAAAATTACAAATCATTATTCTCATCCCATTTTCTTTAATATATGATAGTTCTGTCAGTTTCAGATGTGCAGGTGGTCTAAAAAAATCCTGTTGTTAAAGCCGCGAACAATCACTATTTGGAGATTTGATTAAGGGGCGAAACTTTAATGAATAGGATGAGTCAAAGACAACAATCTCACTCACAAACACATGAACATCTCTCTATACATGCAGGGGTCCACAGTTATTTTAAATTATTATTTTTCCGTGTCCCTTGATGAGAAGCTTGAATACCCTAGGTATTTGGCCTTTCCTCCTTGCCCCTTTGAAAATAGAACAAAATGGAGGACTGCTGGATAGGACAACACCACCATCAACCAAAGAAAAGGAACTTTCTTGCATTATCCCCATAAGAGAATATATTATACCTTTCACTATCCATGATAAATGTTGAACAACTTGTCATATAGTAACGTTACCTCACCGACACGGCACCATCTCGACTATCATATACAAGATGAACCCGTTGTTTCTTTAGATGCAAAAAGTTTATTTTCTGATCGCAACATTTCATACAGCAGCAGTCATCGAAACAAGAGAGAAAAGATAGAATGAATGATATGCTGTTGTTACATAGAACACGATATGAGATTCATGTGTGGTAAACAAACTAAATACCCGGATTTGATATATTCACCCGGTTCGTCTCTTCGTTCCAGAGGGATCGAATCTCTGAACGCAACCGATTGTCTCCGACCCTAAACTCTGAACTTGACTGCTCCAACTGAAAACATAACCCTGCTTATATAATATATCAATTATCTCATCCTCTACTGATGGTAAGAACACGTGTCATTAAAAAAACTTTCTCTGATAAATCAGCCGTCATTGAATTTGAAATATGTTTATTCTAAACATTTGGCCTCTCCGCGGATTTTAAAACAGAACTTATGTTATAAAAGGCAGAATGTCGTCTCATATTTTGCGTGATGTGCACGCATATGACTTTTGCATGCGACTTACACTTCATTCAAATATTTTAGAATTTATCACGACAAATAGAATAATCAACTAATATAATTATCATCCTTAATTATATTACAATATCTTTTATACATACTGTTTTGTCTTTGTAGATTCCACTATCATTAGAGATCATATTTGAAATGAAAATCCACCTAACCTACCCATAACTGATGTGACTCACGCATATATGTAAATTCTGATATATATATATATATATATATATATTAAACATCCGGTTTTTGGGCGGGGGGGGGTTACATATGTGCGTGTGTTTTATTTCTTTTTCATGTTAGTCTCCTGACTATAAGTTTCACGTATTTGTAAAAAAAAACTAGAATCTTATCTTTAGATGAAAGATGCTAGTAGAATGGATGAAGAAGAACCAATAAATAATCAATATTTCTGGCACAATGCAAAAAATGGCTGCCGGCCGAAAGAGAGGAAAGTGGGAGAAAAAAAAACACTATTACTATTACAACGAATATAAAAAGAATTAGTAATGAAATGGTTTCAAGGTGCGTAGTAGGATCTGTTAACTGTACTAAATTGCTGGGCTGGAACAGAAGAATGGCAGCATTGATTAAATTTTCTAAAATTTTATTCCCACTAAGAGACAAGTCTTTCCATAATACTGAAGTTTTTGTCATGAGACTGACGTGAAGAGGTGAGAAAACATTTATTTTACTTTTTATCCTGTTCTACGGGCCAGTATTTTAACTTTTTTCTCATTTAACACAAACGTTTTTCTAAAGATTTGTACATTTCAATATATATATATATATATATATATATATATATATAAGGGGAGGGTAGACATAGTCACTGGTGCTTGGTAACTGTCAGTTTCTTGTTTATGTGTTCATCGGACCAAATATTCTCGATCAATTATATTAAGCTATCTTTATTTATAAATATAGCAAACAATATCATCAATCAATATGTGTGTGTGTGTGTGTGAAAGAAAGAAAGAAAGAAAGAAAGAAAGAAAGAAAACCGTTTTCAAAATCAGATTAGCATGTAATGTTAGTGGTATACTTCCTTTGTATTGTAAGAATTCAAGGGTGAAATAAATTCACTTTCATTCTGATGACACTAGACCATTAGTAAAACATCTAAATCTGATTTTCCAAACTTTCATAACATCAGATTTCATTCCAAACCAATATACACTACCAGTCGAAAGTATTTGGTCACCCTCAAAAAATTGTATTCTCATCCTAAAAGTGTTATTTTTAATGAAACAAGTTCAGCACCACAATGTTTTTTTTTTATTATTGAATTTTCTGCCGCATTCAACGTGTGATTGCGGCAGAAAATTCAACAGCTTGCGAGGACCACGAATCCACAAGGCGCGCTGGTGCGAACAACGTAATTCTCCTGCCGGAGAATGTAAATCGAATGATGGGCCTATGAATCAGGTTTACCCCCACAGTATTCACGAGCCCATAGCTGACCATCAGCGTCCTGGAGACATTCCTTGCAAACTAAGAATTTAGTGGCCTAAGGGTAATCAGATAGCTACCTGGACAAACTTAGACCAGGAGCTTTCTTTTTACGCACCACCAATCTTGAGGGCCCATTGGTCAACAAATAAGATCTTTCAGCAGAATTAGATATGACGTTTGTCTCGAGTGCTTTTGGGCAGTAACGCATAAATGAAAGAAAACGAAGCGAATAGATAACGGATATAGAAAGGATTTCAACATGAATGATATACACGCGGAACCACCTTTCTCGTCTGATTACGCAAAATCAAGAAACGGTTGCTATGATATCAACGGCCGTAAGTAAACGCGTTTTTAAATCACAAACTGCACCAAAATGAAGATGAACGAACGTCCAATGTAATATCTGCTTTTAGTTGATCTTGTGTATATATAGAGATATATTTCTTTTAAATATCCTGTCCGGTGGCAAAAGCTGCTTGGTAGCGCCAGGAGTGGCAATACCGCCTTGATCTACCGAAACTGTGTTATCACCCTGGTTGGCGGCTGATGAGGTTAGGGTATCGCATGTGCTTTCACACGTTGTATGATGAAAAAAAAAAAACTAAATGCAAGTCTTCCTCAGTAACTTTGACCTTAGTATAACTAGATATCATTTAAAAAATCGCTTTGAAGTCGTTTTTCTTCTTTAGTACTGAGCATGAATAAAACGTTTTCTAAAAGTTACATCAAACCACCACTCGAAATCACGTTAGACTATATTGTGTTGACTTATTGCTTGCTAGATACTACCTGTTTTACCATTACAAAGGACAATTTCATCAGAAGACTGACTGGGAAGCTATGGTGTATGGGGAGCTTTTACCAATTGCAAATTCGGGTATTTGCACCAACTGAAGGGCAAACTGAATCAGACCAGCTATCATAGCATACTACAGCATTATGTGATCCCACCTGGAACACGCAGCTTGTGGGTTAAGCATACTAATAATAAATAATAATCAGAGAGTTAAATTAAATGCAAAGAGGAACAGCACGTCCAACAACTATAGGGATCGAATAAGAAATTAAAAAAAAAAAACGATAACGGAAACAAAATGAAAATAAAGTAAACACGAAATAAAATGAATAAATACAAAAATAACAATTTCTCAGGCGGCCTCAGACAAGAGGGCGTGCCTGAAAAGATGGTTTTCTTGGCGCCAAAAAGAAACTCTTTCTCTGCCCTCTCGACATACCTCGACTGAGCAGACGTCTCCTTTTTTTTTCTTTTTTTTTTGACAGCCTGTTGGAGTACATGTGTCTGCTAAGGCCTCTCACGGAGCAGCGTGTAGTGTCTTCTACTCGTAGCAGAGTCAACTGAACATACCGACCAACCACAGACATACATTGTGGACCCTCAAATTCACAATTTGCCAAAATGACCCTCAAACTCCTTATACTCGATACCGACGATTCACATTTTGCCAAAAATTATTCCTGAGATCCTCTAACGCCTTGACCGAGAAGCACGATTATTTCAACTGGTTCAAGAAAACATTTCCCCCACCACAAAATAATCGTAAACCCCGAAAATAAAAATTTAGTATAAAACTATCCCATTCTTTTCCTTTCCGTCCCAAGTTCCTTTGCAGCTTCAACAAACAAAAAAGATAACAAGTGAATGGGGATAAGAAAAGGCAGTTACCAAACTTATCATTTCCAAACACACAACCCAAACTTTCTTCAACCCCATAATTGATATCTTGCCTGGTGCAATCAGTGGACTTAAAACCCATTGAACTGGTGTGGAATGAACTTGAACTAAAACTCAGAGCTAAACAACCCACAGGTGCGGCTCACTTCTGACAACTCTTGTAGGAAAGCTGGGCAACTATTAACAGTCTATCTCCAGTCTTTCATGGAAAGAATGCCAAGAAACAGTGATAGCGGCTAAAGGGGGCCATTGTGAGAATCAAAAGTTAAAGAAGTTTTTTTTTTCTGCTTTTTGGTTTAATTTATATTTAATGTGGCTCAGGAAGTTTTGTATTTAGTATAATAAATAAAAACATTGGGGTGTTTATCTTGTTTCTTTAAAAATAACACTTTCAGGATGAGAAATAAACATTTTTAGAGTAACCAAATATTTTTGACTGGAAGTATATATATATATATATATAGAGAGAGAGAGAGAGATTTAAAATTTTATAAGATGTGAAATGTCATTTATATTTCCAGCTGTTTGATGGCAAAAATATACACCGAAAAGATTTTGACAGGATAATGAAAAAGGTTCTGAAAGAATTCCTGGCAGGCGATTTCTTTTGAATAAGTGAAACTCACAATTCTGGACATAAAACTGTGACAAGCGTTTCTGCTCAAATACCCCTCTTTTCTTTTTCTTCTTTTTTTCTTTACTAGAAATATGTCAATAAATCAATAAAGTTCTTATGGTTTATTTTTTACCAAAATACTTGACACTTTACAATTTTGATTTCTTTATCAAACAGTTATGAGTCAGTAAGTCCTTTTAAATTTATATTGCCACTAGTTGTGCTACCCAACATAGCTCAGGTTAAAAATCTCTTTACAAAGGTTTATTAATCATTTTTATATAATTATTTTTGCATATCTCAATCTAGCTAAAACTTTTTTTTTTATATTGTGGTGGAAATAAAACGCTAGAACCACTGAGTGCCACTGATGACAGCACTCACTTCCGTCTATCTAAGGAACATTGCCTTGTGCACTGTGTTAGCAGTAGAGGTCGAATGACTTTCCAAACGGAGCAAGGCCGATGCGAACCCAAAGACGTCCGAACATAAATAAATGGTCGGAAAAGTGGACTGAGCCGTGATGGATTATGCAAATGGTTCGTTTCGCTAATCAATCACTAACATCTTCGGAGTAGACGGCTGAGATATAATTCTTGCTGTTTAGTTGGCGGTTACTTTCATTTTGTTCTCGGTGTTTCAGTTGCGTTTGTCCTTTGTCTAAGTTGTTGCTATGCAGAAGCCCTGTTCGTCGTCGGAGAATACTGATCATGTATTAAATCTCTTGTCATCTTCCCAAATTAGAAAAACGTAATAAACAAGAAATCTTTGAAAGAATGCGAAGTAGCTAGAAAAAGAAAAGGAAATAAATAAAATAAAATAAGATCAAGAAGAACAGAAATTCCCAGAAGCCTCTGACAAGAAGAGGAGGCGACGCATGTCCGGAAAAAGAACCGTCTCTGCGCAAAGGAGAAATTCGACCTCACGTTAGCGGTACCCCTCAGACTGAAAGGGTGTTTTTCAACATGTGGGTTGTGTCTGCTGCAAGCAAGCTGATACGCCGAAACAAACTTCATAAAAAGCACTTACTTTGGACATATCAACCACCGAAAACAACTGGTATATTTTAACACCTTGTCTAGGTGACATGACCATTTCCATTGGATTCAAGAAGAATTCCACCCCCACAGAATGGTTGTTGAACCCAAAAATGAAGTCGAAATTTGAAAGGTGTCTTGGTCTAGTTTCTTCCTTCCTTCACGAATTAAGATGGGGTAGAGAAGAAAATCAATGGAGTCAGATATCTAAATCCAAAACACTAAAAACTAAATAATCAACAAGAAAACCTCATAACCCCCACAAACGTATATGCAGAATATTAAGTGCAACATATTTAGCAAAAAAGAAATTTGTTCGTATTTAACTTTTTTGATTGGAAAAAATGTCAATGAATTTATGAACTATTTTAAACGGAACTGAGATGTTCGCTTCAAAAAAAGTTATATTACAAACAAGTGATTCTTCAATAGAAAGTTGAATAGAGACATGATATTTTAACTGCTACTGTGTTTTATGATGAAGGCAGAAGAGGTGGCCAAAGAAGAAAAATTAAACAAGGCTGTTTGAATTGGATATCACAAGATTCTATTCAGCAGATTCTTTATTTAAAGAGCTTGTCACACTATAATTCACCAGATGTCTTTTTGTCTATCTGTTTATCATCACTTAACTCAAGAACAGCAAGAGCTATGACGACCAAATATTTTTATGATTCTCATTGGACCCTGGTGGTTATTTAGAGCATATTAGTTTGTGGAAAATCAAGATAAAAAACAAAAATGCATTTGTAGTATTTGCTGTGGTCAGCAAAGAGCTATAAACATTTTTTTTTTGTGGGATAAGATCGAGTGGACGTGTGGAGATTGAATAAAAAATGAAAAAGGACAAGAACATGAAAAATAAAATAAATAAATGCAAAAAGTAACAGTTTACCAGGAGGCCTCAGACAGGAAGAACCAAAGAGAAACTCTTTCCCAGAACTCTTCACCACCTTTTTCTCTCTGCTGCCAGTTGGAATGCACATGCTGGCTAAGGCCGAGGGCTTAGCAGACCATTTTGTATCCTGGTTGTAGCTCCCTCAGCTGAACGTACCGACTGAAAACAGAGACACACGGTGAACTTTCAAATTCATAATTTGCCAAAAATGATTCTATGATGTTCTTCAAACGGCTTGTCAGGGGATGCTCGTCTATTTCTACTGGTTGAGTAAAACATCCCCCCAAGTGTATAGTCGTAAACCCCTGAAATAATATATATATATATGTATATATATATATGTATATGCAAATATATATATATATATATATATATATATATATATATACTTATGATTAAAAGTTAATGCTAAAATCAGTTTTAGTCCATAAAATTTGTACACTGCTCCTTGCCCAACAATGCAAAGCAATATTACAGCCACAGATCTATTTCCTTTCGCGAATCAATGCCCCCGCCAAGAGATTCGGTCACTCACTGACCAATCAACTGGCAGAGTGCATTAATTCCTTCTCCCTCTCAGGAACTATTTTTCTAGTCCCTTTTGGTAGAACGGACAAGGTCAGAGAGCCCTGAGCCAGCAGCAGAAACACATCTCTCTCACATGACTGCCACTGATTCCACTTGGAACCCTTCGCTCGCTGCTAGCTTCGCACACGCTTCCTACAAACCAAGGACCAACATACTGACCAACGACACAAAAGAGACACTTTCCCACTCTCACTCCTTTACGCCAGCTACTATAATAAACGTTTCTTTGTTGTGTTGTTAAAAAGAAGTTTCGTTATTCATTTGTGTTGCCTAATAATATATAGTGCTAGAGAAATTAACCATTTCCCGAAACACTAAAATTGGTGACCCCGCATGGCACCTTCTGAATTGCGAAACAAATAAAAAAAAATAACAGCACAAAAGAAAAGAAAAAGAGAGAGAAAAAGCTTACTGACTCAAAGAACCGAAAGAATACAACCACCCAAGAATTTTCTTTCTTTGTGACACACGTGTTCGTTCAATTCATTCGTCGGCTGAGAAGACATAGGCGCAAATTTTTCTTTCAGAAAAATATCCATAACAAAACCTTTTTCGTGGCGGAGAAAGACTTTAAAATACTTCGTTTACGAAGCCATAAACGAAGGAAAAAATTTATGGCAAGTAAAACAATCTTTCTAAAAAGAGATATCATCTTTCGTTTTGCCACACATATAGACGCCCATTTGCAAGTGGTCAAATAGAAAGATACAAGATTCTCCCTTCACCCAAGTAACATTTTTTGAACACGTGCCTCAACAACAACAACAACAACAACAAAAACAATTGAAGGCCAATTGAAGACCGCATTACGTGCCTATCCTGACCAACAGCGATGGAGCGAATATGTACCGGTTGTCCTTCTTGGCTGTCGCGCAGCTATCAAAGAGGACCTAGGATACTCTCCAGCAGAACTTGTCTATGGAGTACTGCTATCATTACCAGGTCAGATGCTGAACCCTATAGATTTAACGGGAACAGATCCAGCTTTGTATATAAACAGACTGCAATGTTATTTTGGTAATCTCCCACCAATGCACCCTTGGGAACAGACCATCAAACCATCAGTCCCCAAAGATATTTCCTCATGGACTCACGTTTTTCTAAGAAAGGACGCTATCAAAGCCCCTCTCACTCCACCTTACACTGGCCCTTACCGCGTGCTTTCACGCACTGACAAACTTTTCACCCTTGACATTAGTGGCAAAAAAGAAACTGTATCTATTGACAGGGTGAAAAGAGCCTTTCTTAACACAAACACACAAGAGCCCTACTTACACACATGAACATATCCTTACACCTATAGAAAAAAATATGATGCCAAAAGACAATTACGTCACCACCACACGTTAGGTCGACGAGTACATTGGCCAAAAAAAAAAAACTCTGTAAAACTGTTTATATATAAAATGTACCCTTCTTTGTTTTACGGCGGCTATCTTTTTCTCTGTCGGCTTTCCGCCTAAGCAGGGGGTGATGTAGCAGCCATAGATCTATTTCCTTTCGCGAATCAATGCCCCCGCCAAGAATTTCGGTCACTTACTGACCAATTAACTGGTAGAGCGCATTAATTCCTTCTCCCTCTCAGGAACTATTTTTCTAGTCCTTTTTGGTAGAACGGACAAGGTCAGAGAGCCCTGAGCCAGCAGCAGAAACGCATCTCTCTCACATGACTGCCACTGATTCTACTTGGAACCCTTCGCTCGCTGCTAGCTTCGCACACGCTTCCTACAAACCAAAGACCAACATACTGACCAGCGACACCCACTGCTGTTAGCTTCAAACACGCTTCCTACAAACCAAGGACCAGCATACTGACCAGCGACACAAAAGAGACACTTTCTCACTCTCACTCCTTTACGCCAGCTACTATAATAAACGTTTCTTTGTTGTGTTGTTAAAAAGAAGTTTCGTTATTCATTTGTGTTGCCTAAAATATATAGTGCTAGAGAAATTAACCATTTCCCGAAACACTAAAATTCCAAGAGGAAAATAGGAAAAAAAATATGATAAAAGTTCATGACTGATTTTCTGAGATGAGCAAGAATTTAACAAATGCTAAATATTAACTCACCTGAGGATCAGCAGCGTGAAACTCAGTCATGAGTTTTTATTCTGTTTTTATTGTCATCCCATTTTTTGTTGTTGTTGAAATATTGTATATATATTTTTTTTTCATCTTACAAAGTGTGTGAAAACATGTGCGATACCCTGCCCATTTCATACACGCTGAAAACTTTCTCGCTTTCGACCAAATGCCAACTTGATGCATATTGTGCCGCGGGTCTGAAGACAGTTGAGACAACTTTCAAACTGCGGTCAGTTATTCCTATTTTTGAAAGAAACGAAATGACTGAGTGTCCTAGAAAACCACGACAACCAACCTCAATAGGAATCACATGGCATATCCAACCCTTTTCCACGCAGTGGGTACGCAGTGTCTCGTATCGGTTTTTCTTCCGTCCCTGTGCCTCCGCCGGGTTTTCTTCCCAGGGGTCAGTCATTTCTATGAGGAGGACACTCTTCTTTAAATCAGACCACGCTACAATGTCAGGCCACTTTTCTGTTTGAATGATATGAACTAGAAATTGTTGAGATGTCTTGAGATCCACTGAAACCTTCCAGTCACTAGCTCCGTTCAGTTGCTTCATATTGGAATTTTTTTGTTTCCTCACAAGGCATTCACCTTCCTTGTGAAACTGAATTATGGGTTCTTTGGCTGTAACAGATTACTGGTTTGCTGTCTCACATTGTGCTCTTAACAACTCTATTATCACCTCTAAAACTTTGTTATGTCGCCATGCGTATATCTGAAGCGATTGTGGACATGCAGATAGTACGTGGCGCAAAGCAACCCGATCACTTTTACACGACAAGCACAAGTCCGAATTGGTATAGCCCCATAATTTTAGGTTGGTCGCATTTTGTAGAGCGAAGAAGGAATGATATTGTCAGTGGTTCCATTTCAATTAAGGATTTCCACGATAATTTAATTGGTTTGATATCATTCCATTTTGTCCAAGGACATTGTTTGGCCTGAGTAACAGCACTGGCTTTTCTTTCCTTCTCCTCAAACATCCTGACTTCTTCGCTCACCATGTATCTTTTCCCCTTTGGACCCACTTTGGAGAATACCTTGTTGCTCGTGCTACCCAGCCCAGCTCGATTGGTTTGAGTGACGCCAATAATGTATTTTATTCGAAGGCTGCATTCCGCCACTTGTGTGGTCTTAACGACCGACAACTTTGCTCCTGATTTTATTTCTGGATACACCTTCCGAATGACTTCGTCGGCAAAGTCGTTCATCATCATATAAAGGCGTACTTTCCTAATTTTGAATTCTACCAGTGAAGATATTGGGAGCTGTAGGTTTCCAGAATTGGTATATAAATCTACTTTCGAAAAACAAGGAGGAACTCCAAGCCACTTACGCAGGTATTTGTTGCTATACTGTTGAATCCGCTCAATGCAATCTCATACATCTGTTAGGGCCCCAAAAGACGGGGTAGCAGACCATGTTGGTAACACCAAACCTTCATTTTTCCGAATAGACAAGTTTTGTCCCGGCTACTTTCTTGACCTCTGTACCCCGATGTCGATCAGCCAGTGGGATTGAATAAAGACGTCCAAGTCTCTTTACTGGTTTCTCCCTGACTGTTGGGATCCTATCACCCCCCCAATTTTGAAATGGATCTCCCTGATAGATTTTCCGACTAACGATAGGCTTCGACTTTTCTTTTGCTTAGCTTTCATTCTTGCCCATGTGAAAAGGTCATAGTACCTTTGTCGTAAGACATCGGCAGCGATTATGGACAGGGCGAGAATGGTGATGTCATCCATAAAAGCTCTGGAAGGAGGAAGAGTCAGATGTTCATTTGTCATCATTCTTTTCGAAGTATTCGCTGCACCTTGTAATATGGTTTCCATGGCCAGAATGAAAAGAAGTAGGGAAATCACACAGCCAATCATGATGCTGATCTCAAGTGCCTGACGTATGGTGGTATAGTCTTTAACGGTAAATTTTATGAAATATTTATTTTTGTGGAAAATAAGTATAGCTAATGGTTGTTAAAATTAGATAAAGACATAGTCATTGAGAGCCTAGAAAAGTTCTGCATGCTGCGTTCCTGGTGTCGTGGCGGAAGTCCTCTTTCCTGTATCCCAGCATGTACCTATTAGCTGGGGATGAGCTGTTCCTTAAATGGTCAAGGGGGATAACTGTGACCCTTTTTTATGTTAGTCCTAATACCTCCCTTTTTTTTTAATAGGCCATGATGGGTGTTTATCGTCAGTAGTTCTCTGGAGGTTGCAGAGACCTCGACTCGTAAGTCGGCTCCTGTGAGATCTAGTTTGGCAAAACAGGTGCTGCCATTGAGTGTGGTGAAGAGATCTTCTGGAACTGGCAGTGGATATTAATGATCTTCCAGTGCTGCATTGAGCCCAGTTGAGAAATCAGCACACAACTGAATTGAGCCATCAGCTTTCTTTACTACCACCATGGGTCCTGCCCGCTGTGAGTATGTGACTGGCGTTTCGTTCCTATTCCGTCAGTGATAGTGCTGTATATGGTACCGGCCGTTTGAGACGGAACACGGGTTTAGTGGAAGATTTAAGTGTCAGTGTGGCTTCAGCTTGACTGCAGCATCCAAGGTTGCCCGTAAAAACTGGAGAAAACCGCTTGAGTATATCTTCCATCAGGTCCTTAATGACACTCTGGGTCAGTAATTTTGATACTACATTGCAAACAAAATTGAGTGGGATATCAAGAAGACCCAGTGGCTCAATAAAATCAAGTCCCAAAAGGTTGTGCTGGGAATTCGAAATGTATATGATCCCAGATGAGGTCTTCTCCTCAATCCTGATTGTTGCTGGCAGTTCGCTTGTAATATGGACAAAATCCCCAGAAGCACTCCGTGCTACATGTTTTGTGCATGTAAGCTAAGGTTTGCCTATACTTTTCCACAGTTTCTGGGAAATAAAGGTTATGTCCGAAGTTGTGTCAGTTCGTAACCGAATAGGGTGGTTGTTCAGTTCCACTGACACATATTTGTGGTTCGACTTTGAATTGGAAATGAACGTTGCTACCAGACTGTTTGTGTTTTACGTATTTTTGTTTTGTGGTCGCTTGTGCGTTGTTTTGCGCCCCGGTGGTGTGCAGAATCCATCTTTGTGATCTTGCCGGTTGCATTCGCGGCAGCGGTAAGTTTTGAAGGGGCATTTCCGAGCAAAATGCCTGCCACCACAATTCCTACAAGCACGAAACTACAATCCCGAGGTTGTTTCGGTAAAATGTAGTGAGTATATTTCGTACTCACTGGGGCTGGTTTTGCGTAAAAGGAGCCTCACTTTCCAGCTATCCGTTTGCTCTCCAAAATCTTCTTTAAAGAGATCCTCATAACGAGCGAACCACGTTGCGAAAGTTGTGTTTGCCTCCTTATCGTAGTAGAACTCTGTAATGGAATTTTCGAGAGCTTGTCCAGATATTAATTTCGTTAATGGAGGATTTTGTTGTAGTGAAGTCCCTAGTCTCTCTGAGAAGAGTTCCATCAACCTTAATTGCTGTTGGATAGTATTTGGATCTATTATTTCACTATACTGAATGGGAAAGAAAAGTTCTGGAAACGAGATTTTTTTACATTTTCTTTTTTTTAAGTAGAGTAATTATATTGTGAATTGGATTACCATGACCAGAAAATCCGATGAACACTTACGCATGACATACAAAAACACTGGACACCAGTTTCGACCTTATTAGGTCTCATCAGCAGTGTATACCATGATCTCCACCACTCGAGATCGAACCAGCGACCAAAGATTACAGAGCCGAAACTTTACCACAGACCATTACCCCATATTACACACAAGTGACGCCTAATTAACTAGCTATGGTAATTGCGCGGCCAATTAACCTGAATGTGTCTTGCAAGTTACATCCGTACTCTTTACAGAGGACACGGTCACCTCCAGAGCCTCGTCTTCCCCAGAGGATTAGAAATACGCATCCGCGTAATTATTATGACCTCAAGGGCAAGGATATGGATTTACATTTTTTTTAAGTAGAGGAATTATATTGTGAATTGAATGACCTTGAGGTTATTTCGTGTGTCCACGAAATTCGACGTCTAAAATCCAATTTCTGAAATTTTCCACTCCACGCAATGAAATAAATTTTACTTGTCAATTTCTTTTCGTTCCAATCCTCAATGTAAATATTTCCATGTGCTGTTCGAAATCATTCGTCGCCAGTTTTGTTATGTTTTTAATATAACAAAATAAAATTGTTACGGAAAAATAATACACTCGCCGAGTATTGGGAATAAACTTGAGAATTTATTTTTGTGGAAAATAAGTACAGCTAACGGTTGTTAAAATTAAATAAAGACATAGTCATTGAGAGCCAAGAAAAGTCCTGCGTGCCGCGTTCCTGGTGTCATGGCGGAAGTCCTCTTTTCTGTATTCCAGCATGCACCTGTTAGCTGGGGTTGGGCTGTCCCTTAAATGGTCAAGGGGAGATAATTCTGACCCTTTTTTATGTTATTCCTAAAAAATGCTCTTCTTCCAAACCTGCTGAAGGAAGACAGTGGCTTTCCTGAGAACACTGGGCAGTTTTTTATTAACTTGTACTTTTACAATATTCTATTCATGCCCGAGGCACTACCAGCGCGGGCTTTATAGACGAAATCTCGGACTTCCCTTAGTTTTATCCCGCTATCATTCAACATTACCGTTCGATCTTAGGGTTTTGGTAAGTCTCTTAGCAGAGATATTGGGATACCGTTTAATTCATCCGAGTATGTTCTCCTCAAGTTATTCTTGAGTTCCTCCTTCTGTACATCAAGCTTTCCATTCTTCGATTCCACGAAAAGTTTTTTTGCGAAAGTATAAGGACTTGTGTAGAATGATCTCCGAGCCTGACGCTTTTTTTCTCGGTGTTTTCTCTGATTTTCGGCTCTAGGGATCACCAAATTCCCTTTTTGAATATCATTTAGGATATTCTGAAGTTCCAACCCCACATGAATCGGGGCTTCTTTTAATCGGTGCTTCAGCATTCTCTGTTCCGATCTTAACTTTCCCTTCTGTATCTATCGTCTATTCGGTCATTTTTCTTCTTTTT
This sequence comes from Sepioteuthis lessoniana, assembly GCA_963585895.1. NCBI lineage: Eukaryota > Metazoa > Mollusca > Cephalopoda > Myopsida > Loliginidae > Sepioteuthis > Sepioteuthis lessoniana. Next base: position 103,973,808 of record OY757920.1, read on the forward strand.
TATCTTTTTTATACGTTACTGCACCAAACCACTCCAGACAAACGTGATATATAATTCTGCAGAAAGATGTCATTTGTTGGTCAAGGGGACCTTTAAGATGGGTGGGGAGCAAAAAAAAGCTCCTGGTCTAAGTTTGTTCACGTAGCTATCTGATTACCCTTGCTCCACTGAATTCTTGGCTTGCTAAGAATGTTCCCAGGCCGTTGTCGCTCAGCAATGAGCTCCTAAAGGTTGAAATTATTGTGGTAGTTGGTGTATTGCTTCATGCTATTTGCAATTTGAAATTCATAAAAATGAACATGTAATATAGTCTAATTCAAGAACTTTTCAATTTTAAACTGGACCATAATGCCAAAAACACTGAAGTGAAGGTGCGGTTGATCTCAATGCAGTAATCAAATGATTCAAGAAATTTCACTTGAATTACTAGAACCTCGATGCTCAGATAAAATCAGGCAGGCCTAAAACTGTGGATTCTGATGACATGCTCCAAGTTACAGAGGCAAGTCCAGTGAATAACACTTCAAGATTATCACATAAGCTCACCATCTCACAGTTCAGTGTCGTTCATTACTTTCATGACCTTGAGAACAAAAGCATTTAAAGCTGCTGAATTGTGTCTCACATTACCAAAATATTGCAAAACTTTTGACTCAAACAAGTAGAAAGTTTTTGAATTTTTAACAGACCTCTAGCGCTCCATTACTGGTACCCTGTGCCAGACTAAGCTTGGTTTTATAAAAGGGTATTTCACCACGGAGTAATGATTAATAAACTAATCTCACAGGCCATTAATACTTATGTAAGTTCAACCCTCAGTAAGCACCCAATGATTTTGTGCCAGATGTAGATAAATTTGCCGCATACTTATAACAGAAACTTTTTGAATCTTTTGACAGATATCGGGTCAATTTCCAAATCCTTTCAATCGACTTTTGAACACCTGTGATTCATTAATCTGTTGCACAACTTTTGAACACGAGCAAATAAATCCATTTCAATAAAACATGTTTTGTATGGGGGGAAACTTTTAGATTCTTTAATGTGCAAATTTATAGAAGCTGTACATTTTTTTATTTATTTGCTTTGATGACATTTGAATGGTACATAGAAGAGTATGTAATTGAAAATACCATGTTTGTAAGCTTGCTAATATACCAACGAAAATGGCTATTTGAATATGAAAAACTCGTGGCCTGAGAATCTTTAGGAAAAACATGGTAATTTAGTCACAAGTGGCACCATTAGTCAATCAGATTCCACTTAGGAATAGTTGTGTTCACAGAACTAAAGACAAGCATCAGGTTTGGACAATCTACAAGAGAAAAAATACTTCATGAATAAGAAAAACTGGTAATTTGTTTAGAGTTCACTGAGTGTCAAGAGGTAAACTAACAGAGAGAAACCTTGGCAAGAAATTTAAAACAGCAAACAAATTCATAGCCAAATCATAAAAATTGGCTTGTGAAGCCAAAACCCTGACGTAAAAATGTACAATAAAGTCATTCATAAGTATGTATAGGGTTGGCACAATGGCAAAAACATAGAACAGAACCTGGTGGCAAAAAGTTCTCCACATTCATGAGTTTGTAAATGAAACATCAATGCATTATAATATATATGTTCTAGTACTGATAAAGAATGACAGTAATATATATATATATATATATATATATATATATATATATATCATGTTTTTGTAAAGCATCATTATAGCTGTAATAGATTTTTTAGAGAACTATATGCAAGAAGTATTTGCTTCATCTTGCCTCACCAAGGCTGAAGAACCCAGTCTGTCCTACTATTTACCCATAGCTGGAGGGAGAATAATTGGATTAATACCTTACCTTTCCCAAGGGTATTAGTGCTATGTGAAATGCAATCAGTTTCGTCCAGGATTTGAACTCGTGTCGCCGTGTCCATTTACCACGACGATAACCATTACACCACGGGCACCTCCATGAATATATATATATATATATATGTGTGTGTGTGTGTGTGTGTGTGTGTAAGAGAGAGAGAATTGTTTGAGATGCATTCTAAACATCAAATGTAATATTAAAACACCTGACTTAGAAGTACTTAGAAGGACAGGATATACAAGTGTTTGGCAAGTCCTGTTATGCGTATCAGTAATGATTTACTATCAATCCTTCTTTGCAGTCAGCTACATACTGGTAAACATCTGAAGTATCAGCCCTAGAAGAGGTATAAGGATTTCCTAAAAAGCAACCATTTGCATATCAAAATAGCTCCTGACAACTGGGAAAAGCTATCATTGAGAAGGACCGAATGGAAACTGTATGTGGATGATTGCCCTTCCAGTTTTGAGAGGGAATACTTTGAGCACGAAAACCTGAAGGGTCAATTGCAGAAGGGAAAGAACCTATAATGTTAGTGAGAACATGGACGGCTGGTGATGTCAAACATGTGGCCAGATTTTGAACTCTAAAAATGGATATGTCAGTTATCAGAAGTCTCAAAGGAGACAATGCATGCACACAGTTTTATCACCAGCAACAGACAGTATGACTTGCACAATGTGAAATAAAGTTTGTCGCGTTCTGGTCTTAAGAGACATTCGTTAGTGACTGGACTGTACATATATAGTATGAGTATATATATATATATATATATATATATATATATATATATGGAGAAAATTGAAAAACAAAGTAATCTAAAACAGATGAATTTATTTTGGGATTACTTTGTTTTTCAATTTTTCTCCATTCTGACAGATTCCTTTCCATCATTTATATATATATATATATATATATATATATGTGTGTGTGTGTGTGTGTGTGTGTGTGTATGGAAGTATATCTATATATATGAGTATAAACACACACACACATATATATAGGTATAAACACGTATATATTTTTATGTATATACACGTATGTATATATACACATATATCTGTGTGTATATACATCTATGTACATATATATATATATATATGTATATGTATATATGTGCATGTACTAATATGTAAATGTGTGTAAATATATATATATATATATATATATACTACTAGTCAAAAGTATTTGGCCACCTTTAAATATTTTTATTTCTCATCTTAAAAGTGTTATTTTAACGAAACAAGTTAAGCACCACAATGTTTTTATTCATTGTGATACATATGAATATTCCTCTGTAACTTTGACTTTAGCATAACTAGATATCTTTTGAAAAATTGATTTGAAGGCGTTTTTTTTTTCTTTTATAAAAATTTATTTCTAACAATAGAACAACTCCTCCTAACCTTCATTGCGAATACGGGACACAGAACTGTTAAGGAAATGAGAAGATAGTCAACAGAGAGGTTTCGTCTCTCACTCCTTTAACCGCTAAAAAGTTACAAAATTGGCAAGGAGTTATTTGAGAAAATCAACTTAAATTAAAATTCACTTAAATTCAGCTGAAAACAAAAAAAAAAAAACAATTTTACAGAAAATTCGACTAAAATTAAACGAAAGCTGAAAATTCAACCAACATTTTAACGAAACCATAAAAACTACTCAAATTCAAAGAACTTTGTTTTCCGAACACGCTTTTACTTAGATAAATCCCGCAGATTACAACAAATTTGCAATGCTTTATCCTTTCTATCTTTTCTCTTCCTTTATTTACAATATATAAAAATTTGTTTCTAAACTTTGTTGTCTGTATTACCTTTTTGAATCAGGATCCGAATTACAAAACTGTGGAACCTACTGTTAGAAAATACCCACTAAAGCCCCACTAAAAATATTATTTCCATATATTGCAAATGATTATTCTTTTACTTTAGTACTGAGCATGAATAAAACGTAGATTATACTATTAGGAGAAATCAGGGAACAGGACAAAACAAGACTAAAAGTGGGGCTGATAGACCAAAATCAACAACGAGAGCAATGGTCAAACAGATTTAAGTCTGTTGATTGCGATGTCTTATCCACCGCAATCAGCAGACTTAAATCTGACTGAACTGATATGGGATGAACTCGACAAAAAGTCAGAGCTAAACAACACACAAGCGCAGCTCACCTCTGGCAACCTTTGCAGGAAAGCTGGGCAGAACTACTTTCATTTTGCCTCCAGTTTTTTTATAGAAAGAATGCCGAGAAGCAGCGAAAGCAGCCAAAGGGGGTTATTTTAATGAATGAAAAGTTTAAGAAGTTTTTTTGAGTAAATTTATATTTAATGTGGCACAGAAAGACATATATAGTATAATAAATAAAACCATTGTGGTACTTAACTTGTTTCATTACAAATAACACTTTTAGGATAAGAAATTTTTAGGGTTGTTTAATATTTTTGACTGATTGTATATACACATATGTATATACATAAACATTTTTATGCATATATATATTTATAAATGTATATATATATATATATATAAACTTTATATATATATATATATAAAGTTTAAGGGAGGGGAAATTATGGACCTACACATACGCGAATAAGAGTAAAGCACAGATAGACTACGTCTTTATAAACAGGAAATGGAAAAACAGTGCGATGATTTGCGAGGCATACTCCTCTTTCGAGTGTGTGTCCTCCGATCACCGAATAGTTACGGCCAAAGTACGACTAAGCCTACGAAAAAACGCCACACGAAAAGCGACAACCAAGCACTATGACTGGGCCCTACTCAACAACAGAGATATTAGAGACAAATATGCATTAGAATTAAGAAACAGATTCGAAGCACAACAAGAGAAGGCAGAAAAACGTACCCCAAATGACGAATATGAAAATTTTGTAGAAGCACACCTTCAGGCGGCATCAAAGTGTATTCCAACAAAACCTAGAACTAAATATAGAGTCCCTTGGGAAACGCTAGCGGTTAGAGAAAAACGTGCACTCGTGAAAACTGCCTCCAAAAGCTATCGAAAGAACCCAGCAAACACAAATGCACCAAAACTAGAAAAGGCACAATATCAATTAGCAGGAATATATCTAAAAGAACAGACAGAATACATACAAAATCAGATAGATAAGATTAGAGACTCGGTGGAAGATAGACAATCTAGGATAGCCTGGCAAACAATAAACGAAGTAAGTAGAAGGAAGAGCACAGCCAAAGCAAAATTGAAAGCTGCAAGCCAACAAGAAAGAGTACAACTGTGGTAACAGCATTTCAAAAATCTACTAGTAAGCAATTAGACGTTAAACTAGGTCCTTTCACCAAAGAAGAACTCGACTCAGTTCTTAGAAGAATTAAAAATAGGAAAGCTGCAGGGCTAGACGAGATCCCCCCAGAAGTGTGGAAGACAAGACAATTCGACGATATACTGCTCCGGCATTGCAACGCAGTCTATAGTCAAAATAGGATAGAAAGATGGACGAAGGGATGCATCCTTCCTTTCCCTAAAAAAGGCGACCTCGGACTAGCCAAGAACTACCGAGGGATAACATTTACATCCATAGCAGCCAAAATTTACAATGCCCTACTACGAAACCGCATAGAACCCAAAATAGACAACATCCTTAGGAAAAACCAAAATGGCTTCCGGAGAAATAGATCCACAACCTCACAAATACTGACCATCCGTAGAATCCTTGAAGGCGTTCGGGCAAAAAACCTTTATCGACTTTACCATGGCCTTCAATTCCATACACAGAGGGAAGATGGAGCAAATCCTACTTGCATACGGCATACCTAAAGAAACCGTAGCAGTGGTAATGATTCTCTACAGAAACACCAAAGTGAAAGTACGTTCACCAGATGGAGACACAGAATACTTCGACATTGTTGCAGGAGTACTACAAGGAGACACACTAGCCCCGTACCTCTTTATCATCTGTCTAGACTACGTGCTTAGGACTTCGATCGACAAAATCAGAGAAAATGGCTTTGAGCTGACTAAGAGAAGAAGCAAAAGGTACCCCGCAAAAACAATCACAGACGCCGACTACGCTGATGACTTGGCGTTACTGGCGAATGCGCCTAATCAGGCAGAGACACTACTGCATAGTCTGGAACGAGCCGCAGCTGGAATTGGCCTCCATGTCAATGCACACAAAACTGAATATATGTGTTACAACCAAACGGGCAACATTGCCACACTAGACGGAGCCTCTCTGAAACTAGTAGACAAATTCACCTACCTAGGAAGTAGCGTCTCATCAACCGAAAAAGACATCGACACACGACTGACGAAGACATGGACCGCTATCGATAGGCTCTCGATCATATGGAAGTCGGACCTAACCGATAAAATGAAATGCAGTTTCTTCCAGGCAGCGGTTGTGTCGATACTGCTATATGGATGCACTACATGGACGCTAACTGAACGGCTGGAGAGGTAACTAGACGGAAATTACACAAGAATGTTGAGAGCAGTATTGAACAAGTCCTGGCGACAACACCCCACGAGACACCAACTATACGGACACTTGCCCCCCCATCACGAAAACTATACAAGTTAGACGAACCAGACACGCGGGACACTGCAGGAGAAGCAAGGACGAGCTTATAAGCGATGTACTCCTGTGGACCCCCACATATGAATGTGCAAAAGCAGGACGACCAGCCCGAACTTACATACAGCAACTATGTGAGGACACAGGATGTAACCCTGAAGACCTGCTGGAGGCGATGAATGATAGGGAGAAGTGGCGAGAGAGGGTCAGGGATATCCGTGCTGGCGGCGCGACATGATGATGATGATGATATATATATATATATACGTGGTGTATTCAGTAGGATTCAAGATTTTTTGTACAAGCATTTAAAATTGTCGTAGACTCTTGAAAATTCAGTATTTATGAGATGACTGACCATTTTTTATGATTTCAGGTTCAAATCAACAGCTACAGCAGCAATTGGAATACTCCCTACTAAAGCCTGATTGTAACTGCTGGTGAATTTCAAAAATACAATCTGGACGTGAGGACACTTTAGAAGAACGATATGCAATAAAATTCTGTTTTAAACTTGGAAAAAATACCACAGAAACCTATGAAATGCTTCAGACTGCTTTTGGAGAATCTTGCATGAAACGAGCATCAGTTTTTGAGTAACATAAGAGATCCAAGGAAGGCAGGGAGTCTGTGAGGGATAATGAGAGGTGTGGGAGGAGTAAGGAAATCAATACACCAGAGTTGATTGGCCAGAGGCTTAGGGTTAGGGTTAGGGTTACTATGTTGAGGTTTTAAGGGAGTTCAGCAAGAGATTCCGTCGGAAGAGTCCAGCACTCTTCAAATCGGGTCAGTGGCATTTTCATCAGGACAATGCACCAGTCCACAACTCCATCTTTGTCACAGACTATTTCACCAAGATGGGCATCAAGACAGCTCCTCAGCCTCCTTACAGTCCAGACCTTGCTCCCTGTGACTTTTGGTTATTCACTATGCTCAGAGGCTGTCGTTATGAGACAATTGAGGAGATGAAAGAGGCTATGACGAAGGTCATTGACACGTTCACAGAATTAGGATACCTAAAATATCTGTTTTAGCAAAAACGCAGAGTCACCCGTGACGTCAGACAACAAAACGTCGTACGTATGTCATGAGTGAACCTCTGTTACTAACAACCCGACTATTTTTCGAAAGGGGTTAATTCTGCTAGCCTTTCGGAGATGAAATTATTACCACAAGATAAAATATATCTAAAAGTTCCCCTCAAAGTATAATGAGGTCTCTTGTTATCATTTATATCTATTAAGGGGACATCCTGTATACAGAAATACTTCCCTCGACCAGCGGCTAACTCTATATAAACACACAGGCAGCAACCAAAAGTTAACGGGGTAGCTTTGGCCCGGCACCATGTTCAAGGTCAAGAACAGAATCGACGCCGAATGACTTCCAAGTTTCGGCTGGGCCACCTTCGGGTGGGCGATGATGTCATTGATAGCATTGTATTGCCCGATCTTGGTCTAGTTTAAACTATAATCAAGCATCTGTGCTTAGATCCATGTTTGGGTCCAAGTCCAGCAAGACTCATTAGGCTCACATTCCACTACTTGAGCTGATGACCAGCATAGCCCAACTGAGTTCAAGTCTCTGATCGAGCATGACCTCCCGTTCCCTCAACCTCCACTATTATCGACCTTTGGGTCATTGATCTGTCTGCTGGGAGGCAGTGACAAATACTACTGGGCTTAGCCTGGAGGAGAGGAATACGTCACCTCTCCTGTGTCTTCACCACCAAACCAAGCTGCCGAATGTAGGTTCTGCGTCCTGACCATCAGCTGAAGCAGAAGACGTGGAATCCAGCCAATCACAGCCACGGAACTAGCACAGCCAACCAGACCAATTACAACTGTCCTTTTCTCATTCAAACAGCTCTTCTTAGAGCTAATCTCAGAAAGTCTTACCATCCTCAAACAGCTCTTCTAAGAGCTAACCTAAAAAAGTCTTCTTCGACCACTTTTCATCTCCTCACTACACCTTCTTGGCAGATACCATGAGACGACGACGCAGCAGCCAGCACTAATTGCACACCAGCACCAGCTTAATCCAGTCGTCGTTCCAGCGCAACCAAGCTACCAGCACCAACTGCAGAAAAACTACAGCTTAACCCAGCAGCCGTTCCTGCGCAACTAAGCCACAGCATTTGCAGCACCTTGTCCACAAGCAACTCGCAACTCGGACGGGCATCAACACTTAAAGCCACATCGACCCCCCCCCCGGTTAAATCAAGGATTGAACAAATCGGGACATCGATAACACAGCCTCTGCAATCAGTATCTGCAGCATCTAGTCCGCAAGTGACTCACTCGGACTAGTACCAACATTTCAAGGCCACTTCGACCCCCACCCGATTAACCAAAGTACTGCATAACCAAGACACCGATCATCCAGCCTTCGCAACCAATACGTCCACACCATTGACCGTCTCCAGCAGCATCTACAACCTGACCATACAGTAACACCTAATATCTGCACCATGCACAGAGACCATCCTTATCTTCTAGACGTGCTGTCACCGCAAACTAATAGAAAGCTGCGTCTAAGACTTTCAAAAACACAGACTTTCAACATCCAACAGAGATTATACCAACATACTACACCAACCATGATTTATACACCTATACACCTTTGTATAAGATTCGCTCAATAAAACCTAAATTCAAACTTATCCACTTGCCTCTATCATTTGTCTAGTCCTCTGTCAATCAAACACACAACAACAACATACCCACATGACAGTCTTGCCACAAAGTTATAAGAATAATTATGTAACATTAGAAAAAAATCATACTATTATAATGGATACATCATATCTAAATTAAAATAGCGTTCATAATTCATAAGTACTTGATGTGAAGACCTTCACTTTCTATAACAGCTTGACATATTTTGCTACACGAGCGAATTAATGTCTTGCATTCATCAACAGATATTTTCTCCCACTCTCCTTTCAAATTAGCCCAGAGTTCGTCGACGTTTCTTTGATTCTTTTCCTTGGTCTTTCATTTAGTAACTCCCAAACATTCTCAATAGGATTCATGTCTGGGCTTTGAGCAGGCCACTCCATAACAGTAACATTCTCCCCAAAAAGAACTGTCTTAACAAATTTCGCTGTGTGGCACGGAGCATTATCTTGCATAAAGACAGCTGATTGATTAATTGCAGTTCTCAAATTAGGTATATGCTTCTTCAATATCTCTTTGTATACAGTTGTGTTAATTTCACCGTGTAGCCTGACAGCATCAGAAATCATGCCAAACACCATCACACCTCCTCCTCCAAATTTAACGTTGACATTAGTGCACTGAGGCGAATATCATTTCTTAGGATTGCATCAAATGAACCTTCTCCCATCACAACCAAACAGATTAACCTTTGACTCATTGCTGAAATGAATACAATCCCACTGTTCTTCAGTCCATATCACATGTTCAGCGACAAATTTTGATTGGCTCATTTTGTTCTTTTCAGAAATGTAAATTTTTGTAGAAGCTACTGGACTGTTCAAATTTATTTAAGTCTTTGGGAAATAGTGTGCCTTGATTTTTAATGCCAAGGTTAGCATTATCTCTTTTAGAGATAGTGGTTGCTGTCGCAAATCGATCCTTTTCCCGAATCATTACCAATCCATCTATCTTCCCTTGCCGCAGTTTTCCTAGGCCTGCCAGGTGGTTTCTTGGCTCTACATGACCCAGTTTTCTCAAGTTTTCTGAAAATACTTTGAATAACACGTTCAGATTTCCTAACAGTCTTTGAAATATCTCCAGTCGAGAGTTTATCTTCATTACATAACTTGATTATCAGTTTTCTAAGTTCCAATGATGTCACAGATTTTTTCGCCATGTTTACAATGCAAGAGCCATTGTAATTTAGTAAAATACCCTATTTTATATTCTTACCCTAAAGTTTTTTTAAATAATACAAAATAATTATAAAATTTTACAGATTTATTTAATCGTTCTGATGTTTTCATTCATCTAGTTTTTTTTTTTTAATGTTATATCATTATTCTTATAATTTTATCAAAATAAATTTATTGAGCTTTATATTTTGGAATTATATAATTTACTTTTATATCCTTATTTTTCCTTGATCAAATGTTCAATAAAGATTTAAAATGCATTTGTATTGTTGGAGAAGATAATTGATACATTTTAATTTGTAGCTGCTAGTAAGTAAAATTTGGATAATAATTAGATGAAAGTAGGTGTGGTTGGGTAAATAGATATTGAACAGATATTGTTTTCTAGTTGTTTTAGAATCAAAGATTTTTTTTTTAATAGTTAGAAAAAGAAACAAAAGAATTTATTTGCTCATAAGTACAAATAGAAAGTATTATCATTTTGCTATTTTGTGTAAATTGGGGTGGTAATAATACTGTCGTTGATAGAGATAGGTTATCTAGGACCTCCTTCGACCCACCAAGTATAATTTAATCTAGCTCAGGTTGAGAAGGGAGTTAATCTAAGAATGCTCACACAGGATTGAAAACAGGAAATGTTCTTAATATATAAAAATGTTTTAAAATGTCAGGTCTTTATAGCATAATGTGTGGAAATTTTGAATCATCAGTTGGAGATTTGGGTGAACATATCAATGAGAAAGATACATGTTTGTAGTACTGTGAAGACTTTAAATCAGTTGTGCTGTTTTGTATTCTAACTCAAGGTCAATTTTTAAGTGGAGTAGAACTGGTTTAAATTCAGAGTTCTTCTCCTTCTCTTTGACCAATTGCTTCACCAAGGTTAAAGAGCTCAATCAGCCCATTTGTTATATAGTCATATAATGAATATGCTTATATACACATATACATATATATACTGGATACATACCGACGCAATGAATAACAGACGAGTGAAGACTTCTTAAACAAATATATGTACCTCTCAATTTATTTGTAACGTTTGAAAGGGTTGTATGGGGTTCTACTGTGAGAGGGAGTTGGAGACCGTACAGAAACTGCAATATATTTTGACCCCCACTCTTATGGCCGTCAGCGTTGTGTCTTTCTTGTTCTCCTGGGCTGCTCAACCGGAGGCCCAGCGGCACAGCTCTCTGCTGGATGATGGCTTTCTTTACTGCATTTTATCAGCAACTTCTCTGGACCCCAACTCAATCGAGGGCCCCAAGCCCCTTCGGCCTGGTGCGGCTTTCCTTACCACATCTTTTCTATAACTCCGTCCGATCTCTAACTGCAACTGCAACTTCTGTCTTGACTGAGTTATATAATAGTTCAATGACCACTCATTCGCCTACTCGATATTTGGAATCGCATGTTTAATCGTCATCAAGCGGAAATAACTGTCATGCAGTTCACAGGTCACTCTCTTCTGGTGCATCAGTCTATGAGTGTACCATGGGAATTTTTTACCTCGTCCCATTTCATCAGCCAATTTCCGCCCATGCGATTTCCTCTCATAACTGCCATTAGAATGTGTCACCTCCTTCCGGTGCATCACCTTGGAATGGCATTTTTGGCTGGGTCAAAGGCCAAAATACAACACATTTATTTACCCATAACTGGAGGGAGATTAGTTTGATTGCTACCTTTCCCAAAGCTATTACCACTTTGTGAAATGCAAACAGCCTTGTCCTGAATTTGAACTCTATTTCCAATGACAATAACTATTATACCACAAGCAAATCCTCATATTGTTGTGTACTCATTCTTGGTATATAAACATTAATACATTATTATTTCTCTTTCTTACTTCTATTTCAATTGATCATCTAGTCAGTCAGTACACCTTTCATTGCTGTTTTGGTTCAGTTGTATCTTTCTCTTGTCATCTCTGTGTCTCAATGTTTGTTGCTGCAACCCCCAAATTTTTAGCTCATCAGTGCTGGGAGGAAAACCAACTGGGACACAATTCTATGTACATATTATATACCATACATATGAACATTTACTAGGTATGTCCCATTCCTCATAAATATGTTGAACAGTATTGTGAGGGGGTAAAATATGCTGATTAAGTAGTATACCACACGCAGTGGTTTACCTTCTTTACACCAGTGGCAAGTATTGTATTTTGTTGATGTCATAAAGATTTCCATTTCACTTCTAACCTCTGTTTTGGTTATTTCTCAATCAATAACCTTTTATTTGGTTACAACAATACACATAATATTTTATTTCATCAACAACACTTCTTTATGACTCAATGCAATCTTGCAAGGGAAATAGTTAATAGTGCACAGGTAGAAACTACTGCTCTAACAATGTCTTTCTAACTTCTAAATGTTCAAAAATCAGATGATCATCTTGCATCTAGTGAAAGCCTAGCTTTCATCTGATCCCGGGGTCACCACACATCACGCACACTTGATGACGTCATTCATATTATCCTACACTTTGTGTCGATAATAGATTTTGACAATCGATTATGTCCCAATATCAGTTTGTGTATGTTCACATTGAAACAGAAAGCACAGAATTAAAGCGTATTGCCCAATAAGAAAATTATGTTTGATTTTCTCAAATATCTGTGTTAAAAAATTTGAAAATATGGTAGACTTAGTTTTGGCAACACAGTTGTAGCTGCAAGAAAAACTTTATAGATTCTAACTCATGCTGGTAAAATTTGAATTTGCCAAATTTGTATTGGTAATCAAGTTTGTTGTTGATAACTTTTGTTAAATGATATCTGGTTTTACTGTTGTCTTTCAGAATTCTTGATTTCTCTGTTTTTAATAATTGACCTTTCAAAGATCATATTTGTTCTCATTATAATTATCATCAGTGGGACAATATTAACCTTATAAGATAGAAAATCAAATTGGTAAATCTTTTTTCTGTTTCATAGATTTATCTTTTATAGCAACAATTATAATTTCTTACAATTTGGTGATAATTTTTAATTGACAACAGAGATTGTAAAATAAAAATTTGTAATCCAAGTCTTCATATTTTACCTTTAATAAAAAACTACTTTAGTTGAGTTTGATTCTTACTGGGTGCATACTTTTGACTTTGTGTTAAACTAAAATTACCTTTGTAAATTACAAGTACTTTAATAAATATGGGGGAATTGTAGAATTGAATTTTTAAGAAATCTTCACTTGGAAGATATTTAAAGAAAAATATACAATAAAATTTCTTAAATGTTTCCATATTAACAAAGAGAGAAAAGTGTATATTTTAAAAAAAATGTCCAATTGAAGGACCAGCTTCAAGTATCGTATTCACACATTTATGGCTATGGTTTTTAATTAATGAATCCATCTGTTGTTTGATTATTATAAAATTAAAACATTTCATATTTTACATTTGGTTTTCTCTATATATTTTAATTGTTTGTTTTTTTTTGCTTTTTAATTGAATTATTTGCAAATGTATCTTTAAAGAATTTCATTTCATCAACAGTCATAAATAATCAGTGGGAAGCCATGTTGCTGCAAAACATTACAAATAATATAGAATTTAAATTGAAAAATTTAAAAGAACCAAAATTATTTTTGTTATTAAAATAATTATTTATATTTGATTTGCTAAAATTAAAATTTCATATTTTTACATTTTGTTTTCTCTATATATTTTGAATTTTCTTTTTTTTTTAATTGAATTATTTGAAAATGTATCTTTAAAGAATTTTGTTTCAAAAACAGTGATAAATAATCAGTGGGAAGCCATGTTGCTGCAAGTCATTACTAATAATATAGAATTTCCACTTAAAAATTTAAAATAAAACAAAATTATTTTTGTTACTAAATAATATCTATACTTGACTTGGTAAAGTAATTACTTATACCAAATTAAACATTACTAATTAAGCTTAAAGGTATTATTTCAAACTGGAGATATAAAACAACTATACTGCACTCTCGCTTCATGAGAATTAATAGTCTGGACAAAAAATTTTTTAAATTCATAAAATTCTTAAGAGTCATTCATTTTAGTTCAAAAACATTTCTCAACAAAAATGCATGAATTTTTTATAGAATAATAGTAACTTTAGAGGATAATCTAAAAAATATAACTGATAAATCTCTTTTCAGTTAAATTGATTCGTCTTACATAGTAACAATTGCTATTTGTAGTCATTTAGTGTAAATTGACAAGAAAAGATTTTCAAAGATTTCCTCTTCATGAAAATACCTCTTTCTTCATTGTAAGCCATAATTTAAACCCTTTCTCTGAGTTCAGTAATCATGCAAATGGAATTTGTTAGTTTAAAATCAAACAATTTCATGGTCTACTGAGGACAGACAGACAGACAGAGAAATTCTTTTTGATATAGATTTTATGCTTTATTCCACAAATTTAAAGAAAAAAAAGATGTGCCATTAAATTTATCTTTATAGTTGTAACTAAAAGTAAAATGTAACAAAAATGTTTATGGTTTTGCAGCAAAAATATCAGCAAATAAAATTATGACTTATTTATCATAGAAAAGTTATATTCAAAGTACCAAAGTATCCCATCATTTCAATTTTTGAACAAAACAAAACAAAAACAAACTCTGAGACAGAAGTATTTACTGTACTTATCGATTGGGGCAATAGGTTCAATATGATTCTCATAATTGTAATTTTTTGGCTTTTTTTTTTATCTTCTAACCTCAGGGTTTGGGAAATCCAATATCATTAAATTATGATAAATTGCTTCCACAATAATATCATTTCCTTTTTATTGATTTTCATTCATATATTTTGGAGTGTTGAGACAAGTTCTCTGCTAATTCTACCTTGGATATCAGGTACCTGTTTTCGATTTTTCTTTTTCTGTAATCGACATATCTCTTAACTCATGCATTTCCTATTCTCAAGCTAGAAAAATTGTAATCCAAATAAAATCTATTAAAGTTTATTAATCCAGCTGGAATCTAGTTCGAATAGTGTCTTATGTTGCTGTTCATGCAGGATGGTATAATGGTTGTGCTGTTCTTTGTTGTGGAACAGCTTGAAAAAAACTCTTTCATTCTATTAATCATAGTGAATACCAATAAAGAGTCAAAAGATTCTATTAAAAGAGAAAAAGATAAAGATAAAAAAGAGACGATTCACAATATGATAAATGTGTATACAAAACAATGTAGTAAATACATATATAAGATAATATAATGTGTACTCAAGACAAAACTGTTCACATAAAGCAATATAATGGACACAAAAGAAATGTGATAGACATGTATGCACATAAGGTCATGTACTAAATGTCTGCATAAGACAATGTAATATATGCATACATAAGACAATGTACCATAGGCTTCTATGTACACCACAGATTTTTTCTATCTAAAAGCATCTCTGTTTTCTTCATTTTTCATTATATTTGGCAATCTTTCATCTCAAATGGAAAGTACTGCATGGTAAACAAAAGAACTGAGTTTTTTCTTGAAACTTCTATCTGAAATTGAGGGTCATATTATACATGTAAACACTATATAAACAGCAGTTTACGATAACAAAATCTACATTCAGAGAAGTGCATTGGCTACTGAAGCTACAGGCTTCGAAAGTTTATGCACTATGGCTGTCATGTTAGAAAATGCCATTTTCAAGTATACACAATATCATAATGCCTACTTTCTGTAATCCACTTGGAGAGAGCTAAGAGTTTTCAAGAAAAAAAAGGAAGAATTGCTATCAGTTGACAAGGACTCGGTAGCTCTGTAACTGGCAAACACCATTAAATTATGTGTTTGTAGCTGTAATTATTCCTATAACAGAACTGTAGTTATAAAATCAATGAATTGAGGTTTAAATTTTTTGTGAGGTTTGTTCATACTTATAGTCTTGTGAAAGGTGTGTAACATAGTCACATGAAAGTATACATTATGATGAATGAACAAGACTGTAGTAAAGTTGTCTCCCTTTGGCTAGAGAGAATTAACCATGAGTCAGCGATGTCATATATAGGAATTGATCACATG
Organism: Sepioteuthis lessoniana; assembly: GCA_963585895.1. Lineage (NCBI taxonomy): Eukaryota > Metazoa > Mollusca > Cephalopoda > Myopsida > Loliginidae > Sepioteuthis > Sepioteuthis lessoniana. The sequence continues at coordinate 103,990,100 of OY757920.1, forward strand.
AAACTAACCAGATGGTCTTAGATATAAAGATAGATTATTCCAAATGCAAACATACTTTTTCTCTGGATTGGTAACCATAAAAGTTGAGGAATTTTTTCTGTTTATTTCTTTCCCTTATCTATCCTTCACTCCAAAACACAATATGTATGGGAACAAACCTTTTCTTTTTTGCTTTCAAGTGATTTATTGGTTCTTTTTATAAAAAAAAATACTTTTATGCCTTTTAGGTTTAGTCTTGTTTGGTTTCTTTGTTTAATGGCATATCAACCTTCATGGGCTATTTAATGCCAAAGCCATCCTTTTAGAAGAACACTTGTGGTACTATTTAACTAATAGCTGGAAAGAATAAGATGGTTCATATGTTTCCCAATGGTATAAGTCATATGTTTCCCAATTGTATAAGTGATTTTTTGCTAATCAGACAGTATTGGTACATCCTTATGTGGGAGCCCATTGAAAAACATTGCTTATGAGTTCATCTTTACTTCCTTATAGGACTCAGCATGTTTTGCTTGTCTTACTTGAATGGCTTGAGAGATGGGAGGTAAGCGGCAATACAGCTGTTATTTTGTAGGATTCTTCTTCCAGGATTGGTGCAAAACAATATGTAGCATCCTTCTGTAGTTCCTATCTAGCTTTTTCTCCAGGTATTTCATTAAAGTCCAAATAGTGCAACCATACAGAGGTACTGACATGACAACAGCTTAGAAGAATTTTCAGTCTTTTTTTACTTGAGAGATCAGATTTCCATATGACTGTTCACCGATCAATATCAGTTTATGCCTTACTTATGCAGGTGTTGGCATCAATTTTTACTGCTTATAAAATAGATGACACTAGCAACCATATTCTTAAAGTGTAACATAACTGAAAAGCTCATAGGAAACCAAATGAATAGATAAATAAATGAATAAATAAACAAAGCAGACAGTAGTCACTGAATAACAAGGCCAAAAATGACAAAGGAAAACTGGAGGTTCGAAATGTCGTGCACATGTGCAAGCAGAAGTTGATGTTTCTGCTCTTGACATGAAAGTCAGAAGTCAGAGAACATCTTGTGTCCTTTTGGCAGTCAATGGCAAGACTTAAGCAGGTGAAGACATCAGTAGAAAATGAGCCATGAAGATGTAAGAAGAAGAAAGTTCACAACCTCCAAGTTAGCGGGTGCATTCCAAAGAGGGCATTAGGCTGCACTTAACCCAAGGGATAAGAATGTTAGAACTAGGAAAAATTCAAGGTCTGTGTCTGCTCTCCCTTTCTCACCATGATATGTCGCTTATATTTTTATCTCGCTGAAGTGGTTGTCTCATGTTTCGATACTCCCTTTCTTTCTCCTGGTGGCTACTTGCTACTAATAGTAAAAAAACTTTTGAGTAGTTTGACAAAGTTTTTGTGTTCACCAACTTGTACTGAAAAAAATTGTTTATCTCAAACAATAGCACTGTCGGCCATTTCAAGTTTAAATTCAACTCTCTCCATAGACCATCAACTTCACCAAGGTCTTTTCACTGGTTACTATTTCTTTCACTGTTTTTTTCAACCATATGATTTGATACTTCCTGTCAATTGATTATTCAAGAGATGGACATCACCATGTAACCCCATTCTTAACAAGTGAAATCACATGCAGTATGACTTGCCAGATCTTAACAGCTCAGTCTTCCATGACACACTGATTACTTTTTCTAGCCCTGACATTCTAATAATTGATTTAAAAACAGGTTTCCAAATCTAGAGTCATTTCCCTTCATCATCTTTTTAAAAAGTTGAATGCTTGGCATTGACAAATTCATTTTACAAAACATAAACACATCCACAAAAGTAAGTAAATTTAAAGAAATTCACTGATTTTTAAAGAACTCTAAGATTTATGCTTTAAACACCACTCCTTATATTCTGAAATGGATGATGCCAATTTAAAAAGGAATACATTTTTCCCCACTATTTAATAATGATATAAAATATAAAACAGTTTAATGGGAACAAGGACTAATTATACTTGTAATAAAACAGGAAAAAAAAACAATAGGCAACAAAAAACCCAAAAAAACTAGTATATAAATTAGTATAACAACAAATGATACAGTAGACCACAACATGAGATAATTGTATTAAAAAACAACAACACAATGACATATACATATGTACACACACACACACACACACACATACACACACACACACACATATATATAAACATGATAGTATGGGGAACTTACTTCACCATCTTGACCCAGACATAGAAAAAATAAAAAGAAGATTCAAACGTCTTCACTTGAAGCTTTTGAAAAAGAAACAATCCATTGCCTTTAACAGAACAAGTTTATATAACAACTTGCAGCCTAAGTATACAATATATATATATATATATACATATATATATATATATATATATATATATATATATATATATATATATATATATTAAACTTTACCAGAAGAATTGTTAACATTTCAACAAGCAAAATGTTTAAACATAATTTTGCCACTAATTAAAAGGCATCCATTATTAATTTGGAATGAAAAAAGAAAAGAAATCCAAAAGAAAAAAAATATTGAATTCTTTGCAATTTTCTAAGATATTATTTTTATTTTGGCAATTTCTTTCACTAAAGAACAAGGAAATGTCTTTGCAAACCAGCTGCTAAAAGGACATTCATTAATTTATCAATAAAATGCCAGGCAATCAAATGGGACTGTCATAATGCCTTCATAAACATTTCATGAGAGGACATTTTAATCAAATACAAACTTGCTCAAAAAATAAATAAATAGATAAATAAATCAAAGAAAAAAGAAAAGAAAACATTATAAAAGCATCAAAGGCAGAAAAAATTAATTGAATTTCAGATCTGTACTTTTCTTATGTGTTCAACAAATGTAAAATAAGAGGCCAATGAAATAGATGAGTAAATGAATCAAATAGACAATTTAAACCTCCATATTGAATTGGCTAATCATTTTATGGTAAGGAGTTGATCTGAAGGTTAAATAGAAACAACTTGAGTTCAAAGAGCCAAGACAAATTGTCAGTCATTAAAAGTGCTGCATTTATTCAGAGAGACCATAGTAATACACACACCTCACACACATACAGTAGGGATATAATTGGCATGAAGATTAAAAGAGTCTCAGATTCAATTCTATGTTTTGGCATCATTCCTAAGAATGATATTTTATGAGGCTCGTCTGCCGGTTCTTTCAAGGGTTCACTGAAGAACTGAAACTTAAATTGTTATTGGAGTTCCCTTCTCAAGTGGTTTGTATTTCAACTGTTATTTTCTTCAGTGAGATTGCTCCAAGACAGATCACAAATTTTTGAAAGTTTAACCCCCACATCTCAGATTTTGATTACACAAAGATGAATTGTTTTAATGAAAATTTTAATTTCTGTCATAAATGTTAAATGTTTTAGATTATTTATAATTGTTTTATATTAAATTTATCTAAAATGAAACATCCTTAATTTGAATTTTGTTTTGTTTTTTTTTCATTTACAGCAAGCCAACATGACATAAATCATAATGTTTTAATTTTTGTTTTTGCTATTACTTTGTGTTGAATCCCTCTAATTCCCTTTATGTACAATGGACTCGAAATTCTAAACTAATTCTGCAGCCATTTGTGTGTCTGTGTGTCTGTGTGTCTGTGTGTCAGTCAGAGTTGTTTTAAGTAAAAGCTGTTGCATATTTCTGATCCTTGCCATTAGTTGGTGATTGATTGATTGATTTTAATGGAGTATCAACCCATGAAGGATTATTTTGTGCTTTGTGGTTAGGAAATCACATTTATTGAACATCTATGTTTACATTTTTGGTGTACTTGCTTCTTAACAGTTTTTTTGCACATAGTCTTATTGAATAGAAATAATTTTTAAACATATCTATTTCATCCATAGATGGAACCCTAACAGTTACAACCACTCCGAGTCAGAGTGGTCCTAATAAAAAGGAGTACTTCACACTCACCAGATTTCCAGAACTAGAACTAGGACTATCAGATGCAGTTTAGTGCCATATCCCAGAACCCCACTTTTTTTGGAGGGGGGTATAGTTCTATGCAGGGGATAAAGTCTGCATATTCTAAGCCCTACTGACAGGGTATAATGTTAGTATTATTTTAACCAAGGTAAAAGGCAATCTAATTTTACAACTGAAGAGATTCTCACATCTGAAATGATTAGTAAAACACACTCAGCCTGTCATATTGGCAAAAAATATCATATATTTTATATATATATATATACATATATATAAGTGTGTGTGTGTATGTGTGTGTGTGTGTGTAAACAGAAGTTGGTGAGAGAGGATATACTGGATATCAATGTAGATATTTCTGATTATAATATGTTTTACATACAAGAATTAAGATTAAATGACAACATCTTACTCACCCATATAAATAGCTATGACTGTGCCTGCATCTTTTGTGATTTTACAATTAAGGACCATAAAGCTTAAACTTCAATAGTTTCATAGTAGATCTGCCGATACAAAGTTTATGATTGATTTCAAAAAATAAAACTCATTTTTTCATTTATCAGCAGCTGAAATAGCTTTGGAGAATATCAAATTAGTTTTTTGGCTTTGTCGTGTTTTATGGCAAATAGTTATGACTTATTTAATGCTAAATCCTATTAATACATATATATATCATATATATATATATATATATATATATATGATTTGCAAGTGAATAATTTGTTGGAAACATTTTAAAATGAGCAACACATAGTTCAATGATTTCAAATATTGTTAGCAGGGTGTCCTCGTAGTGTTATGGTTAAAGCACTGAACTGTGGAATCATCATAAGTGAGTTTGAACTACAATTGTGCTATTATGTTCACTTTTGGACAAATATCTTTGGGCAAAGTATGAACCCCCTTATCCTCCTAGCTATTGGTTAAATAGTACCACTACTGTTCTTCAAGTAGGACGGCTTTGGCATTAAATAACCCATGAAGGTTGATATGCCTTAAACAAAGAAACCATCAAGTTTTGTTATCCAACACAAATAATTTTCTTTAGTATTAATCATTTATTGGTACACAGTTTGTTTCAGTTATTTGGTTCAATGGCATATTAACCCTTATGGGTTATTCAATGCCAAATTCTTTTTAGATAGATAGATAGATAGATAGATTTATATATGATTTGTAAGCGATAAATTTGTAGGAAACTTTTAACAACTTAGAGCTCATCTGTTTGCATACTGTTAAATAGTTTCAAGTATAGTTATCTTGCACAAATAACTCAATTAAACTTTAATCATTTGGTTGCACACAGTTTAAATGGTTTTAAGTACTGCTATCATAGTGCAATGGACCCTCAGCCATCACCTTCTGGCATCTTTAACATAAAATAAAGTTGGGTAATTGTTTGCCACAAGAGTAATTTAAAGAATACATTTAGGACAATCATATAAGTCCTAAGGCTTGACATGACCAACCAATTGATTGGATTGAGCCTCTCCAACTACTCACCTAGCCTAGTAAGGACTAAAATGGTGTGTTGTAGGTCATGTGACCACTTTGATTGCCAAGTTACAGACTGCTAAGCTTCATATATGGGGATTTTTATAAGCCCCGAAAAGCCTGGTTTATTCTTACGTTTTGTAAAAGAATAAACCGTACAGCAGTAGAGATTTGGGTGACAGCTTTTGAAGAAAGGAGACGAACGACTTTTAATGCAACAAAATTTATATACAACAACAACAACAATAAACAGGGTTTTTACACCACATGGAACAAACAACAAATTAGAAGAGTTCACCAAAGAGTTCAAGATTCCGATAGGTGGTAGGGTTTTGTAAGGTTTAGTTGTAAGGTTGTTATCAGATAAAGTTATAATGTAAAGGTGTAAGATAAAGTAAGGTTAGGTTTGTTCTGTGAAGGTTGTAAAGTTGTAAGGTTTTGTGAAGGTAAGGTAGGTTTGGTGAAGGTTTGCAGATAAAATGCCTGCTAGAACTTAACTGTCTGTGTGTCCTGTTCCTTTTAACTCAGCACGTGCGTTCATCGCTCTTGTGTCCTGGCTGGTGGAAGGTACCAACTACATATGCCATCAAGGGCTGCTACGAATGGACCACCTGTTAACAGCGGTGGAAGTGGAAAATAGAGGAAGAATCTCCAGTGGAGCTCTTTTTTATAATGGATGCCACGTGACCCCAAGGGTCTGCTGACGTTCAGTGAAGAAGGAAATTTGCTTCTTCAGACTTTAGATATTACATACATAATATTACAAACAAAATATGCAAAGACACAATAAAAAACATATTCAACACCACCAGCTTTGGATAATTTCTAATGATAATCTAATATAACATCATTAAATAGATTAATAATCTATTAATAAATTTATGAAATAAATTATAAATAAATAATTAATACTATTGATCATATTGTATCAATTTATTAAAAAAAAAATTTCTTGGGAATTTCATGAAACATTTAGTTTTAGTAGAAGTGGCGGTAGAAAGAGAGAGGGAGAATATAGGTAAGTAAAAAAGTAGGAAGGAAGTAAGATTAAAAGACAAGGAAATAAAAGTGACACTTGACATTTCCTGTGACAATCAAAAGGTAGGATAGGTGAGGAGAGAAAATGAAATAAAAAATATGCTAAAAGCTGGGGACATATAGATTGTAAAGAGACATTAACAGAACTTCATTTAAAAAAAATTCTCCCACAGGAATTCATAAAAAAAAGCCAAGATGGCTATAATGTATATATAACACTGATTTTCATGCTTCTAAAATCCAGGTTTACTCATTTTTCCATACCATAATCTTTATATAAATACTTGATATATATATATATGGGGGATACTGAAAAAAATGTTAACAATTTTTTGGAAGTATTTTATCAAAGAAACAAAAATGATAGTATGTCTTCAGTTTCCACCTGTTCACCATTCTCATGAACATGTTTTTAGAATCTTTTGCATGTGTTCTTCAGTGACTTTAACAACATTTCTTTGAGCATTGCAACAATCACACCTTTCAGTGATCTTGCATATTACATGACTTTGTTGCATAGACACATTTTTACTCACACAGCCAGAAATCCCATGGTTGGTCATATCAATGGCCCTTTTCTTCCTGTTCATCTCCTTTTAAATACTTTGTTATGGACAGCCATAATACAGTTAGGTGGAGCACAATCCAACTCAAAGTATCTTGTGTGCAGAATTCATAATAGTAAGTTATCTTCTTTCCCCTGAGGAGGACCTATTTGTTCATGCTTATCAATGATGCAAGGATTCTTAGTACTTCAGAAGACTTAAGTGTTTTTATTTATATATCTACTTTGGTGAAAACTTGCATTGTTTCTGGTTGCCACAAAAGTATGACTTTATGGTCCAGATTTTTCATTACAAGGAAAATATTGTAAGCATCGATACAAATGGTTTTGTCAGTACAAGTTAACATCTGAACAATCAGCAGATGATATGGTCACACTTTTCAAATTTTTATTTAAGTTGCTTGTAAAAAAAATCTAGTACACTGCATCATCTGGTTCATTTTCTAGATTTGACTATGAATGCTTATATAGCTGCATGTATTTACCAAACCCCTCCACCATGAGCAAGATGCAATACAAGGTCAATTTTTAAGTGGAGGACAGCTGATTTGAATTCAGCATTTTCCTTCTCCTAGACTGGTTGCTTTACCTAGGATAAAAAGCCAGTCTACCCAACTACTTACCTATAGTTGGGTAGTGGGAGAAGAGATGGATTCATCATTTTTTGAATCAGCTTCATCTTGTTAATGTCTGAGAAAGTCTCTTATATTTGATAAGTTTAGATTTACTTGACATAAAGCTACTGTAGTACGACATACAGTGAGGATGGCACTCACTATATTCAGGAGGTACATTGCAAGGCAAACATACTATAATGTAAGCAAATCATAAAGTACATATATATATATATATATATATATATATATATATATTTATCATTTCAAGAAAAAACAATATTAGGTCATATTAGGATAATAAATTTATTTCCATCCTGTTAAGAGCATTGATATGAATCAAAGACTCTAAAATGATTTTTAACAGGACTTCATCAGATCCAATAAGAAAATAAAAAATCTAAAAATCTATTTACTGATAGTTGGTGAGAAAACAGATGAATTCATGCCTTTTCAAGGGCATTAGCACAAAGTAAAACACAAATAGCTTGGTCTAGGATTTGAACCCGAGTTACCAATTTCATTTCCTATAACAATAACCATTACACAAAATGTACTTCTGCAGCAATATACAGCTGTAATGTTTTCCAAAGACTAACCTGTTTGATATTGGCTATAGTTTCCTCTGTAATCATCACTAGTTTTCACAAAGTTTTTGTGAACATGATAAATCTTCAACATTGAGAATAGATCATGATTAAAATATTTTTTCTATATTTCCCAAGAACCACAGGATATGATTGGAAGAATATCATCTATGTATCTATCATCTTCATCTAAGAGACAATCTTATCATTTCAACCAACTGCAAGGAAAAGAAAATTACCATTTTTGAATGCAAAAGAAGGTTATAGATCTTGGAGTGCAGATTCTAAATGATTACAGCTTAATATATTTTTACAATTTGGTTCTTGAGTTTTAAAAAGCCAGAAGTACAAGTTCTACCATTGTGTAAAGAAAATGAAACTATTGATTCTGCTATTGTTATTTTATCAATAAAAAATGGTAAGATTCTTTTGGAGCAAACAATTTGACTGTTGTCTTGTGTCAAATTTATTACATTAACCTTCCTAAATAATTGACAATGATAATAGAGGTTCTTTTAAGTTATCTAAAATACCAGAGCAATCAGGTAAAATGACTCCACAGCAGAAATGGTTGATTTGAAGACTCTCTGAGGTGAACTGTTTTTACTCAACAGTAGACATTGCATATCAGGTAGCTGAAGAATTTGACATGAAAATATCTCAGCAAACACTGAATTCAAAGCAACTGTACTTCACTTTAAAATTTGCCCTTGTGGAATATACTGGTCATGGCAAAGGGGCTTGAATTCAGAGTTTTCCTTTTTCAAGACCAGTTGCCATGACAAAGTTAATGAGTCAGTCTACCCTACTATTTACCCATAGTTGAGGAGGGCTTGAATTGTTAAATTCATACCTTTCCAAAAGTATTAGTACCATGAAAAATGGTCCAGGATTTGTACTCAGGTCAATAACTGTAATGCCATGAATACACATACACACATTTACATGCGTGTGTCTGCTTATATATATATATATATATATATTGAGAGAGAGCGAGCGAGAGAGAGTGAGAGAAAAAGAGAAAGAGAGAAAGAGAGAGAGAGAGAGAGAGAGAGAGAGAGCTTGCCAACTAGCTCTATAGGGAAAAAAGAAAAGTAAAAATGTCTTTATTTACAGTAAAAATGAAATAGAAAATTTAAGCAGAAAAGGAGGGGTATGATCTTATCTTAAATGGCACTCTTCCACCCATTCCCTAGAAAAACAAAGAAACAAAAAAACAGCAAAATAATACCAAAGATGTTAACTTCAGTGTGGGTATAGTTTTACTACATAATAAAGTTAATATTGAAGACTAACCTACTAAATTATTAGACTTGATCAAAAAATTTTTTTAAAATCTCAAATAAGAATAAATATATATGTATACTAAGTTTGACTAATATAAGTTGAATACATGTATAAATCACAAAATATTCAATGATCACTTGGTAAACGTGAACAATCACTGAAAGTTTCAATTCACTCAGTTTCTTTGTCCCAATCAGCTGGAGATGTAGAATACATTTCTGCAGAGGGGTAAAACTCCTCCCCCCAACAAGCATCCTGGATATGATCTTAAACCATCTTATGGTAAGGCTCTAGTAATGCAGGAGCTTTGGAGAATGCAGAATACTCCTTTATTGCTTTTGCTTCCAGATCAACTCTGGCCCAAAGTGGCAGCACCTTTTACATAGGATCCTATCTATGGCTCAATTTCAACAGTTTAACATTAAAACCATGTGCAAACAAATGACTTATGCAAATCTGAATTGTTTGAAATAGAACCATTTGATCATTTAACTATGTGTAAAGAAATAAATGACTGATATTTAATTGAATTGTTAGTGATACATTGCAATACTTGGAACCATTTAACTGTATGCAAAAGAAGTTTAGGCTGATTTAAAAATGTTATCAACAAAATGTGTTTACAAATCATATATATATATATATATATATATATATATATATATATATATATATATATATATAAAGGATTTGGCATTAAATAACCTTTAATGGTTGATATACCATAAAACAAAACAAAGCCAATCAGTTTCTGTTTGCTGTTATTCATTGTTTAAAGTCAACATGCTTTCTTTACATGTGAACTCAAAAGTCAAGTAATATAGTTATTTACCAAGCTTATTTTAGATTTGGCACAAGGTCAGTGAGAATAAAACTCTCAACTAATGGTCCACTAATTTAACTGTTATGCTAAGTGAGGTGCTCATGATGAAGCAATTGTTATTTAAATTTAATGCCGAAATTCCAGTGGTATAGTGGCTTATCTACTTAAGTACAACATCATGGTAAGAAAGTTTGAATCTACTTGGACAATTATGTTTCTTTGTTTGAATGGCATATCAACCTTTGTGGGTTATTTAATGCCAAAGCCATTCCTATAAGAGAACAGCAGAGATACTATTTCACCCATTGCCAGAGGGATAAGGTGTTTATACCTTTCCCAAGGGTATTAGTCCAAAAGTGAACATAATAGCATAACTGGAGTTTGAATTCACTCACTTTGAGGTTGCAGTCCAGCTCTTTACCCATGAGACTCCCCCATTGTGCAATTACATTCACTTTCAGATTAATACTCCTTGGAAAGTTATGAACTCCTTTATCCACCCATCAGAAATGGGTTAAATTGTATCACTACTATATTTCTACAATGTTGGCTTTGGCATTAAATAACCCATGAAGTTTGATATACCATTAAACAAAGAAACCAAAACTTAAGCTTAGTTTAGATGTAGCACTAGGCAAAAAGTAAGGAGTACCTAGTGAAAATCAAACTTACAACAAATAGTCTGCTAACTGAACTACTTAACACCACATATGCTGTCACATATAGAGCTATTTACAAAGTGTAGCTCAGATGTGGCACAAGGACAGAAGTGTGGCATACTTAATGAGAAACAAATCTCTCTATATTTATTGTCTTCTAATATAATTTCCACATTATTAGACCATATGAGGTGCCCGAATTGAATAAAATAGCAACTTGTATTTTTTAATAAAATTGTACAAAATGGATACCAAATTTTTGTATACTAACTGAAGTTTAAGAGGTGGAGTACATGTCATGTATGTATGTGTTTTAGTTGTACAAGTGGTTTTGTGGAAGGTTTTTTAATTATGCAGTAACCTGGTTTGGTTGTAGGGATACTGTGATGCGGCTTTAAAATATTTATCCCAAGACAGGAGTTTATTTTTCACATATGTGAAGTCGGGGCAGTCTGGCACTTGATCCCTCCCACAAATAAGTCCTAGATAAGAGTCCCTTTTCGGGCATATGGGAACTGGCAGATAATGTGAGGGTTAATTTGGGCTAGACTGACCGCCGCTGGCAAGGGGTTTCCATTTTTCACATAACACACACCCACCAGACCACTTCGTCTTCCTACCCCAAGAATAATGGAAGACATGGGCCTTTAGGTTTAGATATAATATTATTATTTATTGTAGTCAACAATTCCAATTTCCCATGTAATATTTTTAAAGGTGAATAGGACATTTAGCAAGAATTAATTGAGGCAAATGAAGCTAAAAAGGAACATGCAAAAGACAACTTGATAGGCAAACAACACAATGAATACATTTTGACACGAGGAGAGGTATAAAATATAACAAGGTTTTTGATACATGCGGACACACATATTTAACATGTCGGCTATATCATCAGTGGATAATATCAAAATATACAAATGTCTTTCTTCCTTATTCTTTTCTTTCTTCCTTCTTTAAATTGAGGGAGAGAGTATGTAATTGCAATACTTAGGAAGGGTGGAGGGAGGAAACAGTCTTAAGGTTTACTTAGCTTTTTGACAGGTTCCTTCTGAGAGTATTTTCTTTAACGGGCTAGTGGGATATTATACAGCTTGGCTTGAAGGTGTCTGCCATCTTGTCCAAGATTCTTTCTGCTTTTCCCCGGAATTTCAGCAACAGTTTCAATACATCTTATCACACCAACTGCTGTCCGGAAAACCCCGGCTCTGCTTCTTCGCCCAGAGTTTGACATTAGATCCCGCGTCCTCTCACGGCAACCTCTGTCCTCAAAACTAAATTCTTTATCCCTATTTCTGCTGATGAAAAGGGTGCTACTTCCACTTTAGGGTTCTGGCCAATCATTTAGCCTCTTTCTTCTTCCCTGTCAGGCGATTCATTCGGACTACTATATGTCCCTATACCCCCTTCTTTATCCATCCGGTCACAGAATGCAACATCTCTTGGCTTTCATTCTGACCTGGATTTGTAACTTCAGCCGCGTGGAATTGACCTACATTCCTTATTCCTCTTTTAACGGTCAGTCTTTGGCAGCCTATTAATTCAAACATGGAGGGGTAGGGGAAATTTCTTATTTCTCTCACCCTCAGTGGTAGACCACGTGACACTAACCATGAAGTATGTTTTGGGGAGGAATAACCTGGTGGAGCCCATCCCTCTCCAGGTTTGGTTAGAATTTAGTTTTCCTTCTCCTTGACTGGTTGTCATATTCTCTACCAATAGCTAAAGGCAGAATAGTTTGATTCATACCTTTTCTAAGAGTTTTAACTTTGTGTGAATGCAAGTAGCTTCATCCAGGATTTGAACTCTGTTAGCCAGGTCTACTTCCTACTATGATAGCCACTATGCCTCAAATGGCTCCAAAGTTAAGAGGATGTTAAAGATGATAAATGCTGTCAAAGTTTTATCAAGCGGAGATTTTGTGTAAAAATTGGCTTACAATCTCTTTATCAATGGAGATTATTTCTGCAATAATCAGTCTGATGTTGAGTGAATGATTTATATGACTTTTTGAACATTCTTGCTAGTTTGATATCATCTCAACCTTTACAAAATATCATGGCACCCAAACAGGCAGGCTTTCTTCTCCATAAACTTTAGTTACTGTACAAAAAATTCGAGAACCATTTGGTACATTTTCTCTAAAAATTTCAAATTGATATATTGCTCAATGTTTGAACCAATCATTTTTATGACATGTCAGAAAAACATGGCTACTTCAAATGATGTGTAAAAGCAAAGTGAAGATGCAAGTAGATTGAAGCTTTCTGTGGGGTTGTTTTATCCTTGCCCATTAATCAATGTACTCCATGGGGTTTGTATATATGCACTTTGCTTCAATTTATATAAACCCAATCTCATTATATATATATATATATTTTTATATATATATATATATATATATTTTACTGAATTGATGGGCCCTCATTTGTTTTGCATGATTGTAGAGTCCATCCATCCATCTGTTATATAAAAGCCAGGCTGCTCAGATGAAATATTGTGATAAAAAGCAAAAAAGATGAGGAATTCAAATGATTCATGGAATAAAGCAGAAACATTTGGTTTCGTTTGGTTTGGTTTATTTGTTTAACAGCATATCAACCTCTCATGGGTTATTTAATGCTGAAATTTGATTCATTTCTAAATGTTCAATTAAAATCATCATTATATATTTTCAACATTCCACTGCAATCAATTTTTTAAACACAATTTTTTATTTGACAATAATAATAATCATTTGTTTGCTCAGTTCTATGGTTTCAAGTATTCCTATCTAATACTAATAATTTATACATAATAATATGTTTCAAAGAAACTATTCCTATTTAATAAATTACTAGTTTGCACACGGTTATATTTCTTCTTAACACAAATAATTTTCAAGTAATTTCATGGTTTCAAGTAGCAAACAATAATCCTTATAGTAACAATTCTTAATACAAATAATTAGCATTCAATTATATGGTTTCAAGTATTTCTATCTAATACTAATGGTTTACAAATGGATCTATTTGACCTATAAAAGGGACCCTAATAAGTACTACCAATCTGGGACCAAGTAGACCTGGGAGTAATGGCAATGAAGGGATGACTCCATATTCCACAAAGCTCTAGAACTGGAGCCTCACAACTGTACACAGGTTAGAGTCCTACTTAGGACACCCATTTGGATATGGAGGTCTTACCTCTCTGCAAAGGACACAGCATATTATAAGCCCCACTGACAGGGTGAATAAAGTAGAAATAGGAATATTTTAATCTAACATTAAATCTTTCCACAAAATGCACTAATATTTGATATTTTACAAAATATGAAAGTGAAAAAGTTTGGAAATTTTATTAAGGAATCAATATTTACACACAGGCAAAAGCATTATGTATTTATTTATTTATTGAAAATTATTGGAAAACATGCTGAGAAATATTCAAATACATAGAATAATAATGTATTTTCTATAATTACGTGATAAATGAAATTCAGGTGGAGAAAACATGCTACATTTCGAGAGAAATAGAAAAGATTAATGAATCATGTCAGAAATTAATTTAAAAATGAGATAATAACATTCAAAAATTGAAATTAATAATAAAAAGAAGCAGGTTTGATATATAAATTTATCTTTAAATTTAATTTGCAATATTTATGTGTATAAATTCACCATAATGAATTTTTAAAAAGTGTATTTTACTCTTGCTACAGGAAATTGATATCAACTGTTTGCATGTTTGACAAATGCATGATGGGATAGGATTAAAACCAGGTCATGGATTGAAGCATGCAACTATATCTTTAATTTGATAAATGAATACTGAACTGAAAGAAGTGTAAAATGCATATCTGGTTTTGCCGGAGAAAGAAAAAAGAATTATATTAAAAAAAGAAAAGAATGCTTTTAAGAAAGAAAGAAAGAAAATTTCTACAACAACATTCAAATAAAGCTCAGTTATGAACGGCTAGTGAATAATGTATTTGTAACAATTAGAATTTTCCTTTTTATTTATTTGATTTTTTTTCAATCATGACAAAATTTTCAGTAACACCTGTATATCAAATTCATTAAAGTGTTACAAATTTTGATAAAAAATTAAATTTACTGAATTTGATGATAACTTTACATTTTTATTTCTCATTTCTTTCTTTTTTAGACTTTGTATCTTTGATCATCTAATTAGTTTGTTCATTAAGTTATTGCTATGGTGTCTCTCTGCTGAGATATTTCAAAGAAGTTATAATGGAGTTAACCTCTTTTTTAGACATGCGAAAACAAAGAGGCTGAATTAAAAACAATACAAAACATGACAAGCCTCTCTAAGGTTGATACCATATGATGCTAGTAACAAAACTCTTTTGACTCATAAATTCTTCTCTAAAAAAGTTTGGTTGTGTCTAGAATCAAATCACAATTCTCAAAGTGTGAATATAATGTAATGCTTAACTGGTTCTTCATTCTCACAAGTACTCTGTCAAACCTGTTGGTTGACCTTAGAATATGCCGACTGTATCTCCTGTAAAACTCCAGAACTGAAGCCTCACCAGATGCAGTTTAATCATATCCAGGATACCAATTGTTTTTTTGGCAGGGGTGGTCTTACTCCTGTGCAGGGGATACAGTCAGCATATTCTAAGCCCCACTAACAGAGTGGGGTGCAGTGACAGGGAAAAATAGATTAAAGTTAACAAAAGGCTAATTCAAGAGAAAGTGTGAAAGAGGTTAAGTACTGTTGTCTACTTAGTTACTCTCTCTCTCTCTCTCTCTCTCTCTCTCTCCTACTTTAAATAACATCTAGTTATAACTAATGTATGATGTTTCTCGGTCAAAAGGTTCAATATTGTTAATTGTCAAGTCATGTTCCACACTTAGTCTGTTTTACTATTTTTCTTATATATAGCAACATGTAGAAAGTCTATTCCCAAAAGTAAGTTGTACAAAAAGTACATAATTTTTTAGGTTTTTTTCTGATAATTCTCTTACTTATGACCAAAACACAGGAAAAATTCTCTTTTTTTAAACAATTTTTAAGGAAATATCAAATAATAGCTAAAATTTTAAAATCATAGAATTCAAGTATATTTTTTGCAATTGAATTGGTCCCTAAAACAATTCTTAATATATTCTTGTTAAAGAAAGAAATGTCTCATAGTTTCTTTTAAACTTTTAAAATGTATGAGAATTTAAATTGAAGTAATTCTTCTCTGGTGCTTTATATGATGTCAAATAAGTTTTGAAATGAATTAAAATTATTTTTTAAAATCATTTCCATTTTTTAAATGTCTTCTATCTTATCTTCAACTTTAAAAATGTCATAGTCATTCCCTGCAAACTTCAATTTAATTCATTTAAGAAATGTCACTTAAATATGCTATCTTCATGAGCTAAGAGAAAACATTCAAGTGCTTTTTAAAAGGATTTTTTCCAACTGCAGACTCTCAAACTTTATCTGATAGACCTCCAGGGATTTGCAGACCATGGTTTCAAAACTTTAGAAAATTAATTTTCTTCTTAGATTTAGAATTGTATAATGGCTGTATATTTTTTTTCGAAAATTTTTAAAGTTTCATATTTAATCAAGAAGCAAAGAGAGATAACAACAATAAAAATAACATTAGATTCTTGATTTAATTGTTGAGTACTGTCCAATCTCTTCCAGGCATGTTAATCGAAAAAATTCTCTTATTGGTCTGAACTTATCTCCATATCAAACTTTAAGAACATAAACAGATTTTGTCTACCAGAAATATTCATAGATAAAAAAAAAATGAATTTGTTAAATTGTGATGCTCAAACACGAAAATAGTGAGATAGAGAGTGGTGGATAAGGACTGGCTTTTATTCATATGTGAGAAGACGTGTGGGGGGGGTTATCATGCAGAACTTGCAGGAAATAGGAAGGGAGTGTACATAGATTATAATATAACATTACCCCATTTATTGATGATAATCATTATCTTTATTGACATGACACGAGTATCATTTAACATAGTCCCTAAAGTATAATAGTTGTCTATGCTCTCTTCCACTGTGGATAAGGGTTCTACATGGAAATTGAAATTTGTTAGGTTCCGTCTTGCTATTCCCCTTGGACGGGATAGCAACAGGCTCTGAAAATGCTCAAGCATACAAAGTCTTCCATAGGGACATTTAGTAACCCTGATGCCAGATTCTCACATTGTGGCTGCTGCTAGGGAGGCTTTTAGTAAAATCAGCAGGTTTGCTTCACCAACTTCACTCTTGTGTCTAAGACCATAAGCAACCTGGTCCCTTTCAGTAAAATTACTCTGAAAACAAAACAGCCCCTGAGTTGCTGATAGCCGAAATAGCAAAAATGGCCTAAAATAGAGAAAATTTTACTTTGGCAAAATAAAGGTAATTAGATTGTACAAAATGGCACAGTTAATATCCAATAAAGTCTTTGGAGATAAATGTGAGAATGTTTAGCTAGTTTTGGTTCTAGAGCTCAGGAATTTGGCCCTTTTCTTCTAAGAACTCACATGGAATAGACACAATAAATCTTCATCCTGATAAAAGACATCAAGAAACTGCCTTTCAGTAACAAGGTAAAAGATATTAACTCTATTAAATTGTATATTTTAGTTTAAGCAAATTATTTTCCCTTAAATTATAAATGTAATCGCAATTTAAAGTTATTTTCTCTCAGTTCCAATACACAAGTTGTACATGTAAGGGAAACTATCAAGATATTATAAAATTGTTTTAATGTACATTTATCTCTTTTCATAAATGAAGAATAAGTCTAAAAGTTTTAGATGTTGAAATTTGGTAACTTGTAACTTTTGGCATAAGCGTTCCCTGTTGATTTTAGGATGAGACATGTTATGAATTACAAGCTTGTTAGAAGCTTATTTGTTTTTGTTACTTTGTAACAGAAGGAATTTCGTATTTTTGTTTGGCGCATAATTTAATTCGACTGTTAGGGTCGACACATAATTTCACCCAATCAGGATGACTTATCCTATTCATTCTGAACCACCTTTCTGGGCAGCAGTAATTGGGGAAAGCCACTCTATTAGGCTGAACAATTTCGTTCAGTGCAGACATCTCACTGTTTGCTCTTCAATAGCAGGAGCAGCATGGACACAATGAGGGAAGCAATCTAACTTATGGACCTCTTGAGTCTATTTCTCTTAGACCAATGGTTCCCAGTTGAATATGAATTAGATGAATTCAATACGCCACACACAGGAACAACTTTACGTCACCCCCAAAATTGGCTGTGTCGACTGCAATGCAGAATCTCGCTCCGACACCTAGCGACTACTTCACCTCTGGGCAACATTTTCTGGAGACATTCACGCTTCTTCCCGAAACAACCAGAACCACAAACTCACTGTGACTTCAACGTTTCTCTCCTCAAACAGCAAACACGACTTTTGCTACACTATGGCGAACATATCTCCCTCGTACGTCCAACAAGACGCGCTGCTTTCTCCACTCTCTCATAACTTCAAATCGTTCACTTACTTCTTTCCTTACAACGAGACTTGCAGCATAAACATAAACTCTTTATTCCATGCTGCCATTAAAAACCATTATGTAAAAGCTAACGGCATCTTCGTCTTCTTACTTCTTCATCCTCCTTATTTAACAACAACAATTAGCGAGGGAATAATACACACGTGCAAGAATACATTTCTTCGCCAAAAACAATATCAAACATTCTTACTCGCTAAAACTTTTTTTTCTTTTTTACTAAATGTATGGAATTTGTTTCTTTTTGTAAATAATTTTGTTTGTATCTTATGAACATTTTCCTATGTCCTTATGTCAAGTTTTTGTTTTAATTGCAGTTTTCACTGCTGCACAATTATGTAAAATAAAATGTTTTTCTACATATTTGGGCAGTCTCATCAGTTCTCTTACGCATGCGAAAAGTTCCGGGGTACCGGCAGTCACACACATCTATATATATAGATATTGTCTGACTTTTACCAACCTGCCAAAATTGTCTTTAAATGTCCGTTGATCAATTTTTTTCCTATGGACGACAGCGATTCTGTTGAAGAATATTTCCGCTGACACCTTAGCAAAACCTATCGTAAAATAATCAATCACTATCCACAGAGTACCTGCAGTCTTCACAACTGACAGCGGCACACAGTTTCAGTCAATACTTTTCAGTGAGTTTAACCTCTTACTAGGTACCAAAAACATGCAACTAACACCTTAACATTGCTGATCTAACGGCCTGGGGGAAAGCTTTCAGACGACAAAAAGTGTTTCTCACCATCAAATTGAATGCGACTAACTGGGTGGATGATTTAGCACAGGAACTATTATCCACCAGAAATATCAAGCAATTCTTGGATTGCACACCAGCGGTATAAGCTTACGGGACAACATTATTATTAGTATGACAAGAGATTCGACTAGCTTCGTACAGGACCCGAAAATGATGTCAAAATTATAATTCAAACTCACAAAGAACAGAAGAAACTCTTCTTAACCAGATGCAAGCTGTGACAGTCGATAAAAAATGCCACTATTCATGATTTTTCGTCAGAGTAATAAAAAAAAAAATAGTACGGTACACGTCTACACAGAACAGCAGCTAACTGTTTACTCTGCATACATGATGTAGCGGTAGACCTCGTGACCCCTCCCCCTTGACCAATGAGGAGGCAGGACCCCTGAGGTATATATATATATATGCACCAGAATCCACGGTTCTCCCTCTTGGTTCTTGGCAGTCTGTCAGTACGCACGCATCTGAGTCCTAGCCGCAACAGACGCATTAGGCCATTGCCCCAGCAACGAGATGCACCCTAATTCTTAGTAGCTAAGCACACCAACGGACAAACAACCACTTATTGAAGCAGCAGGAAATTCCTACAAATAGCTTTTATCAACTTCGCTACTCGTTCTCAAAGAGAGCTCCACACAATTCCTGACTGCACAAGCGTACAAACCAAGCAACTCTATAGGTGTCTTACCGACAACAAATCCATACAGCTAGAATCTTAGTGGCACCAACTTGTCGTTAGCCTCACAGCCATGTTTTTTTCCCAATAGCAGCACAAGAGATCTTACGTCGTAATCCACCACACCAGTGCCGCATATCAGCATCTCCATAACAGCTCCTTTCTACAGGACATAAAAAAGAGTGATAGTCCTGCCGCGACCGGCCGATAAGCCCTTGCCGCGACCTGCTGATAAACATAAACATATCAAGTTACACGCCCGTCGTAGAACAACTATATCCGGGTACGACCGGAACTGACTAAGCCCTTTTTCTTTCTAACGACCTTGACACCTCGTTATAGCTAAAAAAAAGGATGAATTTAAAATTAATAACATTTACAAAGCACTACGGCCGAAAATAACTAGATAAAACTTCAACTAATAGTCGCCGCTAGTCTACAGCAGGTTAGAAAAATACTTTATAGCTACACTCACTTTTTATGAGGGAATTTCTTATTCACGCGGCTGGGCTGTGTGTCACAGCACTTCCGTGATTAAGGAGGAATCCCGCATTCCGTGCGGTCGAATCCAACTTAACTTACGGCGTTGGTCCCACTTCTCGTGGTAGACCTGCCTTACTTCCACCTACATAGGTATGCTCAAAGGTCCTTTTTAGGACCACAAGAGGTCTCTGTCTGCGGGTCAGAGCATCTCTGACTGGTCAGTAATGACCAGTCGAAACAGACGGCCAGGCGGCAAACACTTCGTGCCGGATGGGCGCTCGAAACCAAGAGCAGACTCGGGGCCGAATAGGCCCCCAGCTTCGGCTGGGCAACCTTCGGGTGGGCGAGCTGCACTTTTGTCCCCTTTGTACGGCACTAGACCAAGCGTCTAGTTTAAGCCGTTAACTGGCATACGTGCCCGGACCCACATTTGGGTTCGTGAAACTGCTTGCCTCATCAGGCTCACATTGCACTAAGTGAGCCGATGAGCAGCACAGACAAGCAGGGTTCGAGTCTCGGCTCCTTCCCGACCTTCCCCTCCCCTTTATCCCCACTTTAATTGGCCTTCGGGCTTTTGACCTTGTGTCAAGTCGTGTCTGGTGGGAGGCAGCGACAAATACTACGGATTCTAAGACCAACCGGTCTTAACCTCGGTTCCGATTGTCCGATAAGCTGCGCAGCGCTAATGGCACGGTCCAGCCTTTAGCTACGGCTTCACTATCTGCGCAGCGCTAAGATAACGCCCATCTTAGCCTCGGCCTCATGGCCTGTCCGCTCGTTCGCACGGCTTTGACCCGACAAAGCCTTCGTTCTCGTCCGCTCGTTCGCACGGCTTTGGACACGGCAAAGCCTTCGCTCTTGTCCGCTCGCCCGCACGGCTTTGACCCGACAAAGCCTTCGTTCTCGTCCGCTCGTCCGCACGGCTTTGGACACGGCAAAGCCTTCGCTCTTGTCCGCTCGCCCGCACGGCTTTGACACGGCAAAGCCTTCGCTCTTGTCCGCTCGTCCGCACGGCTTTGGACCCGACAAAGCCTACGCTCTCGTCCGCTCGTCCGCACGGCTTTGGCGCGAACCTAGCCATAGCCATCGTCCGCACGGCTTTGACACGGCAAAGCTTTCGTTCCCGTCAGATACGTCCGCACGGCTAGGGGGGCCCAGCAAGGCCCTAGCCTTTCCTCAATCTCGACACTCTTGCAAGGTACCACGCAGTCCACGTAACGACTCGCTGTTACGGACTGTCCTACCACTGCAACAACTGGCTCACGTACGACCCGCTGTACGAGCCAGAAACCAGGCCGACACCCCCCCGGTTAATCCAACATATCGTCATAACCGAGGATGTCGATCTACCGAACTCGACGCTCCTGCAAGGTACCACGCAGTCCACGTAACGACTCTCTGTTACGGACTGTCCTACCACTGCAACAACTGGCTCACGTACGACCCGCTGTACGAGCCAGAAACCAGGCCGACACACCCCCGGTTAATCCAACATATCGTCATAACCGAGGATGTCGATCTACCGAACTCGACGCTCCTGCAAGGTACCACACAGTCCACGTAACGACTCGCTGTTACGGACTGTTCTACCACTGCAACAACTGGCTCACGTACGACCCGCCGTACGAGCCAGAAACCCGATCGACACACCCCCGGTTAACCACAGCATACCGTCACAACCAGGGATATCGATCTACCAACCTCGACCGACCTCAGATGCCCGCGACGACCGTCTAGCTGAACTCAACGACTCGACCGACCTCAGCTTACCAGCATCCAACGTCTAGCTGAACTCTACGCCTCGACCGACCTCAGCTTACCAGCATCCAACGTCTAGCTGAACTCTACGACTCGACCGACCTCAGCTTACCAGCATCCAACGTCTAGCTGAACTCTACGACTCGACCGACCTCAGCTTACCAGCATCCAACGTCTAGCTGAACTCTACGCCTCGACCGACCTCAGCTTACCAGCATCCAACGTCTAGCTGAACTCTACGACTCGACCGACCTCAGCTTACCAGCATCCAACGTCTAGCTGAACTCTACGCCTCGACCGACCTCAGCTTACCAGCATCCAACGTCTAGCTGAACTCTACGCCTCGACCGACCTCAGCTTACCAGCATCCAACGTCTAGCTGAACTCTACGACTCGACCGACCTCAGCTTACCAGCATCCAACGTCTAGCTGAACTCTACGCCTCGACCGACCTCAGCTTACCAGCATCCAACATCTAGCTGTACTCAACGACCAGCATCAACCATCACGGACATTTACATACTCACTTGTAAATATGACAAAATAAATTGTCATTTGTTATTATCGTTACCTCGCCTTTGTTCCTTCCTATTGCTTTGGCTGTTCCTCATTCACATAATTCATTTGCGGGGTCGACATATTTATCGGCTCCGCAACAGTCCACGCCATCTATGAAGCAAGAGGTAAACCAACCTTATCTTCAACTACTGTCCATCCATTTGTAACTATTCCATTCTATGCAACGCATGCCAAGCCGAAGCCCTGAACGTCGACTTCAACTACTGTCCGTGCAGACTACAACACAAAGAGAACCTTTGGTCGAATAGACCTTCTTCTATGTGTATTACCTGTTTTATAACATTCATGAATATATCTTCTTGTTTTTAATCCTATTTATTTGTCATTTATTTCTTTCCCTCTAACCATCCTCTCTTTGCCTCCTCCCTGCATTGCCGTTCACGTATTATAACAACTCCACATTTACCCGAGTAGAGAGTCTTCTTCACCACTGAAAAAAATGCTAGCATAAGAAAACAAAGAACTCCTATTTGCCAGACCCCACAAGAAATCTTCTCACACAAAATACTGTCACGACTTCACCAAGTCTTTTACAACGACACTGAACCTCTTCACCATGAAGATGCTCAGAAGTCAAAATACTTTTTCCACTCGACCACCGAAATACTTTAACTCTCGACCAAAAAAAAAAAACCTGTTTGTTATTCTTCCTCTCACCGATAAGTCAATAAAGAACTCATTCTTCTATTATGTTCAATTTGTAATTAAACCCTCAACGGAAATATTTGCACAATTTTTTTATTCAGTGGATTCATTCTTCCCATATTTCCTAGGACACTTTTCCTCATTTTATACCTTTTTTTCATAAAGTATGTAGTTCTTTTTGAATTCTGTAATTGTTAACAAATTCCCAATCTCTGTTCACTTTGCACCAAGATTTTCGATCCAATTTGTTTCCGGGCCAAGAACACCGTTTTTCAGACTAAAATAATTCTACATATATTTTCTGTACTTTGCGCTTGTATGTGTACTAAGTTCGTTTTTTATATCATTTGTTTTTTTTATAACATTTGTTTCCATATTTTCTATCCTTCATACGGTTTATTTTTGTGCCCAGCGTGTCTAGTGAGTAGAGTATTCGTTAATGGTCCGGGAGACCGGGTTTCGATCCCAGGTCGAGTCATATCAAAGACTCAAAAATGTTACTTGATACCTCCTTGCTCAACACCCAGCATTATAAAATACGTATCAAGGATAAAGTGGAGCAATCTAGGGAAAGAACTCCCTCCCTATAGTCCGGTGTAGTAGCTATTGAAAAGAGAGCTTTCGGTTCGCTGTCGACTCCGGTCGCCAACTTTACTTTTACCCAGATAGTGAGAGGAAGTGAGATGAGATATCAGGCGAGACTGTACCACAACAGGAGGTAGGTAGGGAGCCTATATTAAACCATGTCAGCAAAAAATAACTCCAAATAAATAACATGCTTGTAATTTAGATTCAATCAACATACATGAATAGTGGGTGCCATTTCGAATTGTTTCCGTTGTCGAACTCTTCTCCAAAAAAGGTTACCTTTCATTTTCTAAATAAAGTAACAGTTCAAACATGGCTGACTAGCATCAAATATCTGTCTTTGTGTTTTCTCCATATGTTTACATGATGGCATCGATAAATACCCGAAAACAATACACAGCCAATAAATACAGACAGGAGTGAAACAAAAATGAAAGCGGCACTAAAAAGAAGGCTGTTATAAATTTTTTTAAAAGTGAAGATATTCGAACCCAGTCGGTCCACATAGTGGATGATAAAAGACGAAGATCGACATTTATAAAAAAGAAATTCTTCCGGAAAGAGATCCTCCCCAACAAACAGACAGTACAATATTATCATTAAAAAAATTCTTCACGGAAAGAGATCCTCCTCAACTAACAGTAAATGCAGTATTGTCATTAAAAAAAACACTATTAATCAAAAAAGAAAAATCAAAATTTCCAGATGTTAGTGAGCCGGTCATGACATGAACGACAACCAAGAATGTCGTTGAATCGTTTTTGTTTTTTGTTTTTGTTTTTTGTTTTTTTGTTTTGTTTTGTTTTCCAGCAGCGCTACGAGCTGTATTTCTCCATACAGAACATACCGGAAGAAAAACAGGTTGATCAAATATCATTACAGTCGGGAGAAAAAGGCATTTGACGTTTCAATATATTGTAGCTGCGCCTGGCTACTCAACCTAAAATCTCCGGTTCAAAGAAAACGCTGAGTCAATAATGTCATCAGACAACAAAACGTTGTACATACGTTATGAGAGAACTTCTGTTATTATCGCACGAACTATTTGTCGAAAGGATTAATTCTGCAAGCCTTTCGGAAAAAAATTATTATCTTAGGATAAAATATATTACATTTAAAAGTTCCTCTTCAAAATATAATAAAGTAAGTTGTAAAGTTGGCGACCGTAGTCGAGGACGACCAGTCCTATGTACAGAAACACTTCACTCGGCCCAGCAGTGTAGTAGCGGCCGATGCTATTATAGCGTTTTGGGAAATTGTTAATTTCCCTAACACTATATTTTTTTTAGGCAACACAAATGAATTACGAAACTTTTCTTTAACAACACAATAAAGAAAGTTTTTATTTGCAGCATGGAATATGGTTTGCTTTTGGTGCTGCAAGACTCGTGGAGTTTAGGCTTGTTAGTGTTTGAGACGAAATGGCGTAGTGGGATGTTGATATGGCAGCGTGTGTTGCGGGACGTGTGAGGGATTGTGTTTAAAGTCACCGTGTAGTTTTGTATCTGGTATTTGGAGGAGAGTATGCGTTATCTCCATTAATGTGGGCCAGAGGTGAAATGGTAGCTAGTGTGTCAAGAGCGGAGTTACGCTCGGATCGACATAGCCAATTTTTGGGGTGACATGAAGTAGTGCCTGTGGAAGGCATGTTGAATGCATCCAATTCATATTCAACTGGGATTCCTTGTAAGAAATCCATAAATTAGATGGTTCCCTCGTTGAGTGTCCATGTTGCTGCTGCTAGTGTTAAAGCCACAGTGAGATGTCCACACTGGGTGGCTTGTCTAGCTAAAAAGCATCGCTAAGTAGGACGACCAAAGGAACGTCTCTTCTGGTCGCCGTCTCACGCCGAAGAGACTGGGTTTGGCTGCTCACTCGTTTTGCTAGCCGGAAATGAAGGTCTGGGCTGAATAGGATAAGTCATCCTGATTGGGTGAAATTCAGTGTTGAATTAAATTGCGCACCAAACCAAAATACGAGATTTTCCTCTTCTCTACATAGGTTGGCCCCGGAATTTCAGGTATGGAGTACCTGATATTCGATACATAAAATTGTAAGAGAAGGGAAATAAAAGAAAAGAGCCACGAATCTCACAACACAAAAGAGCAAAATGCAAACAATGAAAAAATACATACATATATAATAAACGAGCAAAAGCAAATTAATAAAAAAAGGCAAAATGTCCTCTCTAGTTCTTTTTTTGTGTACCTCGTGGTACTTTTTTTTAAAGGAAAATGTCACTTTGGGAAAAAAGTTAATGAGCCGAGAAGGTGGCATACAGAATTAGCAGTATAGTTCAGAGGAGTAGTGTGAGTTTTTTGGGTCCTCTGAAATTTCTAGCAGTAGTTGGTGGTTTAGTGAGGTAGTGGGAGAGATAAACCGTGTTGCTGAAGAAACCAAAATAGGAGTAGGGTGAGTGAAAGTTAAAAAGTTACCTATTTTGCGAGTTGGGAAGTGAAAATGTGTGTTGATAGATAAAGTTTTGCTGAAAATTTTTCCACGTTGTTTGATATTTTCGTCTATCTTGCATTGTCCTTGAAGTTAGTTTGGCGCGAACATTTAAAAATTTTTCTCGATGTTTCGCTGGTTTTTTTCTTTCGTGGTGGATTAATGCATGTTCGTAAGGCTGTGTTTCGTAAAGGCTGTATTTGGTATCAGAAGGTTGTTCGTTTACGAGGTTACCATTTTAGTGATGTTTGAAGTGAGTATTATTGTTTAGCGAGAGGAAACCATTTTTGTAGCCAGAGTTTTTGTTGTTGGTAAGCGAGGAAAAGTTTGTTTGGTTCAGCGAGGAAGAGGGTGTAACGTATGTGTGTTTACGTTGTGTCGTTTCCTCGCTTAGTGTTGTTGGATATATAAAGGGTGGTTGAAGATGATGAAGATGAAGTAGGTCGAAAGGTGTTGTTATGAATAGTTTTTATTTGTCTTGCAATTCAGAAGGTGCCATGCGGGGTCACCAATTTATAGCGTTTCGGGGAAATTGTTATTTTCCCTAACACTATATTTTTTAGGCAACACAAATGAATTACGGAACTTTTCTTTAACACACAACAAGGAAAGATTTTATTTGCAGCTTTGAATATGGTTTGCTTTTGGTGCTGCAAGACTCGTGGAGTTTTGGCTTGTTAGTGTTGGAGACGAAATGGCTTAGCGGGATGTTGAGATGGCAGCGTGTGTTGCTGGACGTGTGAGGGATTGTATTTAGAGTCACTGTGTAATTTTGTGTGTCTGGTATTTTGGGGGAGAGTATGCGTTATTTCCATTAATGTGGACCAGAAGTGAAATATGAGCTAGTGTGCCGAGGGCGGAGTTACGCTCGGATCGACATGCCAATTTTTGGGGTGACACAAAGTTGGGCCTGTGCGAGGCATGTTGTATATTTCTAATTCATGTTCAACTGGGATTCCTCGTAAAGAATCCATAAATTAGAAGTGTCCATGTTGCTGCTGCTGGTGGTGCTATGTTAAAAAGCATCGCTAAGCAGGGACGGTCAGACGAACGTCTGTTCTGGTCGCCGTCTCACGCCGAAGAGACTGGGTTTGGACGCTCACCCGTTTTGCTAGCCGGAAATGAAGGTCCGGACTGAATAGGATAAGTCATCCTGATTAGGTGAAATTTAGTGTTGAATTAAATTGCGCGCCAAACCAAAATACGAGATTTTTCCTCTTCTCTACACTATATAGACACAACAGGCAGTAACCAAAAATCATGCCAGGCTTCGGTCCAGAGAAGGTGTTTAAATCTTCACTGCGATTTCAAGGACAGATTCGAGGTCGCATGGCTCCCGGTTTCGACTGGGCCACCTTCGGGTGGACAATGTCATTGACAGCACTGTATAGCATTGAGCCTCTTGATCCAGTTTAAGCTATAATCAGGCATCCGTCCCTGGACCCATGTTTGGGTCCATATCCAGCAAGGGTCATCAGGCTCACATTGCACTAAGTGAGCTGATGACCAGCATAGACCAGCAGTGCTTGAGCCGAGACTCTAGCCCGATCTCCCCCACCCTTAACCCCCACTATAAACCGACCTTCGGGTCATTGACCTTGCATCAAGTTCTGTCTGGTGGGAGGCAGAGACAAATAAACCGGAGGAGGTATCTGTACCTGTAAAGGACAGATTCGAGGCCGAATCGAGTAGGCGATGATGTCATTGACAAGCATTGTATACCACTGGACCCCTTGGTCCAGTTTAAGCTGCAATCTGGCATCAATGCCTGGACTCACATTTGAGTCTATGTCCAGTTAGGCTCAGCAGGCTCACATGGCACTAAGTGAGCCAATGTCCCGCATAGACCAGCATGATTCGAGCATTCCCTTAACCCCCACTATAAACCGACCTTCGGGACATTGACCTTGTGTCAAGTCCGATCTGGTGGAACGCAGAGACAAATATCTGGTCGGTGGTCGGGCTTAGCCCAGAGGAGAGGCAGGATGTTTCCTCTCCCAGCAGCATGGGGTCTGCGTCTTCACCCTAAACCAAGCGACTGAACGTGGATTCTGCGTCCTTACCACCAGCCAAAGCAGACGACGTGGAATCTAATTAATCACAGCCACAGAACCAGCATAACCAACCAACCAACCAACCAACCACAGCTGCTCTTCTTATTCAAACAACTCTTCTAAGAGCTAACCTCTGAAAGTCTACCATTCAACCGATTTTCTATGAGCTAACTTCAGAAAGTCTTCCGATGTCGCTTTTGGTCTCCTCACCACACCTTCCTGGCAGATACCACGAGACGACGATGCAGCAGCGGGCACCAACTGCAGACTAGCTTCAGCTTAATCCAGCAGCGGTTCCTGCGCAACCAAGTCAGAGCATCTGCAACACCTAGACCATGAGCGACACACGGTTCGAACTAGCACCAACACTTTGAGGCCACATCGACACACACTTGGTTAACCAAGGATTGAATAAACTGGAACATCGATCACATAGCCTCTGCCACCAGCATCTGCATCACCTAGTTCGCGATCGACCACACTGCTCGAACTAGTATCAACACTTGAGACCACATCGACACATCCGGTTAACAAAAGATTGTATAAACCGGGACATCGATCATCCAACCTCAACAACCGATGCGTCCACATCATCGACCGTCTCCAGCAACATCTACAACCTGACCATACAGTTACACCTACAATCTGCACCAAGCACAGAGATCATCCTCACCCAACAGAGACTACACCGACATGTTACAACGAACTACGATTTGTACATCCATACACTTTTAGTGTAAGATTCACTCAATAAAACCAGAATTTAAACTTATCCACTTGCCTCTGTCATTTGTCCAGTCCTCTGTCAATCACAGCACACACAACATATAAGATGTTTGCAGAATAGACATTATCATCGGTCCCGTGACAAATACGTGGAGGTTCGAGAACGAGGCCGACGAACGGTATGGGAAAAGTTCCTAGTACAATTAGAGCCCTAAATAGTAAGTAAAGTTGGCGACTGTGGTCGAGGGCGACCAGAAGGCTCCCTTTTCAATAGCTACTACACCGAGGTGTAGGAGAGGGTGATACTCCTTTCCTTGGAATGTTCTACTTTACCATTGATACGTACCTTATATTGCTGAGTGTTAAGCAAGGAGGTATCAAGTACCATTTTTAAAGTCTTTGGTATGACGCGATCTGGGATTGAGCCCAGGTCTCCAGGACCATTGGCGAACACTCTTCAGAATTGCTTGTTTTTGCTTACAGAAATACGCTCATGAGGATTTAAAGAATATTGATGACTTTCTGGCAAGGTGCTGTTTATAGATTTAAAAAAAAGCAAATTTCGAGGTAAAAAAAGAAACAGAGGAGTGACTAATCGAACAGATTATCGTTGGAACAAAACATCTTGTGCTACAAAAAAAACTTCTCTCGAAAGATCAAACGTTGTTTGTACAGGAATCTCTGAACATATGCAGAATACACGAAGCTTCGATACACCACAAGAGCCAGCTAGTTGATATACTGGACCATAAAGGAAAAAGTATTGATGCTAACAAGCACACCCTAAACAATACCAAATGCAATTGATGTAGAGACATAGCCTCACACCAAAGAAAGATACCCAGCATGGGAAAAAGTATGAGCTCAAGCGTGCATAAATAAAAGGGGACATAGAGAAAGTACAACCTTAGCTACACACGACACTAAGGCGCTCAGTACTACGAAGATATCTAGGACCACCATCAGGAGCCAACTCGACTCATAGCAACGCCGTAGCTAAACCAATGCCCAAATGATGAGGTTTATGAACAATTTCATCAAAAGTATTTCCACGCGATTGAACCACGGAATAGGAAGAGACATCCAAACTGAAACTTTTGCTAATTCAAACACAACACTCCCCAACAGATCAGAGATCCCCAAGCTAAAAGCAAAAGTTGACACTGGGGCGTAATGGAATACACTCCTCTTGAGTATTTTTCAGAAAATGTTCCCCGAAAATGAATCTAAATAGGTTGCCACTTACTGACGTGTAGAGTCAGAAAACAGGTATACTTACTGCGTATAATGATACAACCATGCTTCAACATGCTTTTGTGAATATACAATGCACATACAACCATGAATGGAGAAATATAAAATTCTATGTGGTTTCCTCGGAAGGCCCAGCCGTATTTGGACTCTTTTCTTTCAGAGAGCTGAAGCTAGAAACCGTACATTGTGCCATCCAACAAATAAAATGCCAATTAACTCTACAGGAGACCTCATGGAAATGTATCCTGATCGTTTTGCCAAAGTCAACAAATTTAATGGAGAATGCCACATTGTATTGAAAACCAACAGTAACCCAGTTATCCATATCCATGTGCTCGGAAATATACCATTCATCTTAAGGATGAAATCAAAGTAGAATTAGAGGAAGAGACTCCATTAAAATATTCGTATCCCGCACGAGGTCCCCATTTAATACCTCTTTATGGCTGAAGTTCGTCAGTGTTAGATACATTCCGCTTTCCTTTGGATTTTTGGATTTAATGGTGGAGCTCGTGCTCTAAATCTCAAGCTTATCATTAGGGGGATATTCCCTCTTCTCTCTCTTCTATCTTAGAGTTGTTCTTTCCTCTCATAATTTGTCTTTTATTCACGTCAGCATGAATGCAGCAAGATGAATTTGAATATACTTAAATTGTATGTTCACTTACTTGGGACTCTGTGGAGTTTATTCTCTTCTCTTTTCCTCTCGTTATTGGGTTTCCATAACATGTTGGTAGAAGGACACTCGTCTTATTTCAGATAAGACCAAGATTAATAATTGTCTCTTTCCTCATGGACAAGTCTTTTCTTTTGGGTATTCGTTTAACGAGGCTTCCCATATCTCGGAGTTTGAGTTCATTCACTGGATAAGCTTTTTCTTTTCTCTCATTGTTTTCTGCGCGGCATGACTTTTGAATTTGGGTTTCTTCCATATCCTAAATTATGTTTTTAGCTTTTCAACGAACAAAAGGCAACACCTTATGTGTCTTCATCCTCCCACGAATAAACAGCAACTATCTAGTTTCCATAGTTTGAAAATTTATCACGTGCTGGCTTTTTGGCGGTTTAATCCCCCGCACTAATCATGATCACATGTCAGCCTCTCCACTGACGCATACATGGCTAATAGGGAGTGGGGTTCTCCTATGCCCATGTCACCTTGTAATAATAAAGAGGGCTGAAAAGAGATGGTCTCTCTTTCCACTGCTAATTCTGCTTACTACTATCGTCGACTGATAGCTAGCGTGTCACACCTCCTTTCCCCATGATCCGGCGAATGTATGAGGGTGTCATATTTCCTAGGTCAAACCGGACATCTTGCTCACATGCAAGAATTACACCATATGAACTTGTGCGACGAAGTACACTTACTTTCAAAGATTTGTAACCAATCCACCACCTCACCAAAACAAATAATTAATATAATCAATTACCACCCAAATTATTCAAAATTTGGAGCTGTCTTTAGTGAAAATGTTTCTGCCATATCCCTATAATATGTATGAGATAAAATCACTACCCAGTCCTAACAATGTGCCAGAGCTTCAGAAGGTGCAGGGCATCATTTATCCCTCGTCTATTTGACCTCTCTGCACCCTCGAAGGAATTCCTATAGAAAAATTCAGAGTACAACTGAACAAAGCTACCAAAAATCCCTACAGCAAATAAAGGGTATAACCAGCACAGAAATGTTACTCGCTTGCTTTGATCCATGAAAGACGTCAGTGATTCAGGTAGTCTCTTTGAGCAAAGGCCTTGGAGCTACACTCATACAAGAATGCAAACGCAAAACGTTTGCATCCAAACCCCTCAAAGAAATATAGCCGCACTATGCCAACATAGAACAGGGGCTATTAGCAGTGGTTTTCGAATGCGATAAATCACGAACATACATATATGGCCGCCTATTTATCATTGAGAGCGATCCTAAGTCCCTGGAGATGATATCCCTAAAAATATCTTTCTGCAGTACTCCCCTGCCTTCAACGAATACTGCTTCACCTGCAAGAGCACAACATGGCTATCACGTATCAACGAGGGAAGGACATGACACTCACAGATGGACTATCATAGCTTCCAAGCAAGAGAGTAAAGGTAGCCATAGACCTGAACATAAAGATCGACTTCATGCAATTCTCAACAGAAAAAAATTTACAGATACACCAGGCTAAAGTACCGACCCCATATAATTTTGTTGGGAAACAGTTGAAGTTTCAACTTTGAATCGACTGCTCAGTGAAAATTAAACACTCCATAACCATCTCCATTTAAGCAATGCACCAGAATTTCTCTAAAGAAATTCGGACACGTTTTTGTTTTAATTGTTTAGACGTTGTAATAACTGCATTTTGTAGGGGATCATTTGCATCTTTCAAGAACTTTTAACTTAAGACAGACTTCTCGTTTCAAATTCCTTGTATAAATCTTGAATGGATCATATTGACTGTAGCGATTTCCCAAAATGTGTTATAAATGCAGTTGCACAAGAGTATCGAAACTATAGAACTTACACTCCTATAATTTAAATTGGGCGGTATGCCACTTGTTCCCACAACAAAGATGGCGGACGCACACAAATGATCAGTCTCGGGAAACCATTGGCCAGGAGAACCACGTGACCTGCGTAAAACTACGTCCGCGTTTAAATTTTGTCCCGCGTTTTGGGAGCCGATTCCAAGACACGTATTTTCTATAAATACATCGTCTTCAAACGCTCTATCTCTTTTTCCCAATTTCTATTGCAGTGATAACACACTCTCTCCAGTGAGACTGTCTTGTTCACCAGCAGAAGTAAAAAGCCAAAAAAATGGATAAGACTCGCAGACATTCATTTCTTCAAAATACTTTGACTATGAGACTTTTTCCAGCCTCGGAAACACTGTTTCAAACCACAAGAAGAAATAGACATTTTAAAATATGTAATCAACCTTAATAAGACGCTTTCATTATTTAACCTTTTCCGTAGTTTTTAGTTGTGTTAGTTACACACACACACACACACACACACACATCGGACTATTTTACTAACAATGTAGAATTAGCAATATTTAAATGTATCAATGCATGTTTTGTTATGAGTATGAATTTGTTTTGTTTGTCACCTTGTTTTGAACGTTCCTTTTGTCCGTTTCATATCTTGCTTCATTTAGTACATTTGTCTCTATGTGCCTATTTTACCTTTTTCCATATGCCTTTTGCGTTGACCAAGCCTAGCATAACACACCACTAAGCAAAACATGTACAAGAAGCTTTAACATTAAATTTTGGGGGACTTAACGTATCTACCAAATAACATGTTCCCCTACAAAACCAATTTTGTTTCATTTAAACATGCAAAATGCTTTGACAACTATAGTCATGTTTTTTAGGGGTGGAATTTGCATCCTGACGAACAGAATGACAACTTATTCTGCTAAAAGCCTAAACAATTTTCAAGTGTTTTTCTTTTCAAAAAACCACAGTATCATGAGTGTTAATATCTTAATTATGTTTTTAAAACAGTCTTTTGCAAAAAATATGAAGACAACTTGTGCGTGTACTTACTAGTATAAAGTGATAAAATGCTCGTCTTCCCTTTAATTAGGAGCATGGCTTCCCGCGTCATGCGTATTATAGCCACTTGCTAATCACGTCGAGATTCTTCGGCATAAGCACTTCACTGTCACTGATGTTGTCAGCGAACAGAATTTTCCACCATAAACCAAAAACTATTTCTGAGACCATTAATTCTGTGAATCGTTTCGGAGATATTTTCTGACTGCTACATATAGCAAGTAACATCTGCAACCTTCTCTTCGTCGTATAATGAACAGTTTCATTATACAACAGAAATTAAAAAGAAGTATTCCTGTCCAAATCTGAAGTATTTTAAATCGGCGGAGAAGCGACCAGCTTCGTTCTAAAATCAGCAAAGATGACAGCGGATCAGAAACGGAACGAGCTTAGCCCGAAAGGATTAAATTGAGTAGCCCACTTTGACTATTCCTTTCACTGGTATGACCTTCCGCGTTCCAGACAACCTCACCCCACCACTATGGTTTTCCCACCGACTCCAAGTGAACTAAGTAGTCCACTTATTTTTGACTGCTCTTTTTAGAGCAAGAAAGTCTTTCTCACTAATCCGACTAAGAAAACCAGCTAGTTCTGGACCAGCCAGTTCGATGCAGGGACATCCGACATAGCAGATTAGCCTGCTCGATGCAGTGACACCCAAAATAACAGACTGATCCTCCTTGTGCAGCGACGCATAGCAACTCGTACCGTATTCCTTGGCCTAGGGATTGCTAGCCTTACATACTGATGACACCTTTCTACAAGCAGTGGATACCGCACTGACCGACGTCGAGTTCATTAGCTCGCTCGCAGTTAACGCAAACCAAACCCGGGGTTTATTGCTGATTCAACCACTGGGATGTTGTCAGCTTGCCTCAGCAACCTGATACGTCTAATCCTCGATTTGTCTGCTGACTATTTGGCTACATAGTTGCGCCAGTTACTTGTTCAAGTATCATCCAGACTCACTGTCATCAAGACAGTCGAGTCTTGGTTTTCAACAGAAATTGAAATTTCTCTCAAACAAGTTTCATGTCATTTTTGCCAAATAAAAGTTAGCTCTTTTAACTTACACTCTTACCTTTGTCCTCCTTGCATTGTCATTTATTTCAAACGACCACGGGATAGACATATTCATCGGTTTACAATATATATTTGTTGGTCACGCGAGAATTTAGACCCCTTTTTTCTTCCTCTTTTGCCTTCGTTTTTTGAACAGAGATTTGGTCTTCCGGCTTGACGTTCAAGTAAGATGTGTAAAGATTGATAAAAAAAAAAAAAAATGAAATACAATAAATTCAAAAGATAGCAGTTCCCGGAAGCTCCTGACAAGAAGTAGGAGCAGCGCATGCCCAAAGAAAGGAGCTTTCCTGCGCTAAAGGGAAATTCTACGTCACTTAATCGGGACCTCTCAGACTGTAAAGACGCATTTCCACTCGGCTGCTAGCTGCGAATACGTGTGCTGATCGGGTTGTAGGAGGTGACTCTGTTTTGTTATTTAAGTTCCATTTTGTAGGGATATATTTAATTTGTTTTTATATGTGGTTGTGTGTTCTCACAAGTAGGAAGGTCGCCAATTTGTAGGGGGACATGTTATTTGGTAGATATGTTTAGTCCCCCAAAATTTAATGTTGTGGTTTAGTTTAGTGGTATGTTATGTTTGGAAAAAGGCCAATGGAAAAAGGGTAAAATAGGCAGATGGAGACAAATGTAGTAAATGAGTAAAGATATGAAACGGCGCGGACAAAAGGAACATTCAAAACGAGGCGACAAACAAAACAAATCTATATTCAGAACAAAACATGCAATGATACATTTAAAATATTGCTATGGTTCTATATTGTTCGTAAAATAGTCCTGTTTGTGTGCGTGTGCGTGTGTGTGTGTGTGTGTGTGCGTGTCTAACACAACTAAAACTACAGAAAGGTTTAAATAATAAAAGTGTCCTATTCATGTCGACTACATATTTTTAAATGTTCATTTCTTCCTGTGGTTTGAAACAGTTGGTGTTTCCGAGGCTGGGAAAAGTCTCATAGGCAAAGCATTTTGAGGAAAAGAAGATTTGCGTGGTTTATCCATTTTGTGGCTTTTAACGTCTGTTGGTGAACAAGAGAGTCACACTGGAGAGAGAGTGTGTGTTAGCGCTGCAATAGAAATTGGGAAAAAGAGATAGAGTGTTTGAAGACGATAGAAAATACGTGTCTTGGAATCGGCTCCAAAACAACGCGGGACGAAATTCAGATGAGGACGTAGTTTTACGCAGGTCACGTGGTTCTCCTAGCCAATGGTTTGCCGAGACTGAATATTTGCGTGCGTCCGCCATCTTTGTTGTGGGAACAAGTGGCATACCGTCCAATTTAAATTATAGGAGTGTAAGTCCTATAGGGTCACGTGGCTTGACAATGAGCCATGTCTGTTACCAGCAAGCCAATATATTCATCATTCACTTATTTGATAATGAACACGTTTACTTGACATGACAATCTCGTTATAAAAAACTGAAGTAGTGAATGACAACTGCACTGACATTATGCACATGTGAAGTATTAATGGCACTTTCTAAAAGTACTATCGTAGCCACTAAAAACATAACATTCTCGATCAGAGGAACGCTGAGTCAATTGTTATGTCGGTTATATATCGTAACCTTTAATGTTGTCAACATAGAGATTTTTTTAAAAATTGATTAATTCCACCTGCCATTTCGAAATTAGTTCTTAACATCTTACTTAAATGCATCATATTTAAGTTCTCTTCTTCAAGTTGAAATGAGTTATTTCATTGTAGCTCCCTTTGAAAGAGGATTATTGACAAGTTCGAATATTTCTCGCCAAGACCATTTCTGTGGCTGCTCCTTTCCCTTATAAAACCAGCGACTTAACCTTGGCGCATGAGGCGCCCCAAAAAAGGGAATGCCAACGGAGCCCGAGGCATTTTTGGAACTGCCGGACGCGTGTAGGCTTCGACCCTGCGACCGGATCCACCTAAAAAAACGGCCTTGTGCCACACTCGTACGCTGGTGGGACGTATGACAAATATCACCTCTGATGACCGCGGGGTCAAAGGATCAAAGTGTAGTTTGACCTTTGCACTTTGACTCCTCCCGCACCGACCTTTTCGGCTGAACTTCACGCTCGCTTGTGATCCCGTTCATTTGCTCGATCCTAGCCTGGTAGCCAGAAGTTCTAGCTAAGGGCGAACTTTTGAAGCCCGCTCGTGATCTCCTCATCCGGTCGATCCTACAAAGTCAACTCATTATCACCCAGCCCCATTCTCTATACCCGGCTGCAAAAATTAATTTGTAAAGAATTTTAAAATCTAAAAAAGATTAGTAGACAAAATAAGTAATCTATTTCATTTATGTGATTGTGTGTGGTCAAACTATTGAGTGGACCCCCCCCCGTGACTGTTGGCTTGGTTATGTTAGGAGGGAAGGGAAGAATTTACTTACTTCTTTAGCGAAGATATATTGTTACGTGTGATTACTTCCTCGCTAAATGTTGTTGGAAAGTAAAGGAGTGAGAAGACGAAGATGCTGTAAGGTTTTTATGATAGGTTTTAATGGCAGCATGTAATAATGGGTTTTTGTTTATGCAGCAAGTCTCGTACGAGGAAATGAAGTTGTTAAAGAGTTGAGAAGGCATTTTAGCAGCTAAATGCCTGAGCGAAATGTGCATCGTTAGGTTGAGACATTGTTGAATGTGTGAGTGACGTATGGTCGCTATAGGTGTAGCAAAATTCGAGTTTGCTGGTTAAGGACAGGAATGATGTAGTCGCCCATGAATGCGTGGTCCTGGTCGTTTGGGGAGAGAAGCGTGAATGTCTCCAGATAATGTTCCCCAGGGATGAAGTGGCTGGCTGTCGGAGCGGAATTTTGCGTCGCAGTCGACATAGCAAAAGCTGGAGGGGACTTAAAGTTGCTCCTATGTGCGGCGTATTGAATTCATCTAATTCATATTCAACCGGGAACCCTTGGTCTAAAAGAATAGATTCAAGAGGTCCATAAATTAGACGGCCTTCCTCGTGGTTTTGTGATGCTTCTGCTATCAGGAGAGCGGACAGTAAGGCGTCTGTCCAGTTTGAAAGCTTCTGATCAAGAGAAAGTGTTTAGCGGGCTTTCCTCGATTTGGTGCTGCCCGGAAAAATGGTCCGGGCTGAATAGCATAAGTTATCCTGATTGGGTGAAAATATGCATCGACACAAACAGTCAAATTAATTAACGCGCCAAACAAAAATACTAAGTTCTTTCTGCTACACTTCTCCCGTTTCACATCTATTTTGCCTTTAGTAATCAAAAGGTTTTTAAAGATTTTTTTCCCTTGTTGTTCCTTCTGAGAAGTTTTATAATACTTTTTTTTATTCTAGAGAAGTGGTAAGTCACCGATTAAAAAAAAATAAGTGGAAAGGACCGCAATCATAATTCTTTTCCGTGTCACCTTTCTTCTAATTTTTTTTTCTGTCTCTTTCACTTCAAAAATTTTTTCTTTGTGTTGATTGAGGAAAGCGAGGAGGAAAAGGTTGGTTTTAAATTGGGATGTGAAAAAGATAACGATGATAAAGATAAGAAAAAAGTTAATAAAGGCGATGCGTATAAAATGGATATTGATAACGGCATTACGAAGATAAAGATATGAGCAATGATTCGAGATGGGAAGAAGAAGAGTTGTGAAGCAAAGAGGTGATTGGAGTGGTGATGGAGATGTAGAGAAACCAGAGATTGGTCGAAGAAAATGGGAGAGAAGAGAGAGAATGATGAAAGAGAAAAGGTGGAGACAGACAGAAAGTTTACGATGGATAAATGAAAAGAAAAGAAGGGCGGTATAAAAACAAAGAGAAACATTTATAAAAGGTAATGAAAGTAAGGTTCATTAAAAAATATTGAGAGTGGCGTTAGTTTCAAACCAACTGGTCAATGTAGAACCACGCTGAGATATGGGCGCAAGGATGTGCATAGGGCACTCCCCAGAAAAAAAGGGTCAAAGAGAATTAAAAAGCAGAAAGAAAAGAAAAATGAAAAGAAAAAAGAAAAAAGAGAAAGAAAAACAAAAAGAAAAAAGAAGAAACGAGAGAAGAAAGAAAGAGAGAGAGAGAGAGAGAGAGAGAGAGAGAGAGAGAGAGAGAGAGAGATTGCCAAGGTAAGGAATTTTTGTCACTCTACATCAATACTTGTTTCCTAGCTATAAAGTTGAAAAAATTATTAACGAAAAAGAAAATGGATGAATGTATATATATATATATATATATATATATATATAATAATGGTGATAGTAGTAGTAGTAGTAGTAGTAATGATAATAATTCGCATTACTGCGACAATTTAAAACCACAGTTTTCGATTTAAAGTCGCACCGAGCCTGAAGCATTAAGATTAGAAAAAAATATATACATATGTAAGTGATTTGATCATTCCCGCAATTCAGTTTAAGAAAAGAACTGTTAAGTTAAAAAATAAAAAAGGAAGAAAGGCTTTTTAACGATTCTCTATCTATTGTGGAATTAAAAAATGTTTTTTGTCTCACTTATTTGAACCAGATAGATAGATATTTTCATTGGGTGGCCAGAACAACCCCCACCCACCCATCAGTGGTCCTCCTCTCATTATTCCTTGCACTATTTAACCCCAGAAAAGAAGGATGGTAAAAATATTTTAAGAGTTTTTGGTGGAAAAAAACATTGTTGGGTATGTTTGCTGGATATTTTGCTCCCACAATTTATGTTGGCTCATTATTGAAAAGCAAACGATGAAAACAATTTGGAAAAAAGAACATTCAAAACAAAACAATACAAACAAAAATAAGTTTATATATCAGCAAGTACATAAAAACGAAACATCACAAAACATTATGAATATTCTAATATAGCTTGTTAAATTTTCCTCTGTGTGTGTGCGTGCGTGTATGTAATCAACATGAATATTATGGGGAAAGCCTGAATATTAAAAGTGTCCTGTATACTATAAATGTATGTTGACTAAGTATTTCACGCGAGGTATCAATACACAGAAATATAACAATGTATTCTAGAAGGATGTGTTTTCTCCCATGTTGGTCGTTTGTCTCTTTCGGGATTTGACTGAGGCTGTGTGCGAAACTGGAGCAAGTCCAGCCGAAAAGGCAGAACAGGAAAGAAAAAGGTCGCAAAGTATATACACACCCATGTTGCGTGTATTGAGCTGTGTGTCTCTAGCTGGCAAACTCAAAATGTGAGAGAATGAGCTATTGGAAGTCGTGAGTATATATAATTAATCCTTGTCACGTGGTTGGCTCCAAACACGTCGTTTCTTTGCGTGGTATAAAATCAAAAGTGCGGACGTAGTAGGGGCATAAATCACGTGATTTTCCTGACCAATAAGTT
Source organism: Sepioteuthis lessoniana (assembly GCA_963585895.1). NCBI lineage: Eukaryota > Metazoa > Mollusca > Cephalopoda > Myopsida > Loliginidae > Sepioteuthis > Sepioteuthis lessoniana. The sequence continues at coordinate 104,030,526 of OY757920.1, forward strand.
CTCGAAACTAATGAGTTTACCAACGTTCACCATCTTTGTTTCAGGAACAAGTGAATCAGTATCCTATTTTCTAGAATTTTCTTGTATCATTTTAAAATATTGGAGTGTAAATTCTATAACATAAAGCTGCAAATTCTATGGACACTATTCTAAGAAGAAAAAAAGTGCCGGTCAGTCAAAGTACCCTAAAGTTTTTATGACCAACCCATCAAATTGGCGGAGTAGTAACTTGCTTTTTCGTAAAGTTGGCTTTTCAGTGCGTTCCCAGAAATTTCTTGGTATAAGCATTACCTCACTTCCGGTATCCATTTGCATATCCAAATCAAATTTGTTGATTTGTTGATACCTTTAGTATAATGTCTTTTTTCTTTTGTTCAATTTTTTCTACATTCTTGTTTTTGTTTTTTACTGAAAAGACTTTGATATTGGTTTGGTTTTCTTCAGCTCTTTCAACGTTTTTCTTTTTGAATTTGCATACTGCAAGAAAATTGTTCTTTTTAAGCGATTTGTACAAGTTTCCCCAAATGCTGGGCTTTTTTCCGTTTTTATTTCATGTTCACGTCCACAATACGAACATTTTTAAAAATCTTTTTTAACATGTAAGTATCGGCGAATATTTGTTCGCAAGGTTGACTTTTATCATGGTTGCATTTCTGTATAAATTTTTCTTGCTGTATAAAGTCAATGCAGTTATCTAAAGACATATTTCTTATTTGTTGTTGTTCCATTATTTTATATCGATATGATGTATTGTACATACCTTCAATTAACCTTAATTTAATTTAGTCCTCTTCAATCATCTGTTCTTCTTGTCCAAGTTTTCAAACTCGCGATATCTACTTGCATTTCCTAGACGGTGTAGATATTTTATTATTGGTTCGTCAATTTCTTGTTTCATCGATATGAACTTCGTTTTTTCTGCCACGACCAACCTTTTCTTGAGCCTCATATTTCTTCTAATGATCTGACTATTTTTTCAAAAGTCAGGTCTTCCAGGTTTGTGGGATACGCCATGGTGGAGACTTTCATTATCGCTTTGCATCCAACTGTAGCCAAAAAGAAATCCGTAATTTCATTTTCTCCTCCTTTTTCCTTGTTGTCTTTTAGCTTTTTAGTTCTTTCTTGCGCAGCAAAACATTACAGCCACGTATCGACAAAATTGGAATCCTCGAGAGACAATTAATATCCTCTCGGCGACACCATTGTAGTGATGTGAAAGATAAGCACTGGTTAGTGGCTAATGAAGCTTCCTCAACCAGTTATTCTTAGTGAGAGATTTATATTTGCTCTCTCTTGCACTTATGCTAATTAGGCATATTAATTTGTGTGTAACACTACAACAATAAATGAAAAAAAAATTGTAAATACACAATACTTACTTGTGCTGGATAATAATCTAAAAAATGCATACAAAAGAGTGTACTATTAGTAATTCGTTAACAATAAAGAAAAAATTAAAGAAATAGGAGTAATCAAGTAGATAAAACAAAACTAATTTTTTTAAGAGGAGGAGATAAAATATGCGAATATGTTATGAATGCTCTTTTTTTCCTTCTTTCTTGAAGAAGAAAACCCCTTCAAATTTTCCTGCATTTCTTCTTTCTTTAAATTCATGAAAACATGACTTTGTAGAGAAGGGGAAAATTTCATATTTTGGTTTGGCGCGCAATTTAATTCGACACTTAATTTCAACCAATCAGGATGACTTATCCTATTCACCCCGGACCTTTCATTTCCGGTCAACAAATCGGGTAAGCTGCCAAACCCACGCTCTTTGGCTAAAGAACGCCGACCAGTGCAGACGTCACATTGGCCGTTCTTCAATAGCGATGCTTTTTTAGCTGGACAACGCCGCCCAGTGCAGACATCTCACTGCGGCTCTAAAATAGCAGCAGCAGCAACATGGATACACGAGGGAACCCATCTAATTTATGAATTCCTTACAAGGAATCCCAGTTGAATATAAATTAGATGCATTCAACATGCCTCGCACAGGCACAACTTTATGTCACCCCAAAATTGGCTATGTCGATCTGAGCGTAATCCCGCTCTCGACACGCTAGCTCTCAATTCACCTCTGGGCCACCTTAATGGATATAACGCCTACTCTCCCCAAATACCAGACACGAAACTCACGGTGACATCCAAAGTTCAATTCCTACAACTGCAATATGTCTTTCGTCAAAATGCAACGAACACAATCCCTCACACGTCCGACGACACATGCTGCCATCTCAACCTTATCAACATCTCATAACGCCATTCCGTCTCAATACTCACAACCTTTCACGAGTCTTGCAGCACCAAAAGCCAACCCAATATTCCATGCTGCAAATAAAAACCTATTCACAAAAACCCATTTCGACTCTCGCCATCTTACTTCTTCATCGTCCTCCTTTTATTACCCACACACTTAGCGAGGAAACAACACAACGTAAACACACATTCGTTACAACCACCTATCCTCGCTAACAAAAAAACTTCCCTCTCGCTAACAACAAAAACTCAGGCCAAAAACCCGCTAAAACTTGAACAAAACTCTTGATAAAAAGTTTGCAAACTTTCCTGAATAAGTTCTTTCTTCTTTCCTTTCACTAGGCAGACTTCAGCAATCAGTCACTGGTTGACACAAAATTTGAATCTGGGGTTTTATGCTTCTCCAAACCTCAGGAATTTACCTAAAAGGCTACTCTTTTCAAAACTAAAGGAATACATTTTCCTTCAACGAAATGTAACAAAATTACAACTTCGAAAAGATTTTCTTCAGAAAAAGTTCTGCTAAAATGAGAAACATTTCTCTAAATAGAGAAAAAAAATGATGAATGCGGTTCAAAACCTCAGAAACCCCACTGCTTCTCCAAAATCAGAAATTATTCTTTTGAACTGAAGTACAGCTAAAAGAAACCGAGAATCAAACTGAAGCATATAATAAATATATATCAATATCCTTATCCTCCCGGTTGAAATTAAGTTGTAGCCAATCTGATTGGCTGATGTCTAGCTAACCAGACTGCTAGGAAATCTCTTCCTATCTCCCTTTTCCAAAATCTTAAAAAAGATTTTAACACAGAGAGGAATAAATAGTGTCCCACTCATATACAAATTTAAAACAAATTCAAGAAATAAAAAAAATGTCAGCTAAAGATGGAAAAGTTTTAAATTTCTTCTTAGATAAAATTTTGAATCGTGTCCAAAAATTTTTTCCCCCATTTACTTTTGTTTATATTTTATTTGCATTGCATGTTTGGAAAAATGTTGGTTTTGGAGTGATTTTTTTCCTTTCTTGTAATTTATAATTTTATATCAAAATACATCACCTGTGTAACTTTAAAATATATGTAAGCATTAGAAATATATTGAATAAGTGTAGAGAAGAGGAAAATCTCGTATTTTGTTTTGGCGCGCTATTTAATTCAACACTGAATTTTACCCAATCAGGATGACATATCCTATTCAGCCCGGACCTTCACTTCCGGCTAGCAAAACGGGTGAGCAGCCAAAACACACTCTCTTCGGCTGGAGGCGGCGACCAGAACGGACGTGTCTCTGGTCGCCCCTGCTTAGCGATGCCTTATAGCTAAACAAGCCACCCGGTGTGGACATATCACCGGGGCTTTAACCCTAGCAGCAGCAACATGGACATTCAACGAGGGAACCTTCTAATTTATGGGTTCTTTGCGTCTAATATTTTAGACCAAGGAATCCCAGTTGAATAAGAATTAGATACGTTCAACATGCCTTCCACAAGCACCACAGAAATTTACTATGTCGATTCGAGCGCCACTCCGCTCTCGACAAGTTCCCTTTTCACCTCTGGTCCACTGTAATGGAGACAACGCACGCCTCTCCCCGAAACACCAGACACACGAAGCTACACGGTGGCCTTGAATACTTCCCTCACACGTCCAACGACACGCTGCCATTTCCAACATCCCGCTAAGCCATTTCGTCTCAAACATCCAGCAACCTAAACACCACGAGTCTTGCAGCGCCAAGAACAAACCTCCTCAAAGCTGCAAATAAAGAACTTTCGTTATTGTGTGTTGTTAAAGAAAAGTCTCGCAATTCATTTCTGTGCTTTAAAAATAGTGTTAGGGAAATAAATAATTCCCTCCAAACACGCTATATAAGCATTTTGCAAATCTCAGAATACGTTTTTCCAGTAAAAAATATATTTATTGCTGATTAAATAGGCAAGTAATAAGAATGTTATGGTCCAAATCATTATTTTACAATCTTTTATAAACATTACTTTTACTTGTAGCATGAGTAGAGCTATTTACTAAGCTTAGCTTAGTCTGGCAAAAGCCCAAAATATCGAGTTCTCACTGAAGATGGAGCTTACTCTTTATGCAAAACTAAATATTGTTCCACAGTAGATAGCCAAATGGTTATTTACGAAATTTAGCTTCTTTTTTTTTTTTTTTTTTTGAATATGTAAATGCGACAGTTAATAACAGATCGAATGCCATTTAAAAGGATTAATTTTTATATTTATAAAAAAACGAATCCTTTCACTGAAAATAAAACAGCACTTCGAAAAAAAAAAAAGAAAGGAAAAACTAAAATACAATTATACCTCGTGCGTACAACTAAAAACTATTTATTACCAAGTAAATAAAAATAAATAAAAAGGAGTTACAAAGTTTTGAAGAAAAACATTAGTTGCTAAAATTAATTGCTATTCTAGCGACCAGTAAAAAAAAACAAAAAAACAAAAAAAAAACAAACCCTGAATCAAGTAACAATGATACAAATTGTTTTGAAAAATACTTGGCCACTCACAAATTACAAGGAACTGATATGTGTTCAACAAACAAAATGCTGTAACTCAAAAAAGCGGTGTTGTATGAATGGAAAAAAGATTTGGAAGAGTCCCTTAAATGAAAAACATCTTTTGGGAAAACCTGTTCACTTTTCCGTCAAGAACACAGCGATTAATGGGGGTTCATGCAGGAATTCTTTCAGCACTTGTATAGGACAACATGTTCTGAGTTAAGACAGCACAAATTCTCCGATATAGGCCACAGAATATTTTTCTAAGAAGAATACAGTACAGCAGGGTAGTTCTGTTCGACACCTAGTGGTTAAAGTCAAGACAGCTCAAATACACAGATATAGGCACTAACATATTTCTCTCAAAGAGGTCCAGCACAGGGGGATTTACTCCCTGTTCATTATTTTCATTTGATTGTCGGGAACAGCAAGGTTTAAAAAGAATCACATCCAGCGAAAATTCACAGGACTACTAAAAAACGTCTTCTCTTTGCCGTGGCTTGAGCCGAATAAGGGTTATACTCTCTGCAGACGACGTCGGTGCCAAAAAGTCCTGTCATTTTCTTACGGCAGTGACAACCATAAAAGTCCCTTCAAAGAAGATGTTCCCATTACAATAAAATAATTCCAATACATTGGTTAATTTTAACGTCAGACTGTTACTGTCCCTTTGGAGGTATAAAAGCGAGTGGCCCGGGTCAATCAGCCTCCTTTTCTTTTCTTTTTATCCAGCACCGCCTGGCTGCTGGGTGGGGGACACTCTTCGGCCGGCCGTGTTCGTAGGTGCACGAATCAGGTCGGGTGTGTCTTGGTCACAGTGGCAGTCGGTCGAGGACGTCCCATATGGGTCCGGGAAACCAGCATTTATGTCATGCACACTAAGACTGGCGCTCTTCTTCCACTCCTTGGAAGGGCTAGGTTTATCACCTGATGCGCCCCTTTTTAAGGAATGCCGACGGGGTCCGAAAGATTTTTGAGAATACCGGGCGTGTCTGAGCTGTCCTGCGCTCGGACCCTCCTAAAAAGGCTTTTTGCCTCACTCACACGTTCAAGGAGCACGCGACAAATACCTTTTCATTTCTTTTTATGAGTCAGTTTGGTTTTTGTCTGGAAGCAGTCTGGAATGCGTCTAGTTCGCTAGGCAGCGTTTCAACCATTCAGCCGTTGGACGTTGAGCTGGGTCAAAAATCTAGAGATGTTTTCCGTTAGAATCCTCCATTCCAAAGAAACGGAGTTAAAAGTTGTTGAGAAACCAAGTGTGGGTATTCTCTCCACGGAAAAAAAAGGTTGCATTCTGTGGCTTACTCTGAGAGAATAGTGTGGGGTTTAAAGGTATTTTAAGGATGTCAGTGGCTAAGGGCAAGACTGTGTTGCCGTAAGATATCTGACTCCATATTTTAGTTATATTATTTTACCCCACGTTGACTGGCTGGCGGAATGCCTTGCCCAAAGAAGGCCCAAAAGAAATATACAAAAAGAAAAGATAGAAACAGATAAGAGACGAAAAACATTTCTTCCATACTTTCCTTTATTTACTTGGTGAATGGACTAACCAACGCTACGTCCCAAGACATAGCGTGGTGCCCAAAACACCAGACAGTAAAATCGGTGTTGTCGGTTCGACGTCACTACCCGAAAAAGAGGTCGGTTCACAGAAAACCTGAGTATTTATCTCTCTACACCGGCTCCAAATTCGCCACTCCAAAATCCTTCTAATTTTGGCGCGACCGCTTCCCATTGACTACTTTACTTTTTATTATTTTCTTTTTTTCTGATTTTTAACCGGATGGATGCGTGGCGACGCGTTTATACATTTTGTATCTGGCAGCCGACGAGTCAATATCCGGTTGGAAGTTTTACTGTTAATTCCTAAATCCCCACAGTAGGTTTCGGGCGACATTTTGGAGAAGAAGGACAGTAGAAGAAATTCAACACGAAATTAGAATCCCTCTGAGGACCAGCTTACAGAATTGTCAAGACAAGCCACAGAGAAAAGGAAATATTCAACACCAGATTTGGAGTTTTTTTCCCGGCAGTAAAGAAACGATCTGTAGTTTGAAATGAACCAGAAAAGAAAAAAGAAAAGAATTTTCAATTTGAATACTAAGTGTGGCTATTTCGTTGATTAACTGTTTCACATTACTTCTTGCCTCCTTAATGGTGATTAAGTCTTTTACGAGTTTCAATTCTGCACTTCATATACTTTATTTCATGATATTTTATTCTATTTTATTATTTTTATTTTATGTTTATTTCTTGTGTTAAAATAAAGGCTGAGTGTATAACTCTACTTTCATAGAGAAATATATGCAATTGTGGTCATAAAATTGTTTTGTAAAATTTATATCTTAGGGAGTAAATTATAGTGGGAAAAAAGTTGTTTTGTCTCTAGAAAAATTGTTGTTACTTTTTTTTTTTTAGGTTAATGGCAGAGTAACTACTCCCCTTCCCTTGTTTCTATGCCCTATTTTTCTATCTTTCTTTCTCTCACCTCCCTAACTTCACCTCAGCTCACTGCTATCCCAGTTTATTACTATAGTCAAGGCTAAGTAAACATCCACTACCTTATTTTTGGTATCCATGTGTCACATGCTCATGATAATTTGGTAAATATTACACATGATACTAATTTTTCATATGTTAAATTTTTAAAGCTTAGTCTGACACAAGGCCAATGTAGTAGAACATCTTGTGAGGATCAAACTTGCTATACTAACCAAATGGTCGATAAAAAAGATTGCTACCCATAATGGTCTTATTAGGGGCCAGTGAAACAATGAATAAGAATAAAAAAAATTTCCTAAATCAAATGAAAAACATCTCTATTAGGTGTGTGTGTGAATATATATATATATATATAGACAGAGAGAGAGAGAGATGAAACCCTGTCAATCATTATTATCAATAATTTTGACTAGGATTATCTTTCACCTTCATGTAACATATCCTGGTGGAGCAACTTCTCTCCAGGCTTGACCATAACTTAATTCCTTCATCTAGTTTGATTACTTTGGCCATGAGTATATGGCCGTTGTAGGTCATTTTGACCCCTTCTACTTTGACAAGTGCCTCCATCATGGAAGTAATGTATCCAGTAATGCTGTGTTAGTACTGCCATATAACGCATCATACTGGTTTATGTGATACCATTAACAGAGAAAAGCCTTTAAACCAACCTCAATTCCTGATCAAGACGCTTCATGAATATATGCTTCCAAAAAAAAAAAGAATGATGCTATTGCCAGATATTTTTTAATTATTTTTTTGTTAGTTTTTATTATATGATCAGTTGTAAATGAAGATAAGGAAATTCTTCAATCACAAAGCACATCAATACTACAAATATAAAAGTATTGAAATTAAATACTTGAAGAACAATTTTTGTCTGTCAATCAAAGATTGATGACCTCAAAATGTATCAGTTGAAGATTCCTTTATCCTCTATCTAAAAATATAATTATAAACATATATAAAAATATAATTATAAACATATATAAAAATATAATTATAAACATATATATCTCATTATGCTTATGTGACAATTACTTATTAACTGTTGCTTTTTTTTGTTGGGGATTATTGTTTGAGAAGTGTTGTTTTCTTTCCATAATGAATATAAAAGTAATGATACAATTCAATAATTTTTTTTACTGGAGCAAAAATAAATAGAAAAGAGAATAAGATGCAAAAAGAATGACTGTAGCTGTAGAGTGGCTGGAAGTTTTATTAGAGAGGACATTTTGGTGTGGTGACACTGCTGACTGGTAGACCTCCACATTTGCATAGACAGACCCACATGTAGCTATACTGGGTGACTATAATTTACATTTTATGGTCACTTTCGGACTAATGTCCTTATTGACTATATCAGATAAAACTAAGCATTAACCACTACATACATGGGATTTGTGATCAATACATGTAAAAAGACTGAGATAGATACACACATGCATGTATATATACTGAGATAAATTGATATTGAAAGACTGATGTGGATATGAAAAGATTAGAAGAAATAGATATGAACAGCAACAAATAATTTCTAAAATTCATTATCTGCTTGTTTGTTTCAAGGCTTGAAATTTAAATTATCATCTCAAGCAAACCATGAAATTTAATAAAATATGACAGTCATAAGCAAAAATGCTCTAGAAACAATTATACTTGTGAATATCTTGATAATAAATAGTAAGTAAAGTTGGCGACCTTAGTCGACAGGGACTTGAAGGCTCCCTTTTCAATAGCTACTACATCGAGATGTAGGGGAGGGCACTATCTTTTTCCTTGGATTGTTCCACTTTACCCTTGATCCTAACTTTATAATGCTGAGTGCTAAGCAAGGCAGCATCAAGTACTATTTTTTGAGTTTTTGGTATGACTTGTCCTGGGATTGAACCCTGGTCTCTTAGACTATTGGTAAACACTCTACTCATTAGGCCATGACCCTGAAAGTTTAAAGTTTTCTTTATTTGAACAGTTCATAGCTTTTATTTATTGACCTATGTAAGCGATAAGAATTTCTTTTATAGGCATCAGAACATTTACCAAAAACTTTTGCAAAATTTTCTGATACTGTGAAAATTTGCCCAAACTCTCAGAAGACTATGTGAAGTTGAAGAATTGGTAAAGTGTTTGTAAATTTGGCAAACTAAGGAATCTTTCTTAATTAACTAAAAAAGGTAATATTAATGTACATTTAGGCAACCTCTCCTTTAAGCATACTTAGTTAAATATCATCATTATGATGTCATGCTGCCAGCACAGATCTCCCTGCCTCTCTCTTGATACCCATTTCTATCATCCATCACACCCAGGAGGTCCTCCGGGGTACATCCTGTATCGGCACAGAGCTATTGTAAATTGGTTCTCGCTGGACGTCTTGCCTTTCCTCGTCCATGTGAAGGGGTCCAATGGAGTATATGTCTTATAAGTTTGTCTTTACTTCTCAAACGGTGTAATACATGTCTGATTCATCTAACTTTGATAGTTTTCATGATGGGTGGTAGATGGCCATACAGCTGGTGTTTTGTGGGTGTGATGCCTCTTGGACTTGTTCATTGTTGTGTAATTGCCATCAAGCTTTTTCTTTGTATGTTTAGTTAGCATTCATATAGTGCATCCATATAGCAGTATTGATACAACCGCTTCTTGGAAAAACTGTGTTTTATTTTATCGGTCAGGTCTGACTTCCATATGACCAATAGCCAATCAATAGCTGTCCATGCCTTTGCTAGTCGCATTTTGATGTCTTTCTTGGTTGATGTGACACTGCTTCTGAGGTAGTTGAACTTGTCCACTAGTTTCAAAGGCCCACCCTTTAATGTGGAGATGTCACCTCTTTGATTGAAGCACATGTATTCTGTCTTGTCTGCCTTCACATGGAGGCCTATGCCACCAGCTGCTTGTTCCAGATTATGTAGCAGGGATTCGTTGTGTTTGCCAGAAGCACTATGTCATCGGTGTAGTCCATGTCCATAATTATTTGTGTGGGATATCTGCTTCTTTCCTTTGTCAGCTTGAAACCATTTTCTTTCATTAAATCTATAGACGTTCTAAGCACGTCGTCTAGGCAGAAGATAAATAGGTATGGGGCTAATGTGTCTCCTTGTAGCACACCTGCTACAATGTTAAAGTATTCTGTGTCTCCATCTGAGGAGCGGACTTTTACTTTCATGTTTTTATATAGCATCCTTATGACTGCGACAGTTTATTTGGGGAGGCCATAGGCGAGAAGTATTTGCTCCATCTTCCCTCTGTGTTTGGAGTTAGATGCCTTGGAGAAGTCAACAAATAATATCGTTGCCTCAAGGTTTTTTAATCTGAAAAGTTTGCAGTATCATATTAATAAAAAACATCTTTTTTTATTTTAAACAACTGTGACATAAAATAAATACATGACAATTAGCCATAGCCTGGATGATTTAATACAAATACTGTGTTCTAATGAGCTGGAACATTCTTTTACAATCATCTGAGGATACATATAAACTATTAAACTTTAACTCTTGATTGTATGTAATTTTATAAATACAAAGTTGGCCTTCATAAAAAGAATTGAAAAAAAAAACTGCATTGAACCATATTGTGGTGATAACAGAAACACATGAAGATAACTAGATAAAGCATTGTCAAATTCTTATTCCAAATGACTTTAGCATCAAACTAAACAATCCTCAAAACATTTGAGGTGTCACATAAACTGTTAAATAAACAAATGGCTAACCAAGCTGTCATAACTAATTAAAAACATTCTGCTCATGTTTACAATATATCTCCCAAATGGAGTGTTCAGTGCCAGGTGTCCTATGATTGCAGAAATTATGGTGATAAGACAAATATATTTCCTGGTGGTTATTTATTTTTTCATTTGTTCTCAACTGGTTTCAACTTTGGGTCATCACCAAAAAAAGGATATTAAAAGACTACCTTTTTAGCAGCTCCTGTTTTACCCATTCTTGTTATAAACTTGCTGAGTGAGCAACCTGCAAACCTTCAACAAAACACTTTTATTGACTCAAATAAGGTTTGCCAGTCCTGGTTTCAGTATTGTTCTACCAACTCCTAGTATTTGGTGAGCTTCTTCTGGGTATATCTTCAAGGTCACTGTTAATTTAGACATGATCACCTGCTTGGTTGCATCTGAAATGTCTGGTTGGAGGGTTTTGTGTATCATGTGATCAGGAAATTTTAATTGTTTTCCAAGATGCTCAGCTGAGGAAATGAAGCATACTCTTATATGGTATAAAAGAAAACAGGAAAATGATAATAAATTTTCCAGCTCTTATTTCCTTGTTAGTATGTTGAAATTTTTAAAATGTTTTGTCAGTTAAACAATGGTGCTGTTAAATTGGGGCACATTTCTTAATATTTAACTTAATTTCTTCATTTTGTTTACATTGTTATTGCTCAACTCATTTGTCAATTGCTAAAGTATACATTGTGGAATCCCAATAAAGAGGTGTCTGCATCCAGTTTCCTGTTCAGGAGATATGGAGTGGTGTCTACTTACCCCTTTGTTGTCATCTGTAGTACTAGTTAGGATTCTATCTATGGAGGAGAAGTCTCCGTGGAGTAACGGCTAAAGAGCTGTCCTACAGCCTTAAAATAAGCAAGTTCAACATCCAGTTGTGCTATTACATTTACTTTTGGACTAATACCCTTCAGGAAGGTATGAATTTCTTTATTCTCCCAGCTTAAATAGTATCACTGTTGTTCTTCAAAAAAAGATGACTTTGACATTAAATAACCCATAAAAGTTGATATGTCATTAAACAAAGAAACCCACCCAAAACTATCTATGAATCAAATAGATCTGTTTACGATAATGTTTAAAATAATTGTGAACATTATTAGTGCATTGGCTTTTTAGTCATTGATTTTCCAAAAAAAGTATAAAGTTTTTACCTGTTTAAAATAATTGAAAAAATTCATATTTGTACTGTATATAATTGGAGATCATAATTCTTAAACTGACTTTGGAACAAAATAATCTACCAACCAACCAACCTAATAAACAAGTGACTTCTTGTTTTATGCTTTTTATTTTCATGACTGAAAAGTAGATAGGTCTAAAAATATTAGCATAATGAGCAACAATAAAACAAAGAAAATTTTTTTAGAATTGACAAAAATAAAATTGTTTCATATCAGAATTTCAGTCAACTAACTTGAAGCATTATTGTTTGGCTCAGTATATACATTGGCCTCGGTTGAACATTGACAAAAAACTTGTCAGAACCTCCTAGACACACTGATGCCAAACTTTTTTCCTGTAAAAATAGAAGTCAAAAGATCAATCTCTCTCTCTCTCTCTCTCTCTCTCTCTCTCTCTCTCTCTCTTTCTCTCTCTTTCATGCAGTTGATTTCATAAGGACCTATATGTAAAAAAATATTCTCTGCTTCCTTTTCATTGTGCCAATACATGTAGTCCTTAGTTCTTGTATCATTACTACAAACTTACAATAGGATATTGGGCAGGAAACTTGAGATTAAAAACAAACTTCACCAAGAATATCCAATAATATTTCCTTCAAACAAAACACTCAAACAAATCTTCCCACTTCACTCAATTATTCAAACAACATTCTTCTCTTGTCTGTAAATAATGTTGGAGAAAGTATTTAATTTATATTTTTGTCTGTCAAAATTTATCTATGTTGTATTGAACAACTTTTTTCACTTTTTTCTTGCATGTCAAAAAAAAACAAAAAAAAACAAATGTTATGCGTTTAACAAGGACAATGTACATCAGCAAATTTGAAAAACTTAATTGACTGGTTATTTTTTTAAATCTATAACTCAAAATCATAACATTTTTAAATCTTTTACTTCATTTTTTGAATTGATAATTCTTGAACTTTATATTCTTTTAAATGTTAAAAAACTAAATAGGCTGGTTATTTTTTTAAATCTTGGATCCTGTTCACTTTTAAACTTTATATCCTTTTAAATGTTGACAAACTTAATGAACTGGTTATTTTCTCTTTAATCTTAGACTCCTTGAATTTTAAAAATTTCGGATTTTGTTAACTTTTAAACTTTTTATTCTATTAAAATTATTTCTATACTGCTAAAGTTAGCAACTGTAAAAATCCAAATTCAAATTCTTTTTAATTTTCAGAAAATGCTTAAAGCAGAAATTTAAAGGTATTTTTCAAAATTCTGACAGCCCCAAGGTAAACAAAGGAAACAAATAAGTGAAGACTCTTTCAAAGGTTTGATTAGTTTTAGATTGTCTTTATATTTTTATTTGTTTATTTTTCTACCAAGTTTAAATAAAAAACATAGCACACACACACACACACACATACATACATAGTCCATTAACAGATAGAATAACTTTCACCAAATACAAAAAGTGAATGTGATGCAATACTTAGTGAAACAACAAATATCAAATTACTTTCACTGATGCATTCTTTTTTTCTGAGCATTTCTTGTCTTGGGAATGAATTTATTATCTTTCCTGTATTTCATTTTGTACTTGATAATAAATTTTCCTGTTCTTTGATTGTCTTTGTGAAAAATTTGCAATTTCCTAACTTGGCATGGTCTCTGGAGAAAGTGACCAAATTTCCAGTCTCAGAAAATTTAAAGATCTTTTTTATTAGTCAAACTGATTGCTGCAAAAGCAATTCTAATGGCTTATGCAAGTTGATAAGTATAAACTATAGAGGATGAAAATAAAAAAGCAATCAAATTATAGTGCCTTCTCATTAAATGTTAAGCTTCTGAAATAAGGAGCAATATCTCATCTACTGAAAACAATGTCTACATGTGCATAAGTAAATCATAGCAATTGACCAGTTAACAACCATATGGAAATCTGGTCCCTCAAATAAAATAAAACAAGATTTCTTCCAAACTGTGACCATGTCTGCATTACTCTATGGCAGCACCACTTAGACTCTAATGAAACACTGGGAGAAAAAGTCTAGATAGGAACTATGCAAGGATGTTGCATGCTTTTTTGAACAGATCCTGAAAGCAATACTCTACAAAACAACAGCTATACAGCCATTTACCTCCCATCTCACAAACTATCCAAGTAAGATGAGCTAGACATAGTAGGCATTGATGGAGAAGTAAGAATGAACTCATAAGCAACATTCTCTGATAAACTTGTGCACCTGAATACACGAGTGTTTGCTGACCAGCAAAAACCTACATTCATCAACTCTGTGTTGACAGTGAATGCCATCTAGAAGACTTGCCAAGAGTGGTGGATGGTGAGAGGGAGAGACAGAGTCAAAGGAATCTGTGCTGTCATTATACTTTGATGATGGTGATACTTTTAAATGATATGGTTTTATAAGAATCTTTGATTTAGGTTAATGTTTTGTAGTTGTTGCAATAAACCTAGGAGCATTGAGGTTATTTATTTGTTGAAATTCAAAGTCAAGTTTTTGGAATTTGATAACTTTTATTGGTGTGTGAATTAAATGGAGAAGAAGATACAAAGAGACGGAAATGTGTGTATGTGAAAGATTTTGTTATACAACTAAAATATAGATACCTAATTACTCTGCTATTGCCTTTTGGTTATGTTTGTGACACATGTCTGTAATACATGAAAACTTTTGGTATAGTCTATTGTGTAGTGTTGTATATTTAGTGTGTCCTTAGCAGAGTGTCAGACTCCTAGGAATAGATATCCTCAGATGAAAGTATATCTTGTTGTTATTACATGTAGTATGAAAGAGAGTGAACTATCTTCATGCCTTTCTTTAAGTTCTCTTTTTTTGTCTCCGATTATTCATCAGAAGAGTCTCTTGCAGACAAATGAACGTATTCCACACAGTTTGAAAAAGAAATTGATTTTAGTGTTTAATATTGAAGTGAAATTCAATGTTGCTTATAGATATTTACCTATACAACACTTCATACCTATCTATTTGCTTGTAGGGCCTACCATTGTGTCAGTGGAAATTGCCAGTATTCAAATTCAGGTAAAAATGCTGATTAACAAGGCACTTTTCATGTGTATAATTTGTAAAATGTTGATTTTCTGTGCATATATAATTGAAT
Source organism: Sepioteuthis lessoniana (assembly GCA_963585895.1). NCBI lineage: Eukaryota > Metazoa > Mollusca > Cephalopoda > Myopsida > Loliginidae > Sepioteuthis > Sepioteuthis lessoniana. The sequence continues at coordinate 104,045,829 of OY757920.1, forward strand.
TATGTATATATATATCATAGAATTATGTATATATATCATAGAATTATGTATATATATATATATATATATATATATATATATATATATATATATATATATATATATAGTTTTAAATGATACAAATTTTTAGAACCATCATAAATGGTATGGAATTTCCCATTTGATTTCTATTTAATTCAATGAATTATTTAGACCAGTATCCTCATTTTTGTGAATTTGGGGATCCAAGTTCAAACTCCAGCCCGGATAGTATACATTCACTTCATCCAAATGCTTTTGAGAAAAGCATGAACTCTCTTCCAGCAATGAGTAAATAGTGGAACAGTTGAAGCCTTTTGGCCCTGTAAAATGTAATTTATTTTGGATATTCAATAATAGATTTGCACTGGGATTGTTGCAGATGCTATGTAACTCAGTACATTTTGTGGCATGTTATTTAAAGAAAAGATAGGTACATTACCAAGAGAGATGTCATTGTTATATATTGGCATAATGAAGAAGGCATAATGACAAAATAGTATGACACTTGGTTATAAAAATATAGGTTTCTTTATTCTTTCTTTGGGTTGAAACTTCTGTAAGTGTGCAGGAGAGAGACAGAGAGAGGAGACAAAGACAGACAGACACAGACTGGAGAACTGCTATATTGACCCATATCTTCTTAGACATGTTGTGCTGTATTCAGTGCCCCACAAAGCACCGGGGCTATTGCCTCCCTCACTATGTGTAGTGCTCATCGCAGCTGTGACTCTTTGACTGACCATCTGATGTGGGTGCATGTGTATATATATAATTTCCAATGCCCTGATGTTCTGGTTGTCAACCCATGTGAGCTGCTTACACCCACACATCACTGTCTTCCTATTAACACAGCTGGAACATGATGGCTCCGTCAAAAGTCAATATGCAACATTCATGAAGAGAAAGTACTTAATATGGCAACTGAAGGATTTAATGAATTATGGGAGAGGAGATGGATACTTTCAACTAATCTCCATTACATTGAGAAATATCATAAAGGGGAAGTTATCAAAATGACACTCCAATACCTTACAGGTTATAAGAAAGGAGATGGGTGCTGCCAAGTAATCACCATTGTCTTGAGAGATGTCAAAAAGAGGAAGTACTCAACATGGCACTCCATTGATCTTATAGGTTATGAGAAAGGAGATGGTTGGTTATTTGATTGGTTGGGTTTTATGGCATATCAACCTTTGTTGGTTATTTAATGCCAAATCCATTTTTATGTAAATAATCAGTTCTACTTCAAACAATTCAGTCTAGCATGAGAACACAGTTCAATTGTCAAAAACATTTCTACTTCAAACTATTCAGCTAATACAAACAGTTATAATTCAACTAAGTACAAGTACAGATCCTATTTAGACACTGTTAAATGTCAAAATAGTTCCATGTTAAAGAATACAGTTTAGTGTAAATACAGTTTCAATGTCAAAAAACAGTTCTATTTCAAATAATTCAGTTTAGCATTAGCATGCAGTTTAAATGTAAGTACAGTTTAATTGTCAAAAACATTTCTATTTCAAGCTATTCAGTTTAGTCAAACAGTTCAGTTTAGCATAAGTATGCCGTTAATTCTATTTAACCCATAGATAGGGCCCTATCAGGTGCTACCACGCTGGTCCAGAATGGACCGGGGAGCAATGGCAATGAAGGGGTGCTCCATATTCCCTAAAGTCCCTCACCATCAGATTGTTTAGTGTCATATCCAGGACACTCATTGGGGGAGGTCTTACCCCTCTGCAGAGGTGCAGTCAGTGTATTCTATAGCCCCAGCCGACTGGGCAAGAGAAAGGAGATGGCCACTGCCAGTTAAGCCTGATTGAGAGATACAATATAGAGGAATTACTTGGTATGGTAGCCTGACAACCTAATACGTTATAGGAGACATCTATCCTCATTTCTATTTTTTCTTACTACATTTCAGTCTTTTTGGCATTTTCTTACTATCTTTATTTGTATATGATATCTGATAATCTTTTCTCTCTCAGAATCTTCTATTTATCGCCTTGTCTTCAGCTAAGCAAAATAAATATGTATTTGTTTGAGATTAGTTCCTTTGTTTGTTCATTTTTGGCAGATATATTTAAACAAAGCTGATAAAGAAAGCCAAAATTTTAATCATTGATAAAAACATCCACTATTATTTATGATTGTTGCTTTGTATTTTCAATAAATAATCTTTCAAGAAAATCAACAGAAAAAAAAAATTATAAGTGCACCGGCCACCTATCCTCTCCACCACCCACCAGAATCATAAGTGTTAACATGGGAATTTCACAAATATAGTGCATGTTGTTTTGAACAAATCCTGGAAGCAATACCCTACAAAACAGCAGCTGTATGGCCACTTATCTCCAATTTTGCATCCCATCTAAGATGAACAAGATATGGTGGGCATTGCAGAAGAAGTAATGATGAACTCATAAGTGATGTTCTCCTAAGGACTCCTACAAGTATGCACAGCAGTGTTGGCTGACCAGCAAAAATTTACATTCACTAGTTTTGTGCAGACACTGGATGCTGTTTTGAGGACCCATCAAGAGCGATAGCCAATAGGGATGGATGGGGAGGAGGTAGTAAAAAAATCTCTGTCATTAGCATGCCTTGGTAATGATGATGATGATGTTTATTTACTTCTATATTTTTAATCTTTTTATTTCTATAGTAAAATAAAACTTCTTCTAAAAATTCATTTCACTAGAACTTTTCTGTTTCTAAGTAAAAAGGTTTTGTGAGCTTTGTAAATGATATCAATCTTTTGTGAGCAAGTTTATTTGAAACCATGAAATATGAACTGTAACTTGCAGAGACAATAAATATTTGAGTGTGTGTGCATGTGTGTGTGTGTGCATGTGTGTGTGTTTTTTTGTAGAACAAAACCCATTTTTAGTTCACCAAAGTTGGATATTATTAGATAAGTCCATCAGCAAATTCTCAACAGTAGATGCCAGGTGTTATTTTTTTGTTAAGTCATAGCAATTCAAATAAATGATTCTTATATTCAAAGTTTGATATAGAGAGTATTTTTTCTATGTTTTTCAGTTACTTTTTCTTTATAAAACATTTCTTAGATTTGGTTGTATACTTTCATGTAACATTCTACTTTGTGTGTTTTCTTGCATATCTTTCTTCCCCATTTTTTTGGGATTACAAGTTCTAATTAACATCAATAAGATGTAAACAAATAAAAAAATCCTGTAATTGTTTTTCTACATCCAAAAAAGAAAAAAACTTGTGAACAGCAAATGATTATATAATTATTTTTAATGTGTCAATGATGTCAGCATCAAAAAATACTCAGCTCTATACTCGTATTTCATGCTAACTTAATGAAATTATTTTGGGTTATTTATTGCCTTAGTTATTTGAATAAATCTTCTCTTATGTTCAATTCATCTGGTTGGCCTTTTTCTTTCATAGATAGTTTTTGATTTGGAAGACAAAGATTTTTACAAGCAACTGTTGTCTATGCTAACAAAATGCAGCTATAAATAGAATGTTTCAGAAAAACTGATATTATTTCATAATCAAATAACTTGACCAATTCTTGTGCAAATGATCACAATTTTTAAATAGCATGTGCAGAAAAAAGTCAAAATTTTATGTTTAATGTTTTTTTTTCAGGTATAGGAATGCCATTCACTGGAAAATAAAAGGTTCTTAATCATTAAACATAGAGTTTTGAATTGTTTGCTTTGGTTTGGTTGTGTTTTGTGATATATCAACTTCTGTGGGTTATTTAATGTCAAATTCTCTATATAACTTTATATGATATACTTGATTTGTAAGTAAATAGTTAGTAGGTAACATTTTTAAATGAGCTATAGTTCATTTGTTTGCACACAGTTCAATGGTTTTAATTATTGTTATCCAACACTAATAATTCTAATTAATATTAATCATTTGTTTGCTCAATTTAATGGTTTTAAGTATTGCTAATTATTGTTTGCACATAATCAAATAGTTTCAAGTATTGCTATTTATGGTGGACCTGGGTGTAATGGCAAAGGAGTACAAACTAAAGGAGTACTCCAAATTCCCCCAAAGCTTCAGGATTGGAACCTCACCATGCGATAGTTTTTGTGTCATATTCAGGAATCTTGTGGAGAAAGTCTTACCCTTCTCCAAAGATGCAGTCATTTATTTTACAGTGCCAGCTGACTGGGCTTTATTTAAAGTCACAACACACCATTTTTAAAATACTTAAACCAGCTTTGTGCAGTAAATTTAATTATTGTTTCATTTCCATTCAATTCCTAAATTCTATGAGCAGCTTCAACAGCCATGAAGCTCAGGTTTGCCAAAATTTCAATACTTGTCTCTACCATGATAACATCTGAAACATAAAGTATAGCTAAGTAATATACATTCTTTTGAGCTCTGCAAATAGCCAGTAGTTGCTGGGGGCCTGATCTGGAGAATTGGGTCGGGGAAGAAGCAGTTCAAAGTGCAATTTATGTAGTTTTGCCATCATTGCAATCGATTTGTGACATTGTACATTGGCTTGGTGAAAGAGCACTTTTACTTCTTCATTTTTGGCTGTTTTTTGGCGATTTCTTCCTTCAAACACACCAATAATGCTATATAATATTTGCTATTGATGGTTTTTCCTTTCTTGAGGTAATTGATGAACAAAATACCTTGTGCATGCCAAAATACAGAGGCCAAAACCTTGCCTGCTGATGTTTGCATCTTTGGTTACTTTGGACAGCTTTCACCTGCTGCAGTCCACTCAGCTAACTGCTAACTCTGGAGTAAAGTGGTGCATTCATGTTTTGTTCATTGTCCCATGTTTACATAAAAATTCCTTTTTGTTGTGTTGAAACAGTTGCAAACAATGCTCTGAATTGTCAATGGGGTTGTTGTTTTTGATCGACTGTGAGCAAACGCAGAACCCACTTCAAACACAGCTTTCTCATTGACAAATATTCATGCAAAACGGTGAATACACTGCCTTCTGATATCTTCAACTCCTCTGCTATCTCATGCAACTTCAATTTACGATTGGCCAAAACGAGTTCATCGAGTTTTTTTATGTTTTTTGGGACAACTGCTGAATTTGGGTGAGCTGAATGTACAGTATCATTTGTGTCTGTACAACTGCATTTAAAGTCAGCATACCACCTCTTAACCCTTGTTTTTGATGGAGCAGAGTCTAAATAACACTTATCAAGCCATTGCTTTGCTTGAACAGTATTTTTTCCTATCAGAAAGCAATGCTTTATCAACACACAAAATTCAGATTTTTTCCATTGTTTTGAAAATTTGCAACTTTTGCATCACTGAAATAACTGTAATTTGTAAACTAATAATCTGACTGGGCTCAAATTCTGACACGTGTCATTTGAAGGTTAGTACTTTATAAAAATCATATGGATTTTTATTTGTAGTGCCATCTATGTGTCAGGCCTAGGATTTATTGAGTGATGTGTTATATATATATATATATATATATATATATATTTCACCAAGTTGAAATAAAAGTAAAGGAAAAGATAGACAAATTCTTGGATATTGACTGAGAGCTAAAAAAGAGCCATGGAACATGAAAGTGACCAATTGTAGTAGGTGCCCTTGAAATAATCTCCAAAAACCTGGAATAATCTCCAAAGGGAATAAGAGATTGGAGGAAGAATCAAGACCCCTCAGACCACAGCCCTATTAAAATCAGTTAGAATACTTAGAAGAGTCCTGGAAACCCAAGGAGACTTGCTGTCATTCAGACTTCAGTAAAAAACCACCAGTTAGTGCTGGTGAGAAAAACTTGAAAGGCATAAAATATTAATACAAACAGTTGGAACCTTCAGCTAAGAAATAGGCACAGAATTCGGAATTGAGAATAGAGCAATAATTTTAATGAATAAAGGAAACAGAGAAATAATAGATGGAATAGGAACTACTCCATCAAGAAAACATCAAAGTACGTTGAAAGCTACAAATGTCTGGGAATATAAGAAGTAGATACAATCAAACAAAAGAAATAAAAAAATCAGCAAAGATAACTCCAGAAAGAGAAGGAAACTCCTCGAAACTAAACACTGCAGCAGGAACTTGATTGAAGGAATAGATAACTGAGTAGTCTCCCTTAAAAGATACTTTGTGCTCCTCTTGAAATGAACGAGAAATATAAAACAGAGAACAAGAAAATTGACAAAGATGATGCTCAAAGCTTTACATCTAAGAGATTATGCGGACAGTCTATGTGCACAAAGAAAAGAAGGATGAAGAAGACTCATGAACATTGAGGACTGTATGGATGTATTAATACAGGAACTTGAAGAATATACAAATGAAAAAATGAGAATTATTACCACAGGCATTTATAGTAACAATAAAAATATCACAACAAAAAGGAAAACAGGAATTATCAAATTAAGAAAACAAAAAAATGGGAAGAAAAACAACAATATAGATTTTCTTCTTGACATCAACTGTAAAATATTTTTGGAAGAATGACTTGTTTGCTGAGAGAAGACCAATGGTTTGCTATTCTAACTACAGAGTAGCAGATTGTTAAGTACTTTTTGGTTCTAACACCGAGAAGCTTGCAGGAAGGAAGGCTGCTGTTCTTATTGGCATCAGATTGGCCGCAATAGTGGACTTTCTGCTGCTATTGTTGTGGGGGAAGAGTCAAGGGTTCCAATTTTTGGAATGGGAGCAGGAAAGTAAAATTTTCTTCTCTTTTCCTGTATAACCTATTGTAGGGTAAAGATGTACTGGAGATAGCTTGTGGCAGAAGATTTTTTGAATGGTCGAGCATAGAAACAGGTAATTTCTGAGAGATGCAGGTGGAGATTTTTTGAGTTGAAACTCACTTTTATGGTCAAGCAGAGAGACAGGTGAGTCTCTGAGATGTGCTGACTAGAAGTTGCCAATTTGTTTCTTAGCTAACAAACTGAAATAATTCAGGTGTAAATGACCTATAGATTCCGAACAGAAAGAAAGAAAGAAAGAAAAAAAGACAAGAAAGGAAAGAAAGAAAAGAGTAAACTCTCGCCACAGACAACAAGAAAGGAAAGAAAAGAAACAAAAGAGTAAAGAAACAAAAGAAAGAAGAACAAAACGACAACTAAACTACAAACTTTCCCCTCAAACAAAGGAAGAAAAAGAAAGAAAGAAAAAAGATAAGCGTAAAGAAACTTAAGAAAAGCAGAAGAAGTTGACAACTAAATAAAAAAACTTTCCTCACAGACCAAATTAGAAGTTTTTGGCTTTCTCCTACTTGGATAAGAAAAAGGGAACTAGTTTCAGCTGCTTAAAGGGAAGTAAGATACATGTAATTTTAGATACTATTATTAATGTTACCTTAGTTTTATATTTTGTTAATGAATGTAAGACATATTTTTTTGCTTATGTTTTTAATGTTACTTTGATTTTATGTTTTGTTAATGAATTAATTCTTGCATAGGGACTAATATGCAACCCATAAGCTTGTGGGGGTTGTATGTAATTTGGTTATTACAGTAGATGTGCGTCCGTACTTTACGGGTATTGCTCTCTAAATTATTTCCACCTCAAATACAACACAAAACTTTACAATCATGTGAAAGAAATGGAATAGAACACAACGAACATTAAACAACAAACAATTTCATATGCATATAACAGAATATGAAAACAAATAAAATACATGATGTGTAAATGGCCTTTTGGAAAATAAAGTTTGGCAAGAAGAAAATAAATTTGTTTAAAGATGTGTGTATGTTAACGGAGTCCGTAAATAAGTCGTTCTTACTTACATTAAGTTCATATAAGGTTTTATGATCGTGGCGACAGTGTGTCGCGTTGATGAAAGAAAGTTTGTCGGATTTTTCTTTTGAATGTGATTCGCGGCCATCTGAAGCTAGGTCATGAACTTTAGTTGAGGAAGGAAAGGAATTTGCCGGACACAGTATCGGCTACTGCTTTACTGGCTTAGCGGCTTGTCTTTTAGTCTTAGTGTATGGCTCCCTAACTCAGTGTTATTTATACTGTAATAGTGGATCAATGAATCGTCCTAAAATTCTGGTGCGTAGACATTTATTGACCAATCAGATTTGTATTTTACTATTTTATTTTTGAGCCTAAATATTTTCTGTTAGTTGACTTCCGATCCTATTTTTCTAGAATGTTCTATTCTATGTTTTTAGCTGATTGGTTGATAAATATGAAAATGTAACTTAAATGCTAATGCGGTTTTGATCCTAAATTTCTAGAATGTTCTATAGTATGTTTTTATTGCTTATTTTAAGACGAGAAAAAATGTGTATCCCATAAGCTGTAGTTTGTTTTTGTCCACTTTATAGAATAAAGTATTTGTAACTTGTGTAATAGGTGTCTCGTTTGTTTTTACCTTCAACTTGTTTTTAGCATTGGGACCTTTACGTCCAGTATTTTTGTTTTTGTTTTGTTAATTTGTTTTAAAGTTAGTTTTTGGTAACAACTCTAAAAATTTCGACACATGTGGATTTTGCTATTCCAGAATAAAAAATAAAAAAGTTCAAAGTTGGACAAATACCTAGAATTTGCTGGAAAGCTGAAAAAGTTGTGGAACATAAAGTTGACTGTGACACCAATTGTAGTCTGCAACCCAGATCATAGCACTATTAAAATCACCTAAGATACTTAGAGGAGTCCTGGAGACCTGAAGAGACTTTCTGTCACTCAGACTTCAGTGAAAAACTCACAAGGAGTATCATGATCAAGTGTAGTTTTGGAGTGATAGAGATGAAATAATCAACTACATAGTAAGTGAATGCAGTAGATTAGGAATACAAGGGCTGGCATAACTAGATGGAGAAGATGATCAACTAGAAACTGTGCAAATGACTAAAGTTTGACCTTACAAACTAATGCTATATTCACTGACCAAAATCTCTCCTGGAGAATGAGGCACACAAAATTCTCTGATATTTTAAGATAATAATCCCAGTAGACTGGACTTTGTGTTAGTAAACAAGAAAAAAAAAAGAGCTTGTCAGCTTGTGGATTTTACTGTTTCAATTGGCCACAGTGAAAGCAAAGGAAAATGAAAAGCTGAGAAAATATCTAGACTTAAAAAGAGAGTTACAAGAGCAATATAGAACATAGTGATTCCAATAATAATAGCAGGAGTCCTTAGAACAATCCTAAAAGGCTTGGAAAAGAGACTGGAGGAAGTGGAGATTGGTGGATGGATTGAAACAGTCCTGATTGCATCACTATTGAGATCAACTTGAGTACTGAGAAAAGTCCTGGAGAGCTGAGGAAACTTGCTGTCATTCAGTCCCCCAGTTACTACTGCTGGTTTGTAAAAACTCACCAAGAAAAAAAAAATCAAAAATCAAAATATTAATTGAGGGGATCTCTTCATTTTTAAAATATTTATTGTATTGGTGTACTTGATGGTAGTGAGGATATTCAGTCAAGTCCCTATACACCAAGGACTAATTAGTATATCTGTAATATTCTAAAACAGAATATAATGGAAGGAAAGACAAGTGCATGTGTACACATAAGAATATTCATCTTTTTATACACAGAATATACATACGAATTATATTACGAACAAAGAATGCATAAATGTGTTCCAACAGGTAGAAATATTCTCATATTGTTCTACTAAAAGGAATTCTGTTGAAGAAATACAAAAATGGGAAAAAAGCTTTCCGAATGAGTCAAAGTATAATAGCCACATGGCTTTACCATTCCTGTTTGAAGAACAAAGGCAAAAGAGGTCGAGAATGCTTTCTGACATTGTCATGGGACATACCAAGAGACACCCAACGAAGACACTCGTTCCTTCAGGGAGATAATTATCGTCTCCCTTCAATGGTAAAAAGTAAGTGACGTCATGAAGTTATAGTATTTTGTGTTCTGCATTTTCAAAACAAGTGTTCAGGTATAGTCAGTGGAGCTTGGGAGCAACAGTCGAATTTTTTACCAATGTAAGCTTTAGAAATCATATTTCCAGAAGCAATGCGATGATATTTTCACCATTGTTTCCAGTGATAACTTTTTATGTTAGAAGATTAGTTATTATTCGCTTGAGTATTTTTCAAAATAATCACTTATTCTGGAACGTGATAAAACTACGAAATAGTAACTACCTACAACCCTTTGTAAGTGCAGTGTGATCTGCAGGTTTTTATGGTTGGCTTCGTCTGGTATTCCTATTTTTTAATAAATAAAAACTGATTTCTTTCTTTCCTACATTAAAAGAAAAATAAAACAACTCAGCTTGCTTATATTTATTTTTTTATTCTGATCAAAAATTCCATTATAGTGAAATATATTTGTCAGGTGTGTTTCTTTCCGACACATCACTTCGTGCTTCGACATGTCAACAACAATTCATCACATAAAACTAATTTATATCCAACAAAGCCATCACGCATCTGAATATTCGCATTGCAAACACACAAAAATAAGCAGTAGGAACAATAAAAGTTATAAATTCTAAAAAAATAATTTTAAAATGCATTTGATATTACCAAAAGTATTTAATTCGTGAGTATGAGTGATTAAATTTTGTACGAAACTATTATACTAGCTTCAGCCCGAAGCAGTCGCTTAGTAACAGATAAACTTTTAAAACATTGATAAGTCTAGACAGGTATTCTTAACGTATACTGTGTTTTTACCTGTTTCTTCTTGTTGGATTTATTTACTTTATTGGAAATATTTTGACTGAAGTCTCTAACACAGGTGAACGAATTTGTTTACTCCGCGATTATTTATCAGACGTAAGTTTTTTTTTCTTCTTAATTTTAAATACTTGAATTATAACTTTAAAAAAAAAGTTATTTGGTTTGATGGTTACTCCCGTTTCTTAAAGAATATGTTTATAATTGCTTGCTGCTAAACTCTCATTTTTTAAAAAAATTTTCTAGACAAAACTTATCGTAGTCGTCTTAATTTTTTTTTTCACTTATTAATTCAATGCCTAAAAGTTTGTGTTGTGAAGCATTTTTTTTTTTTTTAAATAGCGAGGGAATTTTGGTCTTTTTCGCTTTTCTTTTTTGACAAAATGTAATTTCATGAGGAAATCTATATTATTTTTATTCACTTCAAGCAGAAAAAAAATAATAGACTGCTATTATTGAATTTTTGTAAATTCTTACTATAAACCTTTTTTCTTTTTCTAAACAGTTTTAAATTTCATAATGCCGGTAGTCGTTTTAAAACAAGTAAATACGCGTAAGCATATTTATTTTAAACAAAAAATTATGACTTATTTTCACTTTTTGAAATTTTATGGTCGAAATTGAAATAAGTTCGGCTGTGGAATAATTATGGAAAAGATGAAAACGCTAATTGAAAATTTTTATTGGTTAAGATTTTTTTAAAACCACTTTTATTTTTGTCTGTTTGAAAATGACCTTTATTTCTTTCGAAAGTTTTTTTTGTTAAAAAAAAAAAAGTAGTTTTAAATTTAATGCATGTGAAAGTAGCTCAAAAGTCAGCGCTCATTTTACCAGATGCATATAATGCATAATTGGACTGACCCTGTTAAGTTTTACTGAATCATAGCACAAGGCCAGATGTATCAAGCACTCATCAAAACTCTAATTCAATAATAATAATTTGCCTGTCTTGCTTGTTAAGCATTACACTACGCCAAGCGACCTTTGTTCAATTGACATGTAATTCTAACACAAAACTGCCACTGGCTTTGTATTCATTTTTGTTTGGAAGTCTTATCAAAGCACAAAGAAGCGCAAAAATTACTTGAAAATTGCATTTTTCCTTTCAACCCTATGATTTATTTCTTTATTGTTTATTTTGATTATTAATTTTTCTGTAATTGAAATTCCAAAATCATTGCTCAAAACTTTTAAGTGTAAAGTCACAAATACAAATTGTTCAAGGAAAGGTTTAATAGTCATATAGAACTGACAACATTTGTTTCCAATATAGCTAACTTCGGAAACCAGATTATATGACAACTGGCCCTATTTCAAAATTGTGATGCATTTCAATGGAATAGAAAAGATGATAACTGAATAAACTGTTGGTTCAGTCACTTTCCGTCAATAACTCAAGACATCGTTCAATCTATATTGGTTCCTGAAAACCCTGTCAGCAGGACTTACAACACACAAATTGTATTGCATTCAAGGAGATAAGTCTCTCTTGAAATGGGTATCCTAGGTAGCATACTAAACTGTATCGGGTGGTAAGGCTTCAATTTTGGAGCTGTGAGAAGTATAGAATAGCGCTTAATGATCATACCTATTCTTCTATTCAGGGGTCAAATAAATTAATAAATCTATGCAAATTATTTGTCAAATTTCGGCGTTAAATGACCCATAACGAGTTGATATTTCGTTAAATAAATAACAAACCACAATTAATTTGACAACATCCACAGTCCCACCTTGCTAATTATTGCCAAAAAAACCCCTTGCCTATATTGACAATATTTATCACAATCACCAAAAGGAGTGAATGAGTTCGTAAACCAAAACTAACCATGTGAATCTGTTGATTTAATCGGAATTTCATTTTCTTTTCCAGGACTGAAAACTTTTCTTGAGTCGGCATTTTTTTTTAAATTTAAAAATTAAAGACGAAATGTTCAGAATGGCATTAAAAAAGTAAACTAACAGCGACAAAAAACTCGCTCTCAAAAATGGTCAAAATGATAAAAAATAGATTAATGGCGGCAAAACCCAAACATGCCCAAACCTGCATATATCAAAACGTTATTCTAACATTGTGATTTATTAAGCTTTTTGCTTAGATGTGGCACAAGGCCATATGAATGGAACACCCAATGAGACTCTAACTCATGAAAGTTTGCTAGTAAGTTCTAAACCATTAAATTTTATCTTTGTCGCATGTCAGATATTCAGCATGTTATTAATATTAATAGAAAAAAATCTTTATATTTATTTTCCCCATAGGCAAGGCTAGTTTTTTTATTTATTTTTTCTTTTACTTTATTAAAAAAAAACATTTTAAAATTTCTTATGGCTAAATTTTCAGTTATTGTCTAACAAAATCGATTAAATTAGCAAATAAACGCGTGTAGGTTAAAATAAGTGAAAAAATAAGTAAAGTGGGCGACCAGAAGGCTCCCTTTTCAATAGCTACCACACCACAGGTGTCGGGGAGGGCGCTACTCCTTTCCCTAAATTACTCCACTTTACCCTTGATACGTACCTTATATTGCTGAGTGTTAAGTAAGAAGGTATCAAGTACCATCTTAAAGTCTTTGGTATGGCGCGACCTGGGATTGAACCCAGGACTAATAATTCAATGGGTTAGGACTCAGTCATTCAATAAAGTTACCAATAAAAAGAAGTTGTTATATATATTTATAAGTAATATCCCGTCAGCGTCCGAAGACGGTGGGTGTGGATTATTCGCGTATAGAATATATGAGGAATTTCATATAAATCTAAGGGAGTGCTCGATGTATGGCTATTGTTATATATTTTTTCTATCCAGGTTTATATAACAAAACTCACATACAGAGCGTATCCCGTGCAATATTAAATGTTTTGTGAATATGAGACTCCAGCTTGAAAAAGTTTGGCCCAGTTTATTTTTAAAAAATGTTACTAACTGAAAGTTTTTTTTGTGAATTATAAAAAAAAATATGTACACGCAAAATTGACCAATATGAGTTTTATTTCGTTTTTCAAAATTTATCATTTATTGCCAAATATACCACTAACAATCTGACCGAAAAACACATCGTCTGGTCAAGTCTAGCAATCCTTTATTTAGCACTGATTTTGTTGGGAGAAAGTTTTGAAAGGTTTAACTCTTGAATAATTTTTCGTTTTTACAAATATCACTAGTTTCATATTTCACTCAAATTTTACAATATATCTGGATTTTCTCTATCTCTGTTAATTCTTTTTATGATAGTTTACTTATTTTCAGTTTTTTCTTTTTTAATTTGTTTCTCAGGTGTTGATTTCCCGGTAAAGTTTTTTTTACATGGTTACCTAATTGTGTTGGTTAAAATTTGTGTGCCATCCAATTTGATTTATATTTTTCTTGTTCTTCGAAATTTGTTTTAGACTTGTACAGGTGAGCATCTATTTATATTTTTGTTGAAATAGTTTACTCACACATCACTGGTTGTTTCTGTAATTATAGGTTTTCATTCAAAATAATTTAGCTATTTGATTTTTCCCAATGTATAGATTATTTGAAGCAAAGTATCGAATTCAAAGTATGAACTTTTATATAAGTATCATTTTTTTTTAATGGGAGCAAAAAGTTTTATTGAAGATTTTAAAATTCTATCCTAAGTTCCTTCGTGAATTGTTTCCGTTCAACAAAGGATGCCAGATTGGACGAGAAGCTCAGCACTAAATTTTGAATTTCACTACTTGGGTCATTTTTTATTTTATTTATTTTTTAAAATCTATCTCAGAAATAAGCTGGACTATCTATGAGAATAACAGTTGATCATTTATAAGATATGCAAATATTGGTAAATTATCCAAATATTACATTAAAAACATATATATTCAAGAATATTAATAAAACTACTAAAATTCTGTAGTGTATGCTGTGTAATAAGATATTCTGAAAGCATATCAGATAGTACAAATTTGTTACTTTTAATTATTCAGTTGACTAATTTCTCTTATTCAGATCAGGTAAGTTTCCGGTAACCCTGAAATATCCAGTAATCACAGTGAGGAGGATTATCATAGAGAAAATGTTATATCAGCAGCATTTATTTACTTGATTCAATTATTAATTAACATTTTAAATTAGATAGGATTTATTGTCAGTATTTTACTTCTTAAAATATAATCAATTAAATGTCTTCAAATAAATCAACATTAAATAAATCAAATTTCACATTTGTTTCAGACATTTTTTTCCAAGCTAAAAACTAAAATAATGACTTAATCCTTGCTTAACTTGTTAGATTTTTCTATCACTTTTCTTCAATAACTATAACCACATTGCTATATTGAAGAACTGACATTGTATTTGTTACACTTGATCAATCAATTTGAAAGTGGCCTGTGTAGAGCAAAATTTTAAATGGCAAGGATGCTTGCATGTCCGGCAACTTTTAATTTTGCCAGAAAGATTTTTTTTTCTTGGCAGAATTGTATCACCTTTTCCACAGATTGTAGTTTGTCGTTTAGCTGCGATAAATAAATGCTACGATAAATTCATGTTGTTTGAATAATACTGTTCTCGTAACTTTGTCAACAAATTGATTGAATTATTTTATCGTCTGCTTGCTTAAATTTGATTGGCTAGGCGTTATGTCGGAATATTCCAAATATTCCAGAAACGCTTGTGAAAGTTCGGCTTTATCGCGGTAACGTAGATGCATAAGTACCCAAGTTTTTACATTTTGTGAGTTTTTGACCAATTTAATTTTCTATCTTTTAAATCTAAATTTCTAAAAATGAAAATACTGTCCCTAGGTATCAGTTTGATGGCGTAGATTTAATAGCAATCCATTATATTCTCACCAACTGAAGACAGTTTTTGCTATTGAGCTCTTGTGAGAACTCTTTCTAGTTTTCCTACAGCAGATATGCTTAATGAACATAGATACACCCTCGTGTAACAGTGTAGGTGTTGATCACACTCAATTAGAATCTGACTCTGTTTTAATTTGTTACTTTTTGACTTTAATAGACATATATAAAAATTAAACAGAATAGTCAATTAGATTTTCATTTGGGCTTGTAAATTTCATGTTATTTCTTATGTAAGTTCTTTTATTGGTGTGACAAATGTCTTATAGTTGTCGATTCTTACATTTCTCTAAGCCAAAACTGGCAGTAGATATTAGCTAACCATTGATCCACCTAGGATGAGGTTACAAATAATAAATAGATACTCTTCATCAAACTTGCTATGGCATGAGACTTGGTTCCTCATACAACTTGAAAGGAAGTGTATATTTTAGAGTTTGTATGCTGGATTCATGAAATGGTAACTGATTCTAATTGATAGCCCAGCTGGTCATATATTAAATGAAAGATTGGCTACTTTTGATCTCCTTCTCTCAAGAGGACTAGGAAAGTTCATTATCGTATTTTTGAATAGTATGATTTACAAATTATTTGAAATAGTATCTGTTTTGATCATAACAGTTCAGTTTTTTATTCTATGTTCTTCATTTTAAATGTTAAGTATAAAATGAATCTTTGCTATTTGGATCTATGGATTGTTATAATTACAATGTCTACAATAAGGAAAAAATATACCCAAGATAGAAAGGATTTAAGATATCAGGAAATGCATTTATTGAAATATTGCAAATAAAATAATGAAGATAGTAGTGTGAATATTTTATGAAATCTGAGTAATAACTGTCTTATTTGACTACTTGATTATTTGACTCACACAGAGGTCATGAAAAAGTAAAAATTATTAGAAAAACAAATTAAAAAGGTGGTAGCTGTGAGCGATTAAGATCTATAAAATTAAAGACTGTGTTGACATTTGTTTGGATATTTTGTTGGAAATATTTACAAGAACAATAGAGAATAGCTGAGAAAACAATCTTTTTTAAGACAAGATTGTATATTCTTTGAATTAAGGAAACCTAGATAACACTAAACAAGCTGAGTTAAGGAATTATTCAGTGACCATTTAAGATGAATTTCAACTTACTTCCTCCTATCTATAGAAATTTTTGTATTAGAATTTTTTGAAAAATAATAGCTATGGGCTATTGATAGATTTGTTAAAAATTACTTGCTAAGAAAATGAAACTCTTAAAAACTATGCCCTTTCAAAGTTTTTTGTTCACATAGGAACTGGTTTGTTTGTTTAATTTTGAAGGTAAGATGAGCATTCAGTAATGAAAAGAAAATAATGGTACCAATCAATTTATAATACAATATTTATATAAAAGTATCATTATTTTATCAAGCAAATGGAAATCTTTTTGTTACTTTTCCTCTTTTAATGTTATAATTTTCTTCCCAGGTTTTAATTATAAGACTTAATTACGTTACTTACCACATTACTTTCAAACCTGTTAGCTATTAAATTGTAAACCTTGAAAAATTTAAGATTTGTTTTCAAATTAAAAGAAAAGAAATGAAAGTATCATGGAAACATTTAGAAATTGGATCACTATCAGTGTTTATGAATGCAGACCTCCATATTCTTGATTTTCAAATGGAACAGTTCTTTATTGTATAAGTTCATTTTAATGGTATTGCATTAATAAAATCTCATAATGTGTGTGTGTTTTTTTACGTTATGATAATAAACAAAAATTGGATTCTTTGATGCTATTAAATATGCATTGGTAATAAAGTAACAATTTTTTTTAGTGTTTCTTCAGTTCTTTTATTTTTCTTTTATTTTATCCTCTTTACTGTCTTCTAATCTTGATTGTTAAAAAGAGAAAACAAGAGATAAATAATCAGAAGAGAATAAACAAAAGGAACTTATCTGAGATGAGTCAGTTGGCTGTTAAAAGAAAGAACTTTGTTATTTTCATGGATGCATAAAGCCATTTGCATAAAATGAGCAGTATGGATTTAGTGTTGATTTTAAAGACTTGAATTTTTTTTTTTTGTCTTGCACTTTGAGACTAAATATATAGATAAACTATTCAAGAAAATGAAAGAGGAATATGATTTGAAAATCAATTTGGTGATGTGTTAATCTATTTTGATGTTTCATTCGATATGAACTTCATGAGATAATGATTTGAAAAGATTTTTCAAGTTTAGAAAAAAAATATACATCTGCTTATGAAGTTGTCATGGTAATGTAATTAAGAATATTGATTGTTATGAAATTTAAAAGAATATGTAATTGTCATACGCTCAACTTTTGAATGGTTTTCATTTTCCACTTTTAAAAAAAAATTCCTAATGATCAGCATTGTAATTAAATTTCTATGCCAACTTAATGGGTGGTTCTCTGATATTTTTCCTAAAATTGAATTTTTTCCAAATCATTATTTGAAGCTCATTAAGTATATTAATCCTTTATGTTAAAAGTCTTCTCCTAAAACATAATGAATTGTTCAAGCAAGATGTCATTTGGAAGAAGTCTCTATAGCATAGCAGTTAACGTGTTGGACTACATCGTCATAGTCAGCAAGTTCGAACTTAAGTCCTACTTTTACGTTCACTTTCAAACTGATACCCTTGCTTTTTATTCACCTAAGTTATTACAGTTGATAATATAAGGATTAAATAGCACAACTAGTGTTTTTCTTCAAGGTGGACTTTCGCATCTAAAATAACCCTTGAAGGTTGATATGCCCTTAAACAAAGAAATTAAACCTTACATAACCAGACTATAATGTACCTTTTTTTTTTTTTTTTTTTTTTTTTTAATGATCTACATAATTTGTATAAGTTTCCTCACCCACACTTATAGAATACACATTTTTTTGCCTTAAAATAATCAACCACAAAAACATAGATAAGAACATTCAAGAAATTTCGGGTCCAAATCGCATTAACATTGAAGTTACACTTTTATATTTTTCAACCAATCGGCTAAAAACACAAGATAAAATCATTCTAGAAAATTTGGCTCAGAAACTAATTAACAGAAAAATATTTAAACTCCAAAATAAATAAGTGGTTATACAAATCTGATTGGACAAGAAATGTCTGTGCACTTGAATTTTAGGACCTGCAATAAAACTTAACAAAATCCTATTTTTTTATCCACTTTAGTTCACCAAAAAAGTATAAGTAATGAATAATTTAATTAACTAAGTCATTCCACTACCAAACAGAGAGAGGCAAGGACGACAGACGACATCACACATAGGATACAGAGCAAAGAAGCATGCGGCATCCTTTTGCCAACTACTGGATTGCGACACATTGTTGCCAAAGATCATAAATCATTAGAAAATATGCACTTGTGGACTTAAGGGAACAAAAGGCCCATACTCACAGTCACACACTTATATACATGTGTATGCGTGTGTCCTCTTTAAAAAGCCTGAACCTAATTTTATTTTGTTTAACTAATTGGTTAACAGGTAGACATTTTTTCTTTCTCATTTTGTGTGTGATTATTTTCGTATGCAAATAATCAAACACTTGGACAAAATATAAAAATAAATATATGCACATCATTTTCCTCTCTGATATAAATCATCTGGAGATTGTGTGTATGGTCATAGTTTTCTGTATATTACTAAATATATTTATGTTGGTATGTGTAAAATATGTGGTTTTGTATCTCTATTTAGTGCAGATGTATTTGAAAAGCTTTCTATATTCTTTATTATGTAATGTTATATACACACACATTTTTTTTAAAAATATATATTCACACACACACATTTTTTATATATATATATATATATATATATATATATATATATATATATTTATTTGTGTGTGTGGAAGGGTTTAAGGCATGGTCAGCTATTGATTGGTTATCAGTTGTACTAAAATCAGAGCTATCCGATGAAATAAAACAATTTTTTCCCTGCAACAGTTGTGCCATACTACTATATTGATGCACCACATGGATGCTGACTAAGTATATAGAGAAACAACTTGACAGCAATTGCACAAAATGCTATGAGCTATATTGAACAAATCCTGGAAGCAACAACCACTCAGCAGCAGCTGTACGGCCACCTACTTCCCATCTCTAAAACCATTAAAATCAGACGAGCAAGACATGAGCGTGCCCTTTATTCTCCAGCCCTGTCCCACATAAGAGACGTTCTCCTATGGACCCCGTCAACAGGAATAAGCAGGTGTTGGACGTCCAGCTAGAACTTATCTACAACAGCTCCGTACAGACACAGGATGTTGTCTAGAGGAACTGCCAAAGCCAAATGTGATGGACGATAGAGATGAATGGAAAAGGAGTCATGGAAGTCCGTGCTCACGGCATGACATGATAAGGATGTGTGTGTGGGAGGATATATATGTAAATGTTTGTGTGTGTGTGTGTGTGGTATATATGTGTATCTGTGTGGGTGTATATATGTGCATGTTGGTATAATTGTGTGTGTTGGGGTATGTGTGTATATAGGTATGTAAGTGTGTAGGTATATATGCATGTGTGTGGGTATATATGTGTATTTTAGCAGCATTTCTTCATTGATACATGTTTGATTGAACATAATAGACATTTTTTTCTACATATTTTTGTTAATCCTTTCAAATTGCTGAATCGATCTTATGATATTCGGCGGGAATTGGTTGATAAATATTCCATAAGTTATTTTCCCAGTACTTTCTGCCCAACATTGGGCCATTATCAGAGGAGGATGTATTACAAAAGTGATGTAACTTTGGTATGTACATTACTATTTTGTAAGAACATGTGTTTGTACTGTTGTATTGTGTAGCATTTACTTTTCAAATTTGTTTCTATAAATAGCGTCAGTTGCTAAAGGCATTTAAGTACAGTAGCACTGGTGTCAAAATTAATTCTATTAAGTTTGGGTTGTATGTTCCTAATATGTTGTGGTTCGAGAATCTGTAGTTTTTGCTTGTTATTTTGTTGTTCTAATATTGTTTTCGGTAAGAATTTTTTGTAATTCTGCTGTTGGACATGAATGTTCTCTTTTTTTTTTTTTTTTTTTTTTTTTTTTAAAAATGCTGTGCTATGGAACTGGTATCAGAAAGGTGCATTGTGAGTCTTCTTGATAGAGTAGTAGTTGAGGTTAAACCGACATATATATATATTATTGTTTGCAGAGATAAAATCTCCTAAAGGACATTTAAATTGATATACAAGGCTCATTAAATAAGTTTCCAGACTTTCTTCGTATGGACACTTTTATTGATAGTATACACATGAAACTCTTCTTCTCTTCGAAGTAATCTCCTCCGGCTGCAATGCACTTGTTGTAACGTTCCAACAAATTCTGCAAGGCCCCGTGGAAGTCCTCTTGTGTGACCGTGTCAATGACCTTCGTCACAGCCTCTTTCATCTCCTCAATTGTCTCATAACAACAGCCTCTAAATTTTTCCTTGAGCTTAGGGAATAAACAAAACACAGGGAGCAAGGTCTGGACTATAAGGGAGGCTGAGGAACTGTCTTGATGCCCATCTTGGTCAAATAGGATGGAGTTGTGGACTGGTGCATTGTCCTTGTGGAAATGCCACTGACCTGATTTGAAGAGTGCTAGCCTCTTCCGACAGAATCTCTTGTTGAACTCCCTTAACACCTCAACATAGCATTCCTTGTTGACTGTCTGTTCAGTGGAAACCCAGTGCATGTAGATCATCCCAGTGCTGTCAAAAAAAAGGGATCATCAAAAGTTTGTGGATGGATTTGCTCTGTCTGGCCTTCTTGGGTCTGGGAGAGCCAGCATGCTTCCACTGGGAACTCTGTCTCTTGGTCTCTGGGTCATAGCAGTAGATCCAGCTTTCATCACAGGTTACCAGAGCATCAAGAACTGTGGGATTTGAATTGATCAGCTTGACCATCTCCCTGCTGTCATGACAACGTCTTTATTTCTGATCTCTGAGCACCCTTGGGACAAACTTTGTGCAAATTTTCTGCATCTTCAGTTCCTTGCAAATAATTGTGTGTACAGTTCCCACACTGACATCAAACTGTGCACTTATTGTCTCTATAGACACACGACGGTCCTTATCCATGAAATTCTTTATTTGGCCAATCAATTCTGGTGTTCTGACTTCCTTACTCCTCCTACACTTCTCATCATCCCTCACAGACTCCCTGCCTTCCTTGAATCTCTTATGCCACTCAAAAACTGATGCTCGATTCATGCAAGATGGTCGAAAAGCAGTCTGAAGCATTCCATACGTTTCTGTGGCATTTTTTCCAAGTTTAAAACAGAATTTTATTGCATATCGTTCTTCTAAAGTGTCCTGACATCCAGATTGCATTTTTGAAATTCAGCAGCTGTGACAATTAGGCTTTAGTAGGGTGTATTCCAGTTGCTGCTGTAGTTGTTCATTTGAACCTGAAATCATAAAAATTGGTCTGTCATCTCATAAGATGTATAGCAATAACATACTGAATTTTCACGAGTCTACAACAATTTTAAATGCCTGTGCAAAAAAAGTCTGAAGGCACCTTATATAAATATGTGTGTGTATGTGTATATATATATATATATATATATATATATATATATAAATGAGTGTGTGTTCATATAATAGATATGTGTGTGTATGTATGCACACATGTAAGCAAGTAATTATGTGAAGATGCTAAATGTTTTATCTCTTGCACAAGAAGGTCGTTTTGTATGGAGAAGAATTTTTTTCCTCAAGATAATCCACAATGCATCATTAACAAAATGCTATCCACAATGCATCATTAACAAAAAATGAAGACTTTTTGATTGCCCAATATGCTCTCCAGACCTTAATCTGATATAAAATTTGTTGGCATTGATTGTTGCAAAAGTTCATGAAGGAGGTTGACAGTACTCCTCTGTTTCTGAACTCAAAAATGCAATCTTAAACATATTGGAAAAAATACCTTCGGTTCAACTTCAGAAACTAGTTGATAGGATGTCTAGTCGAATTTTTGATATTATAAAAGCTAATGGCGGATGTTTAAAATATTACAAAAATTTGCCTTTATATTCTATAGTTCTGTTCATTCGTCTTATATGTATGTCAAAACAAAATTTTAAAATTAAGCATAAATGCTAATATACGTATAAAAATGAATTGAAATTTCTTCATATTTTAAATTTAATTGTCTTTATGCCTTATTTTTGATATATCTAATTTTCATAATTCAAAAATTGTAAACAATATCTTTTTCTTAATTTTTGAGGGTGGTCTTATATTTTTGTCCAGGTGTGTTTGTGTGTGTGTGTGTGTGTGTATTTACATGTCCGTTTTTGATTTGGTTGTTAATTTTGCATTTTTGCTTTCTTTGGAAGCTATTCTTTTTCTTGTGGAATGATAGCATTTCCTGTTGATATCTGGTTTCATTTGAGATTGACATATTTGCAACTTAGTCCACAGTTTCTCGTGTATTTCTTGTCCTATCTTTAAAATATTTATATGGCTGGAAAGAAAATAAATTCATTTTTCTAAATAAAAGGAAATCTAAGATTGAGACGAAACTGGCAAATATTTTTATTTTTACTTGCTATTTTGTTAACTTAATTTTACCACAAAAAGTATTTTTTGAAAACTGAAACAAAAAGATTTTTGACTTATTTCCCTTTTTTTATTATTCAAAAACTTTCTACAATATGAACGATTTCCAAGTGTCATATCTGTCATATTTTCTTCATTTTTTTTTTTGTTAATAGATTTCATATTTTATTTAATTGAAATTTTTCATAATTCATTATATAACTTCTTAACTAGGCACAGATAAATGCCCCTTTTTTTCTAGTATGAACAATTTAGGTACAGTAGAATAGGTTAACCGACCAAATATTAGCATTGCGAAATCGTTGTGGGAAATTTAAATCATCTGCTACATTTATTAAATAATCATGCACAAACAAAAGGAATGAATTAAAGGACTGGCATTATTTTTAATATAGCATTATATCCACTGAGTATTGAAAATCTTATATAAATTTTATGCTTCAATAAATATTCTTTATTAGTTTCTGTGGGATTTTACCCTTTACCATTGTACCATATTATAGAGATCAATAATATTTGAGTTTTATTTGTGTCAGATCTTAATTTTTAACACTTTCCCTAAATCAACTTGTGTAAGCTCTGACTAGTCTGATAATGATTTAGATTGTTATTAAACTGAAAAACTCCTAGCCAACCTTTTAGGATGATTTTTGTGTCTATGTTATCCACATTTTCTCAATAAAACTTACTCTCTAATTTACTTTATTCAATACAACGGAGAAACATTTTCACACATACAACTTCATACAATTGTACTTCTACCTTTTGTTTCTTTAATTCTCTTTCCTTCTAATTTATTTCTGATCATCACACTCAAAGATAAAACATTTAAATTTGTCCTTTTATATTACTTTTTAGATCATTTTTACCAATCTCCAAAACGCTTAAGGTATCTCACTAATTGGACAAGTCGTCATCTACTCTTTAAGGTAATAGGTTTTTGTGAGACGAGTCCTATGAATTCAAATTTCTGTGTGCCTTTGTTTTTTCTTTGTTGTCGTCATTCCAGTTTTCAAACTTTTTATTTCTTCTTATATCACTGTTATGCATTTTCCTCTCACTCATCAAAACTAAGTGAATACTTTCATTTAGTGTTTTTCTCAATTGTTCATTCACTAGTTGTGTTACAGACCTTTTATAGCATAATAAGCAGTATGTTTTCAACATCAAACTTCACAAGTTATTGCTTTGTTTAATCACTTAAACTTATTGCATAATCTTTTCCATAGTTTCTGCTAACAAATTGTATTTTTTGCTTATAACAACTATATCAGTTCTAATGAAAAAATAACCTTTTTCATCTCCTGTGTAAAATTTAAATTTTAGGAATTTCCCCTCTCCATACCACTGATGAGACAATCCCTTAAAAAGAAATTAGTGACATCTGCTTGTCTCATGAGATCCATTTGCCCATGCTGGAAATCTCTTCCTTCTTCATGGCAATAATATTGTCCAATGGAAGGGAAATACCTGCTTGAGCATAATTTCAAGAATTGCCAGAACAAGGTTTAAGAGAGTATCAGACTGCTTTGGAACTCTAGCTTCTGGTTTTGAATTAAGTTACCTTATTCTTAGATTGGTTGCCCAGCAAGGTTAGAGAGTTCATTGTGCCACTACTATTTTATGTGTAGCTGGAATAAAAGATAGATTTATGTCTTCTGTCAGATTACAATTCCTGACAGTTTTTTTTCATCCCAAGTACAATATCTTTTTATTTCTCATTTCATATTTGGATGAAATGAAAATGTATTATTTCATCCAAGCATTTTGATAGCTACCAACTTGTATCTTTGTACATATAACTACATGGTTGAAGTTTATAATAAAATCTGATGGTATGAGAAAAAAAGGAAGACAATGTAGAAAATGAAATTAATGTTTTGCTATAAGGATAGCCTCTTCAAAAATGAAAGGATTTTTTCTTTTGTTATGTATTGATTTACTTTTGTTGTTCATGTCTTTTAGTATCCATATTCATTGAGGGTTGGAGATATTTTGTAGAAACCTGGTTATGAATAGAGGATGGCAGTTACATGGATAAGTGTATTGTTTATATACCTTTGCTATGACAAATAGTGTTTTTATTTATTCATATTTTTTAAAATTAAAGATGCATTAGTTGAGTTTATAAATTGCTTGTACGATAGATTGAAATATTCAAGAGATTACATTCCTTCTAATAAATGTACTTAAATTACAAAGTGAGTGATAAAAATAATTCTTGATTGGTAATTTCCAGTATCAGAAATTCAGATGTGAGGGTTTTCATGTCTCTGTATATTTGTATGCATCTGTATAAAAACACATACGTACTTAAAATGCACTTGTATTTAAATAAGCATTAACAGAAATAAGTCTTGCTTTATTGATGTTAAAGGATTGATGATTCAGAATTGATTAGTATAGTTATAGTTTCATATGCTTGCACATATATATATATATATATGTATATTTACTTGCATACATCCTCTTTTATATTATTGAAGATCAGCTATGTGCACTCTTTTCACTGAGAGATAAGTCCATATACAAATATATATGAACACTTGAATATTTTTATGTAATAAAGGGAGATAAATACATTGTGAATTGTCAGGTCTATTCTTAAATTGCTCAACAGATGAAAATGTAAGATATATTGAGGTATAGACAAATGGATAATTATACTGAATGGCTGAAAATATTTTAAATAGGGAAGTGGGTCCTTGAATTACCAGATAGACATGAATTAATTGACAGGAAATTGTCTTTTGATGAAATGACAGATGTATAAGACTGCTGCCAATTTATTCCCGAGATGTCACCAGAAAAGTCAAATATGATTTTGCATATGGCAGCACAACTAATAACTGAAAGTTGGAACTTTATAGGACAAATCTTCTCTTGCCAATTTTTTTGTGGTAATGAGTATCACTTAGGCTGTAGAACTTCTTAGGACTTGTAGTTTTATTCTTTCTTTTATAAATCCTTGCTTAAACATGGCCTTTGACAAACATTTTGAGTTAAATCCTATTAATAGAATTCATAATTAATACTAAATAAATTAGCGGAAAGAATCTATAATTTACATTTGATGGTTATCTCTCTTGAAAAAGGGTTATAAATGCAAACAATTTTAAATTGCAATTGGATTAAAAATTGCTTTATTCTTGAAACTAGATCATTTTAATGGTATTGCACCAATAAAAAAAAAAACTTACTATGGTATAGAGTTTTTTGTTGTCTTGTGATAACATTCATATAAAACTTGGATCATTATGATATATTTTTAAGATGTATCTTATCAACATCAAGTTTGGAATCTTACTTTGTTCAAGGATTCAACACAACATCTCATATTCTCTTATATTTACATTGAATATCATTTACTTGGTGACAAGGATTTAACAGTTTCCAAAACTTGATTCTTCTTTATAACTAAGCAATATTTTTAAAGCTTGTTTTGGAAATTCAGTCAAATTCTTGAATTAATTTGTAGGCATTAGTACTGAGAACCAACCGTAGTAATGATGGCTCAAGATTATGAAGTCCTTGATGCCATGTTGGTATTGTAGTATTTACAAATGTTAGAATCATTTGTGAAAATATTTAAGAGTAAGTACCACTTGCTTAACTAGTAATGTCTGCTGAGTAAAAACTATATAATGTCACCTGTGAAACAGAACATTTTTTTGGAATGTATTAAGATGAAGATGTCAATATTTCATGAAACAGTTAATTAAGAGAATAAAATGACCTTATGAAATTTGATCCAACTTGTTATAAAGTAATTTTTTACTTGTGGATGTGTTATTTAGACAAAGATAGGGTGGTAGGAAAAACAAACTTCCACTCGAATCTGTTCTATCTGCGTCTCTATTTTTACTTCTCTTCTTGCTTGCTTTTGCTCTGGAACACAGGTCTAGCTTCCACGAGTCTCAAAGACAAATTGACTTGAAACCAAAAGTCTGCTCTTATCTTTCATTCGTCTTGGGTAAGAAACCAAAATCTCTCATTTTTGTTAGCCTCGTTCTGGCTGATAATGCATGTGCTGTGTCATTTCAACATCGATTTGCCAAAATTTACCTCGTAAGCACATGCACAAACAATTCACCTTCTCTTGCTTTTGCAAGGGATGTCTCAGTTATAGTGGATTCTCTTTTGTAAAATGAATAATATCCTTGATATTTTATTGCACCTTTTACTCTTAATGTCTAAAATGGATGATATAATTTCACCAGATTTGAAAACATGGCCCTTTTCTATTAGCCCAAGTTATTTCTTACCACTGAAATATCCTACATGATTCTGAAGTATTAACAAAATTTACTTAAAATGCACTTTAAAAATATTCATTAGAGATTTGACACTGTATTCATGATAAACATATTCTTAAGAAAAAAAAAAAAGGTTTAATGTTCTTGACAAAGTTCAATTTTTCTTTATTCTCTTTTGAATATAATACTTTGTAGATTCTACTAAGTAAGTCATTATTGAAAAAGTAAAGTTTTATGTATAAGGATGATTAGAACAAAGACTGAAAAATATTCATAAAAATAAGTTTGTAATATATAAAGATACTTTCCAGGTTAAAAGTTTAAAATATCTAGTCTCTCAGCTTTCTTTTCACTTAATTTGCTTAAAATATTAAAATAACAGTTAATTTGATAATGAGAGGAGAAAACAGGTTAACAAAAAAAATCTGTAAAAATAAATCATGACATTGCAATGATTTTTCATGCTGTAAATATAAACTTCCTAAACTTTTTTTTTTTTTTTTTTTTTTTTTTTTTTTTAGATGTGATAAATCATGTGAAGAAAACCGTTACAGATGTAACCAAAAAAAATCACAGATTACAACTGCTGCTGCAATGATAAGAGCATACATTAATGATATAACTAATTTGATAATGAAACTTAATTATTGTCTAATTATTTTGCTTTTCATGCATAAATTGAGTTTAGGTATATGTGTACAATTATATCAATTCTGCAGAATGAATTATTTTGTACAATTATGATTTGGTTGTATTTAGGAGAGTAGAGCAGGAAACCAAAAAATGTTTTGGCTATTCTTAACATGTTAATAATAAAGAGATGAGCCAGACATTATTTCCTGATTATAAAGAATTTGGTACTTCGTTTTGTTGGCATCATGTTTATCAGTTAAATATTAGGTCTAACCAAACCTTAGAGACAATGCTGGGTCTATAAAAGTAAACATTCATTGGTTGATAAAATAATATGCAAAGTTTTACATGATGATCAGCTCAAAGTTTGCAAGAGGTGTAACAGGTTTTTGTTGCTCCTATGTGAGTTGATAATTTTCTGAGAGAATGGTTTGTTGAAGTGTTCCCATTCGAAGTCTATACTTGATGAATCATCACTGTATACCTGTGATGAGATGATTTTAATCAAGTTGTCTGATGATGAGCATATGGTTCATCTATCTTTTCTCGTCAGTGGTAGATGTGATGTTTTTATTGTTTGTGGGTGACCAATTTGTCTTTGGACTTTGATGTTATAGTGATATAGCCCCTATTATTTCTTTCTTGGTGTACTATTGTGACGCGAAATTGACTATAATCCCAAAACGGGACTTTATTTTCGCACGTGTGAAGACGGGGCAGGTTGGCACTTGATCCCCTACAGAATAAGTCCTGTTCAGAGTTCTTCTCTCAGGCAGATAAGAACTGGCATATTACGTGAGGGAATAATTTAGGACCAGACTGACCGCCGCTGGCAAGGGGTTCCAAATTTCACACTATCACACACCCACCAGGCAGCTTTCTTCCTTCCCCGAGATAATGGAAGATAATGAGCCTATAGGTTTTAGTCGTAATAATATTAATATTGTTGTAGTCGGCAACTCCGGTTTCCCGTGTGGTACTTTAGGAATTAATAGGACAATCCTAAGCAAGATAACATAAGGCGAATAGAAGCTGAAAGAAAGTATGAAATAACAACATAGACCACATGGTAAAATGAAAATACATAAAATCCTTTACTACTTATATATACACATTCAGAGTGTCAAAAACATAATTGGACAGTCCACGAATATAAACGTCTTTTCTGATTTTTGTCCTTCTTCAAATTGAGAGAGAGAGAGTGGTAAACGAAATTTGGGTGTAAAGGAAAAATGTCCCAAAGTTACTTATCTTATTTTCGACGGGATTCCACTGGAGAATTTTCTTCTTTCACGGGCTACTAGACTTGGTTCTGTTTTTAGTACTGGCTTGAGGGACTCGGGTCTCTCATGTCACAGTTAATCTTTTTGTCTTCAGCCCGGAGTAAAATGGCTATGGTCCGTCTGCCACGAGCCTTGCTCAAAAACTGTCTCTTTTGTGCTTTACTTCCGCTGAGGGGAAGGGAAACCCACTTCCGTTTTGGGGTCCCAGCCAGTCATTTGGCTTCTCTCTCTTTCCCCTTCCGATGTCCGGCGACCCAAGGTCACTAAATGCGAACATCTGGTCTATCCACTCTGTGACCTACATTCTCTCTTAACAGTCACTTTTTGACTGCTAGATAGCTAATAGCAACACGGGAGGATAGTATCATTCTTACCTCTTCGTCTCCGTGAGCTATCACGTGACAACTATTTAGCTTTGTCATACTATCTTCAGAATTCTTTAAAAAAAACCCTGATATTTTATATAGATGTTATTAAATCTTTTTCAAAATCCAGTGAACACAACCAAGCAGTTTACTATATGCCTATTACTCTCTTAAATTGGTCTTAATATTCTCAAATGACTATTCAAAACATATTTTCAATTGTTTTGTCTTAATGAATCAGAATGATATCATATGGTTATTGCATGCTTTCATGCTTTATCCAGTAATGTCAGTAATTTTTATGAAAATTGTTGGCTTGTATTATTAAAATTTGTAATTTTTTTGTGACTCTCTCTTTATATAAGAATATTTGGGGCAGTTAAAAATTCTGCTTTACCTGGCAACTCCTTTGTGTGAACACAATAGTGGCAATGAGATTTGTATTTTGTTCCTCAGTAAATTTGATCTACTAAACTTAGTTTTGTTCAGCATGGAGGCTAATTGCAGAAAAAATACTGAAATTGTACCACTTTCTGTGAAAGAACCTGTTTAATTTGAAAGTCTGCAATTGAAAATTTTAAATTTATAAACCATTGGTGCCATTGAGAAACTGTGGTTTATTTGTAAATTTAAGTTGTGTATCAATCTCTAATAATTGCTTTTATGTGGTAACTTGTATATTGTGGGCACAAAATTATTGCTGAATCCCTCAAATAAAAGTGCTTCAATGTCCTCATATATAATGCATTATATAGAATTTTCAATTTCTAAAGTGCTTTGGAAAATCTAAAAGCTAAATTTTTTGTCTTGTTTTTCTGATATATAAAGCATAGTCTATTGGAAGATATTAGCAGTATTTGGGTAATAGAATATTATTTCAACATTTACATTATCAGTTATATACTTTTGAGAAATATCAAGATATTCTGTAAGTTATTTTTCAACATTTGCAAGCAACACATCTCTAAATAATTAAGTTACATGAACTTGGTCATATAGATTATAAATTTCATCCAGTGTTTCTACTAAAAGTTTAAGATAATTAAAAAAAAAATCCAACGGCACAATGAAATTCGCTTGAAAATAATCTTTGCTGTAATCTAAGTTGAGCTCATAAATTAAATAATAATAGTGGAACCATTTTATTGTCAGAAGTCAGTGGTTGGTTAACAGGATTATTTTTATCACTTGAACTACCTTGGAAACATTGAAAGCAGTTAAAATTGCTTACTGCTTTCAAGGATTTGGCCAGCTGGTTTGTATCCAGGTTTTATGGAATCAGCCATTTTGAAAAAAAAATGTGCCTGAGAAATTTCATGTTCATGATTACTTAGCTACTATTTTCACATTTTTGACTCCTACTTTAGAATGTATAATGGTAATTAAAAAAAAAAAAAAAAAAAAAAAAAAAAAATTATTTATTTATTTTTTGTATGTGTATGTTTGAAACTTTTATTTTTCTGATGAGGATATTTTAGAGGTAATTTTATTTTAAACAGACATTCATGGTCATGAAATTGGGACATTGAAGTTACTTACATTTATTCAAAAACTAGTTATCTTCAATGAAAACATTCATTGAGATATTTAAATATCTATGACATTGATAAATTTTAAATCCATAGATATCTTCTTATAATAGAAATTTGAAAGAAAATGTTCAATGTATCTGTATTTTGGAAATAAAACGCAAAAACAAACAAATGTTATGCTGTCATTAAATAAAACTTCTCATTCACTACCTGAAAAATATAATCATTATCAAAATTTGATCAGTGATATCAGTTTTCATATTTTGATCAAGAGAATCACTGTGAGTCTGAGTGTCATTTAAGGTTTTGCTATCATGAAATAAAACCTTTCACTATCTGACAAATGAAGTCATTTACATTTTCTTCTGTTAGAAATCAGTTGTATTTCATTAATAATACAATTAAAATGATAATAATCTATAGGATTCATTAAGGAGTTAAAGTAATATTTAAAATCTTTTTAGTTCTGTAATAAATTTTGTGTAACCATTTTTTTTTTTTTCTCGTAATAATGGTTTGATAGTATACTGTTTGAAGAAGAAAGGTCTTTAAGATGGTTGCCATTTACTTTTGGCTTATTTTGATGTTGACAAATATGAAACAAATCTACATATTGTGCAGAATTCAATATTCCTTAGTGGCTTGAGAAACCAGTATCTTTTCTCCTAGATGAAAAGCAAGTACTTCATAATTCAAGTAGTACATTCATATATGGAATCTGTTAAGATACTTATATTCTTCAACATTTCATGAACCATTCTTATCTGCTAATTTTAGATTCTGATTTCCACTTGAAAATATACATTAAGATTTTATATTACAATATGAAACTCAACAAGAAGTTTTCTTTGCATGACAATTTTATAAGTAGAACCTGGGAGGAATTTTCATTAAGTTACTGGTCATTTTACTAAAATTATTTATGCAGCCAGAAATTAATTCTTGAGGATTATGTTTGGCCTGAAGGTCATACAAGTTATACATTTTTGTAAAGATTTCTACAATTCAAAAATGGTTTTTATTTCATTTTATATTCAATTTACTTTTTTTATTACTTTATAAAACTGCAGTATTTATTTTTATTTTTTACAAGGATAAGAAAATTTTTCATAATACAAGATTAAATCAACTGAATAATCATAATAGGCATAACTTAAGAGCTGAATCTGTTGAAAGATATGGCTTGTGAGATGTTTTTATTGTTACTAGTTTGAGCTTATTTAATGAAATTATTTTTATTGAATAAGACAGCATTGCAGTTATAAAACTTGATTGCAATTAACTACAGGGCTCTGCCATTTATGCACAATGTTTTTTTCTGTAGAATTAGTAAAAAAAACATGTGAGGAAAATTATTTATTATTTCAAAAGTTTCATCTCCAATTTGAGAAGAAATTTATCATGAGCATACACATTTTCAAATTAACAGAAAGTTATCAGTGTTAATCTGTATAAAATTTCTAAACAAAAGAAGTTTTATGTTTCTGTTTATCAAATTTGAACAAAAAAGCATTATATTTATCACTGTACACTTCCCCAAGGTGATTCAAAATATTTCCATTAATCTTAACAACTCCTTCCATACACATTTCACATCTCAGCTTATATACTAATGTTCCATTTCGATGAAACTAGGACTATCTGCACCAATGCTTTATATCACAGTCATTTTGACCCCCTCTTTTTCCTAAAATGGTCTTTCTTAAATTAAAGCATATTGCTACTAAATATGTTCAATTTTATTTCAATAATACTATGTATCAGCAAATTAATCGAATTGGCATGGGTTGTCCTCTTAGAGCAGCTATGGCTAATATTTTTATGGGGCTTCAGATAGAAAAACTATTTGAAACTACTAACAAACAACTTTATTATCCATGGTATATTGACAATACATGTTCTCCTCTTGATCAGAGAGCAGACGATATTTTCATTTAATCAACCCATTACATCCTGCACTGAAATTTACATGTGAATTTGAAAACAATAACTGTCTTCCCTTTCTTGACGAACTTACTCATTTAGGTTTTCTAACTTCATTCAAACTTAAACCTATATTTACTGGTTCATATACATGCTGGGGATCATTTTGTTCCTGAAGGTGCCAAATCAACCTAATCAAAACTCTGGTTCACTATGTCTTAATGATTAGTTCTATGTGAAAACTTACTGATGAACTCAATTTTATTAAAACTACACTTTTTAAAAAATGGATATTTTGTGGACAAAATTACTAGCATCATCATATATAAATATATGCAGTTTCTGCCAATACTAAATTTGGCTCTGGAAAATGCTCTGTATATCTTAAATTATCATGGATAGGCAATGCTTCCACCTAATTGATAGAATAAATTAAAAGATCCATCAGCTTTTGTTTCAATGTTGTTAACGTATGATTTGTTCATAAATCCAACATGCTTTTCCATCTAATCTCAAAGATATTGCGTCCCTGCATCATGAAAGTTTCTTAATTTTTAAATCTCATTGCAAATGTGACATTTGCTATATTGGCCACACTAGCCAAAATTTGGAGAATAGAATAAAGCAATATGTGCTCCCTGCTATGCGATGCAATGGTTTAACCCACTCAACTAATTCATGCAATCAAAATGCTCCTTCTGTTACTCAACATCTTTTTGCTAATGCCTATAACCTTAATGTGTTTGCTATTATTGAGACGTCTAGAAGTGAATTACAATTGTCAGTACTAGAAGTGCTCTATATCACTAACAACCAACCTACTCTTAGCAAGCAAAAGGGGTTCTACAATCTTTTTTGTTCAACTCTACTGATTAAACTGCAACTAAACCTTACTTAGTCCAAGAAAAAAAAACAAAATACCAATCCCTCCTGGTAAACATTTTTTTCTTTTCTTTTTTTTCTCCTCCTTTGGTTTTTTTTTTCCCTTTGTCATCAACTACCTTGATTCATTCCTCTTAATTGCTTGCTTGTCATGGTCTTTCTCTGACGAGATGTGACTGAAAAATATTTTTTAAGAACTCACAATGAATAAAAAAGTTGCACTATTTAGTCAAATTTGACATGGTTATTTTATAGTTGGGAGCCATGTACAAATCAAGATTCATGTGTGGCTGTCACTAAAAATGCTTGATCTTCTTGACATTCTCCTTCAGGGGTGTCCCAAGTACCAAGCAATAAACTCAGCCATGCTAAGCAGGTACTTCCTTGGGAGAAGGCCCCTCCATCCCAAGACCAGGTGATCAACTTGAAATTACCTACTTGGCTTGAATATCAGGTGAGTCCTGTAATCCAAGTTGTATTTGGGGATTGAACTTTAGCTTGAAGATATTAAACAAAAAGAAATGTATATCCTATTCCTATTCTGTAGGTTTATTAGGAGAAACTTTATAACTTATTTAGTTTTGCATCTATTTATAATTTATATTTTTATTTTGAAATTCACATTTAAATGCTGTAAAAGCCATGAAATGTATATGACAGTTTTTTTTTTTTTTTTTTTTTTTAATCAAATTTGGCAGTTGTTTTAGCAGTGTATAGAAATGGTGTTGAATATGTAAACAATTAGTAAAGATATAATTGTAAACTTATGACAGTTTTATAAAGAGTAATTTGTTTATATATCAAGTCTTAAGTTCTGGATCAGTTTGAGATTGCATTGATTACAAGATTTTTCTTTAGGTGTTACCAACTTATTACTAAAAAAACATTTCTTTACTGTGTTAAATTTAAATATAATATTTGACTATGTGACTCATCTAAACAGTTATAGAAGGTGTAGACTCTACTGTTCAACAAGTAAATTATCAGTATTTACACATCAGAAATATGTAAAGAACTGAGAAATTCATCTTTATGAGTGAACAGTCTCATCAAAATTTTAAATTCTTCTAACTTTCATTTGAGAAAAAATTCAAATATTTAATACCATTATAATTTTACCATTTCCTTTTTGAATTAATGTACAGTTAGAGAAATTATTTATAAATACCTTTACCTCCTCCTCCTCCAAAATTATAATGGAACTAGTATTACTGATGTTATATTTTGATAGGATGCTTATTCAAGTCTCACAATTATTTCCTTAGCAAAGTAGATATTTTTTCTGAGGGTCATATTCCTGATTTTGGAGAATTTAATGGGCTGATTAGCCACTGGACCTAACATTGCATTCTATCAAATTATGAGCTGAAGAAATTATAGAGATATTTGAATTTTCACTCCTCCATCAAGAAGCATCGCTTCTCTCATCCTCTTTTCTATAAACATGACTTTGATTTGTCTTGTTGCTGGAGTTGACTGACTATTCAATCACTGCTTGAGTTTTGTTTGAATTTTTGTTTCTTTACTTGGAACGAGTAAGTAGCAGAATGTGTTAGTAGGTGGTTTTTCTGCAGTGTAGGTCGATGTAGAATGACAATATGAAATGAATTGTTGACAGCAAGACTGATTATTTTAACAGTTCTCTTGTGTCTAATGTCAACTGAACTGAAATGATTTATAACCTCACCATAGCAAATATATTAAATCCTAGAGACATTTATAAATACATAAACTTCTTCATGCATATACAGATGCGTGCGCGCGCGCACACACACACACACACACACACACACACACACACACACACACACACACACACACACACAGACAGAGAATTACTGTCAGTGTATATTGATGATGTGTGTTCATACATAAGTATATATATATATATATATATATATATATATATATATATATATATATAATATTGTATATTTAAATGTAGATATTTTAAATGTTTGGTAATGTAAATCATAAAAACTATTTTAAAGGCCAGTTTATCTCTAATGCTTTATTCTCAAAGCTTAGAGTCTGATATAAATGTTTGATTTTTATATAAATTCTAGTTTATGTTTGATTGGATATTTATAATGCTTGTTACTAACACTTGCATGCCTATTTTGAACCCTGGGGATTGATTTGATTTTTGCCTAAAAGAACTTGGAAAATATTTGAATCCGATATACCAACCTTGTCAAATATATTTGCACGAAGATATGTTGCAGTCCTTGTATAGGTAGTGTATAGCAATATCAATTGTTGGAACCAGATCAGATTGTATTATGTACCATGAAAATAATCTTTTCAGAGAAGAATGTTGATGAAAACAACTGAAAAATAAGGATAATAATGCTGAAATTAGTTTTTCTTTATCTTTCTCTACAACTCAGTCTGTTGACTTGTTTCACTTAATTTACCTTTCTTAGCTAATTTATCAATCTTTTTGACTTATATGTTAATGAGTGCTTTAAAATTTGAATGAATTTGCTTTTACTTTACCTGTGTGTGTATGAGAAAGATTTACAGTGATCCTGAACAAAACTGAGAAGATAGAACACCTTTATTTTTTTCCCTAATATAAGTATATAAGATTTTTCATCTTGTATTTGTTTTATTTGTAATACAGTTTTAAGAATGGCTATGAATTAAATCAAGACACATTTAACTTTTCAAGCACTTCTAGTTTTCATGTATTTGTATGACACCAAATAATTGAAATTTCTGGAGCAGAGTGTATTGTTTGGATATGAATGTACCAAGCTCTAATTGATAATCTACTTGTTTTGTAAATTTGATATATGTTCTTCATTAATCTTTGAAAAAGAAGGAAAAATGTCAATGTTGGGCCAGTATTATTGTGTGTATAATTGTACATCTAAAATTGAATCAATGCTTAAAAGCATTTGCTAAATTCTCTATAAATTCCAAAAGTACCTGACTTATATCAATGGAATCAACTTTTCTTGAGTACATCGTCAAAACATTTTATATAAAAAATATTTTGCATTTTTATTATGAGTCTATTAACTGATTTTGAATTAAAATTGATCTAAGTTAGTGATTGTCTGCCCAATGCTACAATTTTTTTTCAGTCATTAGAGAATAACAAGTGATTTTAAAATAAGCAACAGTTTTTGTTAACTGCTGATTTTGATTGTGAAACATAATGGATAATTCTAAAGCTAATAACAATGTAATGATTATAAATGTTGGAATATTTTTTTATCAGTATTTTATGTAATATGCATATACCGTCCATTGCAGTAAATCCCGTGAATTCATCTGATTTTAGCATTTATTCAGATTTTTCTGCAATTGACTTTTATATGACTGGACAGATTTATATATTAAAGGATATAAATTTTTCTAGTAGGATGAACTTGTTTGAATTTTTCTTTCTGAAGAATTTAAACATTAGTTTCACATTGGTATCTTTTTCAGGGAGTATTGGGCTATTTTTCTTTTTCTTGAATGTATTCAATTAACAATTTTTATGCAACTCACTATTTCCATTTTATTCATTTTTTTGAGATTGTGTACACAAAATACCTATTTTTAATTGCCCAGTCGGCCGGGGCTGAAGACCCCCCACCAACGAGTGTTCTGGATATGACACTAAAAATCTGATGGTGAGGTTCCAGTGATGCTGGAGCTTTGGGGAATGCGGATTACCCCTTTATTGCCATTGCTCCCAGGTCCACTCTGGCTCGGAGTGGTAGCACCTGATAAGGGTCCTATCTATGGGTTAAATAGACCTAAACTGTGCTTCTTTCACTATACTGATTTTTGCATTTAAACTGCGTATTTATGCTAATCTGAATAGTTTAAAATAGAACTGTTTTGACATTTAAATGGCGTAATAATGCTAAACTGAATTGCTCGAAATAGAACTGTTTTGATGTTTTTAAACTGTGCACTTATGCTGAACTGAATTATCTAAAATAAAACTGTTTGACGTTTAACTCTGTGTATTGCCCAGTCGGCTGGAGCTGTAGAACACACTGACCCCCCCCAATGAATGTCCTGGATATGACACTAAACAATCTGATGGTAATGTCCCAGTAATGCTGGGGCCTTGGGGAATACGGAGCACCCCTTCATTGCCATTGCTCCCAGGTTCACTCTAGCCTGGAGTGGTAGCACCTGATAAGGGCCCTATCTATGGGTTAAATAGAACTCATGGCATTCTTATGCTAAACTGAATTGTTTGAAATAGAAATGTTTTTGACTATTGAACCTTACTTACATTTAAACTGCATGCCTATGCCAAACTGAATTATTTGAAATAAAACTATTTTTTGACATTGAAACTGTATTTGCACTAAACTGAATTGTTTAACATAGAACTGTTTTGTATATTAACCGTGTGTAAACGAAATCTGTACTAAACTGAATAGCAAGAAATGTTTTTCACTATTAAAATGTACTTATTTAATTTAATT
Organism: Sepioteuthis lessoniana; assembly: GCA_963585895.1. Lineage (NCBI taxonomy): Eukaryota > Metazoa > Mollusca > Cephalopoda > Myopsida > Loliginidae > Sepioteuthis > Sepioteuthis lessoniana. The sequence goes on from OY757920.1 coordinate 104,084,178, forward strand.
TAAACTGTGTAGTTATGCTAAACTAAATTGTTTGAAATAGAACTGTTTTTGACCTGGAAACTGTACTTACACTCAACTGAATTGTTATATATAACTGCTTGAATAATTTGAAATGGAAATGTTTTTGACAATTAAACTGTGGACTTATGCTAAAATGAATTGTTTTAAATAGAACTGATTATTTACATAAAAACGGATTTAGCGTTAAATAACCTACAAAGGTTGATATGCCATAAAAGCCAACTAAACCAAACTAAACTAAACCTATTTTAAAAGGAAAATTAATACAGTTTACCAATTAATAAGATGTTATTCTTTTTTTATGTATGTTGGTGGAGAGTCATATAAAATGAATTTGAAAAATACCGTAACTTGTAAATTTTAAAAATGCCTACGAGAAAAGAAGTATTTTTATTTAAAAAAATTTTTTTTTTTTATAAATTCTTGTATGTTAGGAATTGAAGATAAAATTGTGTTCATCCAGGTTCAAGGGCGTCAAGTTCTTGAAAAGTGGGCGGATAACAGACCATCGTGTCTAAAACATAAGGGTAATTTGACGCACTTCTCATGCAAATGTCCGGCCGGGAAAAGACATAAAATATGAGAGGCGACCATTAGTGGGCCAGTGTGATCTCGGCGATTTACGAAACTGTTACGTGCAAGTCAACAACGAAGAAGATGAAGACAAAGTTACAGGCAGAGAGAAACAAACACCTTCTTTTTGTTTCGTCTAGAAACGTGACACCAGTGTTGGACTCTGACGCACTCATATCTTCGTTTTGCTTAGAAAAATATTTTCTAAATTTCTGAAATGAAGTATTATCATTATTTCATGGATTATGTAGACAAGTAACTTTTTTTTTCCTTTTTTAAAAAACGTTTGTTCTTTGCCCTTTTTCTAACCATCTTCAAGTGCATGAGGGTAGGGTGAAAAGATTATGATGACGTCATAATTTCTGTTGATGACTTTTTTGACCAATGATATCCAATCACTGCAATACCAGTGGAAAAGTGTGTGGCCCAGAAGGAAGACTGTTGAAAAATAAACCTCGAGAGTATCTTTGTCAGCCTATAGATTTTTCACTCGATCCTTTGATAGAAGATCTGGCATTAAAAGGTTTAAATTTATTTTTTTTAATAGTAATATGTTAGTGTATGCATTCTTGATATTCTCCTTTAAAAACATTAAAAACATGCTATTTCTTGTAAAGGCATTTTATTCATTTTTTAAAATAAGTAGAACTAAGAATGTCTTTCTACATATTAATAACTTTGTTCCAAAAAATATTTAACAACTTTATGGATTTTTGTTGTAAGTATTTGATTAATATTTCTCCATAAATTAAATCTTTAAAATGATTGTTCAAAAATTTATCTATGGATTAACGTGAAATCAAACAGATGGAAATTCATTTTGGTTTTTATATATTAAGGTTATCAGATTTCATAAATACAACTGCTGAGTGGAAAACCTTTTTTGCTTTGAGTTAGGTCTCTATTCTTGCTGGTATGTTTGTTATAACAGATTTCATTTATTTGATATTGGCAGTGGAACTTGAGATCTTCCAATAACAAATTTATATTCTTTCTGCTAACTTTAGTTGTGAATGAAGGGATTTCGTAGTACGATGGAATCTTTGTTCTGTTAAATAGTATCTCTAGATTTATTGATGGTTGAGAAAAATTATGAAAGTTTAAAGTTGAGAAAGTCAAAAAAGAAAAAAAGAAATCTCATTCTGAGGTGTGATATAAAAATATTTTAGAAATCTATTTTTGCAAGGAACTTAAAACATGTTCCATTGAAAGCATCTAAGCACAACTTTGAAATGTAAAATAAATATTAAAAAAGTCTGCCTGCAGCACAAGGCATCTAAGCCTAACTCAATGGTGAATGGTCTGAAAAAGCAAAGTGCAATTTACCCTTTGAGCATTGTAAGCATCGTGGAATTTCCTTTGTTTGGTTTAAAGGTATGAGTGAGAGAAGGTTGAGAGTTGGAAACCAATGGCAAATATTTTGCTTTACATAACACTAAATATAATTTGTACTAGTGTATGTATACATATTTATAGTTCCTTAGAATCTTCTGTGTATGTAATGAAACATACAAGTGGGGATGTTTGCATGTGAAGGTCAGTATTAGTGTATTTTGATTTAATCATGCATCAGTATGTAGAAATAGATGCAAATACAGATTTCTACATATATAAATGTGTGTGTGTGTGTGTATATCTCTTCACTTACATATGAATTGATACACGCATATGAAAATGCATTTTTATTCCTATCTATTGCATTTGTTTTGTTCATTCATTTTTTGTTTTGATGGTGCAAGGAAAAATGTGTATACAACTATATATTCTTGTATGTAGAAGTATACCTATTTTCATTCATATCTATCATGAGAATGTATCAAGATTGACTTAGATATCGATATTTACATATATAAATAGACATACCACAATAAACAGGCATGGCCTTCCTGACATAACACACGCACATAAAATAGACATGTAAAAAATGAAAGTAAAGGTAAACTTAAACTTTTTTTTTAAACACCTGAAGAAAAGAAAGTTTTTACTTTTGCCTGTATGTTAACATATTGAATAAGTGTGTGTGTGGGGTGTGTGTGAATAAGTGATGAATTTGTGTCAGCATGTTCAACATAACCAGAGATTTGCAGTTTGTGTAAGAAGACAAAAAAAGTATAATTTTTTTGGTTTTTGACTTCTAGTAAAAGTACATTATTAGTGAATATAGTGACATCTATTTATTTATTTTGATCATTGTCTTATATTTTTCTCAAACCAAAACTTGACATGGATCTATCCAAATAAACATAGATATAGGGTCTACTTAAAATGTATACAAATGTTATCAAATATTTTGAACACTGATTAATACATTTAAACATTGAACATAATGATTTTATATATAATCTTTAATGTAGAATTTTAAGTATTGAATGGAAGAGAATTTGTGCAACACCCAAAGTGGATACATTTCTTTTTTTCATGTACGGTGTCCCAGAAAATGTCTTTATACTGTGGCTATAAATAACAGCTATGTGTCTTGAATTTACAAAATATATATGCACTTTAGTTTTAATATCTCGGGTTGTCTTCCATATTTTCATTTTTAGAATATCACTTGAATATAAATTTCAAGTGTTCAAATGGAAATCTATCTATTTTTCAGCCAGTTCTCATTTGAAAAGATAAAGATATTGTTGAATAAAGACAGATAAAGTGTGTCTATTGTAACACAAAATAGATTGATCCCCTAGATAGGCTTGACAAGAGATTCCATCACATGTAGTATAAAGATAATCATTTTCTATCATAAGGTTGGAAAGAAGAGATAAAAGAAAGACTAATTGAATTTCTAATTGGAAGAGTCAAAATGACAAGAAATTAACCAAGAGTTGATTTGTTCCCATAATTGATCCAGTGAAAGGAGTCAATCCCCAAAAAAACATACCTAGAAAAATAGAGTATAAACTGGCAATTCTCTCCCACTCACTGAACCAAGGATCCTGCAGTGCATTTAAAAGATAACCCAGGTATTCAGGATGAAATTAAGAGCTCAGTAATGCACTTCAATAAGCTGATGGAATTGACCTAAAAAATCTGAAATGAGAAAATTATTGACTCTCTGGTCTCAAGTAGGGAAGTATTTTTCTGACCTTGTCAATCACAGTTGACAGCACAAAAGAATAACCATCATAAAAACAATGAATATGCCAGATTAAAACAGATGACAAACAATTAAGCTGATTGGAGAGGAGAGATTGATGCCAGCCCAGAAAAGGCAACCATTAGACTGGCCAGTTCATTCTGAGTTTGGCAAAACAGCTCATCCAAACAGAAGGTACTGAGAAAACATGCCCAGTCAGAAGCAACATTTCAAGAGAACAGTAGCTGATACCACTAAATTCCTATCAGTCACTGAGAGTAGCATCATAAAGAATTTTAGAATTGCATTTGTCTCAGATTGAAAATTCCTGAGTTCCAGATCAATGAAGCAGAGTAGAGGACAGTCACCAATCCTTAAGAAAAACTGACAGATTGTAGCACTAATCTACAGATCAAAAATCCAGTCTGTTGATTAGCCTAATGCTTGGATGAGAAATTTTGGTTCTTTGTCAAGTCACTGATTCATTGGAAAGCTACCAACTTACTCTCTCTCTCTTCTCATTGTTGCATTTTATGTAGAATAGACTTGTGAGAAGTTGCGAGCTATAATAATAAAAGAAAGTGACACTCAGTGGCTGTTGTTAACTATAAATCTGGCTTCTTATTTCCGATCTGTTGGAATCTGTTAACTTGATTTATTGTGACACACAGCTGGTGGCAATTTGTAGATGCTTCGACCCTGAGCTCATTGATTCCTTCAGATCAATAATCACAATGTGGGTGGAGGGATCACCAGGCCAGCATTAGCACATTGTATCACATTTGGCAACATGACCAGAAAAGAGACATGTCAGCTTGTGTAGTATTTTATTTATATATATATATATATATATATATATATATATATATATATATATAGTACAATTTAATGGAGACTCAAACTCTGTTAAGTTGTCATAATAAATAGAATCCTCCTCTTATTAGATTTTACAAGCTAGTAGTACTCTCTGCTCACAGAAATTAACTTCTAAAAGCAGTATAAAAACCAAATCATTTTGAAGTGGTAGTGTAATTTTTCAAAAAAGTGAAAATTGGAAAAATAGATTTTGATTTGGCTGGGAAAATGAATTACAGGCTAAAGCATCTCTTTAATTGGGGAAAGGGGGGAAAAGAGCTGCCTTGAAATGGAGAGAAGTTAATTTCTCAATAATTAAATAGATTTCTATTCCACAGTGATCCAGGATTCAGAAAAGTTTTGACCACTTTGTCATACTGAAGTATTAACAGAAAAACACCTGGCTTCAGAATCTGAACGTTGATTCGTCAAAATGACCAGTCAACAGATCTAACATTTTCAATGATAAAATAGGGTATTACCATGCTCATTAATATTCTTAGTTGAAAATTTGTGATGTAATAATCAGTTGCAGCCTGGCTAGGGAGTAAAACCTTGTTCATTTTTTATCCAGTTCAAAGTTTGTCTTCAGGGAAACATCATCACTGATTGGCCTGTTATGAAGTTAATTTGTCACAATTTGTTATCAGAAAAGCTTCGTCAATCATAAAACCAGTCCAGAGAAAAACTGTTGGAACACTTTTTCTGTGTAAAGTTGTTGATGCTGAGTGTGGTCCACTCCATCTCCTTGAATATGGATTTATCAAAACACCTTTTTTCCTTATCTACCAGAATAGATATCAAGTAAAAAAAAAAAAAAAAAAAAAAAATCAACAGTGTAATCCATGAAATGTATGAAAAAGAATGATGTTAGTTTAGTCCTCTTTAATATTCTCTTCATGTGAATATCCATAGCAGCTGATATCTCTTTCCTGTCAACTTTCACCACCACCTTGACTTAAAAAAAGAAAGGTTGTTAAAAGCTGAGACTGGGCAGGCTGTACAGCAATTCAAGTTGCGTGTGTGTGTGTGTGTGAGAGTGTACCCACACACATGCAATTTATGAGACTAGAAGGTCATAAATGAAAAGAAAAACATCTTAGAATAGATTATTATTGTTTATACACTAAATTTGTGAAAATATGAAGCAATTTATCAATTTGAATGAAAAAATTAATAAGCTTCATTTGTTGTGAAAAGAGTATAAAATTGATGATTAGATATTGGTTATGAAAAGTATATTTGAATGTTGTGAAAAAATGTTAAATATTATTTTTGGGAGTGTTTATTTTCTAATATATCCAAATTTTGTTTTCTTTAGAAACTCCATTATTTTAAATTCAAGTTTACTTGATAATTCTTACAACTTTTATGAAAAATATCCAGTTTTTCCAACTTACTTAGTTCTGTAAGGATTTTTGGTGCTATGTTAATGGATTTTTCTCTCTGATGGTTGGTAGTCATTTTGCTTCATTTCTCATCTGTAATTCTTTTTATCATCATTATAATCATTACTGACATATTTATTGTAATAGCCATTAAAAACATCTGATTATTTTCATAATTTTAGCTCCCCAGTAATGTATTGGTATATTTATAGCTTAAAGATTACAGATATTGAGGATGAAATTTGTGAACCAAATTTTATCTACAGTCTAGGCTAAATGTATTCAGTTCACCATAAATAGAGTGGTTTCAGTTCACTGTGCTCTATCACTGAAATAAATAATTCATAAGTTTTAAGAATAGTCCTCCAAAGTGGAGAATAGTGATGCTGTAAGATGTCATGATTGAAAAAGAAAAAACTTTTTCACTAAAAAAAAAAAAAAAAAAAAATGCTTGGCTTGCTAGGTTAGAATGAATTGTTTAGCCATCAAACATATTTCATAAAATGTCACCTCTACATCATGTAACCACACTGTCAGCTCCACAATATGATGCACTTGTACAGATGAGCAAACAGAGGTAAAGAATAATTACAATATGATAGATATTAACATCATTTTGATATTGCTTCGGCAAATTATTCTGTAAAAAGGATTAAATTTTATTTAGTTGTCTTTATTATTACTATGTATGATCTATATTAATTATTGATAATTTGTTATACACATCATCTTATTATTACTTTTCTTTTTTGAGAGTATGGAAGCCCTTGTTCAGCAAAACTATATATTGTTCTTCATAGTATAAAATCCTTGTAACATAAACACTATCTCAACTTGAGGTCTATGGAGTGTTAGGACCATCCTAGTATGTTTTGGTAGGAAGGATTGATTCAAATCTATATGTCATCAGAAATAGCCTGAAAGGGCTTCATGTGCAGGGTATGATTGAAATCGGCATTTGGTGGGGAGGATCCTGAAACCAAAATTTCTGTGGGACTAACTGCTGCTGTTATCTTTGATCAATATTGTTTATTTCTTGACACATACAAGCTGTAATGTTTTATCTTCAATATTTTACTCTAGTTTTGTTAATATAGCCCAGTTGTTGAAAAATAGATAACACTGAAAATTCAGAAAGAATAATAAAAGAATTTCCACCAATAGAAAAACTAGACATGTACATGCACACTCCAAATGTTTAGTTAGAGTGTGCATGTATGTGTCTATAGAGAAAAAGCTTGATGGCAATTATACAAGAATGCTGCGAGCAATATTAAACACATCCTGGAGGCAGCACTTGACAAAGCAGCAGCTGTACGGCTGCTTACTACCCATCACGAAAACTATCCCAGTTTGATGAACCAGACATGCAGGACACTGCTGGAGATGTAGGGACAAACTCATAAGTGACATACTCCTGTGGACCCCTTCACATGTATGAGCAAAGGCAGGATGACCAGCTAGAACCTACATACAACAGCTCTGTGCTGATACAGTATGTAGCCTTGAAGACCTACTGGGAGCGATGGACGATAGAGAGGGGTGGTGGGAGAGGGTCCAGGAGATCTGTGCAGGCGGTATGACATGATGATGACATGCACACTGTCACTCAAATTGATCAGATTTTTTTAGAGGGAAAACATGAAAAAGGGTCATGAGATTGGATAGTGGAGTTATAAATCTCACTTTCTGTATTTCTCAATATTCTTAATTCTTCTCTCCCTGTGTCTGTATTTTGATTGGTTGGTTGTGTTTTATGGCATATCAACTCTTGGAGGTTATTTAATGCAAAATTCTGTTTGTGTACACACACATGATTTGTAAATGAGTAGTTTGTTGGTAACATTATTTTTAATATTGATTATTTGTTTGCACAAAGTTAAATGGTTTCAAGTATAGTAAATGAATAAATAGTTCTATATGACCCATAGATAAGACCCAAGCAACTACTATAACTCTGGATCAGAGTGGACCTGTGAGTAATGGTAATGAAAGAGTACTCCACATTCTCCAAAGCTCCTGAACTGGAGCCTCACCATCAGATAGTTAAGTGTCATATCTCAGACAGTCATTTGGGAGAGGTCTTAACCCTCTGCAGAGATTCAGTTGATGTATTCTACACTCCCAGCTGACTGGGCCAATGTATTTTGAGTTCTTATGTTTCACCATGGATGGCTGCTGTTAGAATACAAATAGTTGTTACTGATTTATCCAGATGATAATTTGGATAAAAATACATGGTTGCATGTCTCTAAATAGACCCTTCACATACAAGGACTCTTCTCAATATTATGGAAAATAAGACAAGTTAATTTGCTGTTGTTTTTTTCTTCCTCTCTCTCTCTTTTTTTCTCTCTCTCTCTCTCTCTCTCCTTTTCTTTAATTCCTTTGCTTCCTACTGTGTTTTCTTTTTCTTTTTTTTTTTTTTACTTATGTTGATGTTATAGCCTGTTTTTTATTTCTTTCTTTTTTTGCTTTCTTTAATTCTCTGTTTTCTTTGTTTTTCTCTTTGTATATGCTATTTCTGTTTTTTTTTTTTTTTTTTTTTTTTTTTTTTGCTGATGAATTTTTTTCATATTTTCTTTTTTTTTTTCCCACTTCTATTTTAACATCCTTTTTCATCACTTATAATTTGTCCTCTTTTTTGTAATGTATCATTCATTTATTTTGAATCTTCTTCACTAGAAATAGTTCTTAATTACTTTTCTTGCATTTTTGGTTTGAGGTTTTAACATCATAGACAATCTAACTCATCATAGTTTAGAATAGTACGTTTTCTTTCTTTCTTTTTTTTATGCATTTTTACTCATCACATTGTAAATTTAGGCAATTTGAATCGACATATGCATGAACATATACATTCTTACATGGACTGACTTTTTTCTTTTTTTTTTATCAGAAAATTCTTATGTATCGGTGATTTAAATAATGTATTTGTATAATGTGTATGTTTGCATATATTTGTATCAATACATTTATTTGTAGACATTTGAGTGTTTCTTTATATGAGTACATATATGTATATATTCATGTATAAGTTTGAGTCTTTTTGTATGAGACTGTATATATGTAATGTCTTTGTTTATGTATATAAATCTGTGACCTGTTTATGATATTCCTATATATCCAACTAGTAGATTGCCATTATTTTAACAACTAATTGTCTGGTATCTCATCTTTTCGTCGAACTTATGGGTAGCAGGTGTAAGTAGCAAAATGATATTTGCCGTAGAAAATAGATGGGACTCTTTGTGTTTCACTGAACATTAGGACTAGTGCCCTTGAGGAAGGCATGAATCTTTATCTTCTTCCCCCAGCAATAGGCAAAGATTAAGGTAAGGGCACTGGTCTAGAAGAAGGAACAATCTAAATTCAAATCCCCTACCAGCATAGCAGATTAACTTGCTGCCAGGAGATGTGCCCAACTTTATTCTTTTAAATTTTGTGGCAATATTCATGTTGAATAACTCCTTGATTTTTCTTTGGACCACATGAAGATGTCATGAAGATAAGACCTGCTGCATATGAAAATGCTGGTCATCTATGCAATTTTGCCTAGGTCTGTGCTGAGATCTATGGCCAGATCTATAGTCTGGCCCAACTGATGTATGCCAGAAAAAGACAAAACTATTTGATATGATCTTATAGTTGTTACTTTCAATTATGTGCATTGTCAAAAAAATCATTTTTTGTTTTTTGCTAAATCTTATTTTGTTGACATGTAATCTGCAAATATGTAACTGTTATTGATTTTTGTCACATCAAGAAGTGGTTGAATTGTTTTCTTAGCATTTGCTATGTGACCTGATTAAGATTAGTTTGTCAAGGAGCAATCATAGTTTTGCATTGGTTAACATATTAATCTTATAAGCCTTTGAGACTTTGATTCATCTTTGATGAGTCTTGTTGAAATTGTTTTGGTTAACAGGGCTGAGTCTAACAAGTGTCTATTAGTATTCTAAAGAGCTCTACAAGGATAATACCAGGGGCGGAGATGGGACTAGTGCTACTCCTGCCTGGCACGACCAATAACTCGGTCAATGTTATTCAAAATGGATTAAAAATCATCCATTAATTTCAAGCAAACATACCTAGTCTGATCTCAATTAAATTACGTATCTATTCAAGTTTCGATAACTAAGTAGCCAAAAGTTCATAAATATATCTGGGAATAATACAACGATGCTGTTTTGAACGGATGGTCTTTGTCCGGCCACCGTCAGATCCATTGAACATCCCATAAAATCGGCTATAATGTTGAACACGCGTAATCCGTGCCAAGCACAAGACCCTTATAATAACAGTAATGTTAGAAAAATCTTGCTTTTGGCTGTAGCCAATGGCAAAAGCAAATCAGAATACTGTGCTCAAAAAAATTAGTACAATGTGACTGTTGACGCCTGTCTTGGGGAGAGGGATAGAGAGAGAGGGGGGGATAGCAGATTATAGCCGTCGCCTACGTCATCATCATTGCTATGGTAAATGTTGGTTAAACGGAGTGTTTTAATTCGTTTTTTCACTAACAGATCTTTATTTCTTTAATGAATGTTGCATATATTACATTCTGTAACTAAAATTTGTTTATTTGAATACATTTTCAACAAATAATCTTTATTTTAAGCGAAATTAAAACTACTAGCTGTGTCTGTGTATATTGTCATCAATTTCTTTATTAGAATAAACATATTTCTCGTCATGGTAATGAACATCTTCTCTTTTCTTCTATACTTTTGAAAGGAAAAAAAATTATCTTATCTACTGTATTAACAAGACTACAAATCATATAGTATCTTGATTGTTTACAAAAAAACCACCATGCAAGGTACGTTAGTCAATCTGTGCTATACAATGGAGAATCATGCAATAGCAACTATGATGACTTATTTTGGGTCCACGGACCACGGGTTGGGAACTGAAGTTGACAGAGGGCGGGTGCGGGGCACGAGTAGCAAAAATAGGCTAGAGTCGCCACTGGATAATACATAATGATTTTGTGTTAATCAATGATACTAGAATTATTTTCCCCACGAGTCCCTAATTATTTAAAAAAAAAAAAAAGCCCTCATGAGTTTTCAGTAACTAGTGTATGTGTGTCTGTACACACACACACACATTCTAAAGATGGGTATCTTCTTGTTAAGTAGATTGCAAGCTTGTCTTGCAGATCTTGTGCCACCCCAGTCATCCCCTTTTCATTCACAGAAGGTGCTCTGCCTTCTATCTACTGATGGTTCTGCTTGGCTGGTTGTATCACCGGACATCATTGTCAATCTACATATCCACTCATGTTTTTGGATCCAGACGGCAAATCATTTGCCTATTGAAGAATAGGTGGATAAGACCGCATGATTTAAAAAGAAAGAAATAATTGAAACACCAATAAAAAACAAGACACAGATTTGTAACAAAACGATATTTTGTTTACTATATAAAGTCTCTGAAATAGTACATGCATTCACCGTTTCTGGCAGTTAGTCAGTCATGTAACTTGGAGGTCTGGTCCATGGCTTAACTGGCAATTTCTCTTCAGAGTCAGGTACAAGGTTCTTCAAAATATTGTATTATGTTTAGGCTCTTCTCTGCTTTTGATAGTTTGGTACAAGGTGATCTCAAAGTATCATTATGTTAAGCTTTTCTCTGCATCTATTTTTGGTAGTCTGGTACAAAGTCGAGCCTCAGTGTGACATGGAGTCTCGTAGCTGCTTCTTGCTGGTCTGCTCAGTGAGCAAATCTATCGGTTTATATATAATTCTGTTCTAATGCTGGAGTGGTGGTTTGGGTGTTATTCATCATCATCATTATGTCACGCTGCTAGCACAGATTTCTCAGACCCTCTCTCGCCACACATCTTTATTGTCCATCACTCCTGAGAGGTCTTCCAGGCTACATCCTGTATTGGAACAGAGCTGTTGTCGATAGATTCTAGCTCGTTGTCCAACCTTTGCTTGTCCATGTGAAGGTGTTCACAGGAGTAACTACAAGATGGGTTTATACTTATCAAAATCTCAATGACAAACGAGTCTGTAAAGCTAGAGACTTGTGGCAAGAGGCTTTCAGGACAGGGATGTGGGCAATATAAGAAACGATTCTCCAACCTGCCCTAAAGAAGGTCTACGTATATATCCTTGGCCATAATGGCATCTAATCATTGGATGTGCAAGTCAGTGGACATAAAAACAGCATTCCTGCAGAGCAAGGAGTTAGACTGATTTGGATTCTTCTAAAGAAGCCAATGTGCCTCCAGGATATATTTGGAAGCTCTCTAAGTTTGTATATGGCTTAACTGCTGTATCAAGGTCCTTGTACCTGACACTCTGGGCAGAGTTATTGAAATCTGGAGCAGTAGTTTCAAAATATGATCAAGACATATTAACATATTATTTTGGAAACAAACTGCATGGCATAATTGCTACTCATGTTGATGATTTTTGCTTTGCAGGGTCGCGGATCTTCCAGACCAGAGTCATGGACTGGCTTCATTGCTTGTTTATAATTAAATCTGAAGAAGTTGCAGAATTCCAATACATAGGATTGAACTTAAAGAAGATAATGTTAAGCTTGGACAAAATGAATATATAAAAAAAAATTAAAATGTAGCCCAGTAGAAGGAGCCAAAAATTTGAAAGATAGAATATCTGCAACAGAAGTAACTGAAACCAGACAATTGATTGGTCAACTTAATTGGCTAGCCACCCATACCAGACCTGATCTTAGTTATGACGTTAGTGAGTTTAGTTCAATGCTAAAGCAGGAAAATGTTGAATGCTTAAAACAGGCTAACAGTCATTTTGGGACATGGCACAAAATTTGAATATCATTGTGCATACAACGCCTACTGAAAGTCTGGAGTAATGGGTTAAATGAATGACATAATGGGATATTGGGAGAAATGGTAAAGAAGACCCTAGAGGACACACATTGTAGTTTTGAAATAGCACTTGCTTCGGCTATAAGTGCCAAAAACACACTTTAGCCATGGTTGACCTGGCACAAACCTGTATTTTTTTATAGAAAATTCTTATTAGAGATACTGCAGTTGAAAGACAATTGTGATAACATCAAAATCTTCTGCAAAACAGACAATTCCTGTCTCTATTATTCGGTACATTCCTCAACCCAATTTTTGGACAAGAGACTTCACATAGAGATGGCTATTTTGAGAGAAGTGATTGAGAGAAAAGAAATTGCAGAGATATCTTCGATACCAACTGATGTACAAATTGCGGACTCCTTGACAAAGAAAGATTTAAGATCCTTGGGTTCATATCAGAGCCTAAAGAATCATCTGTATTTATTTTCTTTTGCAGAACATATACTCCATTAAAAAGAAAAGGGGAAATAACTGTTAATCCAATGGAGTAATCCCCCTTGAATACACTCCTGGGGGTGAGGTGGCTTCTAACTGGAAGTTATGAGACTGTCATTATTGTAAATACAGTAGTCATTAGAGGAAGACGAATAAATATTCTCTCTTTGTATATCCCCTGATGTTGTGGTTTCGTAATTAATATTGTGCTCCATTATTTTTAAAGTAACTTCTTCAATACAGCTTGCATTGAAAACATGGTAAAAGATTTTAATACTTTTGGAAATATTGCAGTGTGTTTGAAACCAAAGTTAATCTAAGAATGCAGTGACTTAGGGATTTTGTGTTGGGGGGTCAAAAGAAGGAGGAAAGGGTAGAGGGTTAAAATGAATGAATTAGAAAAAAAAAAAAAACGCGCTAGAAAACGTGTATATCTCTGTAAAAGACAAAAGATTTAAGAGCTTTCCCATTCCAGCTTAGAATTGACTTGCATTACTGTAAGTAAACCCCTGCCCTTCCCCCCAAAAAAATCTGAAGCTGCTGTTTCAACTGGTCAACTAACAGGTTAGTTATCCATTTTTTTTTTTTTAACTATACTGTTATTTTAAATGCATGAAAGATTTTATGTGTAAAATCATTGCTAAATATTATCTTTATTTTGAATGTCAAAGACTCTGAATCTAAATTCTAGTTAACAACTGAACCATGAAAATCAAAGTAAAAGATTTTTTAATACTTTTCAAAATATTGCAGCGTGTTTAAAAACCAAAGTTAGTGTAGAAATAGAATGCCTTTAAGATTGCTATGAACTATAAACAAGGACTCTCTGATGAATTTTAAAAATAAAGTAACTGAACTTGTAGTAAGTTAAAACTTAATACATGCATAGGGTGGAAGGAAAAGGATATATATATATATATATATATATTTTTTTTTTTTCCAAGATATACTTAGGAAGCCATGAGTAGCAGCGTAGTGGACATAAAGGCGGACAAACCCAATAATGGGTCAATGACACACCTAACCATGTGCTGGGTGGACAATCCCACGGGACAATGGCCAGGATCAAATAGTTCAATTGGGGAACTACTGCTGCTCATCTTTTAGGATGGCTTTTATGGATAAGAATAAAACATAGCCATTGAAAGATTTTGATGACTCCTACCCAAACCACATATTCAAATCGCATCACCCTTCATGTGGGTAAAAAAGGAGCGTGTCCTACTGAGGTTTGAGCTTTGGCCCCAGTGTTCAAAAAATCAGCTACAGAACTCCAACTAAAACAAAACTTACTAAAATGTAAAAGCACAATACAAATAGCGACATTCAATGTTAGAACTTTCAATAGAATAAGCCAACTACCGGAGCTGACCGCATCAATGATAGATCATAACATAGACATGATATGCATACAAGAACAGATACCTTCATAGGGAAGATATACCATGATACTGGCTATGGATGGGTGTTTGTCTCTGCATCTGCATGGAAAATCTGTCACTTCCACAATAGGTGGGGTATAGGTATTAGGTGCTATTAATAACATCAATTCTCTCTTAATCTGAATACCACTAATCAATTCCACTGTTTCATTTTGCCTCCACCTTCTGTATTCTGTTTCCTCTTAGCTTCACCAAAAGGGCAGATATTTCTTCTTACTACCTTGGTACTATTCCTCATACTAGGTAGTTACTTCTGTCGGGTTATAAGGACGCCAGAGAACTTTAATTCACAAATGATTTCAAGAAAAAGGAAAACTTTCAAATGCATTTTGAATTTTGGAAAAAAAAAAATTATAATTTCCCAGACTGCGAACCCAACTTAGTTGACTCCTTAGTGAACTGTTATTTTGACTCTGCCAGTACTAACACGATCAATGTACACCTTCTCTGGCATTTCCTTTTCTTAACAAAAAAATTCATCTTATCAACTCATGGTTTAGTCAAAATTATCCTCATATCTTTTCCTCCTCTAAAAATATTATATTTTCTTTTAACTTTTGTAAAATCCATTTCAACTTAATTCCATTTCTGATTTCTTTCTTTGATTAATAAATTTTCCTGGGTCAGGCCCCTTTGGCTACGTCACTTATTGAGTAGTTAGGTTGATCTTTGTAGCCAAATTTAATCTATACTTAGTTTTTCAAGCCATCTTGGTTGGCAAACTCGTCTTGCAGATCATATATGTGGTTTTGTATAAAGCTTAGTAAATCATTAATTCTTAGTAGTAAGTGTAAGCTTTACTTGATGCCTTATACTTGTGACTATTTGCCAAATCTAATCCATACTTAGTTTTTTTAAGAATGCTTTGTGTGGTGTAATGGTTCATATTCTAATTCAATAGATGAATGGTAGCGAGTTGAATTCCCACTGAGAATTTAGTCTATCATAATTATTGGTTTTTCTTGTTGCATATGCAGAAAATTATGCTTATTTGAAAAGTAGATCCTTGCTTTTAATAGCCTTTTTTGATAACTAACAAATATTCTTTTATAACACTACTGGTAAAGTGGAACCGGAAATGAACTCTTTGTATTCTAGTACATTTAAATTTACTAGTCTTCTTTGCACATTGACGAATGGATCACTAATACAAGATTCACTTACAATCCTTCAATCAGTCAGTCTGTTAAGTTAACTTGAATCATGTTTCCACTTTGGAAGTATTAAGAAGACACTTTATTGGTCGTTTGTCCCAGTGAAACCTAGATGACCACTGATCTATGAAGAGGTTCTTCTGCTTTTTAACAAGATTTTTTTTCTTGAAATCTTGCTGGGTGTCTAGCCACTCTTCTCACCAGTTATGCTGAGTGGATGTGAATTTAGTTTTCCTTCTCTTAGACTGGTTGTCTTCACAAGATTAAATAATCCTGCTAGACCTACTATTTATCCATGTGTGGAGGTAAAACACTGCTATTCATTTTAAAGATCCAACTGACATTTGATTAAAATTGTTTCTTTTGCTATAAAGATATTGCTACTCAATTCATTTAGATTATCTTTCTTTATTCATATGGCAATAAAAATAACTTTCTTCTCCAAAATGGATTTTATTCAAATTATTTTTTTCTAACGATTCTCCTTTTAGAATATATTAATCAAAACAACAAAGATACTAATTAGTGGAATAATTTATCAGTCTGTTATATTATCAACTACTGTTTAATTGATAATTCATCTTATCAATGAATTTGTTCTTTTTAATATGTAGAACTAAGCCAAAGAGATAAAACCACTGATTTTTTTTTTTTTGGTTTCTGTTGATTACTTTTTTAAATAATATTTTTCATGACTTCAAAAAGTTATAATGCAATCTCAGTATGGTCATCTCGTGCAGAAGTCTGTCCAACTGAATTTTTTGTACATATCTAGGAGCTGTCTTGAACAATTTTTCAACGTATGTTGTTCAATTTTCAACTGATTTTGGAACAATTATATTGTCGTGGCTTATTACATTTTGTTGCATTATATAAGGTTTCCTCCATGAACATATATTCATGTAAGGGTGTTTGTGAAATAAGTTTATAACTGCATGAAATAGATGAAATAACACAATGAGAATCAAAACAGTTTCCACTCTTTAATTTCTTATTTGTTAGATTAATATTTATTTTCTCAAAGACTCTTTTAAAACAAGAGCAAAACTTAGATGTTGAATGGTGTTCTGCTTTTCAAGATGCAATATTTTTTTATATTTTTATCTTTACTTATTATAGTCAAGTATTTTGTAAAGTTGTAAGAAATTTGATTTTTGTAAGATATCAAAATAACTTCTCAACTTTGCAACAGAACTCCTTACCTTCTCAGCCTTTCTTTGAGAATGCTGTATTTTTTGAAAAAATTGGATTATAAAGTTTCCGGTGAGATTTCTCTACATTTTATCTTTTTTTTAATAAAAAATTTTTTTTACTTATTTATTCATTTTTTATGCAAACAAGAAAAAAACGATGTTATTGAATGTTTTTTTTTAAAGACCAGTCGAAAAGAATCATTAAAGACATTGTGATTAGTTGAAGCTACTGAAAGCTCATTTCTCCAAAAAAGATTTTGAAATAAATATAGATTCCTAATCAGAAATCTTTCTTGTCAGTTATTTTATCTCTGAAGTCAATTTTTTTTCTCATGAGAGATGAGAACTTTTTTTTATCATTGACTTTTATCTTTGTCACTTGTATGAAATATTCTGACTTAGAATTCTGAACAGTTGCTTTATTTTTAATTATGTGCATGTGGAAAGGACTCTTGCAATGATATTTTATATTGAAGAAAGTTATTAGGATAGAGAATTAGCAAAAAGTTGTTGAATTGAAAGCTACATTAAGGTTGAAATGATGAAGAAAGATGTTTTATTCCTGAAATTCACAGAAATGAATTTCTGTTGTGGTGATTTGTCAAAGAAAAATGAGGAATATACAGATGTAGAATAGAAAATAAGTGTTTGACATCAGATGAAAACCTACCTCTAAATGGCAAAATCTCTCAACAAAATTTGGTTAAGTAAAGGTAGGTGAATCATTTTGCAATAGAATAAACTATTTTCTTGATATAAAACTTACTGCAATAAAACAAAAGAAAAAAATCCCTTAATCTTTACTCCTATAGTTTTTAGTTGTACTGGTAAATTTTCTTTTCATTCACGACTGCTGGAAAAATTGTAGATAACTCTGATTCTTCTTCATGGCACTTGGAAACTGCTGTGTTGTGTGAGTGGTCTTACTTATAAAATTTTGGCTGGCACTCTTAATAGTATTGTGTTCACTCTAGTTAGAATATTTTTGGGTTCCTATGCAAAACAATATGATATGCATTCATGCAAATTAACATCTTTCCTGCTTCAATGTAAAATAATTTTACACTTGACATATTTTCTGGCTTAAAACTACTTCTATTTTAGAAGGCAGAAAATTGAATTTTTCTCTTTAAGTATCCTATAACACTTGCTGATGTCTGGATATTATTAAATATGTTGATATTTTCCTCTTATTATTTTTTCCAGCTACATACTTTTGATTGGTGAAAATTTAATGAAAAATGAACTAAAATGTTTTGAGATTTCACTTAATAAACTCAGAAAAAATCTATTCTGTGTGTATGCATGTATGTATGATCTTTAGTTTTAAGAAGCATCATTAGCATTCAAAATATTATTTGGACAATTGAATGTGTTTTTATTGTTTATATCAGAATTTTTTATGAAATTATTTATTTCCATAAAATTATTCTTATAGAAATCCATTTCATTTCCTTAATTTTTGTGTGACTATTGGAAACCACAATAAATTGGATTTAATACTGGTCTTTCTCTAACTTCTTGATATATGCTTCTTCCTTGATTATTCTCACTTTCCAGTAAACATTCTTTGTCTATGATTTTAATTTTATTCAAGAGTTGGTTGTGTTTTATTATTTTTTTTTCCTATTTCATTTAATATCCAAATATGGTTTACCATACCTGATACTTGTTCACCTTAGGTGATGTCTTTTTATGTTCAAGTCTGACTTTGAGAAGGTGACTCGTTTCAATATATGATTCTTCTCACATTTACAAGATTTTAATATCAATACAGTTATTGATCAGATTTGTATCATTTATAAATAATTGACAAAAGGTGGAATGATTACAAAATTAACTGTCATATAGATTTTGATTAATCTTCTTCAACATTTTGACACTTTGTTTTAAAGTTCATTAATGGAACATATATATATATATATAAAGTTGACATATCCACTCATATCACTTTGTAAAATGGTGTCAGAAAATGATTTAAAATAATAGTGGTCGATCATTTTTTTTTTTTTAGAGAGAGAGAGAGAGAGAGGGATAAAAAAAGGCAGTTTTGCTGTCTTCATTGTTGGCTGTTCATATTTCCTCTGTCCATAGGCTGACTAAAATTTTATTAATCAAATAATGAATGTGTACAGATTCAAACAGATATGGCTCACATCAGTTAAAGAAAAAATATATGTATACATATATGAAAATAGTATTATTTTCTGACAGCGTGATTGTTCTCATACTTGTTGGTACAATCATAGATTGGGAATAATAAATCTTCGTTTATATTTCCTGAATTCACTTTTAGAAAATAATTTTTTCTTGTGAAATTTTAACCGCAAGATTTCAGTCAACATGCTTCCAATGAGGAATTTCCTATTAAAGAAAATATTTCCCCCCACCCCTAAAACAAAAAACCCTCTTGATCTATTTAGAAGCTTATCTGATGAGTGTTATAGTTTCTCACCTGTGCCAATATAGCACCAGGTCAAAAATAACATTTTAACTGTTTGATGATGGATTGATTTTAACGGTATGTCAACCCATCTAGGCTTATTTTATGCTTAGAAATTAGGCAATTGCATTCACTGTATGTTCATATTTACATTTTTTGTGTAGTTTTTTTTTTTTTTTTGCACATGTTTCAATCAAATATAATTTGACTCCGAGATCAAACATACTCCAGGTCAGTGAACCTGGATGTCATAGCAATGAAGGTATACTTCCCAGATCTCCAGTACTGGAGCCTCACTGTCAGATGCAGTTTAATACTATGTCCAGGATACTATTTACTTTCCCCTTTGCAGGATATACAACATATTCTGAACTTTGATAAAAGGACTATGTAACTGTTAAATTAAGTTTCCTAATTTGAAAACCTGGCATTGAACAACCATTTTGTATTAAAATACATTCATACTTGTAAAATCTGTAAAACTAGCTGCATATTATATACAGGGTTAGTCAATTGATATATAACTAACTAAAAAAAAAAAAAATTTTTTTTTTTTTACATTGAATTGCTTTGAAACATACAGATTTTACTTTTTATTTTACTTGCAAACGATGATAGGTGGATTAAAATTACTGTTTAGCTAATGTTTATACCAATAAATCATTATTTCCTAAAATGACATGAAACTTTTTCAAAATCTAAAATAGCCTTCAGTAATCATATTTGCAAGTGAACTATTTAATGTGCATTGAATGTTAAATTTGATAATTGCTTAGCTACTTTTTCTGGAATGCATACTATGAATAGATTCTAATTAAAGCACTTAATATGATATAGGGTCTGCATTTCTAAATTGTTCAACCAATTCAGAGGATTTTGAATATTAGTTGCTGTAAAGTAATAAACCTCTTCATTTTAGATATTCTAGCCAGAAGTAAATGGTTGTTAAGAAGTGCCCAAACCTATTTCAAAATAATAAAAAAGGAAAGGAAAAATATTCACTTGTGCTCATGAAATCTGTAAAAATATTTCCTTCAGTATTACATTTTTTTCTTCAATTTTATCAAATAATATTTGACAATAAAATCAGCCAGCCATTCTTGATTGCTCGCTTGTTTGCTTGACCATCAATGGCCTCTAGGTGAGTGAGCAACTTCCATTTCTTGAGACACTGTATTCATCTTATTCCTGTCTTTATGTACTTCCAGACAAGAAGCCCTGCTTACACACACTTCCTCTTCTGTCAAAATTCACAAATCATGAGACCTCTTAATGTTTCTTTGACAGCGAGAGTGCTAACCAAAGACTGCTGCCCTTTGACTCTCTCTGCTCGATTGGCTGCGAATAAAATTGCCTCTTTAGCCAGCCAACCACTATTTTTATTCATGATTATTTCATAGCAATAGTTGGAGAGAGTTTTGTCTGATCACACCACATAGTTATAGTGTTTTCAATGAAAAGAGATGACAGAAGATGAATAAAAATATTCAATTTAATTCTTTTTAAAATGAATAAATATATTTTTAATGAACTACTTTTGTCATTTTGAATAAATATATATACACAAATGACAAAAATACAGATCAGTGTTCAGATTTTCATTTTAATAAATCTTATTGAGAATTCTTTATCCTTGAGTAAATTAGGAAAGAAAAAAAAATTTTTTTCTTATAATATTTGTAAATAAGAAATCTTACTTAAGTAAGGATTTAAAATCTGATAAAGTTCAATTAAATTTCACTTTTAACATGATTTATATTTAGAAATATATCCTTAGATTGATATGTGCTAAGGGAAAAATAACTTGGTAACTTCAGCTTTTGGGAATCAATTTGATATGATGTTAAACTGTAGTTATAAGAATGTGATCATTTAAATCTTACTCCTAAATATTTGAGGAATTTTTGTCAAATACACAACTTTTTTCTTCTAAATTAGAAACAGTAATATTAGTTAATTGAATATTTTTTAATATGGGTAAACTGAGAAAAGAAAGCAATGTAAATTTTTTTTTTTTTTTTTTTTTTTTTTTTTGTTAGAATGAAAACCATCTGCTCAGTGACTAAAGAAAATAAATTCAATGCTACAATAAAACAAGAAATGTAGAGCTCTCTTAAAGCTTCCCCAAAAGATGGATTCATTGCCATTTTTGTATTTGGGGAAAAAATTTGTTTTTTAATGTTAGAAAAAGTTTGTACAAAAAGTTCTCTGTAAGATTTGTTGAACAGTTAATATCTTGGAGGGCTACTAGAAAAATGTCTACTTGTAAAAATTGAATTCTATTATTGTCAAAAGGTGCTACTTTTGGAAGTATAGTTGAATTGAACTTTATCATAGTTGCCAAATGGTGCTTCTTCTTGGCATCTCTTTTTGAAGTAAAAAAAAATTCTTTGTTGAGGGGGGTGTCAACAAACAAGTCCGATGCTTACTGGCAGAATAATCTTTCTTCTCCTCTCCTCTACCTTCTTTTCCTTGTCCCACTTCTTTCTTCATTTTGTCTGTCTGTCTCGTTACTTGGACAAACTGCCTCCTCACAAATCTTCTGAAGTTATTCTCCATTTATTGAGGTCAAAGCCAGGTATTTAGTGACATAATGCCCGAACCAATAAAGAGGGGGTAGAAAAGAATGGATATTCTCTCCCTCTCCATAAGTTGTCTGTTTTTGGCTCAATTCCAAGTCTCTCTCTAACAGATAATGTACAGCACGACACTTATTCTTTTTTGTCAAGGGTTAGCATGATGGCTGCTACATCTTTTGGAAGAATAGTTGAATTCTTCTGTTCTAGTCACAAAATGTTTTTCTAGAAATATCTTCTGGAAGAGTGGTTGTTAAAAATGAATTCAAATCTGTGGAGATAAGAGGTAGCAAACATTTTGCCTGTTTTCCTGACAGGAAGTTGTGGCCCTCAAAAAGTAAATGTTGAGCCTTTGATTGGCAATGCATCAAATTTAACAAAAGATTCTTTGAGCGAGCTGATTTCCACAGGAAAATAAGTTCTTGCTTCTCTCTTGCTGCTGAAGAAATTTACTTGAGATGATTATTCACAGTTGAAGGGTAAAGATCAAGGGCTTGTGTCAATTCATACCCCCACAAAAAAAGTTTTTAAAAAAATTAAGTCTTTTTTAGATTGTTCAGTTGTACCCCCTTTTTTTATCCTCTTTTTGTGCAAAGTTTTTAATAAACAGAAATTCTGAACAAAAAGGTTTAGTTGATATTTTTAGTGCAAATTTTTAATGCCAACCTCTGAAAGTGAACGGTAATTCACTTCCAGGTGAAATTTTTGGGTAGAGAACTTTTTAGGAATTGGTCGTGTGTGAATTTAGAACTTTAAAATCTTCTCTCATATAAATTGATAAAATTTTAATTCAACTTTTTAAAACACTTTTTAATGTTTGACAAAAACCAACATTTTCTGTATTTAGTTTGAAAAGATTCCAGGCTAGCATCAGGTAAAGTGATCTAATGCCTTATTACTGTTAAAGGGAAACAAGACCAGACAATTTGACAACATACTGCTCTGACACTGCAACGCAGTATACAATCAAAATCCGATAGATAGATGGATGAAGGGATGCATACTCCCCTTCCCTAAAAAGGGGGACCTCGGATTAGCCAAAAACTACCGAGGCATAACACTTACACCCATAGCAGCCAAAATCTACAATGCCCTACTACAAAACTGCATAGAACCCAAAATCGACAACATACTAAGGAAAAACCAAAATGGCTTCCGAAGAAATAGATCCATGACCTCACAAATATTAACCATCCGTAGAATCCTTGAAGGTGTACGGGCAAAGAACCTAAAAGTGAGATTAATATATGTCGACTTTACCAAGGCCTTCGATTCCATTCAACGAGGAAAGATGGAACAAATCCTACTAGCGTATGACATACCTAAAGAAACTGTAGCAGCAATAACGATTCTCTATAGAAACACCAAAGTAAAAGTACGATCACCAGATGGAGACACAGAATACTTCGACATTGTAGCAGGAGTACTACAAGGGGACACGCTGGCTCTGTACCTCTTTATCATTTGTCTAGACTACGTACTAAGAACATCGATTGACAAAATCAGAGAGAATGGCTTCGAGCTGACGAAGAAAAGAAGCAGAAGGTACTCCGCAAAAACAATTACCGACGCCGACTACGCCGATGTCATAGCGATACTGGCAAATACACCCGACCAAGCCGAAACACTACTGCATAGTTGAGAACGAGCAGGCGCAAGCATAGGCCTCTATGTTAATGCACACAAAACGGAATATATGTACTATAATCAAACGGGGGACATCTCCATTCTAGACGGAACCCCTCTTAAACTAGTAGACAAATTCTCTTACCTAGGAAGCAGCGTCGAATCAACTGAAAAGGACATCGACATGAGGTTAATGAAAGCATGGACAGCTATCAATAGGCTATCGATTATATGGAAATCAGACCTAACCGATAAAATGAAACGCAGTTTCTTCCAGGCAGCGGTCACATCGATACTGCTATATGGGTGCACTACATGGACTCTAACAAAACGGCTGGAGAAGAAGCTAGACGGCAATTACACAAGAATGCTGCGTACAATCTTGAACAAGTCCTGGTGGCAACACCCCACAACACACCAACTGTACGGCCACCTGCCTCCTATCACGAAAACTAATCAAGTTAGACGAACCAGACATGCAGGACACTGCTGGAGAAGCAGGGACGAACTCATAAGAGATGTACTCTTATGGACCCCCACACATGGCCGTGCAAAAGCAGGACAACCAGCACGTACATACATTCAGCAGCTATGTGAGGATACAGGATGTTGTCCTGAAGACACGCCTGGGGCGATGAACGATAGGGAGGAGTGGCGAGAGAGGGTCAGGGATATCTGTGCTACCAGCACAACATGATGATGATATCTATGAAAGATCTGACCTGAAAAAGAAAATCTAGGCAAAAGCAGATGTTTTTACAGGCAGATGTAACTCTGTGTTCCATTGCATAATTAACAGATTTTTAGAGAAACATACTTGAATTAATAATAACCAATCTTGTTTTATTGAACTCTAAAGGTATTCATTTTAGCTGCTGGAATCACCATTTTTGTTCAGCATTTGAATTTTAAAGTTAATTGGAATTGAGTTTTTGTATCGCGTTATCATTTGTGGAATGAGTATATCAGTCACATGTTGAAGTAATGATACATTGTTCTTTCTTTCTTTCTTTCTTTCTTTTTTTATAAATGTTAGTGGATTTTATTAACAGGGTCAATTATATGCTGTGAAGTAATCCAATGATTATTTGCTATTACTATTCGGGAAAATATGTGGCAAACCGTTTATATACATACTATATGAAAGTTGAACTTTTTTTACATTAAAATAACCGGTGACTAAAAAAGGTTTAATCTTTTATCTTTTATTTTATTTTTTTTTTTAATTTGAAATAAGTTGTGATAAGAAAATTTTAGAACGTTGCCATTTTTTGGATCTGCATGTATACTTGCATTTTGAGGAGTATATTTGAAATGTACAAATATTAGTTGACATATGTAAATGTGTCCACACTCTTAGATATATACAAATTAAATTTTTTTAATTATTTCCTGAAAAGAACATAACATAAATAAGATAAACAGGTACTTAGAATAAAAGTTGTATATTACAGAAAAATGAGTAATACTACACCGGACATTGGCCTAGCGGTTAGAGTGTTCGCCAATGGCCCGGGAGACCTGGGTTCAGTCCCAGGTTGAGTCATACCAAAGACTCAAAAAATGGTACTTGATGCCTCCTTGCTTAACACTCAGCATTATAAGGTACGGATCAAGGGTAAAGTAGAGCAATCCAGGGAAGGAGTAGTGCCCTCTCCTTCACCTTGGTGTAGTAGCTATCGAAAAGGGAGCCTTCGGGTTACCCTCGACTATGGTCGCCAACTTTACTTTTACTTTTATGTAGCCAGTGTTGCCTTGCTACCAAACTCCCAGAGCGGATTACAATCAAATGTTATATCTTTATTGGAAGAGTCCCTTGTGTATCGAAAAAAGGGATAATAGCACAACATTAAACGCATAAAATTTACATATCTGCATAAATAGGTATAATAACCGAGAATTTTGCTTGGTTTGTCATATCTCCTTTTTTAGGTTTGTAATTTCTATTGTCTTAAACTGATTAGAAAGAACAGAATTAAATATGATTTAAAAAATTGAAGCAAAAAACCCATTTCTCTAGATTAGTTGTCACTTTCATTTTTGGATTTTTATCCACAAATGACAAACTTTTGAATGTATCCATTTGAGTTTTTAAGTTGTTTGTAGTTTAAAGTATTCTTTGGATTTGAAATGTTAAGATGTCCAGAGGAAAAAAGAAATTAGCTAATTGATATCTTAAGAATTTTGCTCAATTTTGAAAAACATTCAGGTAGTTTCACAACGCATGTATTAATATACATAGATGCTTATCGATTGAAAATACTGTTTATTTAATGTTATTTATTATAATTGTATTCTTGAAAAATTTTTAAGGTAAAAAATCATTTGAAGATGGTATTGCTGTATCCCAACCCTCCCAAGAATTGTTCTATTTTTGATAATTATATGAATTTTCTTCAGCTTCTTCCTATTGATGTTAGCAAGAAAATGTAACTTATCTTTTATAGGTTTTCTTTTTCAGGTCACATCTTTTATGGATATGGTTTCCTTTAACTGTAATAAAAGATTACAGCACTTCTGCTGATGTTAGCCTAGAATCTTTTCAAACTGAATACAGAAAATGTTGGCTTATGCATTATATTGTGATAAAGAAATTGTTGAAATCTAAACCAAGCAGAAAATATTAAATTTTTTTCCATATCTGAAGCAGAAAAAAAATCAAATTGCAAAACCAATGTTTTTGTTAGGCTGTTGATGCTCAGGTTCAAAATTCATGTGTGTGTTAATTCATTGCTGTATTAATTTTCTTATTAAACCTATTGTTTTGGTTCTTTTATCAAAACATCCAAAGCAAATCAAATATTGTTTTGTGATGATATTTTGAATGAAATTTTTTATCTAAATATCTAATTTTTATTCATATTTGATGAAATTTTCTTTCCAGACAAAACATTTAGATAAATGGGAAAATTATTACTGAAAGGAATTGCAAGTACTATTTGAGCAACTTGTTTGAAGAATCATTCTTAAGATATTAAATATAAGCACATATGATGATTGTTCAAATCCAATGGATTTAAATTCCTGAATCTATAAATTATTTCTGAATAAAGCTCCAAGGAGGTTGATAATTTTTTAAAATCACAGCAGTCAATTCTAAAAATTTGAATTATATTACTTCATTTGAACTGTCATTGTAAAGCACTTCGATAATCTTAAAGTCTTAATTTATAATCAATTTCTTTTTCTGCTTATGTTTAAAATGATTTGTCAATCTTTTTTCATTAATAGCTAGAAAGTCAGTATGTTGTTTAAAGGACTTGGTCAGTGAGTTTTCTTACCATAATCTAAGAATTGAAAAATCTATATTAATTACACACACACACACACACACATATATATATATATATATATATATATATATATATATATATGTGTGTGTGTGTAAGGGTGAATTACAAAAGTTGCAATTAAAAAATGCACAATTCTAAAGCCAGTCTAAAATCTCAGTTATATTCTTATTGAATCCATTACTTAATGTTTCCTGTGGATCATGTAATTGTCGTATGAAAAAAGGGAAAAAGTGGCTAGACAATTGTACTTAAGGTGTAAGGATTTTGTCATGTGAAACTTTAATGGACTTAGCAAAAAAACAAAATGGATATTTTGGTTATATATATATATATATATATATATATATATATATATATATATATATATATATATATAATTTCATTGGCATTTAAGGCTGGTAAAGCCAACCTCGGTCATTTTAGTAACCCATTTTATGACTATTCCCCCAAATACTTTTTAACTCTAATAAAGGTCTGTAATTCCCCTTTACATGATAATTTTTTATTATTTGTTCTGTTACAGTTTGGGAATTTTTCATGTTTATCATTTGAAATCAGAAACTCTGGAGGATAAAAAGAATATGCTAGAAATTCTTTGTAAAATTATTACTTCTCTACTTTGATCACAAAATTAATGTTCATTGCAGAATGACTTAGTATAAATAGTTTTGTCTGTATATACTGTCTTCTTCATAGAACCCTCTGTTTTCAATATATATATTTTTTTTAATGTATACTGAAAGGTGTTGTTTTTTTTTATTCATCTTTGTGGTTGCTTGCATTACATTTGTTTTCTATGATGAATGTTTTGCATAGTATATAAAGTTGTTTAGTATTGTGAAAATCTTTATTTATCACTAAAAAAGCTTGTGCTTTAGATCAACTGTAATTTTTTAATCCAGTTTATTTAACAGGAAGTGCCATCTGAATATGACCTTGTACTAAAGTTATCTTTATTCAATGAGTATTGATTTTAGTACCCTTGAAAACTACTGACAAACTGTAAAACAAAAAAAAAAAAAACTCTTCAGAAATTGCTTGGATATTTTGTATGTTTTCTTGTCAAATCTTGTAAGCACTTAGTTTCATACTGACTTCTATAATATTAGACAATGAAGATAACAAGCATGAATCTTTATTACATGGATCTGTGTATGATTCTCATTGAAGTTGTGAAATATGAAAAAAAGAATTGAGCTAGAGAAGGAGTTTTATACAAAGATTCTGAAAAGGCATTGCTTAAGGCATCTTCATTATAACAAAAATGAGGATACTCTTATGAATAATCCATGGAATGATTTACAAAAATAGTGCTTTTACTCATCTATTGCTATAACATTCTCTTGGTAGCTTTTGGTGCCTGCTAGCTAAATGTTCCAAAAATTGTAACAATATTTTCAAGGAAGAGATATTTATGATATGAAAGAAAATAGTTTAGTAATATTCTTTATTTCACCTACCACAGTGAATAATGATAAATGTATCAATTCTGTACAAGATTAGTAGATTTAGGTTGCTGATTGTTCTGAAAGCCCATGGGTTAAGTTTTGTGGTTGAGAATCACCTTCAGACACCAATCTCTAAGAAATTTTACACATGATTATGTGGAATATGTTGTCAATTCAACAGGTGAATGCTGTCACATATACACATTGGTTAAGATTGTTTCTGAAAGCTTATTGATACATCTGTTATATTCAAAGAAGACATATACTCTTGTTGAGGATCTTATCCATGGCAAGCTTTTGTATTCTGATGTTAATACTAAATTTTATATTTGTGACATAGACCATCACATAATTTTGTCCTCAGTACTGATCTATGAAAATCATTTAGTATGTCTAATTTAAAAAGAATATGATAGGCTTACATTTTTGTGATAAAAAAGATTATTTGAGGAGTTGGTAAATCATAAATCAATAATAAAGGAAAACTTAAAATATTAAAAAAAAAAAATTGCTTCTGATAAGTACAGTATTGAGTTGAAGTCACTTGTAAATATATCAGTATGATATTTTGGAGGTAACACTAGATGCTTGTTGATAATCAGTGTTTAAATGGTTGGTGGTGATTCAATTAATATTTAGGCGTTTACATTATCCCCAGAAGAGAATGGAAGAAGTAAATTTGCCAAAATCAGAAAATCAACAAGCAAAAAAAAATCGAAAGAAAATGAAGTCTTATATTCTTAGTAATAATTAAAAATGGGTAAACAGGGAACTGTAATACATGAAATATTGATTATTTTGAAGTGTATTTCTTAGTGTTAATCTTCCTCATATATGTTTAAACATTTTCTGATAGACAAGATTTTAGTATTTACAAGTGTAGGAAGAAGAATTCCATTGCTTGTCATTTAATAAAAGGTTTAATTCTGTTTGATATTACTTTTATCAATAGTCTTTTAAGAACTTGTTGTTTGGGGCTTAGAATATACTATATCCTATGCAAAGAGATTAGAGTCCCTCAAAAAGTGGTGTCCTGGGTATAACACTAAACTGCATTTGATGGTGACGCTCCAGTTCTGGGAAGTGTGGAGTACCCTTTCATTACTATTACTCCCAGGTTCACTGACCTGAAGTGGTAGTACTTGTTAAGAGTCCTGTCTATGGGTCAGATAGATCTGCTTGAAATTTAGTTCTATTTGATAGGACTGTGTGCAAAAAACAAAAAACTTAAATTACTATACCAAAAATATAAATATGAATGCAATTCCCTAAGCTCCAGGTTTAAAATAACCCTTGATGAGGTGACATGCCATTAGAATCAATCATTTTAAAAACTTGTTTGAATGATAGTATGTAAAAAAAAAAAAAAAAAAAAAAAAAAATTGTTTTTATAAATACTAAAAAAGACTTATGAAAATTAGTGTATAATTTCATATGTTACACATATACACTCACTTGTAAATCTGCATGTATATATTTTGCAGGTTTCTAAATAATACACACTTTTTCTCTCCATAATTTTTAGTAGTAATAAGAAAGAGTAAGACAATCTTATTTGATGAGCAACCCAGTTTTTCTCAGATCCAATAAAAGATGTTTGTGTATTCTTCTTTACATCTACACACTGCTGAGCTAATTAATCTAATGAAAGAAAATTGCTTCACACTAAAAAAGGAAAGAAGCAGATGAAGTACTTCAGAAATTATAATAATTTCTGTTTTTGTAAAATATAATTTATTCATGAATAATTTAACAAGAATTATTTTCAATGAATAGTATATTTTACTATTTTTTAAAATCAACTCTTGCTATTTATTTTGGAGCTTGTTGATTCCTCACAAGTTTAATTCAGTTGGTTTTGGGTTAAAGAAATTTTCCAAACCTTTTCACCTGATCTTAAGAAAACTTTTTGTCATTCAGAGCATTTTGTAGAGAACAAAAAAAAATGGAAATCACTTTGTGCAAGCTCAGGTGAATATGTTGGATAGGGTTGAACAGCTGAAATGTAATATTTTTTTCCGGCATGATTCTTGTTGAATGCAGCCTTGTGTTATCATGGGGAGGCTTACTGTCTCTCCTATTGATAAGTGTGGGGCATTTTCTTAGATTTTCATGCACATATTGCTGCTGTTGAGTGTATAAGTCTGCATTAAATGTCTGATTGTGGTTTCAAAACACAAAATGCCGTGATCCCACCATACACATAGTATAACTTTTCTTCTATTTTGAAGTAAGCTGCAGAGATAAATCTTTGTCAATCCATTGCCTTTTGCAGTTTCATAAAAGATCCATTTTTCATCAAATGTAATGATATTCTTGAGAAACTGTTCATTTCTCTGCCTTGAAAGAAGACTTGTCACTATGGATAGGCAATCTTCATTATTCTTCTAAAAATATGAGCAAGTCAAATGCCCAGCCTGCTCACTTTCCTCTCTTTTTCCAGTCAGGGCAGATTGTGAATTAAGATGTATTGAAGTTAGTTAATTGTTTGTTTGGGTGGGTTTTATGGCATATCAATCCTTGTAGGTTATTTAATGCTAAATCCATTTTTATACAAATAAACAGTTCTATTTCAAACAATTCAGTTTAGCATGTCATCATCATGATGTTGTGTTGCTAGCACAGATCTCTCTGACCCTCTTGCTACCCGTTTCTATCATCCATCACCCCCAGGAGGTCTTCCAGGCTACATCCTGTATCGGCACAGAGCTGTTGTATATAGGTTCTAGCTAGTTGTCCTACCTTTGCTCGTCCATGTGAAGTGGTCTACAGGAGTATATCGCTTATAAGTTTGTCCTTACTTCTCCAGTGTTTTGCATGCCTGGTTCATCTAACTTGGATAGTTTTCATGATGGGTGGCCGTACAGCTGCTGTTTTGTGGGGCGTTGCCTCCAGGACCTGTTCAATACAGCTCACAGCATTCCTCTGCAATTGCCGTCAAGCTTTTTCTCCATATGTTTTGTTAGCATCCATGTAGCCTACGGTTCTGCAGGGTTATTCTACTTGATCCTTCAACTCTAATTCTATATTGACAGTTGGGAAGTGTCTCTACTATTTGCCCAGCTATGTCCCATCTATGGCTATTTGGGTTTTGAATGGAGATTGTGTCGCCCATACGAAGTGGGGATAGGGCATGTGCAGTACAATTGTACCTCTTGATGAGGTCTGCATTGCATTTGGATAATGCTTTTTCACATTTTTGGGTGTGGCTATCCACTCAGGGTGTGGTTTATATGTGTGGGTGTGATGGGATAAAATCCTGAAGACGTCTATGAAGCAGGAGTTATGCTGGTGATAAGCCAATGCCTTGGATAGGGGTGTTTCTATATTGCAGGTTTGCTTGTGCTGCCATGTCATTGTCCAAGGAACCCTGGTGTTCTGTGCAGTCCTTTATGAGTCTTTTTGCAGTCTTGACTGCTAACCCTGTTCGTCCATTAGACTAGGGATGGGCCACTGATGAAATTTTTTGCTTAACAGCCCAATTTTTCAGGAACTGTTGGAATGATTAAGCTGAGAAGAGTGGCTCACCATCTGTATTAAGTTCCTCAGGTGCACCGTATTCTTGGAATATTTCTCTGCAGATGGATATCAACCTGGAGGCAACTGCTTGTCATGGCTTGATGTGGTACAAAATGAGTCATCCAGTGAGCCTGTCTGCACAAGCAAGATAAGTGAAAGATCGAACATAGAACAAATCTATCACAGTTTGTTAAAAAGGCCATTCCGGTGGAGGTGTCATGTAGATTAGTTCATGTGGTAGATTTGGGGCATTCCTTGAACATGTAATGCTATTATCTCTGTAATTGCAAATTGAGGCATTCATTCCGGGCCAGTAGACTGACTCATTGGCATGCATTTTCATGCCAACTACTCCTTGATTAGCCAAATGTAGGGACTTTAATATCTTTTTGCACTGGGAGGTTGGTATTACTGTCCTCCTGTCCAGCAGTATTAGGCCATTATCATTGCTGAGGCGGTTACGAACTTCTCAGTATTCCTGTATTGTAGGCAGTGTTGCTTGACTGTTTGGAAAATCATTGTCTATGGTCATACCTAATAAGGTGTATTGTATGTCTTTTTGACCAGCAAAACGAATGCAGTCAAGAGAAGTTATGGCAGGGTAACCGTCTAGTTGGGATATGGAGGTGAGGGCTGTCAATCTCATTGCTGCACAAGTCTCATCCGATTCATCAGTGTCTTTAGGGAAGGGTTCTATGGGGAATATATCGAGTAAGCTTTGCACTGTAGTGACTGGATTGCTGGAGATAACATCAGAGGCCCTATGCCATTTCCCAGGACAGTGTTGCATGGTGAAACGATATCTCAAGCTTTTTTCTTTGAGTTGAAATAGGCATAGGTTGTGAATTTTGCTTAAATCTTGATCACCAAAAAGTCCTTTGTGCAGCTCATGGTCGGTCACCACTATAATGTTGGGGCAATCTAGTATGAACATGCGGCACTTTTCAAGTGCTCAGCTGATAGCTGCTGCTTCATCTTCTAAGGGTGCATATCTCTGTTCAGCATCAGTGCGAAATCTGCTTCCAGCAAATACAAGGCGCCAGCCTTCAAGACAACAAACCAGGGCTCTGTTGATTGCACATAGGCAGTGCTTCTGAAGAAGCAAAAATCCCATACCATCCTTACTCCAGTCTGGGGCTAAGCAGGTAACACTGTTGATGTCAAATGTTGAGATGCCCTGCCTTATTAGTTTAACAATGACCTGCTTTGATTCTTGAAATGCTTTTTCAAGGGTCTGGTTTCAGCTTAATCTTGAGCTCTTTTTGACAAGGTTTCGAAAAGGTAGCATAATGGGGCTTAATGAATATGCCCAAGCAAGTTAGTTTACCAGACCAAACCAAGACCTTGCATACGTGATGGTTTTGGGAACAGGGAAATTTAAAATGGCATTAAGCATTGATTCAGAAGGAGATACTCCCAGTGAGGTTATTTACAGTCTACCAAACTGAACGGTGTCCTTACAAAACTGAAATTTGTCCTTGCTGTGTACAATCCCATTTTGTGCACATCTCATTTGAAAATCAAAGGTATGATTGAATGCCTCTTTGATGTTGGTGTCGTAGAGCAAGGTATCATTGACCAATTTGATTTTCCTGGCAATATCTTTTATAACTTCATTGTATCCACGGGTGTATGCATCACCAGATGCCAAGTAGCCTTGAGGCATCCGAAGCTACATAAACCTCCCCCACTCCGTGATAAAAGTTGTGAGTGGTTGGGACTCCTAGCTCTTTAAAGATTTCCTGGTCTATCATGGAGAGGCTATCCATGGTAATGCTTTCTTCTACAAAAGTTTCAGCATAAGTCCTTGCTGAGTCAGCTGGAATGCCAATTTTTCTAAGTAGCTCTTGCAAATCATCGGATCCTATTTCAGTGCCATGTTGAATATTGATTAGCTTGCTGGTGGTCTGACACACCAGTAGGCTGGTGTAGATCCATTTATTTTCCTTTATATTACAAAAGGGGGGCATAAAGCCTTGAGAATTTTGTGGGGGAGAGGAAATGATATCCCTATATAGACTAAGGGGCCCTAGTTAGCCACATTCACCAACCCATTCAACAGTACAATATATCCTCAGCCATTATTCGCCAAGCACACTGCAACCACCAAAATACCACACTTGCTCTTTGAGAAGACCTACTTAAAACCCTGAATGGATTGTATGATTTTATTTGCAAAAGTGATGGGAGAAAAACCCAGAAAGAGAAAAGCAAATTAAACCAAGGAAAAAATTCCCCGTTTGGTTGCCCTCCCATCTCCCCTTCTATGATATGGAGGTTGAATGTTTCGCAGTGCCCAAGCTATGTGGGAGGGGTTCCTAATCTTATGTGACAAAAGAAAAAGACAGGGTTGGGTGTGGTAAGGACAGGTAGCATTTAATTTATACAAGTGAGATTCCAAGATCTTCAGAAAAAGCGGGCTGGAGTAAGGGTTGAGGTATAAAAAGAATAGGGATGGGGAAGATCTTGGAGACTCACAACTAGGTGACGGGGATGATGACTCACAACATACTGCTAACTAGGGTTGAAGGACAAAAATCTACTTACCTAGGATGGGGTCCTGAAGGACCTGGACCATAGATGCCATGCGCTGGAAGAGGAGGGAAAGATGACTCCAACATTGTCCCTTTTTGTATACCCAGGCTCGCTGCATTCACCCACCTTTTGTTGAATGTTATGCGATCCAAGCATTTTCTATCGCATCTGATCTTGACCCTAAGTTGATGCTTAAAGAACAATATCAGATGATGATGATGAGAAAAGTTTGCATAGTCATACAATCCCTTCTTTCATGTTGTCCAAATCACCATTCTGACTACAGCTAGGATCCCGAGAAACACCACCTGCTTCTCACCCTGAAACGGAGGCAAAGCGTTGTCCACAATGTAACCAACGTCAAGCAGTATGAGCTACTTGGGTTTGATGTGAGCTGTTCACTTCTCGACGTGACCCCAGAACAGGCGAACTCACTTGCAGTAGTAGAAGGCATGCTCAGTCATTTCTTCCAAGCCACTGCTGCAGCAAGCACAGTCGGGCATATCTGTCAGGCCCACTCTGAAGTTCAAGCCAAAAAGGGGCAATGCGTTCTGTGCAAACTGCCAGGTGAGCAAGAACTCAGATTTGTTCAAGAAGCCTGAACCTGGTTCCTAATTCCAATAGGAGCAGACCTTCTCTGCTGTCCAGCCATGCTGCTCACTGAGAGGATCCAAAGTGGAGCCTACCACTAGTTCTCGATACAGTTCTTTCTGATGCCATGGAAAGTCACTGGACCCAGGAAAGTTATGAAGGGCTGTATGGTATTTACGGACAAATGGTGTTATGCCCATTGGCTTATGTCAACCTTTGGCCCTGACTTGAGACGAGGAAAAGTCCTACTTGCTTTTCGCCTCCATGCCACGTTCCCTGACCAGGATCGGCCCAAGTACACAAGTCTTTCAGTGAGCCAGTGGCTCTCCAGATCAAGCATACCCAGACCTCTATTGTGTGTATGTTGAATACAGACCTCTCTATGGATCATCAGCCTTTGACCTCCCTAGAGTAATCTGGTGAGGGATCATTGCAGCAGACTGGTGTAGATCCATTTGACCGTAGCCCCGAGTCATTTACTGGAGAAATAAAATATGGGTGAATAGACACCACTCATGCAAATGTGTTGGGCAGGTCCATCCTAGCGAAATGGACCAACCCACCTGCTGCATTAGGTACTCTCCTATAAATGTGCTGACTTGCTTTTCCAAGAAGACTCAAGAAGGCAGCCATGTTAGCAGGTAAGTCATTTGACTTTCACAAATGTCAAAAACTGTTCCTTTTTATTAAACAATTCAGTTCAGCATAAATACATAGTTTAAATGCAAAAACCGTAAACTCTTGAAACCACCATTTAGTTCTATTTGACCCATTGATAGGACTCTATCAGGTGCTACCACTCCGGGCCAGAGTGGACCTGGGAACGATGGCAATGAAGGGGTACTCCACATTCCCAAAGTTCCAGCAATTCAGGAACCTCGCCATCAGATTGTTTAGTGTCATATCTAGGATATTCGTTGCAGAGGTCATACCCCCTCTCCAGAGGTGCAGTTGGTGTATTCTACAGCCCCAGCTGACTGGGCAAGTATTAAGGTTAAGTGCTAATTCTTGAGTACTTTTACTTGGATTGTGTTCCACCAATTCTTTTAGAGCATCTTGGTCTAGGTTTGTCTCTCAGTTGACATATCGCCAGAATGAAACTTTGAAAACCAGCTTTAAAATTGGTGGTTAATAATGACACCTTAACCATAAACGTTAGAAATTTATTTAGCTGTTTCTGTTGTATTTTTGTGTACCATAGTAGATGACATGGCATTAAAATCATATATGTGGTCTCTTTATTTTATAACCGCTATTTTCAACAATGGGTTTGAGTATAGGTCTTTCTTTTGCTGCTTCCAGTTTCTGGTTCTACCTTTATTTCTCTTCTTTTTTTTGTACTCAGAAGAAGCTTCTCATATACTGAAAATGATATCAATACGTGACGAGCGAAAGGATGGACAGCTATCGGTCATATGGAAGTCAGACCTGTCTGATAAAATGAAATGCAATGTTTTTCCAGGCAGTACTTGTGTCCATACTACTATATTGATACACCACATGGCCGCTTACTAAGCATATAGAGAAAAAGCTTGATGGTTGTTGCACAAGAATGCTGTGAACTTTAATGAACAAATCCTTGAAGCAACATCCCACAAAGCTGCTGCTATATGGCCACCTCTCTCCCATCTCTTAAACTATCCAAATAATACAAACAAGACATGCTGTACACTACTGGAGAAGTAAGGATGAACTTAACGACAGCAGCTTTGTGCAGACGTGGGATGTAGCCTAGAAGACTGCTTAAAAGTGATGGATGATGGAGATGAGTGGTGAAGGAGAGTCAGGGAAATATGCGTTAGACATGATGATGATGATGATGATATATAGTGTATGTCTGAATAGTGACAGGACTGGTTTTGCAAACAGTTCATTTTAATTCCAAAAATAAACTACATGGTTTCCTCTTCAAAGTAATCCCTTTCTAATGTACTTTTCCATCCTTCTCTGTTACTGGAAGGATTCTTCTGGGATGCCTCTCAACTTTCTTGTTATAGCTTCCACACCTTCAAAATAACTTCACTTGATGATCTCTTAAAACTTGAAGAAAAGAAAAAAGTCAGATGGAGCAAGATCAGGAAAATAGGAAGGTTCTTTCTGTAGGCTGATGTTCCTCTTGATCAAGAACTGTTGGATACTCAGGACGTTATAAGCAGGTGCATTGTTATAGTGAAGCAACCAGAATTTATCTTGTCACAACTCTGGTCTCTTTTTGTGTACTAAGTGAAGCATACACTGCAGCATCTCCTTGAAGACTTGCTGATTGATCACCTGGCCCTGTGCCAAGAATTCGCTGTGAATGATGCCCCTCTTGTGTACAGGGGAGAGATAGACAACACTTATTTATGCGTAAAAATATAATCTCCCTTGTTTATTATGAAAGGTGATGAAATGGTTATGTGAGAGAGACCAGGAACTGCTAGAATATGACATCTTCAGAGAGCCTACTTCTTTGTTCTGCCTCCACGAGGCTGGCACAGAGCTGATTTAAAACATTCAGTCATTTTCATTTCTTGGTGCTTCTTTAATTAAACTGGTACAGGGGTGTCTTAGAACATTTAATCGGTTAAATTTTTTTTCTTTGTGCTTCTTTCATGGGAGACTGATATTGGACTGCCTCTCAACCCGGGGCCATCTGCCCCCCCCCACGTGCTTGTGCTCAAAATGGCATTATGTCTAGTATCAGTGCTCACCTACTTGTGACTGCCTAGGGTTGAAAACTTCTGTCATTATATATTTTTCAGATGCCTTTGCTCTTTCCCCTACGCAATTTATGTGGCATTTCTGTCATCTTTTGGTTTTACCTTAAGACACAGTTGCACATGCTGTTACGAAATCCATTGGACCTGCACAGCCTGTTAAAGATCAATATGTAAATCCTTTACATTGAAGAACATGATCAACATAACTTTGACTATTTTGCTTTCTTCAGCCTTGGCAATGTTGGAGATTTCCACTTACGACTTTGGCACTTGGTTTCCAGATTGTATTCAGAAATCCATCTCATCACCAGTGATGACTATGAAGCAAGTCTGGTTTAGTTTGAAGACCTTAGATGATGTCTTGACTCACCTACATGCAATGTTCCCAATCATTATTCAACAGTCTTGCGCTATTTTTGTGCAGACTTTTTGCATCTCCAAATCTTTGATGATAATCTTCCAAAAACTATTCAGTTGACTTGCAATCCTTCAAACAGTCAACCAATGATTGCCACCCACTACCTGCCTTATTTGCTTGGTATTGACTTTGGTCCTGATTGTTTCTCTCTTTTGGAGTCATCATTCACCTCCTTATGCCCCCCTCCTCTTTGGACATCTTGTGCCACTCAACACCATGTTGTACACATTTGTTTTTATCTTGATACACTTCCTGAAGCATTTCAAATGCTTGTGATGGAGTTTGCCCAAACCAGACCAAAAATTTCTGGTTTATTTATTGTTTGGTGTTTTTTCTTCAGTGCTCATTACTGATTAATCTGAAGAAGAGGTGTAAACAAAAAGAAAAAAGGAAATGCAGTGATTGCAGAAAGTTGAGATTACAGTTTCATACTCTAATGATAGATAACACAATTCACTTATCCTTTTTTTTTTTTTTTGTCCGTAGCTCACACAACACATCCAGTCCCATTACTTTTCAGACGGGCCTCAAATATATATAAAGATAAAAAAAACGAGCTTGTTTATTCCACCTTTTTTAATTACATTTTTTTTTTTTAGGTATCTGTTCATATTTTGCTCTGAATTTTATTACCATACACAATA
The DNA here is from genome assembly GCA_963585895.1 of Sepioteuthis lessoniana. Lineage (NCBI taxonomy): Eukaryota > Metazoa > Mollusca > Cephalopoda > Myopsida > Loliginidae > Sepioteuthis > Sepioteuthis lessoniana. The sequence goes on from OY757920.1 coordinate 104,122,984, forward strand.
CATTGAAATTTATCAAACCCAAAATTTCCCCTTCTGTTTTGAATTTTCATACCTTACTCTACTCTGATATTTCCATGATTGACACATGTTTGAGTAAGGTTTAGAAATTCTGTGACATATATTCATTAGCATCAGTGATAGAATACTGTTAACGAATTATCACGAGTCAGTAAAATGAATAGAGAATTTTTTTTTAAGAAACTCGGCCAATTCATTTGGTTGCTGTTGCCCATCTGAAACAAAATTATTTTTACATTACATTTCACCACAATAAGAATTTTTTCCTGCTCTTTAAACTTTAATCATTTGTTAGTTGCATTGTTACTCAACATTCCTTTGAATTTGATTATAGATGAACAGAGATATGAGATGCAATGATTGACTAATTGTTATTGAAAACTCTGTTGCATACGAACTTGCTGCAGTTGAGAATAGTTTTAATACTGTCTGGACTTATACTTTATCCTGATGAATCATTCATATTCAAAATCAGTAAACAGATTTTGTGTTCATTTGGTGCACTACAAAAACAAAACATTTTTTTCCATAAATATACAGTGTTGGTATTTTACAAACTTTTGATGTTTTTATAAAGTTTAGTCTGTTGACTTGCTATTGAAAACTTTTCCATACCATGAAACTTTGTACCATATTGTGAATAAAAAAAGCCTTATAGAAATTGCTCCTTTGTTAGCAGACTGGCAGTTGTATTATAAATTTGTCTCTCTTGACAGAACTTTTCATTTGATACAGTCTAGGTATCAGTAAGTTGGTCAATAACTCAAGAGTTAGGACTTTGGCAGGTACCTTTGAGCATTTTGATTAAGTTGATGGAAAAATGCCTATGGGGAATGTCAAGTCCTAAGACTTGCTCACATACATTCCTGCCAGTTTGTTTTGTTCCTTTTAGTAAATCTGGGATAACCAAGAAGTATAATAATTGATTCAAGGATGGTATTTTATATTTCGTCTCTTTGACGTTTTTTTTTTGTTTCAAAGTATTTGTTTTTGTCAGTCATATGTTAATAGATGATTGCCCAAAATATCTTTATTTTGGAAAATTTAAAATACAGAAATTTTGAAATGTATATTGGTAAGTCAGTTGGTTTTTATTATAACTGTAAAGCTAATATTTCATATGTTGTGGGAAGCTCTGAAAGCAAGTCTAATCATTATTCAATTATTTGGTAATGAGGATCTGAATTTGAATAGTTAATTGAATATGCCTTCCTGTTAAAGTCCTAAAACTGTGTCTGGATAAAATATTTTTTTTCTTTTTTTTTCTTTTAGATAAATATGCTGGTGAAAATTAAACTTAAAGGTGCTTGTATTATAAGGACTTGTAAAATCACATTGCATCCCTGCTTTAAGAAGATTGGGAAATTCCTTTTTTAAAAGAATGATTTTAATAGAATAGATGCATTGATTATTTTTTAAAGAGTAAAAACTACATAATTTTTTAGAATTATGTAGTTTACTCTTTTTGCAGTCGATATCTGTTGCAAGTATATGGTAATAATTCTGTAATGTAAGCCATCAATGTGTTCAGTAGTCTTGTAAGATTCTGTCAAAAAATCTGATTAGAAAAGAGGGAGAGGAGAATGAATATTAGGTATTTATGACTGTAATAAAATAACCATATTGTATATAAGGATGTTTGGAATCAAGTTGTAGCTATGTGTTGTTTTGGTTTATGTGGTTGGTAAGTATTGAATTATTAAACTGCTTTATTATAATTCATTTCTGGATCAGTTTTTTTTTACCTATTCAACTACATCCTCTTGAACATTACTACGTAGTCAGTTTAATAAGGGATACCATGCTGCATCCTGTTCAAAGGTAACACCATGACTGAGGAAAAACAGATACTGCATTATATTTTCAGCTTGAAAGCCAAGTATATGGGTTTGTCTTAAATTGGGTTAAAAAATGTATAAATAAAAGAACAAATTTATTTTGTTATCTTAATCTTTTTCTTTTTGCATTTGTAAAACAAATTGTAAAGGTTTTTGTTAAACATTAAACAATTTTTTTTCTCTCTTGGATACAATATAAAGAGCATAACTTAAACAAGTCGAAAGGGTATGAGTTGCTGCAGTTGGAAATCCTTCTGAAGGTTTATAGGCGCGCATGCGTAATAGCCGGCATTTTATAAAATGGACATCTCGCCCACACATGACGCTTACTATATTATCGGCTGTATTGTTTTCTGGGTTGCTGTTGCCAGAACTGCATTAGCATCGATTAGCGGATTATTGAAATTGACAAAAAAATGATACAGCTCAAAACTTTAAGAGCACTTTTGTCAAGCTTAAAAAAATCATGGAAAAATTCAAGATTAGGAAAAAGAAATGAACTATCTGAACAAAATAGTTTCCATAGTTTTATATTCAGATCTTATAATATTTAAGTGAATAAGATTCAAAAGCAGAGACCTGAAGGAAAGAGGAAAGGTAGAATACAGAAAAGCAGAATGAATTAGAGGAAAAATGAACAACTCTGAAGGTGGATAAAAAGAACTAACTGATAAAGAGAAAAAAAAGAAATGATAATGGAATATAGTTTCTACAATTTTCTACATTTGCTTTTTTATTTTTTATTTTTTAATTTTTTTTTTTAATGATCTAAATTAGTTAAATTTACAAATATCTAAAACAATGTAACTTCACTCAAACTGGTCTTACTCCCATTGTTAACATAGGAAAGAAATGATGAAGAGATAGAAAGACTGAATGAAAAAAAAAATGACGAGGATGGAGACAGATGTAAAGGTTAAACAAATGGATAAATTGAATAAAGGAAATGACGAGGATTAAAACTGATGACAAGAAAGAAACTGACTGATGTGAATTTAAAAAAAAAATGGGAGAAAAAAATCAAATATGATTTTAAAAAACACTTTAAATTAACTCAATATTCCTCTTGTTATGCGTCTTCTTTGATTTCCAAAGGGAAACAATAACAACACCAAACCATTGAGGAAAATTTAATGTTCACTCTGGTGATATCAGAAGGCATTATTTTTCTCACCATGAGTGTTCCAACAGTTCACTTGGTTGTTTAATGGTACATAAAATATTGAATATCAACTGATTTCCTCTCCCCAAAAATGCCTAATGCCATCTAAGTCATTGAATTATTCTATACATTAAAATATTTCAGTATTTTCTTTTTGGAGGTTATCAAAAATAAATCAATAAAAATAGTTATCATCTGATTATTTGAATAAAATCATATTGAAAACCCAATCATTCTATTATTCCATGTTATAGAAGTTAAAATAGATTTGTAGAACATTTTTGAGAAATACCAGGTTGATGCATCAGTCTTATGATTTCAATAAATTTAAAGTCAAGTTGATTATTTTGGAATTGGTTGCAAGTACTTCATGCTTATAATTTTGTTAGTGAATTTTTTTAAATATTTTTTTTTAAATTTTAGACTCTTTGCTAGAAAATTTACCTGATGGTTTTAATTTTCTTATTTAAGCTGAGGTCACCATCTTCCTTTTGTTTCTAGTTTTAAGTTAAATTTGTCTCAGAAATATTGTGAAAAGAGTTTTCTGATCTTTTCTGCAAATTGCTAAGATAATAACTTATTTATAATTAATCTTTTAAATCTGTTTTCCTTTAAGATATAGTACTGCTTATTTATTATTTGGTTGTCTTGTTGAAAATTCTAAGTACCAGCTAATGAAATAAATATTATAAGCTGTTCTTTAAGATCTAAATGAATTAAGATAATATCTAGTTCCAATTGTGTTTTCTCAATGCCAAAGTATTGAGCTGTAATTGATTTTATCTGCTTCTTTCTCTTTTAACTGCATTTATGAACTCTTCTCCTGTTTCATGATCTAACTTGTCCTATAAATGAAATTGATCCTTGTCTGTCTTAATTTGTTAGTAAGATATTAAAATATTCAAAAGGCATGTAAAATCTTTTAGTTTGATTAGGGAGGAGAAGGGTAGATAGCACTGGTAGTATCTTTTCTTGTCAAAATATCAGAAATATACAAGGTAGATAGATTTAATATAGACTATATAGTAGTGAAATTAGATGAAACTTGCCCTGCTCTGAGTTGCTGGAAAGATTCTTGACAAGGTTCTATTAGATCTGTTTCTGCCATTGTAGAGGACATCCTTTATGAGAGTCAGTGTCTTTTTTTGGGCAGAATGCAGAAACTCTGACATGATCTTTGTCCTGTGCCAGACTTTTTACTTGTCTCAGTAAGCAAGATTAGATTTTGGATGATCCTGGAAAAGCTGGGCTATCTCTTAAGTTTCTCATAAGTTTTTCAAGTCCATGGGAACTAGCTCGGTTAGGTCAGGCATGTTAGTGACCTATCACAATCATTCCCCATTCTAAATGGGGTGAAACAGGTCTACATCTTTGCCCACACCCTGTTCTCAGGGTTCTTTTATAGGAAGTTGAGAATGACAAGTAAAGACGTGAGTATATATTGATTTCTGCATAGATGGTAACTTTGAACTAAGACAACTGCTGGCCACTCCCAATCAAAGAACTACTGCTCTTGTTGCTCTTCCAGAATATGCACTGGAGTGCATCACACTCTGTTTTACTGAGGCCTCTGAACTTTTTGGTCTTTATATGAACCTAAAGAATACTGAGCTCCTTCACCTACCAGCACCACAAGACAGCTATGATTCTCCAACTCTCTCTCTCTATTGGCCAGACCGAGTTGAAAACGGTTCAAAAGTTTACCTACCAAGGTTACATCATATCTTCTGGCATGAAGATTGATAGAGGTGGAAAACCGACTTTAAGGTCAATTATTCATTCAGCAAATTTTACCAGCATATCTAGAAATGCAACAACAAGAAAGACACCAAAATGAAAGTCTGTGAAACAGTACTCCTATATAGTATAGACACTGAGGTGACCTGTTGCTACTACATCCACCGCCTTGAAGTAGTCTATTAATGCTGCCTCTGCAATATCAGTTGAAATGACTTCATTACAAACATCAAAGTTCTCAAAACAGCCAAAGTGACTATTATTGAAGCAATATTTGCTCAAAATACAACTGTGTTGGGCAGCTCATGTTAAAAGAATTAGAAGAGCACCACTACCTTTCAAGGAATACACTTTTTGTAGAGCTGTCTGATGTTTATTGTGTCATAGGATCAACATAAGAGATACAAAGACGACTTTTAAAAAATGAAATCAACCACTTTTACTGTTTTTTGCAACTTATAATCAATCCATAGTAACTGCCAACTGACAACATTAGCAAAAAACCACTAGTCTGCTAGACATCTGTAGAGTATAAGTAAAAGCAAAGAGGCAGTACAGCAAAAACTGTTGTGCTGCAATGAAACCAAACTTTTAAGGCATTGTTGTCTTTGTAGCAGGTCCTTCTAATCTTGTATAGACCTCATCAGCCTCCAGTGTGCCTGCACTTATAGAAGAACACCTTTATACATTTTATTTCTTTTATAACAGACATTGAGGCTGTTTGAGGAGATAGAAAGAAAAAAATGTGAACCTTGGAAAAGTATATGTAAAGTACTGGACTTAAAAAAAAAAAAAAAAAAAAAAAGTTGAAATGAGCAAAGTGTTTTTAGCCCTTGTCTATGCATGCATCAACAATGCTTCATTCCTGATTAGCTCATGAACTCTATCTCTCGCAAAAGCAACTATTATGGTGGTGTAAACACATTTATATAGGCTCAGCTGAAAAGCTGATGACACATATTTTGGGCTTTGAGTCAAACCTACAATATGTTTAGACTCTATTACATCACTGACAGAATTTCCCATAACATGAAAAAGGAAGCAGGACATTCTTTTATGTCTGCAGTCAATATTTGAAATGATTTTAAGGCCCAATTTAAAAAAAAAAAGAAGACAAAAAAACATGTTTAATGTATCTTATGAGTTTATATAACAGTACCTTTACCATTTTGGACATAAATGCCACTGCAGCAGCTAGAAAGATTTTTTAAAATTTCCAAATTTTACTGTCACAGCTTTGGCTATCTCTTATTCCTTATTAGTTATTTGACTGCCTAGACTAAGCTGTCAACTCTCTAGTGAGACATTTCAGTCATTTAGTTTCTATGATTCATAGGGTTTAGAAATACTCAGAATCATACCATTAGCTTTAAAAGATTTGTTTGTTTAGCTCATCAACTTTACAATCTGAATGTTTATGTACATAATAGATAATGAACTACATATATATTTTAGAAGTTTGTTGCAAATATCTATATTATTTTGTGTTTTGGCCCAGTCAGCTGTGATTGTAGAATACACCAATTGCATCTCTGCAGTGGGTAAAGACTCCTTGAATGTGTGTCTTATTTATGGCACGAAACAATCTGATGGTGAAGCTCCAGTAAATCTAGAGTTTTGGGAAATGTAAAGTACCCTTTTATTGCCATCACTCCCAAGTCCACTCTGGCCTGGAGTGGTAGCACCTGATTGGGTCCTATAGAACTAAACTATGTGCTAAACTGAATTGTTTGAAATAGAACTGTTTATATGTATGAAGATGGAGTTGGCATTGAATAAACTACAATGGTTGATATGCCATAAAACCAAACCAAACTATTTTGTGTTTAAATATTGAGTAAAAAAACATTTAGAATTAAAATATAAGGTTTTATAACAGAGAATCTTAATGTCTTAAATATTACAGATTTTCTAAAAATATTGAATTGACATCATTCATGACTACTCCTAAGGAAAAAAGTAAAGTATTCTATTTTCAAAGACCCTTACTTTATTTTTTTTTTTTTTTTTCATATTTAGACTAGATAACATTCCATTTTCTATGGAGCTGATTATAAGTTACAGAAAACAATAATGGTGGTGTTATCACACAGCTGAATAAACTAAAAGCTTTTTTTTTTTTTTTTTTTTTTTTAAAGAAATGCTATATACTTTTGTACATGTTTGTTTTGTTTGTATGATTGACTTGCCTAAATCAGATTTGGATATGACCTTGGTAGGAAAGATCATTTTTGGTCTAATTGCTGGAAAACAAATGCATTACTAAAATCCATCCATTTTCTAAATGATGCATGAAATTGCCTGTTAAAAGCTTCAGGCATACCATTTCGGTGGGTGTGAGTACAGTGCAAATCACATTTTCTTTTCAATCATTTCCTGGATCCTTTTTCTAAAAATTTGGCTTCAGGTTCTCATCAGTTGCCAATTCTTTTAGAACCTGTCATTTCTCTTGGTTTTCTCCTGAAGCACTGGGACTAGAATTGTCAATCTTTGAGAAAAAGAGTCAGGAAAGATAGATTATAAAAGCTATTATGATATTATGCCTTCCAGAATTATAGATTGATTAAAGGCATTTTGAAAGTGATCTAAACAGGACTGGAACAAGATTAGACTGGAAGCAGTTGCTTGAGTGACCATGAAAAGTTAGGAAGGAGAGAAAAAAAAATGTCCAAATGTATAAGTATGAAAACTCATCGTAAAGATTTCAAAGTGGGTCTCATTTTTATTTTTTTTTTTTATTTAAATATTTTTTGTCATTCTCTTAATTTTATATTTGTCTTAATTTTTTTGTCTTTTTTTCATTTAGTAGTTTTTCTTTTAGATTTTTTTCTTTGTCTTTTCTTTTGGATTTGATTTTTTTTTTCATTTTGATATTTTCACTTATTTTGATTTTTACCATTCTCTCATTTTAGCATTACCAGATCTTTTTCTCACTTGAGCTGTGACCCTTGTATTGAAAAGGAACAAAGCATCCTAATTTACTTTTTATTCATACATAATTCCAAATTGCTAGTTCCAAGAATAATTGTTCCTATAAACACAGTAATTAAACTATGAAACAATGCTGTTTCTTCTAATGCTTTTATCATGAAGAAAAAGCCACAAAATTGTGAACAATGTTGAAAGCCTTATTACAAGCATCATAATGATTTTCTTTAGAAGTTATAAAACATCAAGTTAAACATTGTATGAATTGCAAAACAATATTCTAAAGATTCATCTTTTAGAAACAATGTGGGTATCAGTTTTTGGTGTATTAAGAGAGAGATGAAGATCTTGGTACACTGTTAACATTATTTAGATATAACTTAATCTGGAAATCAATCACTTATAGAGTAAAAGATTCTGCATGGCCTTTGAACGATTACAAAGTGACTGAAGCATTTAGAGAAGATCTTTCAGAATACACGCAAAATCAGATGAAAAGTAACCGATTCTAAAGGTCAGTAAGCAAAGATAAATAAGATTATTAAATTAAATCTTGAACATTTTGATCAAATCATTGATTATGGAGAAGAGTTAGCCACTGTATTTTATTCTTTCTTTTCCTTTCTATAAGATGGACCATTGAATACCTCAGAAAGTGCATCTTCCTATTTTGATCTTGTGATTATTTGCTCAAGTGCAAAGGAAATTTACTCAGATTCTATTGCTTGTGTCAATACTTGTATAATTTTATTTGATATAAATGTAATTTCTGCTGGAGAGCTGAATTGCCTTCTGGTAATTTCACTATAACAATTTATTGGTTTATGTGATTTTAGTATTTATTTATTTTATTTTTATAAAGATACTGGAATATTTCACCTTGATTATTTAAGTATTTTGAGTGCTAAGGTTAGATGAAAATATTGTAGGAATAACTATTTATGAAAAGTTGTGTGTGTGTGGGAGATGCTTAAAATGGCTTTAAGGCAATAATGCTATCCACTTGTAGGAATGAGAAATTGAAAATAAAAAAGCTGATGTACAAAATATAACATACATCTGTATGTTTAAAATTAAATTGTTTATACACATCTCATGAATACACACACACACACACACACACACACACACACACACACACACACACACACACACACACACACACACCTCTCTTTGTCTTTTTATATACACACATTTGTTTTCTTCTGAATCTAACTTTTTATTTATTTTCAAACAATAATAATAAAAGAAAATGAATCCTCACCTGGTTTAGTTTCAGGAAGACTTGGCAAGAGACAAATAAAAATGCTGCCATAAAATTAAACAATGTTAGACATAAATTCTTTAATTCTTATGTATCATAACCAATTGTACAATGAATAAGTTATGAAAATACTATCAGACATTTTTAATTGCATCATTTAAAAAGTAATTCATTATTATAACATTCATAATCTATTATATATTTGAAAACAAATGTTTGTTGCTTTCGTGAATAACCTCATGACTAATACAAAAATCTTACAATAAAGTAACGTATTTGATGAATTTTTATCGAGTATGTAGAGGATATGAGATTTAAGTTAGTCTTGTCGGAGGTTAAATTTTTATTTCTGATTTATGCTGTTTATTTTAGCAGGGCAAGTTGACCACCAACATATATGAAGGGCTAAAGAATTTCTTATTAAAAAGAAAATAGTCGAGCATATGTAAGTGTTTAATGTGATAAAAATAATTTGATACATAGGTTAAAATTTTTTTTTTAATTTGCAAATTTCTCTCTTTCCCTAATATATTTATTTATTTATTATTATAAATAAATATATATATTAGATTTATATATTTAATGCCATGGAAGTTTGTCTGCAACCTTTGTTTTCATGAAGTTTTTACAAACAACCATCTTCAGGCAGATAACGAATTGAAATAAAAAATAAATCGAAAAATACAGTCAAAAACCGTTGGAATTGTGTAGAAATCTTTACGTGTGTGTTTGTATGGGTTATAGTTGCATATTATTGTATGTGTAAGTGGTGTATAGTGTATGTGAAGGTACATGCACAGTGTGTTCTTTAACTGGATGGGAGACGTCACTGTATCTAATGTTGCTACAGTGGGGTCGAGAAAAATTCTTTTATTTCTATATGTGTAGCTGATTATAACTAAGAAACAAAGCATCATCATTGCATGTTGAGGGAAATAAAATAAAGATAGGATTTGTAAGCATATTTAAGTGAGTGTAGTATGGTAGTCCAGAATCACAGTAAATATCATGGGGTAGGAATATGTACTGCAATATACTATGGAATATTGTACAATATTGGTATTTTATGTAGATTTGAGCAAGATTACAATAATAATTTGTATTGTGTTTTTGATATGTTGTGTATATATAGTTATCTATGATAGTACATATATAATGAAGGGGTTACAATAATAGTTGGTATTAGGTATGATTGTGTGACGGGGAAATTGACTAAAATCCCGAAACGGGACTTTATTTTTCGCACGTGTGAAGACGGGGTAGGTTGGCACTTGATCCCCTACAGAAATAAGTCCTGTTCAGAGTTCTTTTCTCAGGCAGATAAGAACTGGCATATTACGTGAGGGAATAATTTAGGGCCAGACTGGCCACCGCTGGCAAAGGGGTCCAAAATTTCACACTATCACACACCCACCAGGCCGCTAAACTTCTTCCCCTTCCGATAATAGAAGAATACGGGCCTATAGGTCTTAGTTGTAATAATATTAATATTGCTACCGTCGGCAACTCCGGTTTTCCGTGTGATACTTTAGGAATTAGTAGGACAGTTCTAAGCAAGATAATATAAGGCGAATAGAAGCTGAAAGGAAAGCATGGAATAATAACATAGACCACATGGTAAAATGAAAATACATAGGTTCTTTACTACGGTTATATATATACGTTCAAAATGTCAAAGATATATAATAGGATAGTCCATGAATATAAATGTCTTTTCTTGGCTTTTATCCTTTTTTCCAAATTGAGAGAGAGAGTGGTAACAAAAATTTGGGTGTAACGGAAAAATGTCCCAAAGTTACTTATCTTATTTTTTTGACGGGGTTCCACTGGAGAATTTCTCTTCTTTCACGGGCTAATAGACTTTGTACTGTTTTTAATGCTGGCTTGAGAGACTCAGGTCTCTCATGTCTCAGTCTTTTGTCTTTAGCCCGGAGTGAAATGGCTATCGTCCGTCTGCCACGAGACTTGTCCCAAAAACTTCCTTTTTTTGTATTTACTTCCGTTTAGGGGAAGGGAACCCCACTTCCGTTTGAGGCTCCCGCCAATCATTTGGCTTCATTTTTCTTTCCCCTTCCGATGTCCGGCGACCCAAGGTCACTTAAGTGCAAACATCTGTGTGACCCACATTCTCTCATAACGGTCACTTTTTGACTGCTAGATAATTTTAGTTCAACGGGGGGAGGGAGTATCATTCCCACCTCCTCGTTTTCGTGAGCCATCACGTGACACCTCCCCGCTTAAGAGAAGAAAGGGAGATGAATAGAAATACCATAGAAAAAAAAGGCAATTCAATTCACTGTTCTTTCTCCTTTCCTTTCACTTTTTTTTTTTCTCACTTTACTTTTCTTTCATCCCCTTTCTTCTTCACGCTTTGACGAATTCTTTCCTTTTCCTTTTTTTCGTCCTTCCTAATTTTCACTATAGGGGAAAACAATTTCTCTTCTCTTTCTTTCTCTCTCTCTCTCCCTTTTCTTTTTCTTTAATCTCGTTTTCCTTTCTTTCTTTTTCTCTCTCGGCTTTTGGCCGTATCATATTTCAAATCTTGAGGAGGTAACTCCCTTTTTCTTTCTTTCTTTCTTCGTCACTTTTGACGACTTTATAAGCTTGTTTATTAAGCTCTGGGGGAAGAAACTTCCTTTTCTTTTCTCTCTTTCCCCTCTCCGTCACTTGTTGACGCACAGCTTTCTCATCCATCTCATATTTCAACATTGGGGACGAGAATTCCTCATTTTCTTTAGTTTCTCTCTCTCTCTCTTTCTTTCTCTTAACAACTATGAAAGAATATTCTGCTACTACATTTTTGTGGGGCGTTAGAGAAATAAACTTGGGTACTTTTTTATTAATTTTTCTAAGCCCTCTCTTTCTGAAACAGACAATTGGCCTAATTTTTCCTCGAATTTATTCGGCATTGCCGAGTTCTCAGTTTTTCGAGGTTGGCCTTCTCGACGGACATATCTCTTCAATTTGTTTGTGTGACACACTTGTGTCTTCTTCTTTCCTTCATTGGTATCAATTCTGTATGTCCTCTTGTCTATTCTCTGTGATATTACGTAGGGACCTATATATCGTCCACCACAGTGGGGTCCTTTATTTGATGATAGTAGCAGGACTTCATCGCCCTTCTTAAATTCTTCCTTCTTAGTCACTTGTGAGGGTCCTCTTATTTTCTTCTTATCCTCTCGATAAGTATTAGGGAATTTATTCCTAATATTCGTTGGACCTTCATCCTTTTTCTGACGACTGGTCCTTTTATCTTCTTTTTTATTGAGGGGCGGAAGGTTCACTTCTTTCCTTTCCACTTTCTCCCTCTGCGAGCGACCATGTCGTTTGTGCCACCCACGTGGCTCAGCCGCCATCTTGTCTCCATGCTGGGCGTTCGTTCTCGCCATCTTTCTTTCTTCATTTTTGGCGCTCATTTTCGCCAACTTGCTTTCTCCATTTTTGGCGTTCCTCTTATCCATCTTCTGTCTATGTTTGGCGTTCGTTCTCGCCATCTTTCCTTCTTCATTTATGGCGCTTATTTTCGCCATCTTTTTCGGGTGACACTTTTTTGTTCTTACTTCATTTCCCAGTATAAGGGAAATTCCTTTCATAGGTAGTTTGTCTACCACACCAACTTTAATAGGTCCATCTTTCCACTGGGACTTTAGGGTTATTTTACACAGCGGTATTTTTACCCTCTTTCCGCCGATACCCTCTATCATCACAGTCTCACGTGTTGCTTCTATTACCCTTTTAGGTAATTTATTTCGTAGAAGTAACGACTGAGATGCTCCGGTATCTCGTAAAATTGAGACTTCCACTGGTCCTCCGTGTGGGCCTCTTATCATCCCTTTTTTCGTCCAGGGTCGATAGGATTGGTTCCCTCTAGGTGTTGTTACAGCTCCTTGAGGTTTTCTCGGCTGGGCCTGGTTTCTTTCAGGACCTTTTCCAAGCTGACACCTTATGGCTATGTGACCAGCCTTTCCGCATTTGTAGCAGACCACTGTTCTGCTGCTACTTTGGAAGGTCCTTCTATTTTCTTCCTTGGGTCTTAACTCAGCTTTGAATTTCACTCTGTTTCCCGTGTACGGTTTTTCCTTTGTTTTTCGGTGTGTGAGGACGTATTCGTCTGCTAGTGCGGCCATTTCATAGGTCACGTCAGTTTTTCTTTCACTTAGGTGAACCCTGACTTCTTCTGGCACACAGTTTAAGAATTCTTCAGCTAATATTAGCTGCCGGAGTTTCTCAGCATCTCCGTCTATCCTCTTAGAGTCACACCACTTATCCAGCGCGTTCTCCTTTTCTCTCAGAAATTCCACATAAGACTGGTTTTCAGTTTTTCTCTGTGTTCTGAATTTCTGTCTATAAGCTTCTGGAACCAACTCGAAGCTTTTTAGAACCGCTGCTTTCACCAAATCATAGTCGGCGCAATTTTCTGTCGGCAGAGTTGCATATGCTCTCTGTGCTTTTCTTGTCAGCACAGTTTGGAGTAGCATCGACCAGCATTCTTTCGGCCATCCAAGATTTAGCGCGGTTCGCTCAAAATGTGCGAAGTATCCGTCCACGTTGGCTTCTTCAAATTTTGGGACTAGCCTCGCTTGCTTCGTTACTTCGAAACTGTCATGGCTTTCTTTGCGTCCTCTTATTGCCAAGTCGACTTCTCGCAGCCTTGTTTCTTGCTGAATTTTTATTTTCTCCAGTTCCATTTTATTTCTCTGTAGTTCCATTTGTGCTTGTATTTTAATTTTCTCCAGTTCAATTTCTTCTGGAGTCATTCTTATCATTTCCGTTGGTAGCTCTTCTAATACTGCTTCCTCGAACACATTTTCGTCCACCATGTGCCTTGCTATTTCTCTCACGAGTTCATGCTTTCTCATAGAATTCTGAACATTTAACTCAAGCTTCTCGCCAATTTTTATTATCTCGCTTTTTCTCAGCTTCTCCAACTTTTCCATGGAGGGTTCTTTTAAAAAGTTCTCTATTTTGTCCATTTTTTTAAAAAATTTTTTTCAAACAGTTATATCAACAAGTAATTTGACTGTTTCAACAATATTCCTTTTTTTTCCTTTCACGGTCTCCCAGGGTAGATTTAAACGGCAGGAATTGTCACACGACTACTAGCAATAAATATTATTAATAATAATCATTCCGGAAACGAGCCCCCATTTTAGGTCTGGGGTCAGGAATAAAAGATTAAAATATTCCCGGACGAGCCCCCATTTTTAAGTCTGTGACGGGGAAATTGACTAAAATCCCGAAACGGGACTTTATTTTTCGCACGTGTGAAGACGGGGTAGGTTGGCACTTGATCCCCTACAGAAATAAGTCCTGTTCAGAGTTCTTTTCTCAGGCAGATAAGAACTGGCATATTACGTGAGGGAATAATTTAGGGCCAGACTGGCCACCGCTGGCAAAGGGGTCCAAAATTTCACACTATCACACACCCACCAGGCCGCTAAACTTCTTCCCCTTCCGATAATAGAAGAATACGGGCCTATAGGTCTTAGTTGTAATAATATTAATATTGCTACCGTCGGCAACTCCGGTTTCCCGTGTGATACTTTAGGAATTAGTAGGACAGTTCTAAGCAAGATAATATAAGGCGAATAGAAGCTGAAAGGAAAGCATGGAATAATAACATAGACCACATGGTAAAATGAAAATACATAGGTTCTTTACTACGGTTATATATATATATATACGTTCAAAATGTCAAAGATATATAATAGGATAGTCCATGAATATAAATGTCTTTTCTTGGCTTTTATCCTTTTTTCCAAATTGAGAGAGAGAGTGGTAACAAAAATTTGGGTGTAACGGAAAAATGTCCCAAAGTTACTTATCTTATTTTTTTGACGGGGTTCCACTGGAGAATTTCTCTTCTTTCACGGGCTAATAGACTTTGTACTGTTTTTAATGCTGGCTTGAGAGACTCAGGTCTCTCATGTCTCAGTCTTTTGTCTTTAGCCCGGAGTGAAATGGCTATCGTCCGTCTGCCACGAGACTTGTCCCAAAAACTTCCTTTTTTTGTATTTACTTCCGTTTAGGGGAAGGGAACCCCACTTCCGTTTGAGGCTCCCGCCAATCATTTGGCTTCATTTTTCTTTCCCCTTCCGATGTCCGGCGACCCAAGGTCACTTAAGTGCAAACATCTGTGTGACCCACATTCTCTCATAACGGTCACTTTTTGACTGCTAGATAATTTTAGTTCAACGGGGGGAGGGAGTATCATTCCCACCTCCTCGTTTTCGTGAGCCATCACGTGACACCTCCCCGCTTAAGAGAAGAAAGGGAGATGAATAGAAATACCATAGAAAAAAAAGGCAATTCAATTCACTGTTCTTTCTCCTTTCCTTTCACTTTTTTTTTTTCTCACTTTACTTTTCTTTCATCCCCTTTCTTCTTCACGCTTTGACGAATTCTTTCCTTTTCCTTTTTTTCGTCCTTCCTAATTTTCACTATAGGGGAAAACAATTTCTCTTCTCTTTCTTTCTCTCTCTCTCTCCCTTTTCTTTTTCTTTAATCTCGTTTTCCTTTCTTTCTTTTTCTCTCTCGGCTTTTGGCCGTATCATATTTCAAATCTTGAGGAGGTAACTCCCTTTTTCTTTCTTTCTTTCTTCGTCACTTTTGACGACTTTATAAGCTTGTTTATTAAGCTCTGGGGGAAGAAACTTCCTTTTCTTTTCTCTCTTTCCCCTCTCCGTCACTTGTTGACGCACAGCTTTCTCATCCATCTCATATTTCAACATTGGGGACGAGAATTCCTCATTTTCTTTAGTTTCTCTCTCTCTCTCTTTCTTTCTCTTAACAACTATGAAAGAATATTCTGCTACTACATTTTTGTGGGGCGTTAGAGAAATAAACTTGGGTACTTTTTTATTAATTTTTCTAAGCCCTCTCTTTCTGAAACAGACAATTGGCCTAATTTTTCCTCGAATTTATTCGGCATTGCCGAGTTCTCAGTTTTTCGAGGTTGGCCTTCTCGACGGACATATCTCTTCAATTTGTTTGTGTGACACACTTGTGTCTTCTTCTTTCCTTCATTGGTATCAATTCTGTATGTCCTCTTGTCTATTCTCTGTGATATTACGTAGGGACCTATATATCGTCCACCACAGTGGGGTCCTTTATTTGATGATAGTAGCAGGACTTCATCGCCCTTCTTAAATTCTTCCTTCTTAGTCACTTGTGAGGGTCCTCTTATTTTCTTCTTATCCTCTCGATAAGTATTAGGGAATTTATTCCTAATATTCGTTGGACCTTCATCCTTTTTCTGACGACTGGTCCTTTTATCTTCTTTTTTATTGAGGGGCGGAAGGTTCACTTCTTTCCTTTCCACTTTCTCCCTCTGCGAGCGACCATGTCGTTTGTGCCACCCACGTGGCTCAGCCGCCATCTTGTCTCCATGCTGGGCGTTCGTTCTCGCCATCTTTCTTTCTTCATTTTTGGCGCTCATTTTCGCCAACTTGCTTTCTCCATTTTTGGCGTTCCTCTTATCCATCTTCTGTCTATGTTTGGCGTTCGTTCTCGCCATCTTTCCTTCTTCATTTATGGCGCTTATTTTCGCCATCTTTTTCGGGTGACACTTTTTTGTTCTTACTTCATTTCCCAGTATAAGGGAAATTCCTTTCATAGGTAGTTTGTCTACCACACCAACTTTAATAGGTCCATCTTTCCACTGGGACTTTAGGGTTATTTTACACAGCGGTATTTTTACCCTCTTTCCGCCGATACCCTCTATCATCACAGTCTCACGTGTTGCTTCTATTACCCTTTTAGGTAATTTATTTCGTAGAAGTAACGACTGAGATGCTCCGGTATCTCGTAAAATTGAGACTTCCACTGGTCCTCCGTGTGGGCCTCTTATCATCCCTTTTTTCGTCCAGGGTCGATAGGATTGGTTCCCTCTAGGTGTTGTTACAGCTCCTTGAGGTTTTCTCGGCTGGGCCTGGTTTCTTTCAGGACCTTTTCCAAGCTGACACCTTATGGCTATGTGACCAGCCTTTCCGCATTTGTAGCAGACCACTGTTCTGCTGCTACTTTGGAAGGTCCTTCTATTTTCTTCCTTGGGTCTTAACTCAGCTTTGAATTTCACTCTGTTTCCCGTGTACGGTTTTTCCTTTGTTTTTCGGTGTGTGAGGACGTATTCGTCTGCTAGTGCGGCCATTTCATAGGTCACGTCAGTTTTTCTTTCACTTAGGTGAACCCTGACTTCTTCTGGCACACAGTTTAAGAATTCTTCAGCTAATATTAGCTGCCGGAGTTTCTCAGCATCTCCGTCTATCCTCTTAGAGTCACACCACTTATCCAGCGCGTTCTCCTTTTCTCTCAGAAATTCCACATAAGACTGGTTTTCAGTTTTTCTCTGTGTTCTGAATTTCTGTCTATAAGCTTCTGGAACCAACTCGAAGCTTTTTAGAACCGCTGCTTTCACCAAATCATAGTCGGCGCAATTTTCTGTCGGCAGAGTTGCATATGCTCTCTGTGCTTTTCTTGTCAGCACAGTTTGGAGTAGCATCGACCAGCATTCTTTCGGCCATCCAAGATTTAGCGCGGTTCGCTCAAAATGTGCGAAGTATCCGTCCACGTTGGCTTCTTCAAATTTTGGGACTAGCCTCGCTTGCTTCGTTACTTCGAAACTGTCATGGCTTTCTTTGCGTCCTCTTATTGCCAAGTCGACTTCTCGCAGCCTTGTTTCTTGCTGAATTTTTATTTTCTCCAGTTCCATTTTATTTCTCTGTAGTTCCATTTGTGCTTGTATTTTAATTTTCTCCAGTTCAATTTCTTCTGGAGTCATTCTTATCATTTCCGTTGGTAGCTCTTCTAATACTGCTTCCTCGAACACATTTTCGTCCACCATGTGCCTTGCTATTTCTCTCACGAGTTCATGCTTTCTCATAGAATTCTGAACATTTAACTCAAGCTTCTCGCCAATTTTTATTATCTCGCTTTTTCTCAGCTTCTCCAACTTTTCCATGGAGGGTTCTTTTAAAAAGTTCTCTATTTTGTCCATTTTTTTAAAAAATTTTTTTCAAACAGTTATATCAACAAGTAATTTGACTGTTTCAACAATATTCCTTTTTTTTCCTTTCACGGTCTCCCAGGGTAGATTTAAACGGCAGGAATTGTCACACGACTACTAGCAATAAATATTATTAATAATAATCATTCCGGAAACGAGCCCCCATTTTAGGTCTGGGGTCAGGAATAAAAGATTAAAATATTCCCGGACGAGCCCCCATTTTTAAGTCTGTGACGGGGAAATTGACTAAAATCCCGAAACGGGACTTTATTTTTCGCACGTGTGAAGACGGGGTAGGTTGGCACTTGATCCCCTACAGAAATAAGTCCTGTTCAGAGTTCTTTTCTCAGGCAGATAAGAACTGGCATATTACGTGAGGGAATAATTTAGGGCCAGACTGGCCACCGCTGGCAAAGGGGTCCAAAATTTCACACTATCACACACCCACCAGGCCGCTAAACTTCTTCCCCTTCCGATAATAGAAGAATACGGGCCTATAGGTCTTAGTTGTAATAATATTAATATTGCTACCGTCGGCAACTCCGGTTTCCCGTGTGATACTTTAGGAATTAGTAGGACAGTTCTAAGCAAGATAATATAAGGCGAATAGAAGCTGAAAGGAAAGCATGGAATAATAACATAGACCACATGGTAAAATGAAAATACATAGGTTCTTTACTACGGTTATATATATATATACGTTCAAAATGTCAAAGATATATAATAGGATAGTCCATGAATATAAATGTCTTTTCTTGGCTTTTATCCTTTTTTCCAAATTGAGAGAGAGAGTGGTAACAAAAATTTGGGTGTAACGGAAAAATGTCCCAAAGTTACTTATCTTATTTTTTTGACGGGGTTCCACTGGAGAATTTCTCTTCTTTCACGGGCTAATAGACTTTGTACTGTTTTTAATGCTGGCTTGAGAGACTCAGGTCTCTCATGTCTCAGTCTTTTGTCTTTAGCCCGGAGTGAAATGGCTATCGTCCGTCTGCCACGAGACTTGTCCCAAAAACTTCCTTTTTTTGTATTTACTTCCGTTTAGGGGAAGGGAACCCCACTTCCGTTTGAGGCTCCCGCCAATCATTTGGCTTCATTTTTCTTTCCCCTTCCGATGTCCGGCGACCCAAGGTCACTTAAGTGCAAACATCTGTGTGACCCACATTCTCTCATAACGGTCACTTTTTGACTGCTAGATAATTTTAGTTCAACGGGGGGAGGGAGTATCATTCCCACCTCCTCGTTTTCGTGAGCCATCACGTGACAATTGTTTATATATATATATATATATATATATATATATATATATATATATATACGATGATGACTATAACTGAAGAGCAAAGTGTTGTCATAAAATTAAGGAAATATATGGTGCGTTTGGGAGGTATGGGTAATAGTTGGGGGGTGTTGTGATGGTTATTCTTAAGAGTTATGTGTGTTGTGTTAATGTTATATGACTTTTATGTTATTGTAATAAATGATGGAGTGTACATGGTAGATAAGATAAATGTACTGTGTTGAGGCCTATTATTAATGCTCATGAAAACATAATGTCAACAGATTGTGGAGGCGTATGAAGGATATGGGGATTAGTGGAGAAAGATGGTACATACATTGTGGTGGGTGTGATGGTTGGTGGAGGAAAATGGTACTTCTGGTTCTGCAGGTGTGGTGTCATTTGTTTTGTTTTTTTATTTGAGTAGAGGTGTTAGATGGATTATGTGTATGGGTTGAAGTGTGGGAGAATATGTTTGTTTTCATGCCTACATTTTGAAGGAATTTCAGATTTTTTTTGTTTAGCAAGGTGTTTTGTGATGGGGAGGTGATGATAGCTAATTTTTCGTGGATGTAAAGGAGGCATTTTTTTGATGTCTTGTATGCAGGTGCTATCTTTAGTATCTCCCAGATGATTGTGGGAGAGATGCCCATGTCTTTTAGGTCGCATTAAATATATAAATCTAATATATATTTATTTATTATTATTATGTAATAGCTCTATCTCAGATATTGAGCACTCTGCAAATTATATCGCACTTAGTTCACCACAAACCCACAAAGTGAATTAGAGACAACCAACACTGTTACAATATATATATATATATATATATATATATTACATTTTCTATTGTTCTGAGAATGATTCATTGAAAATTTAACTCCCAGATTATTTTTAATTAACTGTATTTTTGAATTAAAGAAATGATATATATGCATATTAGTGTTGGATAATTGGGTTTCTACTCCAACTGTATTTATGCTATCATTAACTCTGTGTGTGTATATTTTGGTGTGGCTATTTGTGTTTATCTATTAAAGTGGATGCTCTATTTGTTTGTTGTTTCTCTTTTTTTTCTATCTGTGTCTCTCTCTCTCTCTTTCAATGTTGGTGACAATTCCTCTTGTCATTCCTTAAGCGTAAATATTAGCTTCATTTAAAATTATTTAAGTCACAATTTGATATTTGCGTGAGATATAATGAAACTATCTACTCCTGGGATCTTATCTGATGAGCAGAATGACTCTCTTCATTATAATTGACTGTTATGCTGTGTGTGAAAAAGCTCGAAAGGATTTCAACTGTTTCTTGGATGACATCAATTATAGTGGTTATTATCAATTGTAATGGCTTTTGTTTTAATTAAAATGAGAATCTTTCTGATATGAAGTGTTCATCATTTAAAATGGACTTAAGCAGTTTAATAATTTCAAGAAGAATAGTTTAATTTTAAAAACTTAAAATATCAGATATATTGATGAAATGAAATGCTTTGATTTTGCATGATTGCTGGAAATTACGATTGCTATGATGGATGCAGATGATCAATCTAAAACCTTGCAAAATATGCAAACCAATTAGCTAAAACTAAATTGAATAAAAGTAAGAGACATGTTAAAAGTAATTGAAAGAAAATTTATATATACATTATTTAAAAAAAAAAAACAAAGAAAAAATATGAATGGTTTCTATTTAGTATGAAAATGTAGGTTAAAATCTTGAGCATCCATTTTGAAGAGGACATTGACAGAGGAGCAGGTAAACTCGAGAAAATCTTACTCATTCAAAAAGCAAAGACTAACAATATCACAATTCAGAATATCAATGATAGTAAAAATTGCCATAATTTTCACTTGGTGAATTTATAACAAAACCTTGAAATTCATATCTAATTTCACTTTTCAAAAGAATTCAAAAGAAATTAATTTCCTTTCTTGATTCTATTTGTAATTATTGAATTTATATTTACATTACAAATGTGAAGAGAACTCAGAACAATGCACTAAAGATCTTTTTGTAAAAAAAAAAAAAAAAGTTTCATTCTTAAGTTATTTATGATCAGAATTATTTTTGTCTTTTTTTTTTTTGTTTTTTTTTTAAATATGTAAAAGTTATCAAATCTAACTTGAATGTTGGTATGTCTTTTTAAAAAAAAGAAAAAAAAAAAAAAGAAACTGAACAATTTTGTGATCATTTGACAATTTTTTTTTTCTTTGATGTTTTATAGAAAAAAATTACTTTAAGAATGATTTTTATAGATTGTAATTTTCTAGTTCTGCATCTTGTAATTTTAAAGCATTATCAAATTTTCTTCATTGCTCCAGAAAAAAACTATTGTTTCCCAATTAAAATTTGTTGCACAGAAATAATATATAAATTTTCCAATCTGAGTCAATGTGTTATTTCCTTTTTACTAAGTACCTAAGATAAAGAATGTCATTGAAAATGATTATGTATGTTGCATCTAGTTAAATGAATTAAACTAAATTTTCTTTAAAGTTGATAGGAATGCATATATATTATAAATTTTTACTTGACATGTTTAATCAGATTTTGAATATCTTGAAACAAACTGAATTTGATTTCATGTTAGGTCAATTTTATTTTTCATTTGACAATGTCAATTGTCATTCTGATATGTTTATGCTGAGATTTATAGTCAAATGTACATGGTATTAAATTGCTGGAAGAGGGTCCCAAATTCTTAATGGTCGATTTTTGGCTTGGTGCAGTCGTTTGACTTGGTCTTTTGACTTAGTCTACATTTGTAATGGTTTTTTTTTTTGTTGTTTTTTTTTCTCAATAAAATTCTGCTGTTTATTACTTTTAACATTAATCATATTTACCAACCCCTCCACTCGGGCAGGATATGACACAAGGTCAATTTTTAAGTGGAGTCTAACAGGTTTGAATTCAGAGTTTTCCTTCTCCTACACTAGTTGCCTTACCAAGGCTGAAGAACCCAGTCTGTCCTATGTACCCATAGCTGGAGGGAGAATAATTGGATTCATACCTTTCCCAAGGGTATTAGTGCTATTTGAAATGCAATCAATCTCGTCCAGGATTTGACATTAATGGCTACTGGAAATAGATTGCTTGTTTCCTGATTAGATTCTTAATATCTTCTGTCTAAGCATAAAAATGTAAAAAAAAATCTTTATTAGATATAGATAGATATGAATTCTTTTGTCTTGTAGATCATTTTCTTTCTCATTTTAGGTGTAGGTATATATACACACACACACACACACACACACACACAGTTGGAGCAAAGAGAAAACTATGTCCAGTATTTACCAAGGATTTGATGTTTAATTTGATGTTATATGTAAAGAATTTTTAAAAGTCTTTAAGAGAAAGAACAGATTGTAAAAAGGAATTGTTCCAACCTGGAATATCATTAGTTAAATGTATTGAAAACACAGTAAATATTTTGCATTGTAGTTGAAACCAAAAATCAAAATTTTCTTTTAAATTCAAACGAGAATTAAACTTAGAAACAATGTATACCTTGCCATTGGTATTGTTGGTTGATTTGCTGGTATATTGATAACTTGGATGCCATGTAAATAGTTTGTATACATATGCTCTTTAACATGCAAAGAATTTGCATAGATATTTTATTAACCTTGGCTTAGTTTGGTAGAAAGTTGCTTAAATGAATAGGACCTTTTGCATTATGTGCTTCAGTGAAACTCTTCTTGATCTTGATTGCTCTCAAAGATACATTTCTGACCACAATAAGCAAGCAAGTGTAAATAGCGCTCAAGTTATGGGTAGCAGAAAAATAGGATGATCTCAGTTGCTTGCTTTAAAAAATAACTTCATTTGTCAATCGGTTGTTTGAATAATGTCCATCTAAATTCTTTGTAGATGCATTTTTCTTCACTTCTAGTGAAAGTTATTGTTACTCAAAAAATTCTTGTAAATTTGTTTTTGTTTTTCATAGTTTTGGTGCTCTCAATTGAATATAGAATAGAATCTCTCTTTTGTTGTCAGCAAAAAATAAGTATTTATTCTGGTAACATAGAAAATCCATAGTCCTGGAACTAATTAATTTTTCGAAGGTATTTTGTATTGTTACTTGCAAGAAGTCTGAGATGCTTGAAAAAAGTGGTTGTCTGTTGGAATCTGTTGAGTAGTGTTTTGTCCAATTTCTGCATAGTCTTTTGTTAGATATAGATTGTCATGAAGAATTAGTCTTCCTTGATTGACCAATATTTGATGTAAATACTGCAGTTCTTGCTGCATTTGGGTAATTTCCTAGTATTAGTCATACCAAAGACTCAAAAAATGGTACTTGATGCTGCTTTGCTTAGCACTCAGCACTATAAGGTAAGGATCAAGGGTAAATTAAAGCAATCCAGGGAAAGGAGTTGTAAGGGGAGCCTTTGGGTTGCCAACTTTCTTTTACTTCTCTGCTGTAATGGTTTCATTAAGTTTCAAGAACTTGTATTGGATATTTTCACTTGCCTGATACTTCAGCTTGGTCCACTCACCCTTTCTACAGAAAAGACTGAAAAGAAGAAAGTCATTTTGTCTTGACTTCATATGGGTCCTTCAAGGAAGACTCATTCTTACTTATGTTGATTGCTGCTTTGCTTCAAGTGTCATGCATGCCAGACCAAATACACTGTGAAACACATTCTCATTGAATGTACTGACTTGACCCATATAACACAAACCTTTTATAGTGCAAATGACTTGAAGGAGCTGTTCCAAAATATTAAATTAAAAATGTCATTCCTTGAAACGATAAATATATAAATCTAAAAGATTTCAACAAGACCAAATTTCTCCTATAAACTGTTCCTCTATAAGAAATACTTTGACAAAATCTGAGCCTCTCCACAAGCCGTTCTTAAAAAAAATCTTTTTACTACAAGATGATTCTTTACAAATAAACTTTCAATAAAACCAAAGTATTTCTACAAACTGTTTTCCTACTAATAGATTCCAATATAAAAGACCTTTCCGTTTCCTCCTTTAACTTGGTTTGGCATTAGATGACCAGGGAGGTTGATATGCAGTAAAACCAAAAAAAAACAAAAACAAAATAAACACTCACCCTTTCTAGAGAATATAATGGGAGAGTGAATTAAATACTTCAGAATGACTGATTAGAAGTTGGTTAATCTTCACTCTCAAGTTATATATATTCTTGTAACATAATTAGGTATAGGTAATAGGTAATTCTAACAAAATTGATTATTGGAAGCTTTTCAATTATATTTGAAATTAAAAAAGACAGAAAAAAATCAAACAAAACAAAAGCTGTCTAAACATGTCAATACAAGAAGGTGGATCAATTAGTCAGTAACTTGATGCAGTAACTGAAACTTTCTCTGTATAATATTTGATTTTATGTGATGATTAGAAAAGCATGGAGTTAAGTGCAATGATAAAGAAGATGATCACATGAATGATTATTGTTGTGTAAAATAATTGTTTTTTTATCATTACTGGTTTATTGATACACCTCCTCTTTATACATAAATATATATATATATATTCTTGCTGAAAAATATCATTTAGCCTCTAAATAATGTTGCATGATTTTAAGAATATATATACATTTTGTTCATATTGAGAAAAGCCTTTTGTTAATTTCTCTTGTCAGATCTAACTTGATTTTTAATACTAATTTCGTGAGTATTTTATTTTGATTCAAATCACCATCCAAACCACTGAAGTATTTTTGACGAATAAAGTACAACTCTGTGTGTATACATATGGATTTTTATATTTTAAAGATATTTCTACATTTGTAAACTTAAGATTTATACCTTGGAAGCTGTAAGCCATATTAAGGATGTATGAAGCAATAGAAAATTGTTGAAATGTATTTCTGTTTTTGTTTTAGGCATATTGAACACAGTGTGATAATTTTACTTAGAATATACTGTTGTAATTTTTTTTCTATATAACTGATACTTTTGTTTGATAGGTTTCTCAGCTTTTGTTATTCTTGAAATTGTTTTTGTTAATCAAGACATTGCATGAACTGTACAAAATTTATTAATTTATTTGCTTGTTATGTCTCTTATAGTACAAGGGTGAGTTAAAAGTATTGTAATATTTTGGTACCTGTTAGTTTGTGGTGCATGTATCATGTGACCAAAGTAATTCAAAATGTGGAAGTTACTTTTGGTTGTTAGTATTATAGTTGTTGGTGCACTAAAATGTATGTTGCTTCACTCTTTATATGATTTGAAATCTGTACAGATTGTCACGTGATAGCCCACGGAGACGATAGAAATAAGATTAATACTATCCTCCCGTTGGAATGAACAGTGGCAACCCGTCAAAAAAGTGACCGTTAAGAAAGAATGTAGGTCACAGAGGGGATATCAACAGATGTTGGTAATTAGTAACCTCAGGTCGCCGGACACCGGAAGGGGGAAGGAAGGAGAAGCCAAATGATTGGCTGAGACCCTAAAACGGAGGTAGGGACTCCTTCCCATCAGCGGAAATAGAAAATAAGAAAGTCAGTTGTTTGGCAGGGTTCGTAGGAGGCAGAACCAAAAAGCCAAGTACTCTGGGTGAAGAAGACAAAAAAATATCTGCGGACACGAGGGACCCAGGTTCTTCAAGCCAGTGTTAAAAATAGCATAAAATCTATTAGCCCGTGAAAGAAGAAAGATTCTCCAGTGGAACCCCATCGAAAAATAAGATAAGTAACTTTGGGGCTATTTCTCCTTTATACCCAAATTTTATATACCACTCTCTCTCTCTCTCAATTTGAAGAAACGAAAGAACAGAAAAGAAGAAAGACATTTATGTCTATGGACTGTTCAATTCATTATACATATTTGACACTTTGAAAGTGTATCTCTTTGTATAGTAAAGGATTCATGTATTTTAATGTTACCACGTGGTCGAAGTTGTTCTTTGCCGTATCTTCTACGAATTTGTTACTTCATATTTCCTTTTCAGCTTCTATTCGCCTTATGTTATCTTACTTAGAATTGTCCTATTAATTCCTTTAAAATATCACACGGGAAGCCGGAGTTGCCGACTACTACAATATAATATTATTATGACTAAAACCTATAGGTCCATATCTTCTGTTGTCGAGGGGAGGAAGTTTAGTGGCCTTAGTGGGTGTGTGGATAGTGTGAAATTTGGAACCCCATTGCCAGCGGCGGTCAGTCTGGCCCTAAATTAATCCCTCACATAATATGCCAGGTCTTATATGCCTGAGAGAAAAACTCTGAGCGAGGACTTATTCTATAGGGGATCAAGTGCCAACCTGCGCCGTCTTCACACGTGCAAAAATAAAAAGTCCCGTTTTGGGATTTTAGCCAATTTGCCGTCACAAGATGAATGTGCAACATTGTCTAATTTGTGAACTTATACATTACAAGTTTGTGTGTTTGGCCATAATGCTATTGAAGCAACCAAAAATATTTGTTGTGTGAAAGGTGAAGGTGCAGTTAATTACAGTAACCAGATGGTTTGCAAGAACATTGATGATTAGGCAAAGTCTAGTAGGCTTATAACTGGATTCCAAAGCTGTGCTTCAAGACAGTCAAATTTGGCAAGTAGCATTTGGGAGTGTCAGGTGAGCTGAGGGTCTAGGTTGCTTTGCGTGTCACCTTCATGATATCTGTAAAGTCATCCAGAGCAGTCAAATTGTGCTTCACATACTACCAAAATATTGCAAAACTTAGCCTCGTAATTTTGACACAGACAAAGTCTAGTTACTCCATGGATATTCTATTTCATTTAGGCTAAGATTTTGTGTACAATAATCTACAGAAGCCAGAGATTAGAATAAAGTATTTGTTGTAATATATGAAGTTATAGCTATTGTGTGATGTTTGGATTTGTAATAGTAACAAATTAAGAGTGGAAATACCTAGATAGTAGAAAGAGTATAAGAGAATAAATATATGATAACGGTATTTTAGAAATACTTTCAGAATAATAAATAGTGGCTGATCAGTAAAGTTTTATGAACTTTTATAAAGACAATTCTTTTTAAATCAGATAAGGCTGTGTTATTTGATATTTCATTAATGTAGGCAAGAAGATTTTAGAATACATGGCTTCATCTGGAAACTTGACGTTTGTAATTATGAATTACTGCAACATAATACATAGTAATTTGTCCATTTTGGTATTGAGTAACCAGTAATTATAACCAATTTGTTATAGAGGATAATAAATAAGTAATAATGCTTAATTGTATGGTGTTGGGGGCTTTTAGAATAAATTGGTATCGGCTTCCATATTGAAACTGAAGCCCATAATTGATGTGTGGCTTTTAGATGATGACCACTCTTGTAGAATATCTATGCAAGTCTTACAGGATGATGTATGCCATTTAATGATTGAAATGTTTAATAGTGAAAGTAAACAAAGAATTTTCAGTGATTGATGTTGGATTAAGTATAACCTAAATAGAAAATTCTTCCTTTTACTACCCACCTATCATTCTATCACACAGACACATACAATTGATGAAACCAAACTATTTAAAATAAAGGATTTTGTAACTTTTTAGTACTAATTTGAAGGAATAAGGAGTCAAGTCAGATATAATTTAGAAACTAATCACAACTTTAACTTTATATATAATCTTCTGGTAATCATATGTCAGTTTCATAGTCAGGGTAACTACGTATATGTACTTTAAACAGCTTTATGATGTGAAAGTAAGTTTGAAAAATATTTTTGTCAGTAATCAGTATTTGATTAACAAGAAAAGGGTAATTAATTTTGGTATTATTTCTCATCACTCGGCTAAGTTATTGGAAGTTATTCTCATTGCTTATTTATAGTTCATACATAGAAATAAATCAAAAGTGGTAGAAAATGAACATTTAGAGATGGTTAACCTAAATACATTGTGATACAAGTAGAATAAGAATTATAAAATACCTTTTTATATATATATATATATATATATATATTTTTTTTTTTTCATCATATAATATTACTGTTGGTAAGTGAAAGGGAAATGATTGTCAGTGTTGATGATTAGTTATACATGTCAAGAGCCTACTGAGTGGTTTGAGTAGTTGAAGTCAGTGTTTGAACCCACAACGTTAAGGATATGCTGGCTTTCAACAACCAAACCGTTCATATTTGGAAGATAATTCTACACATCTTTTCTCCCTGCTTTATTCTACCCTCTCTTCACTATGTCAGATAAAACTAAGTTTAATAAATCTGTTTATACATTCATAGAGAATCATTATGGCTGTGACGGTTTCTTTTGGTAGACCGTATGCCAGTAGAATTTGCTCCATCTTCCCTCTGTGAATAGAATCAAAGGCCTTTGTAAAGTCGACAAATAATATTGTCACCTGTAGGTTTTTTGTTCGTACGCCTTCAAGAATTCTATGGTAGTGAATATTTGTGAGGTTGTGGATCTATTTCTCCAGAAGCCATTTTGGTTCTTCCTAAGAATGTTGTCAATCTCGGGTTCTCTGCGGTTGCGTAGTAGGGCATTGTATATTTTGGCTGCTATGGATGTAAGTGTTATACCTCGGTAGTTCTTGGCTAATCTGAGGTCGCCCTTTTTAGGGATTGGGAGGATGCATCCCTTCATCCATCTGTCTATCAGATTTTGATTATAAACTGTATTACAGTGTCGGAGCAGTATGTCACCGAATTGTCTGGTCTTCCATACTTCTGGGGGAATTTCATCAAGCCCTCTGGCTTCTCTATTTTTAATTTTTCTAAGTACCGAGTTGAGTTCTTCTAGAGTAAACAATCCTAGTTTGATGTCTAATTGCTTACTAATAATTCTTGTCATTGGTTCATGTGTAACTTTCGGTGGGTTTCCTAGTAGATTCTCGAAATGCTGTTTCCACAGTTTTATACTTTCTTGCTGGTTTGTAGCTTTCAGTTTAGCTTTGGTAGTGTCTTCCTTCTGTTCACTCTGTTTATCGTTAGGCAATCTAGGATAGCATGGCAATCTTCCACTGAGTCTCTAATCTTATCTATCTGATTTCTCTATAGAAACACCAAAGTGAAAGTGTGTTCTCCAGATGGAAACACCGACTACTTCGACATTGTAGTTGGAGTACTGCAAGGAGACACACTTGCCCCATACCTCTTTATCATCTATCTAGACTACATGCTTAGAACATTGATCGATAAAATTAAAGGAAACGGTTTTGAGCTGACAAAGAAAAGAAGCAGAAGGTACCCCGCAAAAACAATTACCAACGCCGACTACGCTAATGACATAGCGCTTCTGGTAAATGCACCCGCCCAAGCCGAAACCCTACTGCATAGTCTGGAACGAGCTGCCGCAGGCATTGGCCTCCATGTCAATGCACACAAAACAGAATATATGTGCTTTAATCAAACAAATGACATTTCCACACTAAACAGTAGCTCTCTGAAACTAGTAGACAAGTTCACCTACCCAGGAAGCAATGTCTCATCAACCAAAAAAGACATTGACATGCGACTAACAAAGGCATGGACAGCTATCGATAAGCTATAAGGTCATATGCAAGTCAGACCTGACCAATAAAATTAAAGGCAGTTTCTTCCAAGCAGTGGTCGTGTCGATACTGCTATATGGATGCACTACATGGACACTAACTAAACGGCTGGAGAAAAAGCTTGACAGCAACTACACAAGAATGCTGCGAGCAATATTGAATAAGTCCTGGAGGCAACACCCCACAAAGCAGCAGCTGTACGGCCACCTACCATCCATCATGAAAACTATCCAAGTCAGATGAACCAGACATGCAGGACACTGTTGGAGAAGTAGGGATGAGCTCATAAGTAATGTACTCTTTTGGACCCCTTCACATGGCCGAGCAAAAGCAAGGCAACCAGCTCAAACCTACATACAGCAGCTCTGTGTGGGTACAGGGTGTAGCCCTGAGGACCTGCCAGATGCGATGAATGATAGGGAGAGGTAGTGAGAGAGGGTCAGGGATATCCGTGCTGATGGCACGACATGATGATGATACATTTATACTGTTGCAGACATGTATTACTAAGCTTTTAAATGACGAATGTATACAAGTTGAAATGCACTATGGTAGAAAATGAATCTTTCCTTAGATGCTTGTTGAAATGTTAACTAATTCTGCCTTTTATGCAAACTGATAATAAAAATTGAGCACCCTCCCCAAAAAAAACCCCAAACAAATTATGTCAGTAGAAAAGTAATTTTTTTTAAATAACCTGATATGCTTTGTTGTTGTAGTACTGAGAATAATGATCATATGCTGTAAGGAAATTTTTGTAGACAAAAATAACTGTCTAATCCTATGTGTGTCAATAGATTGCTAAAATTCCTGTGTCCATGTTTATTTATTGGAATATGCATATATTGGGTAGCAGGATAAAAAGGCAATGTAATTGTCTTTAAATGTGTGTGTGTGTGTGTGTGTGTGTAAAAATGAAAATGTCTTTCTTTATTGGTGTATGAACTGTTTACTTTGTGTATTCATATTTATTGACATAAAATAACATTTATTCTGATTATGATATTGTCTTCATCCCTTTTCAAATGTATCAGTTGAAAAATTCTGCTAACAATATAGGTAGACAGTATCTCAATAAGATATACAGTTTGGAATGTTAATACTATATAACTGATATTGTAATCATACTGGTTAATGATATTAATAATTAGGATTTTACATTAATAACAATAATATTGCCTATTTATGTAAAGCTTTGTAATATAATAGATAAAAATAGTATTTAATGGTAGTACATTCTATTTTTATCTTCTCATAGGAAAAAATCATTGAAAAAAATCAGTTTTAAGATCATGGATTTGATGAAAATTATAAAATCAGTTCTTAAAATAATTGCCACAATAACAATCATTTCATGAAATTAATAAATAGAAATGAAATGATGACAATGTTTTTCTTTAATAACAATCTTCAGTTAAATCATAAAGTATATTATTTTTCAATAATAATCTTAGTTATATCTTAGAGTCATGACAAAACAGATTTTCAAATTTCAAAGCTCTCAAATAATTGATGTTTTAACATCTATTTCCATGACAATTGAAATTTTATTCTCTATTAAAAAAATTGTATCTGATGAGGTTGTAAAACATAAATGATTTAATTTGAACTGTTCCATTTGCATTTTTCAGTTATATATCTAAGTAATGTGTGTGTGTTTCTTATAGAATTGTGTAATATCAGCAAATTTAATTCTTTGTAGAATTCCTGTATTCAAATTTGGAACAGCAGAAACTTTAACTCTAACTTTGCCTAGCCTTTGGTTTCTGAAATCCCTACAATTCTTACTAATGGTGTTCTGTTATTGGTTATACATTTGAACATTCAATAAACATTTACTTTTGTCCATTGGCTGACCAGTTCCTGTTAGTATCTGGTAGAACAAGTAATCATATTGAATCTGTTTGTTAAAGTTGGTCACGTATTACCAGCCATTATGACAGTTGAGGCTAAGTGGAGGTTTATTCCATGAAGAGAAGAATGCATCTATAAGAGAAAAGTCTCTTGACCAAAAAATTGCTGATAATCAAAAGTCTTAATGTCTTTCATTGCAGATTAGGGATTTAATAGAAGTAAAAATGGTTTGTTTAGTTTAGGTAATTGTTTATTATTTGACTGAAATTATAGTCTTGTTCCTTTAAAATTTAATATCCAGGAATAAGATATAATAGTTTGAAAGTTTTTCTTTACAATTCTTTCTCTCAATCTGTTACTTATACAATAAATCTGCCTCTGCAATTTTTTTTTCTGTTGACTACTGGCTGAATTCTTGGTTGAACAAAGCTGAACTTGCTGGAACTTTGACAAAGATCCTATTCTTGGTTCATCCAAAATATATATATATCATATTATTTATCTCCTTTGAATCTTATGGAAATTGAATGTGTTGAAACTGGTTGACATGCTGCTTATTTATCCAATTAAATTTGTTTGTAGAGGATTTATTAGCAACTGTATCAAGTCAGTGGCGCTTGACAATTAGCAAATATTATCATATAGCATATGCAAGTAATAGTTAAGTTAGGAAGAATAAAGATTTTGGTGAAATTTGGCTGATGGGTTATATTCAAACAGATTTCTACTTAGAATTTTTCCATTGTTGTAATTTTACTTTAGTTGCAACCTGTAGCTTCATAAAAATTAACTGATCTGCTTTTGTGCATAAAAAATCAGAATTGGAATTTCTTTCTTAAAAAAAAAAAAAATAAACAAACCCTTATTCACTAAGTTTTGCTTTTAAAAAAAAAAGCAATTTTTTTTTTCATTTAAGGATTTTTTTTCTCCTTCTGTTGCTTATATAATGTTTCCAAGCATCTAAATGCCTTTTATTCTATCAAAAGGAATTTAGATGCTTGGAAATATTATTTCCTTTTCAATAAGCTTTTCAATTTCAGATGTCAATAAATAATTTTCAAGGAATGTTACATATATTCTATGAAAACCCCTGAAACTATTGTAGCCATATAATTTGGATAATGAGTCTACATTAGTTTAGGATTTGTAATTTTTATCCTCTTTTCTGTACTTCCTTCATACAATGTATTCCTAATATTTGTTGAAGTCTAAAAAGCAACTATTTTTTTGTTAATTAATTAAATTACATATGCACTAAGTATTTAAACTAGTCAATTTCAACAACCCCTCTTTGTGGATGAAGAAAACACCACTGTGAAATTGGACTTTGATGTCTGTTCTGTCTTTATGGTGTCCTTTATTGGAACTGTGAATGGCTGGACATTTCCAGAGCTGATGCTACTAATTAGCAAACATGGGGCA
The DNA here is from genome assembly GCA_963585895.1 of Sepioteuthis lessoniana. Taxonomy (NCBI): domain Eukaryota; kingdom Metazoa; phylum Mollusca; class Cephalopoda; order Myopsida; family Loliginidae; genus Sepioteuthis; species Sepioteuthis lessoniana. Next base: position 104,155,956 of record OY757920.1, read on the forward strand.
CTGAATTAATATGTCACCAATTCAATGTGTGGAGCTCATACACATACACAACTGTGTTTAAACACAGATCATGTTTATTTCAAGACCTTACTGAAAATTTGTTACTACATAGATTAGCAATGTTTTTGAGAGTAAGTATGTGCTGCTTATAGATTTTTTTTTAGTTGCACATTCACATATTTTGTCTTTTTCTTTTTGCTCAGGTTAATATCCATTTACTTCCTGTAGTTTTTCTCTCCTATAGATTGACTTTCTCCCTTTTGTGCAAGCCCCAGAATTCATTTTGTGAGAGATGAGGCTGGGTGATTGGCCAGCAAATCAAGCAGATTAAACTACAGCAAAGAAAATTGATTTACTTAGATTTATCTTTTCTATTTGATCCAATGAACTAGCAAGGATATTTGATATTGCCCTCATAAAGTACCTGTAGCAATTATCATTATTAGTATTATTGAATAATTTTTTTTTACTAATGTTGTGATTTAATATTGCAACTATTCAAACAGATTAAAACCTCCAAACACTCTAATTTAAAAACTTCAGACTAGTATTCATCATGGAGAGGCAGTATAAAATCTTTTTTTTTCCTTATGATGGAAGGGATTGTTACCCTCAAAGTTTAGTGTTTGCCTTCAGATTTCAACTTCAGTTTAGACAAACTGTTGTCATCAATGACATCAGTTGCTATTGCTGTTTTCTACAACAAGAACATGAAAATAACTCATTTATTTTCAATGAAAAGCATTCTGGTATATGTTGTGTGTGTATATAAAATATTCTATTCATAAATAAGATTTAGCAGAGACAATAGTCTTTTGTTTTAAGTTATTTAATAATTTCAAGAGAAATAAATAACTTAAAAATTGGTTACTCTAATAAAACCAGGTCCCTCTTTTTTCCTCTTTTCTTCATACTTTTTCCCTCAAAAATCCCTTTTCCTTGCTTTTTTTCATTTGAAAATTTTGTAAAATCTTTATTCCAAATTGAGGAAATTTACTTGAAATTTACGTGCTGATAGGTGTAAATCTTAATTTTATCTCTTATATATCCATTTATTAAGATATTGATTGCTTGGGTGACATCATTTCTGCTTCTTTTTGTTTTTTTTTTCCTTACCATGTACAATGCTATTATATCATTGAAGAATTTTGATGATAAGCAGTCAGGTTTTAAACCCTCTACATCAGCTACAGTTGATTTTTGTGCATATGTGTGTGGTATGGGGAGAGACCTGTACTAATGTATGTCCTTCCCAAAAACAAAGTGGCTTAAAATAAACTTTTGAAAAATGGGGAATACATGTATACCATAGCTATTTGATATGTACCTAGTTCTTATTTTTGGGCTTATCCCTTATGATAGTTAAGAAGTCAACCACTGATCACATGTCCACCTTAGTTTATGCATTTAACTTATTTAGGGCCTATGAGGGTCAGTATCTCATTGTTAAGTTACTTAGTTGCTCTACAAAAATTAACATTTCTGAAGTTAACTAATTAAACACTGTATTGAAGAGACCACTTTCTGTTGTTGATTTTTCAACCATGTATTTCAGGAAAGAACTTTTTTTCTCCTATAGGTGTCTAATTATTTACTATCACTGAAACTTTCAAAGAAAAGTTTAGCATTTAATAGAGATTAATATCAGAACTCTTAGAGCTGTATTTTTTTTTTAATATTCCAAAAAAGTTCTTAAGCAAGTGACATAAAATTTCAGTGGAGTGTCCCAAAAAACGATTCTTGTCTTCATATCACCTTCAGAAAATTGTTTTACTTTTTAATTGTCATAGTTTTTTGAAAGTGTATATCCATAGAAGATATTTATTCAATAATTTTTAGAGGGATCCAATAAGGAGTCATGGTTTGTACTTGCAGAATCTAGCTTGAAGCATTTTTCCACTGAAGAGTGACTTGTGAAGCTGAATACATTTGTCTTAAGACCTTTCTTTCTTGATCTTCCAACATTGAGTATTTATTTCTTTTACAATAAGAAATCTATATTGAAAAGCATTACCTTTGAATTAATACAGACTCCAGCAATATATGCTTGAGATAATCGAAACCTGAATTGAATAATAATGATTGTTGGTTATATTGGAGAGAAGTGGACTCTGGGATCCACTTTCTTAATATGGTTATACATTGGATGAAAGCCAAAGCATGTCAAATAATCTTTATTTGATAATTTTCCTGTTTGTTACAAACATTATTCACTGCCAAATTTGAATGTTGCTCATTTGTCATTATTTTTCTTTTTTTCATAAATATTTGACCGAACAAAACCAAATTACATTGCTTATTTTTTTTATCTTATCTGCTAATTCATCCTTTTCTTTGTTTCAAAATCTTGTTGCTTAGAAATCATTCTTTATGAAAGTTAATAGGTTTTTCTTTTCTTGGAAATAATGAAGATTTTTCTATCAAACATTTTACATTTCATAGTTATTAGTTTCACTAATTTTATAATTATACAGACACTTTATACATTGAATATGAAGAACTTTGGTCTGGATATGCAAATATTTAGAACAATTGAAAGATATACAACATTTTTAAAAAGTCAAAATTTGATAAACTTGCAATATAAAAAAACAAATATATATATTATAAAGATTGTTATACAGAGAATTTTATGATTATGTATAATTTAAATTTTTTGATTATGTGGTGGTTATGCTTCATATTAAAACCAAAGGATAGATATATAATTTTATTATGGGCTTTACTTTCAGTAGGAAATTGATGTGGTATAGTCATACATCTTCACAAGATATCAGTGATATATTACCTAAATTGTATAAACAGAAATATCATTTTAGATAACTTTATATTGCGAGGAATTATTGCTAATTCATGATGAAATGTTTAAAAAAACCCTCCAACAACAAAAGATTTAAAAGTATTATTTTTATTTGTAAACAATCCTATTTTCATAATTTCGACATTAATCATTTGTATTATTTTTAAGTGAGGAGTTGTATTATTAGTTTCCATTATATCAACATTAATTTTTTTATATTAGTAAGAATAAAATTTTACAAATGAAACATTTCTTAATATACAATATCTGATGACCTATATGAATTGTCTTTTAATTTCAACAGACAATGTTGAATATATATAATTTACTAAGTGTTATTTAAATTTGATACATGATCACAAGTATAGGTCACTCTTGGATTACTCATCATCATGTCGCACTGGTAGCACGGATATCCCTGACCCTCTCTCGCCACTCATCCCTATCGTTCATCGCCCCAGGCAGGTCTTCAGGACAACATCCTGTATCCTCACATAGCTGCTGAATGTATGTTCGTGCTGGTTTTGTACGCAGCATTCTTGTGTAATTGCCGTCTAGCTTCTTCTCCAGCCGTTTTGTTAGAGTCCATGTAGTGCACCCATATAGCAGTATTGATGTGACCGCTACCTGGAAGAAGCTGCGTTTCATTTTATCGGTTAGGTCTGATTTCCATATAATCGATAGCCTATTGATAGCTGTCCATGCTTTCGTTAACCTTGTGTCGATGTCCTTTTCGGTTGATTCGATGCTGCTTCCTAGGTAAGTGAATTTGTCTACTAGTTTAAGAGGGGTTCCGTCTAGAGTGGAGATGTCCCCCGTTTGATTATAGCACATATATTCTGTTTTGTGTGAATTAACATAGAGGCCTATGCCTGTGGCTGCTCGTTCCAAACTACGCAGTAGTGTTTCGGTTTGGTCGGGTGTATTTGCCAGTATTGCTATGTCATCGGCGTAGTCGGCGTCGGTAATTGTTTTTGCGGGGTACCTTCTGCTTCTTTTCTTCGTCAACTCGAAGCCATTCTCTCTGATTTTGTCAATCGATGTTCTGTAAAATCTTGCTGTTTGAGATGTTCAATTAAGAATGTTGAATGATGTTTCTTGTTTGGCCTTGTTTTATTTTCATATTTTTGGTTTTGATATATTTACTACAAAATAATGGAATTTATTATTTGTTGTGGGTGGGGAAGGAAAAAAAAATGGGTCTTATATTTCTTAAAATATTCTACTTTAAACTGCTCTAATTTCTTTTTTTATAGAGTACTAGAAAATATAGAGACCATGTTACTCAGAATACAAGAATAACTATTCAGTATATTAAAATGTTTTTCTGAGTGGTAACAACAGTAAATGAAATGGTTATTTGCCATCAACAGTTATAAAGAGGATTTTAAAAAAATATTTTAATTTCATTTTTTAACATTATATTTGCAAATATTTTTTCTATATAGGTTAGAGGATAGCTTTAAAGAAGAACTGGTCTGATATAAGATAAAGAAAGCTACATTGTACTTTAATATTCCATTTCAAAGTCTCCTTAAATTTTTTTATTGACTTTTTAGAGCATAAATTCTATGTCTTTTTGTTGATATTTTCCTTTTTTTTTCCAGCTTTGAAAACATCAAAATGCCAACCATATTAGCCAGAAATGAGAACGTTAATGAAGTGAGTAATTACCCTCTTCAGGTAGATGGGAACCAGCCTCATTGCAACGAATCTCGAAGTGCTAACAAGCATGGCCTTTTGGTTGCATCACGTATAGAATGGAAAAATTGGCAACCCGGTAGTGAATACATTAAACATGTCCTGATAAAAAATACACAATTAAAGATCCAAAAGATTACTTATGAGTAAGTGGCTTTTTTTCTTGTTAACTTTTTTAAAAAGCGACATCACTTGTGCAATTCTCATCCTTGCAGTTTTAATCAATACATGTCAGTCAGTTTTTGAGATTTCTCTGCATATGACATGAGTAGATACAACTTTTTTTTTTTTTTTTTTTAAATAAATGGTTCAATACCTTTTATATCAAACAATTCTGCAGACAGTGGTAATCCCTATATATTCCTGAAAAAGAACAAGCCCAACAACACCTACTGAGCAGATCAGTAAATATGCTAATTTTCTCTAGCTCTTCTATAAAATATTGATATCATATTTTTTATTCTTTTAAAAAGTTAATGGACACCTTCATAGGTGTTTAGTTTGTCTGATTTATGCATCCTTTTGTCAGATTCATATATGCAACCTCTTCCATTTTATATCCACTAAGATTCCATTACTGTTATTTATACTAAAGGAAACAATGTACCTTACTTATGTTTCACCATGCCTGATTTCACTGTAATACCTGGGATTATGATTTTTCAGTGTTTTTCTAATCTTTTATTCTGTTTTTGTCCTCATATCATTTATGCTTTTATTTTGGAGTTGAATACCATAGAAATAATTGCTTGTATAATCTTGATTGTATGTTGAATTTTTACATTTCCTAGTTTGTTAGTGAAGTTAGATAGCAAAAATATAATTTTTTAAAGATTGTGGGATTAAACTCATGCAAAAACACACACACTGAGTTGTGTTTTACTTTTAAGTTTATATTGTGATATGGTATGCCACTGAAAGAGGAAAAGTAAGATCTATTCCCCTACCCGTCTATGTTTGAACTAACAGGCCCCAAAGACTGACCGGTAAAAGGGAGATATGAACGAAAGTCAGTTACTTGCACTCCATGATCTAAAAACCTGTTGAACAAAGTAACGAATCCAGGTCAGAATGAAGGCTAAAGCTACCTGCACTCCATGACCTATAATCGGTTGGACAGAGAAGGAAATGCAGGTCATTTTAGTAGCACGATCGGAGGAAATAGTGGGAGAAGAAAAAAAGCAAAATGATTGGCCAGACCCTTTAGCGCTAAAATGATACCTTTTTATCAGAGAAAATTTGGAAAAGACTCTTTAGTTTTGAAGACAGAAGTCGGCGGATAAAGACGTCGGCTTACAGCCAAAAGCTCTGAGAGGTCCCTGTAAAAAAAACATAGAACAGAATCTTTGGACAGAAGTCAGCAGAAAGGCTGTTTCAGCCGATTCTGAGGGGATGTTACTTGTCCATAAAAGAAAGGAACCTGAGAAGTAAGCCCTATCAAAGATAAGTACAACTTAAACTGTTTTTCCTTCTACTCTTCCTAAAAATTGGAATTATATGTATTCAAAAAAGGTAAGAGAGAAATTGAAAGGACTCGGTTTCGTCAACCGTAAATAAATGAATGGACTTAGATACTTTCTCAAGTAAAAGAAAGAAAACAAAAAAGAAAGAAAAAAGGAGAAAGAAAAGAACTGTTGAGAGAGACCTTTGTGTTTGACACTGCATGCTGGCTTAATACAGCCGATAGTTTAAAAGGAAAGGAGAAAAGAAAAAGGAACTGTTTCTTAAATCTCATAAATATTTGTTTGGTCATCACTTATTAAAACTTTGTTATATTTTAATGCTCCTTTGTGTTGAAATCTATTGGTTATGTTATTTACCTATCGAGTTGCCTTCTTTTGCACATATCTTTTTCAGCTTCGTATCGCTTTCATTAATTCTTGATAAATGTCTTATTCATCTTAAAACATTACAAGGGATTTTTTTTTGAAATTTGACTGCAGTGAATAATATTTTGTTTTAACCTAGAAGTCCATGATTTCCATTATCCAAGGGGGTAGGAAAACGAAGTACTTGGTGGGGTATGTGAAAGTGAACAGGGAACCCCCTTGCCAGTGCTAGAGATCAGTCTAGCCCTAAATTAACACCTCATATTATTTGCCAGTTACCATATGCCTGAAATAGGAGTCTTGACTAGGGCTTATTTTGTGGAGGGTCAAGTGCCAGACTGCTCCCGATGTTACATGCGCATAAAATAAACTCTCGTCCTGAGATAATTGTTTTATTCAGTGTCACAATATTATGACTACCTGATAGTAATTCTATTGATATAGTTTACTCCTAACAGGTTTGTCATGTTGAATTCAATAGTTCTCACATGCCCTTGTTCACACTTTGTGTGCAACATTGTTTCTTTGATAGAAAGAAACAATTAGTTTTTATTTCATTGATAATTTAAATGTTGGTGTTTCTATTTAGATTTTTGAGAAAAAATAATTTGATGAATTTTCTAAATTTTGTTCTAGAAACATTTCATTCATTTTTTTCTCAAAACTCTTTGGTGTTTCAATTTGTTTATTCATTTCATAAAAATTGGTAATGCTATTTACATTTATTTTACTACAAACATAGTAAGTAACTAATAATTCTTGTGGAATTTGCTACATCTAAAGAATATGAATCTTTCAATAAATATAATTAATTTTTTTTCCTTGTGGGGTTGGGGTGGGGGAGCAAAATATTTACTTATTTATTTTTTCCAGAATTTTTTATGATAAATGTAAACTCTGCATTGTTTGGTATTTGTTTATAGCAAAAATGATTTGTTTTAAGGCTATTCAAAATGGCTGGTGAATGTAAGTCAACACTGGTGTGTCCATGGGATAATTTTGTTTGAGTTCATTTTTACTTCGCTAGTCATGTCCAGCATGTTTTATTCACCTTTCATTGATAGTTTGTGTGATAGGAAATAAGTCAATGTACAGATGTTGTTTTCTAGGGTGCTTGTGTAGTTCCTATCTAGCATTTTGTTAGTCTAAGACATAAAATGAGATTAAATGCATAGGAAAAAAGCATAAGATAGAACAGAAAAAGTAAAGCAAAATCAAATAAAAGAAAATATAGATTAAAAAAAAAAATGACCCAAATTTTGTGCCCCAGTGATTCTATATTTTTAACCAAAAAGTGTCAATTTAATTATTTCATTAAAAGAAAAATGAATTGTTTGGGTTAAATGGAGATATAAAAATACCTATTTTTGGCTAACTGAAAATCTTTTGGGAACCTTACTAGAATCTAACTGTTATCCAATGCAGGGTTTGGCATTCTTGTTTTTTCTTCTCTTCAGTTTATGACATGTCATTTGATAGAGTCTTGTAGAAGTGATGATCTGTCTGAATATTTATCTCTTTTCCAAATATCATCTGTCATTATCCTCTGTAATCTTTGTTTCTGGAAGAAACAAATATGCAGATTCATGACGTTGCAAGGAAATAAAGTTGAGATATTCACATGATTTGTTAACTCTATCATCTTAGCTACTGAGAGAGAGAGAGAGAGAGAGGTGGGTGGGTTGGGGTAAATAAGACTTTTGAATTCGTTTCTTTGAAATCTCACTTGTCATTTTTATTTTAGTTTCATTGCTCATTGATCACTATCTTCCCTGTTTTGGGTTTTTACTTTCTCCTGAGGTTGCTCTGTTTTCTGGCAGAATGAATCAGAAAAGCTGTCACTCATTTCCAACTTTAATAAAGCACTAACTACAACAAAAAAGTAAATTAACTTTTTCTGTCTTGTGAGTATTAAATTATTCCATTGCATATCATATTAGTTATACATTTAAGAATATATTATTATACTTAAACATAGTTAAGACATTATTATCTTTTCATATATATATATTTATACACACACACACATACTTGTTCCTAAATAGGATTATAATTTGGTATTTTCACATGAGTATTGTCATCCCTTGTTGCTTGTTTAATCTTTGGCTTTCCTTAAGGATATGCTCCTTTTAATAACCTTTCATAGTTTCTTATAGTGCTTTATTTAACTTTAGTATTATGCAATCCTCTTATATTTACTGATAATTCATGAGCTGTCTTTAAAACTTGCATTTATCTCTCCTTATTCCATTGAATGAATATAGCACTTTGTTTTAGAATTTAAAAAAAAAAACATATTCTATTTTCAAAGGAAAAATTAGTTATTAGCATTGAAAATTTAATGAATGAATTGAGTTGTTGTTCCTTTTGTGAAAGGCATGAATCTACATCTCTCTTTGGTCTATTCCATAGTCAAACTTGTTGACAATTATCTTTACTGGTATGCCATGATTATTGATGAAGAATACAGCTTGGTCAAGGATTCTTCTTTGTTGCTGACACCATGCATTTAGTTATATTCAATGTTAATTAGAGAAGAGGAGATGGACTCTTGCAAGTAACTCATTTTGTCCTAAAGATACCAAGAATAGATGATGAAACCAATCAACCAACAAGCTCAAATCATAATTAAACAATTTTGGTGTCTTTTGGAACTTAAAATTAACCCATTTTTTTAGGCAACCTTTTAGAAACATGAGCAGTTTTCTTTGCTTTTTAATTGGTGAGATTTGGACAGTTTTTTTCTATGTGGGAATGTCTTTTTGCATGGTGGGTATTTTGAGGTACATGTCAAAAGTAGTGCTAAATTGATGTTAATGGTTGATGTCAGACTTTAAATTGTGGTGGAATATTTATCCTCTTTTTGTCTGGAATGTATTATTAGATTTTTGTCAAAGATGGTCAAAATTTTGAAATTGATTGACTGCATTTTTTGTATCTGAAAATAATTTCATTCCCTAAACTAAGTAAATAGCTTGTAAAGGGAAAGTGGTTTTGCCTGTGGTATCTGTACAAGTTTAAAGGTTGAAATCAAAGTAAGTATCCTTTTTATTTACAGGGAACTAATGTAAAAATTTCCATCTTTTAGAAGAAAGAAAAAAATAATTCACACATCACCTGGAAGTTTTATGTAATTTTTACATTCCAAAACTTAATTCGTATTGTTGGTATTCACCACAATTAAATCTTTTTTGCTATTCATTCTTGAAGAAGTTCTTTCTACAGTAGTTGAATTAGTGCAGAATCTGGGAACTAATGTTCTGCATTCTTTGATATATTAGTTTAGATATTCCAATTTAGTGTTTTAAACTTTTTTCACTTTTGAAGTGAATAAAAAAAAATCTGTCACATTTTTGAATGATGATAATTAATCTGGGAATTGACATTTGGGTAGCAGAAAAGGCAGCTCTGGTTGAAATAACACTGATTGTTGTGTTCAGTGTTGTTATTCAAAATACTGTTGGACAAAATATCTGAAGAATCTTGTTTGAAAGTAGAGTATGCAGGTCTTTCAGAAGCAGTTCCAAAAGAGAATTTGTATGTAATCAAGAAAACAGTGTAATCTCTTTTTGCTGTGAGTATGAGTTGATAGATTATTGTAAGCAGTTTTTTCTTTGGTCTCATATACTGTCATATATTCAGAATAACTGTGATTAGCTATGACTAACTAATTGTTTCCTAAGATAGTTCTCAGCCAAAACGACTTCTTGTTGTCCAAGATGAGTTTTAATTTACACTTAAATTGATAAAATTACTTGACATTACTTTGTTAAAAATAAAAATTTTAATATTTTTATCAATTTTATTTTAATTGTTGAATGAGATCTTTTATTACTGTTTTTTTATTAACACCCCGCAAGCCCTAAAGATTTTTTTTTTTTTTTTTTTTTTTTTTTTTTTGCTATTGGAATGGATTTTAGGCTGTAATAGCATTTTCAGTAATCAGGCTGCAAATGGACATTCTTGAGTATAATATCTCCTGGTAATTATTTCAGCTTGAATTAATGATTAATTGGTGAAATCAGATCATATTAAATTAATTAAAATCTTTTTGTGTATCATTATAAAAATTATGCAATTATAGTCTTCATCAAAAAAAGCAGTCATGAAGATTTGAGAAATTTGTTGACAACTTTTTTGAAATTGATTTCTCAGATGAAAATAATTGTAGAGATTATCTAATTATGATAATTTAAAATTTACTTAGATGTTAATGAATGAACTTTGTTAAAAGTAGTATTTACTTCTCCAACCTAATGAAAGATAAATAATTTGAAGATTTTCAGGGTATGATTGTTTATATATTGAAAGACTTAGTGAAAGTTTTCAACCTTACTCTGTAATCAATGGGAGGTACTAGCATATATTTATGTGAAGTAGTTCAGTTATAGGTTAATGGTCTATTGTACTTGTAGCATCTGGAGTTTTCAAAAAATTGGCATTTTGGCACTGAATAAAACTTAGATTATGAAAAACAGCAACTGAGATGTCCCACCCAAAAAAAGGAATGGAGTGGGGGGGATTTTTAATTGCTTGTCAATTCAGTTCAGTTTGTTTAGTATGCATAAAACATACATAACTACGTATATTAAAATGTGAACTAAGAAGCCCATAAAAAAGACTGTTGTTACTTATCATCCAGTATTTATATTAATAAAATTATAAAAAGGTAATTACATAAACAAATGACATTAAATCCAATGAATCAAATTTGTTAATTATGTACATATGAAATGTATCCCATTATTAAATTAGCATATATTCTTTGTGCCCTTTTATATGTTTATAACTAAAGCTTATTTGATCATTGTACTGATAATCATAAAACCAGGCAAATATTTACTGATTTTCTTAAGCTTCTTTTCTTTTAAACTGGTGCATATCAATAACACTGCTAACAATGTTTTTTAAATTGAAATATAAAACATAAAAAATGCATAAATTGTACTAATTCTATTACTGTTGACACATCAATGTACTATTTTAAATTTGGTACTAGAAATAATTTTCTGGTAAGTTTTGATTTCCTATTTTCTGAATTTATTCATATAATTGTACTTATGAATGAAATGTTGACAGTAAATGAAAGTGATGCCTTTTGAAGTGATTTGGACATTGATGTACAGGTATCCTGAGTTAATGCAACAATTGCTGGAACTTGTTGGGACGATATTCACTTAACAAATAACATTTCTATCAAAAAAGGCCTAGAGAGACCTTTCTGTCTCTGTTTAGTCTCATGCTGGTTTCCTGTCTAACATAAGTATGCATGAAAGGTTATTTGCACAAAATGTTTTCAAAAGATAAAATAAAAATTTGTATAGGTGTATATGTAAAGGTGTGTGTGTATAGGCAACCACTTATATTTACACTCCTTGTGCACACAAATACACAAAACAAATGTATAATATCCATTATTTCAGAGAAAACTTTAATATTTCCATAAATGCTGTGTGTGTGTGTGTGTGTTTTCTTTTTTTTTTTTTTTGTTGAAAATAAATATTTGCAATATTTATGAATGTCTGTAGATTTGCATCCTCTACATGTATGAAATTAATGTATCCATTCATGCAATAACTTGAGAATGCTTATATCTCCTGTTGATATATACCATCACATATATCTATGCATTGAATATATAAACAAATACCAAATAAATTAGCTGCTAATCTACTTTGATTTTGAAAAAAAACTTTCTTTTCCTTACCTTTTTTTTTTGTAATATCATCCCTTCCAGTTTTATTCAATGATATTTTCCTTCCTATTTTCCCCTTGAGGAATTCTGTAAGTGAATTCCTTATTCATATGCAATGACTTCTGATGCATTGGTGCATTTATTGAAAATTTTATCGGACTAGCTCTTGCTCAAATAGAAGCCAGAAAAAATTAAGTTTCTGAATAGGTTAAAACTGACAGTATTTTTTTGTTAAAATGTTGGGGTTTATTTTTGTAATTTTTGAGTTAAATATTAGACTGAATCCTCAATGTCATCTTATCACTTATTTTCACTGTGTTCCCAGTTATTATATCGAAAATGAAAAGGATGTACAGACTAGAATTATTTTCTCAGCTGATTCTTAAATTACTGTTTTATTGTTGTTTTTATTGCTTTTAGGTTTTAATAATCATTGAGGGCTGTTAGATAGGTTTATGAGAGGTTAAACCATGTCTATCAAAAATTTGTACTATTGCTATTATTCCATGGATTATGCAGGCTAGAATATTCATGTTTTATGTTTGGGCTGGTTTATTCTGCAGTTTTCCCTCTGGTGTATATGACATTTAGTGAATGATCTTAAATAGTATATTGTTGGTTTTTAGAAACATAGACGTTTTTGATATGCCCTTTCATGGCATCTTCAATAGTATCTTTTGGATATGGCATTCATTTTATTTAAGATATCAATAGAAATAAACATCTTTATATTCAATCGATTCTGCACATAAGTAATATTTTGAACTAGTACAAAAGTCATTCAATAAATGAGGGAAATTTAAAAAAAACAAAAAAAACAACAATATTTTTTCCATGAATGTAAAACTTTGCATTGCTGACAATTTGTTTATTACAAAAAATTATTATAATCTTGCAAAAATGTTTTTTTTTTTTTTTAAGTTATTCAAAATGGTTGTAAATCAGTGCTCTAAGCTTGAACAGAGGTCAGTCATCAAATTTTTGGTGGCTGAGAAGTGCAAACCATGTGAAAGTTACTGAAGAATGTATAATGTGAATAGAGAAGCATATTTTAGTCAAAAAAAATCTTTACAATGGTCTAAATATGGTTTTGTCATCATTATGAGCCTGAATCAAAAAGACAATCCATGGAGTTGAAACAAAGTAACTCTTAAGTAAAGAAAAAGTTCTCAATTCAGTGGTTGTTAAAGAAGATCATACTGACAGACTTCTAGGACATGAAAATGTCCATGACTATTGATTTCCTTGAAAAAGTTGCAACTGTAAACTGCTTCTTATTACCAATTCCTTTGACAAAATTCACCTTATTTATTAAATGAACCTCATATGCAAGATTTAAAAAAAAATATTCATATTAAAAAAACAAATACTTTATGTTACTAACACAAGAAATTTTAATTTATTTATTTTTGAAATCTTTATTTGAAGAAAGTGTTCATTATATCATTGTTCAAAAAACAAGTCTATTCAAAACTATTCAGTTGATTCTTGATAAACCTTAGGAAACCAAGAAAATGGACCAACCAAAATAAAGACGTTAACACATGCAAGTGATGGGATGTTAAAAAGTAGTTATATGGGAACAAAAGAATTTGAAACCTTTGACATTTTTTATTAGCCATGTTGCCAAATTGTTGAGTGTTGAATGAATTATGGAAAAAAAATAATGTTGGGATTGAGGGAAAATAAGACTTAGAGTTGAATTCATGATTATCACTTTAACATCTCAATAATACATGTTCATGACTAACAACTAGGTATGTCAGATATGGCCAAATGACTAATAATACTTAACTCTGTATATAAACATTCCTTTTGCCTCCCCTGCTGCTTTCCTCTTGTCTTCTCATGCTGTTTGTGGTTTTTTACTCTTTTCTCCTCCTGCTTTCCTTTCTTTTCTCACACTTTCTCTTCATTCCATTTTCCTAGTCTGTCATCAATACCTGTCCTCTGAATGACCAGTAGGTGACTTTTTATCTCCACCCACTTACCCACAATGCATTGCACTCTCCAATAAGAAGCCACCCTTCCTTGCTTCTGGCTTTCAGTATGCCAGCAAACACTGCTTGACCACACTCTCAATTCCAATATATCAGTATGTATTTTTTGACCACAGGTTGCATCCATTCCTTCTTGAAGAAAGTTGACCTCAGGATCACCAAGAACTATAGAGATATAACTCTTACTGCTATAGCTTCTAAGGTTGATAATGCTCTGCTTCTCAATTGTATTCATCCTGAAGTTGACTTAGTTCTTTGGAAAAAATCAGAATAGTTTTTTGAGAAATCTATCAATAACTTCTCAGATTCTGATTATTCATCAAATCATTGAAGGTGTATGTGTACAAAATCTCAAAACAACACTCTTTGTAGATTTCTCCAAGACATTTGAATCCATATACAGAGAAAAGATGGAGCAAATACTTCTTGCATGTTTTTTTTCTAAGAAACTGTTACCACTATAATGGTGCAATACAAAGACAGAAAAGTAATAGTTTGTTCACCTGATAATGACATTAAGTCTTTTGATATTGTCATTAGAGTTTTGCAAGGAGAAACATTGTCATTATCTGCCTTTATAAACTGCCTAGATTATGTAGTACGAATGGCAATTGATCTGACGAATGAAAGTGGGTTTCACATGAAAAAAGAAAGTGTGAAGCATATCATATATTTAGCAGAAACTATTACTGATGCAGACTATGCAGCAGATACTTTTGTGCTTCTTGCAAACAGACTTGCTCAAGTTGAATCTCTGCTGCATAGTGTAGAGCTGGCAGCAAGAAGTGTACATCTCTGCATGTTTTAATTCAAGATGGTACTATCCCCTCATTAAATGGCAAGCCTCTGAAATTTGTAGACCAATTCATATATCTCTGTAGCAGTATCTCATCTACTGAAAGTGATGTCAATATATGCACAATTAAAGTATGGATGCTATTGATAAGTTAATGACCATATGGAAATCTGATCTCTTATAAAATAACATTGGAATTCTTCCCAGCTATATTGTCAGTACTATTATGATTGCATTACTTGGACTTCAATAAAACTGCTATTTTGTGTACTAATCAAGGGTCCTCGCTAAGCTTCATTGTGGTAGTTGTCATTCCACCTGTGTCCTATCATTTCTCTCATTTTCTTATATGGAGGATATATACTTATATATGCTAATGAGAAACATTCCTATTGGTAATATCACCCTATCTCCCTATAAGGAAGAGGTCTTATTCCCTTAGTCTTTCTATCACTTCTTCTAAATATCCATGGGGGAGTCCTGCAAAAAGAGGAATGCAGCCTGATTTTGTCTTACTGCGTGTTAGACTTGGTTACATTTTCCTCCAATTGGTCTCCTTCAGGAAGGTTCAAACCATTGTTGAGTTCCTCCATGCACACATCTTCAAATCTATTTCTTATTTGATCGGCATAGGCTAATACATTTCAATTCCCACCCCGTATGGATCAAGGTGTGTTATTTCCTTTTGGCATAATAGAATTGGCTTCTTGTATCAGCTTTTTTGCTTTTCTATACCACGTCTTTTCATTTGTTGAGAACGACACAGTAATGGGAGTTCATTTTTGTCTTCCCATCAAGGCAGAAGGATTTTGCACAATCCCAGCATGTGGGATCAATCTATAACTCATCAAGAGTTTAGGTAAGTAAATTTCTGTTGTATCTCTGTTAGGTTCAAATGCTTTTAAGCCCATTTTTACTGAGGGGTGTCCTCGTGGTGTAATGGTTAAAGCGATGGACTGTGGAATCGTAGTACGCGAGTTCGTACTCCAGTCGCGCTATTACATTTACTTTTGGGCAAATACCTTTGGGAAAGGTATGAACCCCCTTATCCTCCTAGTTATGGGTTAAATAGTAGCACTACTATTCTTCTAGGAGAATGACTTTGGTATGAAATAACCCACAGAGGTTGATATGCCATTAAACAAAGAAACTAAACCAAACCAAACCCATTTTTACTGCCCTGACCATACTCTTCGCAATCCCATTTGATTATGGATATGGTGGTGTTTTGTGAGGAGTACATCCGATTTTTCTCAACCAGGTGCACAAACCTACATCACAAAAATCAGGGGCATTATCTAATACTAAGGTTTTCTGGACCCCATTCCTTAAGAATATCACTTGTAAAATTTCTTTCTCTATTTTTCTATCACAAACACAAACAACCTCAGGCCATCTAGAGAATGAGTCCACTAAAATTAGTACTAGTCCTATCCCACTGATATAAGCATGATCCATATGAACCCTATTCCATGGTTCTTTTTCTATTGGCCAAGAATGTGTGGTTTTTGTTGAATATCCTTTAGCTTCATACATTTCGGGCATTTTTTTTTATGTACTGTTCTATGTCTCTTGAATATCCTGGTCACCAAGCTTCTAATTTCAGTCTTTTTTGAGTTGTTGTAATCCCACAATGAATATCATTGTGTACATTCTTTGTGGCGGAACTATCAAATCTGCATTATATAGAATCACTTTTTTCCATTGTCAATTTATGTCTCACCTCCTTAGATGGTCTTTCTGTTTGTGAACAGTTACTCCATCTATTTCTTTTTTAATCTATCAGAAATTCTGCTCAGTACAGGATCTTGTAATCTTTCTTCTTTTAGACATTCTATGGGTAATGTAATATCTCTTCATTTATTTTTTTTTTTGCTCATTAACAAAAGCCAATCTTGATAGAGCATCAGCATGTGGAATGGTGCTTCCTTTCACATATACAATATCAAAATCGAAGGCCATGAGTTTTATCGCCCATATCAAAATTTAGGCGATGTAACCTTTGGTAGCTCTTTTCTGAGGTTAAAAATAAACTCCAAAGGTTGGTCAGATTTTAACAAAAATTTTCAACCTGATAAAAACTGCTGAGCTCTTTTTGTGCTCCAGACAATCACCCACACTTCCTTTTTAATATTTGAATAATAAACTTCTGCTTAATTTTCTAGAAAGGTACATAATTGGATGATCTTGCAATAAAATTGTGGAAACAGCGTGTTCACTGGCATCAGTAGTCAGTGTTATTTCTTTTTTGGGGTAAAAAATTTTCACAATAGGTTTTTCCATTATTGCCTTTTTTAGCTTATTGAAAACTCTCTCCTGTTTTGGAGTTAATTTAAACTCACTATTCTTTTTTTCTCAAATCATTAAATGGTTCAATTAATTCTGAATACTTCCACAAATATCTGCTGTAAAAATTGGCTAATTCCAAAATTTTAATTCTTTTTTGTTTAAGTGGGGTAGCTACTTGCTCTATTTTCTTAAACAAGATAGGATCTGGTGAGGTACTTTGTTTTGATATCTGAAAACCCAAATAATTTATCACATCTCAATTGAATTTACATTTATCTCGGTTTATAGTCATACCAGGTTTTTTTTAATTTGTTCAAAATGTTCCATTTTTTGGTGTGATTCTTTTTTTATTTGAGGCTCCAATACAAATGTCATCTTGATAAATTATCATGTTTTCCACCTTTCCACTAAGTATATTTTCTGTCTCTTTGGAATATAGATGATGCTGTTTTTATCTCATATGGCATACATGTCTAACATAATAACTCCAACGAGGTGTTGTCATCTCTTCCTTAAACCTTTTATTGATCTGTATCTGATTGTAAGCTGATTTTAAGTCAATTTTTGTAAAATATTTTGTGCCTTTCTGCCCGCTAAAGCATGTAAAACAGTTTCTACATTTGGAACGGGAAACAAATTGGAGCTAACTCAAAACGATTGGAGATGTCCAATTACTACCTCCTTTTGGTACATGTTCCAAAATTCCTAGTTTCACCATTTTCTTTAAATCCTCATTAACCAAGGGTTGTAACTGAATTGCTATCCTATGAGATTCCAAGTATGAGGGTGGAATATTTTCTTTCCCTCGAATTGTAGCTTCATATCCTTTTAAAACACCAACTTTTTGTTCTTCTTATTAATTAACTTGGCTGTCTCTATTTTTAGGACATTGGTGCCAATTAGGCCATGGTTTTTGAAACCATCAACTATTATGAGTATGATTTCAAATTTCTCCTTAGCTTCAAAAGTGGTTTCAAATTGTCCGAAGGTAGTAATGACTGAACCATTAAATTGTCTGAATTTAGGTAACTTCTTTTTAATTTTGGTCGACCTATTTCTTACCAAATATTCTTTGGAAAGTGACGTCACTACCTGTGTCAATTTGCATAGGAAAGGATATGCCATTTAATTTTACTATTTGTTTCTTTTTTCATTGTTCTTACTTGGTATATATCTTCTATAAAGTTAACTTTTTTTTTTTTTTTTTTTTTTTTAAATTTACACACAGATAGAAAGACAAACTGCTCCGCTTTTGGACAAACCTGTTACAACTGCAACAAGGTGAATCATTTTCAAATCAAGTCTTGTTCAAAATTGCAGTATTTACATTTCTTAACTTCTGTCTTTTGGAACATGCCAATTCCACAGTTTCCTCCATGTGGAATACTACAACATTGTTGTGGGTAATTTCATTGATTTCTAATTGTTGCATGAATTCAAAGCATTCTTCCAGTGTCATGTTTTATTTTTCTGATCCACTTTGAGTAATCCTTCAATAAAATGCAACCGAATCAACTCCTCTTTAATAGTCAAAATTTCTGTACCTAATTTTTCAAATTCACAAAACTTTGAGGCTTATGAAGATAAGATCTTGCCAATTCATTTGAATTTTGCTTTTTAGATAGAAACTTGGTTCTTTCAGCAATGACTAATTTCTTTTCGGTCTCAAATTATTTCTTCGAATGTGACCTCTTCCAAATCTTCTGGATATACCATAACTGATATCTTTGTTATAGCCTCACATCTTACAGAGGCCAAAAATAAAACTGTTATTTCATTTTTTTTTCCTCCGACGTTTCTTTTGTCTCGTAGATTTTTTGTTCTGGCATATGCTCCGCAACATAATCGTGCTGTCAGCAAACATTAATAATGATGTGTCACAAAATTATAAAGATATTGAATGAAATAATGTGGGTTCATTTTTACTCACAAAAATACTTAATGATTAAAACTAAACAATAAAATACCTTGTGGAAGTTTTATTTTGAAATGATGACTGTATCCTAGCTAAGTTTTTTTTTTTTCCTTAGAAATTCAGTGTCTATCTACTTGAAGTGAAAAAATACTCACATATTTGGGATTATTAATTCATAATCAAATTATAGGAAAAAAAAATGCAAGCAAGGTTCACTGGGGGACAAATTTGAAAGGAATAAAATAATCCAAACCAAGAAAGCATGCATGAAATATATTGGTATACATATTAGAAAACTAATAAAATTTGTATTTTCATGTCACAAGAATGTCTGAAAGGATTTACTTAATACTCTTTGGTTTTAACATTTCTATTTCATGCCATTTCATCCAATATTTACAAAAAGAACTTTTTCAATAAAGAATAGTTTTCTTTTACTGCATTATGGCATTATTAAATATCTTGTATAAGCCAGGACTTTTTTATTTGTTTTGTGAAATAAGTAAAGAGATAAAATGAATGAAATTTAAGATCCTTAGAAAATCCAGTAAGATCCTGCATTTACTGAGGAGTTTTCTTTTTATATTTAATATTTGGGCAATTTTTCTACTTTTTCTGAGGCCGATAATTGAAGATAAGGATGTTGCGCGCTACTGTAGCCTTAAACTTGTATGAAAAGAGATTCTTAAAACTTTTTTAAAGTCTTATCTATTCAGATTATCCTCTTTAAAGAAAACTATTTTTACATTGATTTTATCATAGAAATATTGGGAAGCTTTTGATGTTAACTTTCTAGTTTGAGAGATTTGGGGAAAAGGAAGCATTTTTAATATTTACAAAGAATTTTCCGTTGCCTATTTGCCTTTTATAAAAGATTAGGTAACAGGGTAATGCATTTGATTTAATATCTAAAGAAATGTGGAGATATGGTGCTACGTTTAGTTATCTGGTCCCAATATCTTTACTGAAAGTTATGCATTAAAACTTTCTACTGTAATATTTCTCGAGATGGAACTAAAATAATGTCTTCAAAACTCTAATAATTACCAATAAAATTTATTTACTCTAATGAAGATGGTTCTTATGGATTCTCATTCCTACAACTATTATTTTAAAATCATAATTAAAGGAGCCATAGTTTTGTTGCTTCAGTTGAAGACACAGAAGCAGAAATAGAGAGTTGTGGCAGATAAGCAATGAGTCTTTAACTTGAATGATAGCAAAAATAAAATCTACCCTAAGTTCTTTCATTATCATCAAGGTGTGCTGACAGCATGGATTCCCTTGAGAGATTCTCTCACCATCTGTCCATATTGACCATTGCTTTTGGCAAGTCCTTTAGACGGCAACTAGTGTCTGTACAGTGATGAATGCAAGTATTTTCTGGTCAGGTAACACTCATGTGTCCCAGTGTAGGCATTTATAGGAGAATGTTGCTCATGAGTTTGTCTTCATTTTGCCAGCATGTCTTGTCTTAGTTGGATATTTGTGTTATGGGGGAAGGTTTAAGTAGACGTACATCTGTTTTGTGAGGTGCTGCTTCTAGGATTTGTTCAAAACAGAATACAACATGCTTATGTAGTTTCCATCTTGCTTTTTCTCTGAGCATTTCATTAAAATCCAAGTAGTGCAATGGTTACAGCATGGAAGAAATCCCATTTTATTTCATCAGTCCTTTAGGAGACAGAATATATGATTCCATTTGTAATTAAGAATATGAAGAAAACCTGCAATATGAATATGTTCATTACTCAATTATAAGTCATTATCTAATTTGTTTTCTTGTACAGGCTGTTTGTAATGTTTATTGCCAGTAGAAACCTTTTGGGGGTTATTTATGTATTTGGAAATAGTTTGAGTAATCATGAATGTTACTGATAAGTAATTATTAGGTTCTTTGACAAAATAGATTCTTGATTTATTTGATGAGAATGAAACATATTTGAATACAGAAATATTAAAATAAATAAATCTAAATATGCTGGAACCAAATTAAAAATTGATGCAATATTGAATATTGATATCTTTTAAAATACAAAATACCCAGAAATTAGTAGCAATTTACTCTGAAATCCAATTTTTAGATGGGGAATTTTTTCATTACTTTGAGAAATAATATTTGAATTAACTTTCATAAACATTAAAAATAATAATTATTTTTATTATCATAGTTATTATTTCTTCTATAATCGGCCAGTAGAAAAGCCTCAAAAATGGCAAAAGCTCAAAATAATTGCAACAAAATTTTCTTTTCACTATGGATTTCTATAAAGTTTCTATTTTAATATATTAAAACTTTACACAAATCAATACTTGATAAATATGAATTTTTTTTCAATTTTTGCCCACAGGTACTTTGTATTTTTAGGATATATGTGATCTAATCTACATGCTAATCTTAGGTATAATTTGAATTACATCAATAAAAATGCAGGTATCAAATGAAATATATTGAATGGTTCTTTAATTTTATAGCAAAAAATAACCTCTATAAAATTTATTTTGGAGTAAAAATCAGATTTAAAAACAGAAATTTTAATTAAAATACAGTATTTATTTTTATGCATTTGAAGAACATTCTCATGTTTAACTATTGCAATATTTTCATGCATTTTCTCATAAATATATTTCTACATCACTATATTGTAATTTAAGAAAAAATTAGTGAATATATTATGAATTAATTATTTTGTTATTTTACATGAATTAACACTGATGGTACCTTAGCACCCTCCACTTGTTGTTGAGCAATCAAGACCCTGGTTCTTGGAGGTATACTGTATTGTATAACAACTCATTTTTCTGTTGCTATGGATCAATTTGAGAAAGCTTTTTGATGCTGGTAGCAGGTTATTTGTGGTGTTATGACACAATCATCCACTTGCCACCTCCATTCAATTACATAACTAGAATTTTGCTTGGTAGTATATGTGGATAGAATGGGATTATGCAGCAACTGATTTTGTAAGCAGGACATTCAAATCCACTAATGGTGTTTTTTGCAAAACTATTGGTAGCACAATTTGTTTGTTTTTTCCTGGTGTTCTACTAAATATAACTAGAGCATCTTCACCAGCTGCAATGATACTTTCTTTTGATGCACGAGTCTAACAGAATGTTATGTTTTGACCTTTTGACCCGGCCAAAAATGCCATTCAAGGTGGTGCACCGGAAGGAAGTGACACATCCCGGTCGCTGGAAATCGGAAGAGGTTGCGTAGGCGTTAAGGCGTGTCTATATTACTGCGTGGGAGTTTGAAGGTAATATAAGGCCGAATTGAGGACAGTGTGAGATAGGCGAGAAGGAGGGCAAGCAGTACAGTGGAAGACGGAAGTAGACGCGATGTAGTAGGGAAAGCCAGCACACAGAAGAGTTTACTCCAGGGTCCGGTTGAGCAAACGTGGAGAACGAGATAGACACAACGCTGACGGCCATAACTTCGGGGTCAAAATATTTCAGTAATGTCCGGTCCCCAGCTACCTCTCACACGCAAACTTGGAACAACCCTTTCGAAACTTACAAATAAAGATGTGAGGTAAAATATTTTATAAAGAAGTCTTCCTGCGTCGTCTTTCTGTGTGTGTCGTTTGTTCCTGCGACTTTATCATTGTGCGTCTGTTTAATTATTTATTGTGTCGTTGTGATGCTGCATGAACATGTATATGTGTATATAAGCATATTTATTATGTGAGTATATAACAAGAAGACCTCTGCACAATGCTGTATGTCACTGTTATTTTTTAATTACAACTACTTTACCTACAGAAATGGCAAGTATAAACACATGATTGGGCTGAATGCAGACTTCAAACTATCTATATTCCATATTCTTCTTGAAGTTCTTTTCTTAAGCCTTTGCAACATTAAAACAGTTTTGTTACTTATATCAACATTATAAAGGAGAACAAGCGGTGTGCATTCGTGGTATGTGAGCTAATCCCAAAATGCTGTTCCTGTACAACAACACCAGAGATAATGCTGTTCAGTGGCTTGTTAGATTTACTGAAGGAGTTTCTCACTTGCAAAAAAGTAATCAGCTTTTCTGCAGTCCCTTCTGTCATGTGTCTGATACATCTTCGTGCTGTTCACTAATGTTATAATTGACACCAATAAACTGTTGCATGTCTTGATTTATTTCAGAACAGGTTGGCAAAGATTTAATCAACACAACTCATTGCCTTTTGTCATTCTGCTGTTCCTGGTGAGTCCACCAGTGGATTTGATGCTGTGTGTCAACATCTGCTCAATGATAAGATCAGTGGAAAGGCTTCCTCAGTATTTATTGCTATGGCAAATCATGTGAACCATTCTTAAAAAGACAATACAACTGAGGATGGTCTCTTGATAAGGTAGCATTTGTTGTCGATATAAATATATTGTCTTTGCATGTAAATTGTGGTAGCATATCATCCAATGAAGTAAAGTGGAAACTCCAATTTCCTGTTCTTTCAGCCTTTAGAAAATGTTTTTGAATAATGACCATTTTCATAGAGTGTAACCACTGATAACTTGTATGGTTTTTCAAAGTTTTCTTAGTTTCCTCTTCCAACCATTGTATCTGGATTAGAAATGAGCTATGCAAATATTTATTTAGCTATTGATATCTAGTTTTCTGCTATATTAATACCTCTATCTGGGATTCTGGTATTGTATCTCTTAGTAATTCTTCTTCTTTTCCAAATGTATTTTAATGTTATATGCAGGAGTATATAGCACATAGTTTCAGTGCATCTGTAAGAAATAATACATTTAGTGCAGTATCCATTAAGAATTTACCTCGAAAGTCTTTAATGAGTGCATTTCCATGGAACATATTTGACACTGTGTCATACACTTTTTCAGAGCACTTGATAATCTTTTTTTTTTTCCTGTCCCATAAGATGTTCAAGAAAACTCATCTCTGGAAGTAGTGCACTAATTTTCAGCACCACAGATTCTAGATAGATGGTTCATTAGCCTTCCACCCAAATGGTTGGTTGAAGGTGGTAGTAACAGGAATTGTGTGGTTATGGTTTACCTGTTCAACCTGAAATGTAGAATAGAGGCATATCTGATGGATTTAGGTTGTTGATGATAGGCAGAAACACCACAGTTGACCTTCCTCTGTGATATCCATAAATTATAGAGTGGCTTCTAGAGATGAGAATAAAAACAGCCATCGAAAGATAACCATGACTCGTACTCAAACCAGATACATAAACCGCATCGCTCTTCGCGCGGGTAGAAAAGGGGCGCGTCCTGCTGAGGTTGGAGCCCTGGCCTCAGTGTTCGAAAAATCAGCTACAGAGCTCAAACTCAAACAAAAACTACTAAGATGTAAACAAACAATACAGATAGCGACATTTAACGTGAGAACCCTAAATAGAATAGGTCAACTATCAGAGCTAACTGCATCAGCCGTAGAACATAAGATAGACATAATTTGCATACAAGAGCACCGATACACGCACACCGAAGATATCAAGTATCACGAAACTGGTAATGGATGGATGCTGGTGACTGTATCCGCATGGAAAAACTCTATCAATGCATCGGTAGGAGGGGTGGGAATGCTTCTAGGACCAAGAGCGTTAAAAACACTGAACAGCATTGAGAGAATACAACCTAGGATGATGGCCGCAACGTTTAATGGCAACCCCAAAGCAACAATTATCTCCTGCTACAGCCCTACCAATGTTAGCGAAGAAAACGAAATAGTCACCTTCTACGAAGATCTATCCTCCCTAGTACGTAGCATTCCGAAACACAACCTGCTAGTCATTGGCGGAGATATGAATGCACAAATCGGGAAAAACAGAAACAACAAATACAGCCTACACAACGCATCAAACAGGAATGGACAACATTTAATAGATTTCATGATAGAAAATAGATTAACATGCCTCAATACAAACTTTCAAAAAAGGGAGGGGAAATTATGGACCTACACATACGCGAATAAGAGTAAAGCACAGATAGACTACGTCCTTATAAACAGGAAATGGAAAAACAGTACGATGAATTGCGAGGCATACTCCTCTTTCGAGGGTGTGTCCTCCGATCATCGAATAGTTACGGCCAAAGTACGTCTAAGCCTACGAAAAAACGCCACACGTAAAGCGACAACCAAGCACTATGACTGGGCCCTACTCAACAACAGAGATATTAGAGATAAATATGCATTAGAATTAAGAAACAGATTCGAAGCACTACAAGAGAAGGCAGAAAAAGGTACCCCAAATGACGAATATGAAAATTTTGTAGAAGCACACCTTGAGGCAGCAGCAAAGTGTATTCCAACAAAACCTAGAACTAAATATAGAGCCCCTTGGGAAACGCCAGCGGTTAGAGAAAAACGTGCACTTGTGAAAACTGCCTCCAAAAGCTATCAAAAGAACCCAACAAACACAAATGCACGAAAACTAGAAAAGGCTCAACATCAATTAACAGGAATATATCTAAAAGAACAGGCAGAATACATACAAAATCAGATAGATAAGATTAGAGACTCGGTGGAAGATAGACAATCCAGGATAGCCTGGCAAACAATAAACGAAGTAAGTAGAAGGAAGAGCACAACCAAAGCAAAATTGAAAGCTGCAAGCCAACAAGAAAGAGTAAAACTGTGGGAACAGCATTTCAAAAATCTACTAGGAAACCCACCGGAAATAACGGATGAACCGATCACCAGAATTATTAGTAAGCAATTAGACGTTAAACTAGGTCCTTTCACCAAAGAAGAACTCGACTCAGTTCTCAGAAGAATTAAAAATAGGAAAGCAGCAGGGCTAGACGAGATCCCCCCAGAAGTGTAGAAGACTAGACAATTCGACGATATACTGCTCCGGCAATGCAACGCAGTCTATAGTCAAAATAGGATAGAAAGATGGACGAAGGGATGCATCCTTCCATTCCCTAAAAAAGGCGACCTCGGACTAGCCAAGAACTACCGAGGGATAACACTTACATCCATAGCAGCCAAAATCTACAATGCCCGACTACGAAACCGCATAGAACCCAAAATAGACAACATCCTTAGGAAAAACCAAAACAGCTTCCGGAGAAATAGATCCACAACCTCACAAATACTGACCATCCGTAGAATCCTTGAAGGCGTTCGGGCAAAAAACTTACAGGCGACATTACTATTTGTCGACTTTACCAAGGCCTTCGATTCCATACACAGAGGGAAGATGGAGCAAATCCTACTAGCATACGGCCTACCAAAAGAAACAGTCGCAGCGATAATGATTCTCTACAGAAACACCAAAGTGAAAGTACGTTCACCAGATGGAGACACGGAATACTTCGACATTGTTGCAGGAGTACTACAAGGAGACACACTAGCCCCGTACCTCTTTATCATCTGTCTAGACTATGTGCTTAGGACTTCGATCGACAAAATCAGAGAAAATGGCTTCGAGCTGACTAAGAGAAGAAGCAAAAGGTACCCCGCAAAAACAATCGCGGACGCCGACTACGCTGATGACTTGGCGTTACTAGCGAATACGCCTAATCAAGCAGAGACACTACTGCATAGTCTGGAACGAGCCGCAGCTGGCATTGGCCTCCATGTCAATGCAAACAAAACTGAATATATGTGTTACAACCAAACGGGCAACATTGCCACACTAGACGGAGCCTCTCTGAAACTAGTAGACAAATTCACCTACCTGGGAAGTAGCGTCTCATCAACCGAAAAAGACATCGACACACGACTGACGAAGGCATGGACAGCTATCGATAGGCTCTTGATCATATGGAAGTTGGACCTAACTGATAAAATGAAACGCAGTTTCTTCCAGGCAGCGGTTGTGTCGATACTGCTATATGGATGCACCACATGGACGCTAACGAAGCGGCTGGAGAGGAAACTAGACGGAAATTACACAAGAATGTTGAGAGCAGTATTAAACAAGTCCTGGCGACAACACCCCACGAGACTCCAACTATACGGACACTTGCCCCCCATCACGAAAACTATACAAGTCAGACGAACCAGACACATGGGACACTGCTGGAGAAGCAAGGACGAGCTCATAAGCGATGTACTCCTGTGGACCCCCACATATGGATGTGCAAAAGTAGGACGACCAGCACGAACTTACATACAGCAACTATGTGAGGACACAGGATGTAACCCTGAAGACCTGCCAGAGGCGATGAATGATAGGGAGAAATGGCGAGAGAGGGTCAGGGATATCCGCGCTGGCGGCGCGACATGATGATGATGATGATGATTTTGAAGAAAGAACTTGTAAAAAAAAAGAAAAACAAGAAACTTTTAATACCTCAAAAGCTGGTTTAATTTTTAAATCACCCCCAACTTTTTTATTTTTTAATGTACAAATTTAAACTTCCTTGGGGACCAAGACTGAATTTATATCCTCAGTTATTTACTGTCTTAATACTTGAAATGTTTTAATGTTTATTTTAGTTTTATTAAGTATCAAATTTATAAAAGTTACTGAATCAAAGTAATTTTGTCTCTAGCAGAAAAGATAAATTTTATGAATTTTTTCATCATCATTTTCATTGTGATATTGGAATTATGCTTATTTCTTTTATTCTAAAGATGTTTTCTATGGGATCTTAAATGATTATTCTCTGCATTCTTTGAAAAGTATCTTTTTATAAAGAAAAAACTTAAGTTAAAATGTAAAAGACATATACAAATATTCTTTTTTATTTTTGTTTTTGCATTAAGAAGTTGTGGAATTTTATATTTTACAGATAAATCAGATTATATACTAACAATTTCATTTTAACTTGAGAATTGATTCCAGACAAAAAAATGACAGATTTTCTGGTTTATGATAAGTTATATTGAGAAAAGAATTCATTAAGTAAATATGTGTTATGTACATTATTATTCAGTTGAGAATTACTCAGAAAACCAGGTTTCTTCGACTCTTAAAAATACTTATTGTATAAGAGAAAAAAGTAAAGAAAAAGAATCATTTATACTTAGGCATTGAATGAGTTTCAATATCTTTATTGGTAGCAATAACTTAGAAAGCGGTTTCTTAGTTTGGGAAATTATTTTATTGCATTAACAAATTACTAGGATGAGTCAAAAGTTATGCAATATTTTGACATGTGCCAGTTTATGGTTCAGGCTGTGGAAGGTACCTGCTGTGTTTGATAGTATTATGGTAATTGGTGAGCTAACATGTTGTGCATTGCTTCATTTTCTGTGTGATTTGGAAGCTGCATAGATGAACGTGTAATGTAGTATACTTTGGGAAATGATGCTTTATAATTTCAGACTGAGCTCTAATACCATAGAAGCAACTAAAAATGTTTGTTGTGTAAACAGTGAAGGCACAATTCATCACCGTACAAGAACCAGATAGTTAAAAAAATTTTGCTTTGGTTGCAAGAATCTTGACAATCAGGCAATGTCAGGTAAGTCTAAAACTGTATTCTGAGATGGCTTTCCAAGTCATAGAGGCAAGTAGCACCTGAATAATATCAGTTGAGCTTGGTATCTCATAGTCCAGTATGGCTTGTCACCTTTACAATCTCAGAAAAAACATTCAAAGCTGCTGAATTGTGTCTGATGTTAGCAAAATATTGCAAAACTTTTGACTCACCTTAGGACAATCTTTAAAATATTTAAGGAAAAAAAATCATATTTAGGAAACACTGAATGAATTTGAATATCTTTATTGATAAGAGAAATTTTGAAAATGGTTTCTTGATTTTCGAAAGTATTTGATTATAGTTTTTACTGCATTCACAATTTTTTCTCCTTAAATACTTCATTGTAATATTTTTTCTATTTTAGTTGTCAGTATATTTCATTATCTACTTATCTTGCTCAGTGTCCTTCCAAAAAATACATAAAAGTTGTAAAAAATTTTCTAGATATTTTTGATTTTATTAAATTTATGTACAAACATTTTTATCAACCAAGAATTGACAGTTGTCATTTGGTCTGTCTGAAACATTAGGTTAAAAGAAAACCTCAAAAATAAAAGCAACAACTGTACAATATTGAGGTGTGTTGTTAGTTGATAGCTTTTTATTCTGTGTAAAGGAATATGGAATACACAGGTTTATATGTACTTAAATATGGCCACTAAATTTTGTGTTAAAAATTGAAAATGGAACAATGAGTTACGATTGGATTAAGTTTCTTATTGATTATCACAAAGGAGAAGGCAATTCAAATCCTTTTTCTTTTAAACATAGTAGTACATTTGTGGTTATTGTATTGTGCTTATGTTCACAAGAAGGTATCATCAATAGCATTGGGTTTGTGTATGTATATATGCATGTAAGTGAGGAAAGAAGAGTTAATGGAATGATTGGCAAAAACAAGGAATTGGTTTTGGAATTAGCTGTACTTGAATGAACGATATGTAAAACTGAGTAAAGAAAGATAGAAGAAATTGAAAATCAAACTGTAAAAAAGGGAAATGCTTAATCAGGAAGATGAAAGGAGATTTGGAGAATTGCATCAGTCTGAAAATGATCTTGGCAATCTTGCCAATTTCTAGAATTTTCTTTGAAGCACTTGTCTGGTAAAAAGTACAACAATCTATTGCTCTGTGGGCTGTGATATGGCTTCAGTTTTTATATTATTAAATGAAAGGAATTTTTGTCTGAAGAGAAAAAGAAATATTCATTTTTCTAAATTTGCCTTCTTATTCTTTCTGAGAAAAATAGATTGCAATAACTATTAAAAATCAAGAATTGTTTGAGAAACTTAAAATTGGTTGATGGTCTTTGTTAAATTCAAAATCTATCAAAATTTTCTTAAGTGAGAAAATAAGAATTTAAAAGTAAAGCTGAAGTTGTCTTTTAGTCTGTGATAAATGTCTTCTGTGACCAGTAAAGATTGTTAAACATTTAGTTTGATTTTATTTTTCATAGTCCTGAGTTGAAGCTTTCAATTAGTTCAAGTATCAATGATACTTTTTCCTCTCAGTCTATTTATTGATTAATACAAATGCATTTCTCTTCACAAGTGGAAAAAGAATTTTCTTTGAAGTAAAGCAAGTAAATGAGCAGATACTTTTATCAGATATATTTTTCATCAGCAATTTCTTGATTAGATTTTCTGACCAGTTTCACAGAAAGGTTTCATTTTTGTACAACATGATACTTATCCAATATCAAATTCTTTAGATAAAATACATTATGACTGTAAATCCTTAGTGACATTGAAAATAGGCAAATATTTAGTTATTATCAGGGTTTGGAATGGACCAAGGTAACAGTAGTGGTAGTGGGGGGGGTCATCTCATGAAGATTGAACTGGGCCTGATGTATAGATGGTGCTACTAAAAAAAAATCTATATGATTTTTATAAAGTACCAACCTTCAAATGGCATGTGTCAAAATTTGAGCCCAATCAGATTATTAGTTTACAAATTACAGTTATTTAAGTGAATCAACTGTTGCAAATTTTCAAAACAATGGAAAAATCTGAATTTTGTGTGTTGATAAAACATTGCTTTCTGATGGGGAAAAATACAATTCAAGCAAAGCAATGGCTTGATAAGTGTTATTTGGACTCTGTTCCATTGGAAACAATGGTTAAGAGGTGGTATGCTGACTTTAAATGCAGTTGTACAGACACAAATGATGCTGAATGCTCAGTTCACCCAAATTCGCCAGTTGTCCTGGAAAACACCAAAAAACTCCTTGAACTCATTTCAGCCAATCGTAAATTGAAGTTATGTGAGATAGCAGAGGAGTTGAAGATATCAGAAGGCAGTATATTCACCATTTCGCATGAACATTTGTCAATAAGACAGCTGTATTCAAAGTGGGTGCTGTGTTTGTTAACAGTTGACTAAGAATAACAATGCATCGACGATTCAGAGAGTTGTTTACATATGTTTCAATGCTACAAAAAGGAGTTTTTGCATAACTATATGACAATGGATGAAACATGGATCCACCACTTCACTTTGGTGTCAAATTAGCAGTCAGCTGAGTGGACAGCAGCAGGTAAAAGCCGTCTAAAGTGGCCAAAGATGCAAGCATCAGTGGACAAGGTTTTGGCCTCTGTATTTTGGGATGCACAAGGTGTTTTGTTCATCGATTACCTTAAGAAAGGAAGAACTATCAATAATGAATGTTATATAGCATTATTGGTACGTTTGAAGGAAGAAATTGCCAAAAAATAGCCACAAATGAAGAAGAAAAAAAAGCTCTCTCATCAAGACAATGCACCGTGTCACAAGTCAATTGCAATGATGACAAAACTATATGAATTGCACTTTGAATTGCTTCTGCACTCACCCTATTCTCGTGATTACTGGCTGTTTGCAGATCTCAAAAGAATGATCCACGGAAAGAGATTTGGCTCCAATGAAGAAGTGATATCGGAAACTGAGACGTGTTTTGAGGCTAAAGACAAATTGTTCAACAAAAAAGGCATTGAATTATTAGAGAAGCATTGAAATCAGTGTGTCATGTTTGAAGGAGACAATGTTGATGAAAGAAGTCAAATTTTGCCTAAAAGATGTTGTTTTATTAGTTAGGCCCAGGACTTATTGAGTGAGGTGTTATACTAATGAACTGGCTTGTGAGACAAATGTACTAACTTATTGTAAATGATATTAAATAAATATAATATTTGTATCAACAACATATAGTCTGATTTTTTTAACTGAGATTTTTTCTTTTAATTACATGTTAAAGGATACAATTTATGCAGGAAAATCTTTAAATTAACTCATATTCTAACTTGATTCTATTTTTATTTTTCTTGAATCTTTTCAAAACCTATTCTCCTTAGACAACAACATATTTTTCCTACCATGGTTTTTTTCTTATTTCCAGCAAAATATATATTTTAAAAAAAGTCTGTATTTCTTTCAAAAAATAGTTTTAGATATAGAAGTGGATATCATAATTCAGCTCAAGTAATTATTTCTTTTATAATAAAACATATTTTGCTGGACTCAAGCAGTGAAAAAAAAGAAGCAAAAACTGGATTAATTTCTTTTCTTTTGTTGTTTTAAAATTACTGCTTTTTTTTTTTTTCTCTTCCAGTCCTTG
Source organism: Sepioteuthis lessoniana (assembly GCA_963585895.1). Taxonomy (NCBI): domain Eukaryota; kingdom Metazoa; phylum Mollusca; class Cephalopoda; order Myopsida; family Loliginidae; genus Sepioteuthis; species Sepioteuthis lessoniana. The sequence continues at coordinate 104,187,980 of OY757920.1, forward strand.
TTGCTTATTTCCTGTGTATGAGTGTAGTAGTTTGAGTCCTGATATCACTGGTAGGATTTATGAAATATGTCTGGATTTTAATTCATTTATATGATTAGCTTTATAATGACACATTCTTATGTTATCTGATGGATTGGAAACAATTATCACAGCTGTATTTCAACCCAGTATATATGGACAAGATTTGAGCTGTGTTTTTTTTTTTAATCACTGTTCATTCAATTTACTGATACTCCAATACTTCTCTACTTTTATCATTTTCTGTGTTAACATACTCAGTATTTCTGTTGTTGGATAAAGATGTTTGATTAAACTGTTTCGTTATGTAAAATTTGTTTTAGCAACTTTTGGTATGTGCTGTGTTGGTTGTACATTGAAAATGAGAAAAGAAAGGGGATAAACAGAGGACGGGTATATTAAAGCAAATGTTACTGACAATAAAATTAATATATTTCATGAGTGTCTAAAAACAGACACCTTCAATGATCTTTATTTCTCATGACGAATGACTGTCATGGTATTCTCACACTTTACTAACATATGTCATTTATGGACATCCCTGAGTGGAATCAGGCATCAAAAACAAAGATGAAAGGGAAAAATTAGGATTTAATAATTTATTGTGTAAGACTCAGAAAATTTAGTGCAAAAAGAAATGAACAAACAATAAAAAGGACAAACTACGGAAAAATTAAAAAAAAAAAAATTTGCAGAAAAATTTTAGAAACTGTGTGGCAAGAGATAATGAATATAAACATTTATGTTTTTTTTTCTATAGAATAAAAATTGCTCATTTTATGTATTTTTTGTGACTGTTGAAAAATCACACACCTGTTGTGATTAAAGATTAGATTGCTATTACTTGTTGCAGCGAAAAATGTCTTTTCTTGATTTGTCTGTTTTTTTTCTTTTTTTTTTTCTACTCTTCTAGAATACATCTGTGAAACTCTAACCCCTCCTCTCCAAATAACAAAACAAAAAAAATTAACTTTTGTAAACAAACCGATCAAAGAGAAAATAAGACAAAAAATGTAACATTTTACCACTTCATATTTTTTTTATTGCTATTTTAATGGATTTTTACTTTTTGTTGAAGTGATTAATCATGCGTTTTTATCTGATACTCTATCAACCTAGATTAAAGAATATGACAGCAATACTGTAATATTGAAAGTAAATACACGTTATTAAGGAAACTAAATAAATTTGTTAAATTGGTTTTTTTATATCATTCACAAAATTGATCTCGATCCTTTTTTTTTTTTCCCCTTGTTGATTTAAATCTTGTATTTTTTCTGCTTAATTTTCCAGAATTCCTGAATCAAGATTTTTCACCACTTTGTATCCTAAGCCAATTATCTTAAATGCAGGGACCAGCTATTCTTTACCAATTACTTTTCATCCTTTAGAAAAGAAAGTTTACCGTGATGTTTTGAAATGTCATACCAATGTAAGTATGTTGTTAACAAATGCTTTCAATGTTTTTTTTTTATATCATATCTACATATGGAATAACATTTGATATCTATTTGTCATCCTTAACCAGACAGTGATACAAAATATTTTTACTCCTCACTTTGTGTAGAATTCATTTGTAACAAAATTACTATGATGTGTATGGAATTTTTTATTTTAATACTCTATATCTTGTGGGCATATATTATATGTTATTTATAGAACAATTGAAAGATATTGTTTCCTACTTATTTTTATATTTATATAAATAAAAATATAGATCACTGATTAGATTAATTACAAGATTTGACAATCTTCTGCAACAGCCAGAAGCTTTGGTCATGGAATTTTCAGTAACGAATTTTGGTAATATTCTTATGCTACCCCTCTGGCTAATTCCAAATCTTTCATCAGAAATTTTCAATAATATCAAGTTTTTGAGACTGGAACATGATTTATTACAAGGTGTGTTCAAAACAAATGAAGAAACAATTTTGATAGAAAATACTTACTTTGCTAGTTGAAGCATGTCAGAAACTGTATGTTTGTATTTCTTGAAATGTCCTTAAATGTTATACTCGAGGTGAATTTTCAGTTTTGCATTATTCTGTGTTCTAAAAAAAGATTTGGTTAAAACATTCTAAGGCTGACTTGTAATTTTTTTCAAATTAGTACGAATTTGTCTCGACTTCATCACCTTATTACATAAATTACTGGGTTATGCACATAGTTTCATTAAGATATAATTTGATGGATAGTCAAAATTTGTGATGTCCTGGATTGATTTCTCCAAAAGCCATTTTGGTTCTTCCAAAGTATTTCTGTATTTTAGGTTCTATGTGGTTGTGTAGCAGAGCATTGTATATCTTGGCTGCTAAGGAAGAAAAGGTTATATCTTGGTAATTCTTGGCTATTCCAAGGTCGACCTTCTTGGGAAAGGGGGGGATGTATACCTTTGTCCTTCTGTCTATTGTGACCTGGTTATATATTCAGGAAGTAAACCAAAATAAATACACTAAACTTTTTTATTCAGTAGGTCACATTTATCAATAGTGCGTAATCCATTTTTCATCTGTTTGTTTAGGTTCTGCCGATGATCCATCAGTAGGTGGTAGGGAGTAACAGTAACCAAGACTGTTTAACTCTTTTTTTGCGGATTGTGGGGATTTTGTTCTCATCAACGGAGAACTTTATCTCTCTGCAGTTTGCTTTAATTATTGATAAATAAGGCTTTATTATCTATCTATCTATCTATCTATCTATCTATCTATCTATCTATCTATATATATATATATATATATATATATATATATATATATATATATACATATACATATATGATTGTATTGCCTATCGGCTATAGTTTTTGATTGTTATGAAAAGTTCTATTCACATTTTTTATTTTTTCAGAATGAAGATTTTGAAGTGGTTTTACTCGCATCACTTCCTCTTGTCCGTGTCATTTTTCCTAAGACCCTTGTGATGCCAAGATGTACTGTGTATGGCAGCATTGAGAAAAATTTCCAGCTAAAAAATACTGGGTAGGACCTTTTTATTTATTTCTGTTTTTTTTTATTGTTGCAACTCCACAAAATAAATGAATAAAACTTAATCAAACTTTCTTTTCCTGTGTAGCTGTATAAGTCACTGTGACATCCAGATAATCCATTTTTTGAGAAACATTGTTCCTTCACCATGTTATTTTGGTCTGTTTGATTTCTATCTTTAAAAGAATCTAGCTCTTTTTTTTTTTTTTATTTCATTTTTTTTTTTTTATTTCATTTTTTTTTTTTTTACACAAAATCTGGTGGAGCAGAAAATGAAATTTTGATGTGATCTATTGTTTTGCTTCTGCCACAGCCTTAGTTAAATATAACTGCTTTCATGTTCCTCTATTTTTTTGTAAAAAGAAAAACCCCAAAACAGCTTCATGTGCATACAGAAAATTTCTTCAGGTCACCTACGCTATCAAATCTTTTTTTAAAGGCTGTGTAGGAAGTTTAAATACTATAAAAAATTACAGGGACATATACATTTTTATATCAATTGTGTGTCTAGTTGCTTATGGCCATTGCACCACTAGTGAGTTTCACTAAAAATTCTTGCTTCACTTTTTTGATAGAATTGATGACACTGATGGTGGAGGGACTTCTTTTTATGATAAGACTAAATTATATTCTAATTAAAATAAATTGTACAGTTAAGTTTTTACTAATCTGTTAAGGTCTTTGTTCAGGTGTTATATACATATATACTTAATTATATTCACTTTCCAAAATAGTTTTTCAAATTTAAAGACAACTGGTTTAATTAGGAGTAATTTGATTTTGTTAACTTTTGTAATATTGCATACTCATTCAAAGTGGAAACTTGCTTTTATACTTAAGCATAATTTTAACAGCTTTTTTTTTTTTTTTTTTTAATTAAAGTGATTTTCTTTTGCAATTTTCTTTTTTTTTTTTGTAGAAAGGCAAAAGGAAAAAATAGGGTGTTTTTATAAGATTATATTTTTCTTTGATATTAATATATGACATATTCTCATTATGTTTGTATCTATGTGTATATTCCTAAATCAGCAAAAATGACTTATCATAGTGAAATTTTCAAAAAGGTGATCCTCTTAAAAATTAGAGAATAAAGCTTAGAGAATAAAGCAATTACCAACCCAATTTTCCAATGAATGATAATTTTGCATATGTTTGTACTTAATGCTTTTTTTGACCATCTGAATTCATTGTAGAATGAAGATAACTATAAAATGCTTATTAGAAACCTTCAATTCTTTATAAATAGCACTGACTTGTGTTACAACAGGAATTTAATAGGTTCATTGGTTGTAAGTTTTTGTTTAAAATCTGTATATGTTTATAGTTTCTTTTTTATATTTGAATAATACAGTGAAGGAACTACTTTTTTTTTTTTTTTTTTTTAATAGTGGAAGTAATGTTATTAAAAAACACAAATATCTTTGCCAAATAAAAATTATTGAAAAATCTTCATGAGCAACCACATCTTCAAAATCTCCCTTCAGCAAAACATGTGGCTATTCCTACAAGTTGAAACATGGCAAAGAAAGATAATGAACTAAACCTAATATTTGTTTGTTGTGGAAACGTCGTGGTTGATCAAGAAAGGCAATAGATCAGATAAAAGAATTAGTTAGAGATCCATTAGCATTACAAGAAGATGAAATGCAAAAAGAAATCCAGAAATTAATGACCAAACATAAAAAGTGCAAAGGATTTATTTCTTCCAATTCTTTTAACTCTTGAGAGTTTCTCCTTTTTATGAAATGAAGCTTTTTGGAACTTATTGTTAAAGAGCAATTTTTTTTTTTTTAACTGTATTACTCTCTTTGATAAAAGGGGGCTCATTTGGGGAAAAAAAACTTCCATAAATTTCCTGCAACATTTATTAAATTGGAAAATAAAGGAAATCTAAAAAAAGTTTTTTTTCTTTGAATAATCTGAAGTCTTTGTTCATGTCCTAAGTGATACTTCATTAATGTTTCATAAAATAACAATTGTTTTTTTTCTTTTGTTTTTTCCATTATGAAATTTTAATATTTAATGTCTTAATTTTCACTTTTCATTGAAGAGAAACAGCCATACCAATTAAGTGGTTGTTTTCTGAACCATTTGAAATAAAACCTGAAGAATGTATAATGGACCCTGGCACAACCTGTTCATTTAATATAATCTTTCGGCCAAAGGTAATTCATATTATTATTTCTTAATTATTTGTTATAAATTCATAAATCTCTCACTGCATTTATTTCTTTGTTATCTTTACATATTTTTTTTACAGTCTTCAAGATGATAATTTTCATTCTTACAATGTGTTTCAAAGCAAAATAGGTTAAAAGATAGGCTAATTAGATATTGGTTTAATTTGTAATGATTTTAATTCAGGAATTTTAAACGTTGTATAGATGTATTTTCTTGCAAGATGTTACTAATATTATGACAGCACAAGGAAAATCCTTTAATTACAAGGTATTGAAACAAAATAATCAGGCACAAATCAAGGACCACAAATGATAAAGTAATTGAAATTACATTTATTGAAAGATAAAAGCATAAGATTTTAGGATTTGCAACCATTTAGCTTCAAGCATGAACGAAAAATGCCAAGGTGAGCTATAAAGTACATTCTTCAGATGTTAGTTATTCAATTGAAGACACTGTTTAATGTAGCCAACTCTTGCACTCTAGTGATATTCTTGGGTGTTCAGATTGTTATCCGAGGCCTAATTGGTGAGGAACTTATTGTTCTATGAGCTTCACAAGTGCAGTGAGTTTAAAAGTTCTTGATTAACTTGAAAATCTGTTTCCTGTTTAGAAATGTGTTGAACTACTTTAAAAAAGTCTTGAAAGAAAGACTTTGTTGATATGTCTTCACACCAAAGATCTTATATTCCATCATCCAAAGCATGATTTTATTATATATAGTTCAATGTATCAAAATGTTAGCTATCTCCCTGCAATAATCTGTACAGAAAAAGATAATAAAGTCAACAGGGAAGATCTGAGAGGCAATTGCTTTGTTTCAATTCTTGTGAAACATCCTGTATTTATATAATCATGATACAGTGTCTACAATGTGTTGTAATTTTATACCATTATGTAGATGACTAAATAACTGGAAGTTTAATTAGACCTCACTAAAACTTTTGTATCATTCCCCAGGTTCTTTTATTTATTTTTTTGAAATCTCTTAGAGATTTGTAACTATTTAAATACATTAAGTTTTAATATAATCATGTCCTAGAACTATATTCTTGTATATCAAATATTATTTAGATCTCACTCAGATTATTTCTAGAGCATACAACCATTTTGTAATGTATGAAACTTTTTTTTTTCAGTTTCATGTAATGAAAGAAATTCAAGTTAATAAGTATATGAATAAGTTTTCAGCTTCCTAAATACAAACTATTTCCTGGTTGATGAAAAAAACTCAAATAAAACTCCTGCTTGACATGGATTAGTTAGGAAGAGAAATTAATTTGAGTAAAAGAGTAAGTTTTAGAATGTAGTGAGTAGAGTATTCGCCAGTGGTCTGGGAGACTGGGGTTCAATCCCAGATCGAGTCATACCAAAGACTTTAAAAAAATGGTACTTGATACCTCCTTGCTTAACACTCAGCATTATAAGGTACATATCCAGGGAAAGGAGTAGTGCCCTCTCCTACCCCTCTGTGTAGTAGCTATTGAAAAGGGAGCCTTCGGGTTGCCCTCGACTACAGTCGCCAACTTAACTTTTACTTATGATAATAAGAATAAAATGGTTTCTGTAGATTTGACTGGATTCTTTTTAAAGAGCTATGTAATTGCTATAACAACAGATGAAGAATTTAAAGTACTTTGAGTTTTAAATTATTGCCATTTGTATGCTTAGGATAAAGAAAAGATTACATTTAATAATGTTTATATGAGAATAGGATAGTGCCTCCAGAAAGTCTTTTGACAGTTGAAATATTCTGTATAGCCACATGTTTTTGTCAAGATGCTTCCAAAAATTGAGTTGCTTTTTATTATTTTTTTTGTTATATTTTTTCTGTATAATGCATGCAACATGCTTCATCACAAAATTATTTACAAGCCATTCTTGTGAACAGTCACTTTGACTTGGCTTAAGGCAAACTATGATCTTTGGTCATTTTTGAAGCAAAATATTTCATGTTAGGGAAATAAATCTTTTATAGTAAGAAATATGGCAAGTATCGAAAAGGTTTAAGGTTATCATAAGGTTACAATATTCTGTTATTCTGATGTGGATTATATCATAGCATCATTTCAAATTGACCTTATGCATCTTGGTTAGAATTATGGCATATTGAAATATCAAAAAAACAAAAACTTTGTTTTTTATTTAAAAAAAATTGGTTTTGTAAAATTTGAGAAATCTCTTGAATGTCAATTTGAAAAAAATTGTTGTCTTGAACATTTTAACTATATGAGACAGATATTTTCAAAATAGAAATTAACAAAAAGAAGTTTCAATGGATATGCTTCAAATGACTTTTTTTAATTAAAAGAATGAATACAGGAAATTATAATTGTAAATTCACTAGATGGAAACTTTTCATTACAAATTTTGAATGCATTTTTTTTTTGTTTGATTCATTGCCAGGTATTTAAATAGGATGATGAGAAAAATCCTCTTTCATGCTTATTAAAACAATATTATTCTTTATATGTTATTTGAAAAACCATGGTGAATTTTTTAGTGAATAAAATTGGTTTAGTTTCTTTCTAAAATAGGAATTTAAAAGCTGCTCTAAATTTTCTTTCTTATCTAAACTCAGTTCAAAGTTTTATCCATTACAAACTTAAATATCTGGGCTGAAAAGTTCAAAGGTTGATGTTGTGTCTGATGCTATTAGTTTTTTGACCAATGGGATCCAAGCGCTGCAACACTGGTGGAAGAGGTGTGTGGACTGCAAAGGAGAACATGTTGAAAATTAAACCTAATTTGGTCACCTTCCATGAGAGTATCTTAGTCAGCCTATGAACTTTTCAGTGAACCCTTGTATTTATCTTTCTACTCTCAAGGCATGCTAAAAATAAGTAACTCTTTACATTTTTAACTTTATTATATATATTTAATAAAATCATCATGGTGTTTTAATTCCTTTCATAATACTATTTATCATGATCTGATTTATATGGGAGAGGGGGGGAAAAAACAATCCCAAATAATTTAGCCCCTAAATAAAACTTTTTGATAATTTTTTGTTACCTAACATAAAAAAAAAACTTGACTCAGAGTAAGATTTGGAAATTAAATCTGTTGTATGTAACACTATCATAGTGTTACGAGTTGATTGGTGATATTAAATAAAATATTTAGGACTAATTGGTATAATTTGTTGAAGATTAGTTATAGTCTTTCGGTAAGGCAGTGTAGAAAAATATAATAATGGATTCGCACCTGGCAACACCATGCGCTAGAATGTGTTAAGTTGACAAAGACACCTAGATTGTTAACTGTAAGGGTTGAATCGGCCGATCTGGGTTTTGATTGATGGGATAGAAAAACAAAATTTTATTTCAAATTCTAATGTCAGCCGAGTGCAAATACACGGAAAATTACGGCTAAAAGCCTGACACAAGGCCATTAACACAATATTAGATTATTATCAGGTGGGTCAACAATCAAAGAAAAGCAAGGGGGAGTTTTTCCCTCCCTGTCCAAGAAGTGCAATGTGGGGCCATAGTTTGTGATTGGCTGTCCGGTTAAACACGAGCCTTGGGGTGGGGTTTCTCTACCCCCACCCCCACCCGGTGATTGCGCTCTCATGTATTAAGGGGTCTGGACCTCCATAAAAGAAGATCCCGAAAAAGGAATAGGCAGATTGAAAGCTGGTTCCGAAGACTTGAAGCCCTTGCCACCCTCTTCGCCACCACTGCCACTTTACCCAGTGTCCTCAGCTTGACTGTCCTTTACAACATTAATTTGCTCAAAACAGACTTGAGGCTAACTGTTATCACCAGTCAACTTATCACTTCTTACTCTGAACAAAAACTGCTTGTTTTTGTTGTACATGATTTTTTTAATCATTGTATATTGAATAAATGCTGTTATTTACAACTGTTAACAAGCGTTCTAGAGTTATTGAAGTAGTTGACCAGCTATCAGCACCAGTAAATGCCCTGTCGGCTGGGGCTGTAGAATACTCCGACTGCACCTCTGTAGAGGGGTAAGACCTCCCTCCCAATGAGGTTACCTGTTGGCTGTGGGTGGCAACCTGCAAGGTACGAGGATGGAACCCTGGTGGTTGAGCAGTCATTGATCCTGTGACAGTGGTCAATGGCTTGCAACACATCACTTTGGCCCTTACTTGGTCTGACGGGTGGTCGGATTGGGCCTGATCTGGTCAAATGACTGGTCCAGACATGCCCTAGCACATATTTTTGGTTTTCTCCCAATCGTATCATGCAATCTGCTCTTGTGGAACTACTTGATCTACTTTTGCAGAACTATTCCCTACCCTTTATTCCATACATGCTAGAAGGCGGGGGCTGAAGGTCAATTGTGCTGAGAGGTAGGACTTATGAGTGCTGTTAGATTGTTGTGTAATTAAAAGCAGAATTTGGCAGAGGCTCAGAATCATACTCTTTGCATATGTGTACTGGTATTGTATCTCCGTCTCAGCCAAGGCGAATGGGTTGCCCCCTTGGTTCATTCCCTTCTCAAGTTGGACTCCATGGTGGGTGGTGGAGCATTGGACCAGCGAAGGATAATTACCACTCATGGCTTCTTTCTCGAATAAAAAAATTTAAATGCACATTTATAGATACTGACAATTCAGATGATGATATTGAGGTGCCTTTTCCTAGATTTATTTTAATTGAATCTATGGAAACTCACATTACAAACTATCACCATTTATAATCGAAAAAGTTATTTCCAGCAACTTAACTCCAGTTCATGTGAAAAAACTGAAAAACTAAACTTTACTAGTTGAGGTTGCAAAGGAAAAACATGCTGACTTCCTTCTTAAAATGACAAGATTTCACAACACAGCTATAAAAACCTACCCTCACAAGTCCCTGAATGTGAGTAAAGGGACTGTGAGGAGTAAAAAACTTTCAGTGTTCCCTTGAAGAAATAAAATCAGAACTAAAGAATCAAGGTGTAATGGATGTCAAAAGAATAACTATTAAAAAAGGGAAAATAATAGAGACAAACACATATGCAATGATATTCAATCGACCTTCCATACCTGAAAAAATTAAAGTCGGCTATTCAATGGAGTGGGTGGAACAGTTTATTCCAAACCCCCTACGATGTTATAAATGCCAAAGGTATGGACTTCATGAGGATAACTGTAAAGGAAAGGAAGTGTGCGGGAAATTTGGTCAACAAAATCCTGACACTATATTACTGATTGTGACTTCCTGAATAAATGTGCCAATTGTGGTGGAGACCATCCTGTTTATTCAAGATCTTGTGAGAGTTGGAGACAAGAAAAGGAAATATTGAAAGTCAAACACCAAAACAATATTCCTTTTCATGAAACAAGAAAGATAGTAGTAGGCTCTAAGGCCACCACATATGCTCAAGCAGTCCAATATAACAAATCTACTCACAATTATGAGTCAATGATTAAAACCCTAATCCAATTGGAGCGGAGAGAATGGGATGGTTATATCAATAATATTAAATCGACATTTAACATCATCAGAGCTCCAGAATCCCCAAATACATCAGCGAATCTTGCAGAAAATAAGGAGCCACCCATTCTAACACAGACCCCCTTGGAAAAAGCCAATCATAATGAAAAACCAATACCATCAACCTCACGATCAATTAAAAATCAAATTATGAAATCTTCCCAAAAAACTAGATTAAAAGACCAAAGATCCCCAATAAGACTTCCCACTTCTATTCGCTTTTCTCCAAACAAAAAAACCCTCAAAGACGAGCAAAAATCAAAACTAAAGTTGCAAGAAACTGAAAATATTTCAACTCTCAACAAATCTAGACAACTAGAAAAAAATGGAAATAGAAAATAGCCCCCAAGAAACTAAAACTAAATCCCAAAAGAATAAACCAACAAAGAGTTCTGAGCAAAGGATTACTAATGAACAACGAAATAATACTGTCGAACTGCCCTGATCAAACAATAAGAAATGACCAACACAATAATACAGTGGAACTGCAGAGGTATTAAAGCTAATCATGGAGAATTGCTATTACTCTGAAAAAGATATAATCCGAAAATAGTACGTCTTCAAGAAACATTCCTCAAAGACATTAACCATTTACAAATAAAAAATTTTCAGTCATATCATTACATACACAAAGATGGACAAAAAGCTTCTGGAGGTGTCTCTATCCTTGTAAGGAAAGACATTCCCCAACACCAAATAAACATCAACAGTGAACTTCAAGTAATTGCTGTTAAAGCTACACTGCACAAACCTATAAATATCTCCTGAATATGTCTTCCTCCTCATGATCCCTTACATAACTAAAAACTAGATAAACTAATAGAACAAATCCCTAAACCCCACATCTTATTAGGTGACTTTAACAGTCACAATACTATATGGGGGTGCCAAAAAAACAACAAAAAGGGCACAGATTTGGAAAAGCTTATCAATGACAATAACCTCTGCATATTGAATAACAAAACTCCGGCTTATCTCAACCCATCTACTGGTTCCCACTCGACAATCGATATCACTCTCTCTGATCCATCAAGCTACTTTGATTATATATGGAAAGTCCATAATAATCCCTGTGGCAGTGACCACTTTCCCATAATTCTGGAAATAACACAACCAATCAAAGAAAATAACAGACCTCCCTGCTGGAAAGCAAACAAAGCTGACTGACAAAAGTTTAAAAACTTATGCAATACAAAACTAGTCCAAGACCCAAACTGTACAGTCTTAATAAAACACTTCACAGAAACCTTAATCACAATGGCAAACAAAACTATACTGAAAACTTTCCATCAAACAAGCACAACACTGCCTAGTTTAACGACTGTAAAATAGCAATCCATGAAGGAAATGCTGCTCTTTGCAAATTTCAAAAAGAACCTCTCTCTTGTAACCTCAACTCATTCAAGCAGCTCAAAACTAAGGTAAGAAAAACAATCAAACAAGCTAAAAGAACTAGTTGGCAAATTTGTAAACCAACTAAATTCCTCCACCAAAACAAACACAGCAAATGTGGAAAATGGTACAAAAAAATTGCTGGCAAAAATCAGCCTACTCCCCTCAAGCATCTCATTAAAAACAACATTCAAATCATTAATATAAAGGATATTGCTGATACACTGGCTGAGACCTTTTCAACAAATTCCTCTTCCAAAAACTCCAAAACAGAATTCCCTAAATACAAAGCTACAAAAGAAAAACAAAAGCTCAACTTTCAATCAGATTAACATTGAAAATTATTACAAATCATTTACATTGTCAGAACTACAGGAAGCCATCCAAAAATCTTATAACACTACAGTTGGCCCAGATGATGCCCATTATGAATTTCTCAGACATTTACCTCCCAAATCCTTAAATTATCTTCTAAGTGCCTTCAATGAAATCTGGCAAAATGGCACATTCCCAGAATCATGGAAAATGGCAATCATCATCCCAATACCTAAACCAGGAAAAAATAATCTCTACTCATCCAACTATTGTCCAATAGCCTTAACAAGCTGCCTGTGCAAAACGATGGAATGCATAGTCAACAGGAGGTTCGTTTGGTTCATAGAATCCAACAACCTTTTTACCAACTTCCAATGTGGTTTCAGAAGCCGAAGAGTAACAGTGGATCATGTGGTCAGATTAGAAACTTCCATAAGAGAAGCAATTATACAAAAGCAACACCTTTTAGCTATATTCTTTGACCTAGAGAAGGCATATCAGACCACTTGGAGGTATGGTGTCATGAATGACCTGCTTAACATGGGATTGAAAGGCAGACTTCCTAACTTTATAAAATCCTTTCTTTCAGACAGAAAATTCCGAGTCCACTTTGGCACAACATTATCAGATATTCAAAATTAAGAAGAGGGTGTTCCACAGGGTAGCAAACTATCGGTAACACTTTTTAACATAAAAATTAACAGCATCACAAATTGCCTCAATCCTGGCATTGATAAATATTTGTTTGTTGATGACTTCTGCATTACTTCTTCATCCAACTATATTCATACAACAGAATGTCAATTACAACAGGGTATCAATAAAATAAATAAATGGGCTTTACGACCTCCAAAACCAAAACTCAGTGTGTGCATTTTTGCCAACTAAGAAAAATACACAACAATCCAACCTTAAAACTTGATGGATCAGAAATACCAGTCGTTAACCAATATAAATTCCTCTGAGTTATTTTTGATAAAAAGTTCTCCTTCATTCCACATATTCAGTATTTAAAAGACAAATGTAACAAAACATTGAAACTCCTTCGTATAATAGCCCACAAAGACTGGGGTGCAGATCAGCACACCTTGCTGAAGCTGTACAGAACATTAATCCACTCCAAGATGGATTATGGCTGCCTCATATATGGAGCAGCCAGAAAAATTTACTTCAAACCATTAAATACAGTACACCATGAAGGATTGAGACTCACCTTGGGGTGTTTTAGAACATCCCCAGTGGAGAGCCTTTATTCTGAAGCATATGAACCTCCTCTAAAACTCTGAATTATAAAATTAGGACTACAATACTATTGTAAACTAAAATCACTCCCGACCAATCCAGCTCATGACTACATTTTTTACCCTAAACAACAGAGCCTATTTGATCAAAAAGAAAAAACCATAAAACATTTCGGCCTCTGTATGAAACAAATATTGGAACTGACATTTCACTCACAAGCATTTATGATACCATACATCTAAGCTCTCCCCCTTGGCTACTCAAGCAGTCTGTCATTATCCTTGACTTAAATAAACTACCGAAAAACAAAACTCATCCTTTAATATACCAAGAGAAACTAAACAACATCCAGGAAATTTATCCAAACTATCAACACATTTACACAGATGGCTCCAAAAGTAATTTTGGAACTGGATGTGGAGCAGTTTTCCACGATAAATCTCTGAAAAAATGCCTCCCAAAAGAAGCCTCCATATTTTCTGCCAAAATCTATGCTATAGACTTGGCACTGGACCTAATTTTGACAAGTAACCCCCAAAAATTTATCATCCACTCAGATTCCATCTCAGTTCTTCAATCACTCAAATACACCAAATTGGAAAATCTGCTAATTGTCAAGATCTTCAACAAACTCAACTCACTGATTCATAGCAAAAAGATATTTTGTTAGATTCCAAGCCATATCGGAATTCAGGGCAATGATAAAGCCGACTCATTAGCCAAAGCTGCGATCAACATGACTCCCGATAAAAACATTAAAACTCCATATATTGACCTCAAACCTAAAATCAAACAAATAGTAACCAAAAAATGGCAACAATTATGGGATGAAAATCCCCACAATAAGCTCTTTCAAATACAACCAGTTTTAAAAGAAAGGAAGCTAGATCCTAATAATACTAGAAGAGAAGAAACTACCCTTACTCAACTACACATTGGACACACTCGACTGACTCACTCCTTCATTCTTAAAGAAGAACCTTCCCCAAAATGTCCATGTGGAAACCAATACTCTATCAAGCACATTTAGATAGAATGCACAAAACTCATCCACACCAGGAAAACGTTTTATAAGGTGAACAGAATGAAGGAACTATTTAAAAAGAATTGCTCTCAAAAACATAATCAACTTCTTAAAAACAATTGGCCTCCTATTAAAGATATAGACTATGTTACCAACACCATCAAGTTTATACAATCAAAAAGCTTTGACGTATATATATATATATATATATATATCAGAATTTAACACTCAGTGACCCTTAAGAGGTCAATTTGCCATAAAACCCAACCATCACCAACCTAAACATTTGCATTTACAAATCATATATATATATACATATATATGTGTGTGTAAAAAGGCTCTGGCATTAAATAAACTATAGAGGTTGATATGCCATTAAATCCTACCAACCAGCACCAGTAAAGTTGGCTGTTTTCCGACCCAGCCAGAACCAAGAGAAGTCTGAATCAGCTCTTCCTCAACTTTTCTGTGGGTCGAAGAACACAACGTGGACATGGAAATCCACCAGAAACATCGATCTATAAGTGGCTCAAAGCACAGCATGCACTTATAGGACCACACTGTATAATTATTTCATATCAAAATATACTGAAAAAATCAATGATATTGTATTCATTTGGAAAATTACTATGAATAGTATGTAGTTATAAAAATTTTTTTTTTTTTTCTCAACATGTTAACAGAAAATTTAAAAAAAAAATTTTTCATTGGTGAATATTAGAAAAAAAATCATTTATTAAGCTTCCTTGTAATCCAGGAACTTTGTAAAAATAAGAAATATATTTTTCTAGTATGATCCCCCCCCTCCACGCCATAGACTATGATTGTTATTAGAATTTTTTTGATATTTTCCCAAAATATCTTAACACTAACAATTCAAAGTATTTAATATTTTCCCAATATTAATAATGCCTGTGGTGAAACAGACACAACCACTCTGTAACAAGCTATCTTCCATTGTCTGACACATTCCCAAACACAATGATCTGATCATCAGTGGTGGTGTGAATGCTCAAATGAGCAAAGATAGAATAATAAATTCTGCTTACACCATTTGCCAAACAGAAATGGTGAATATCTAGGCAAGTTTTCTCTTAAGAACAGACTAGCACTCCTAAACTCTAAGAATTAAAAGCTATGGAATTAAACTTATCCAAATAACTCCAAACAACAGCTAGATTATATATTTATAAACAATAAATAGATAAAGAGTGCTTTGAATTATGTGGCATAGTCTTCTTTTGAAGAAGTATCTTACGATCACAGAATCATCTCAATATAGATTCCTCTGAGTTTATGCAGAAATAAGAAACAAACAGGTAAAATTTTGATATGTCTGGTTGTCACTTGCCAATAGTGATAAATGCAATCAATATATGGTAACTAAGAAACAAACCTTATACTCTTTTGGAGATACCTGAAAGACATATTTTGAATGATGAATATGAAAACTTTATAACTGCCCATAAAGAATCAGCAGAGTACATTCCAATCAAACCAAGCACCAAATGTATAGTTCCCTTGGAGTCAATAACAGTTTGAGAAAAGTGAGATAACATGAAAAAAAGCACCCTTACTTAATAAAAGAAACCTAATAAACACAACTGCTCAGAAGCTTAAAGCCCAGGGAGAACTAACACCCACCAAAAAGAACAACTAGAATACATTCAAAGCCAAATCAATAAAATCAGAAATTAAATTGAATAAAGACAGTCATGATAAGCATGAAGTGTTAGGAAAAGCACCTTAAGAGTAAAACTAAAACCTGCCAGCAAAGAAGAAAGACTCCACAGGTCAAAAGAACATTTCAAGAATCTGGTTGGAAAAACCTCCTGAAATCATTGATAAATCTACCAAAAGAACTTAATGTAGCACTGAAAAAAAAAAATAAAAGCAGAAAAGCTCCAAGCCTTTATGAAATGCCTCCTGAACTATGGAAGGAAAAAATTTGACGACATACTTCTTTGATAATGCATTGTTGTGCATAAGCAAAATACAATTGAGACGTGGAAGAAAGGCAGCATCCTTCCTTTCTCCAAGAAAGGCAACCTCAGAATCATTAAGAGCAACAGAAGCATGGCTCTAGCTGCTAAGTTTTTCATGCCCTACTTCTTAATTGTATTTAACCTGAAGTTGAGAAAATTTTTTTGAGAAATCAGAATAGATTTTGGAGAAATCACTCCACAACCTCACAAATTCTGTTTGTCGAATCATTGAATGAGTATGTCCAAAAAATCTTGAGGCAACACTATTGTTCATAGATTTCCCCAAGGCATTCAGCTCCACACACAGAGGAAATATAGAGCAAATACTGATAGCACATGCTCTCTTTAAAGAAACTGTCATTGCTATAATGAGGCTTTACAAAAAAAATAAAAGCAAAGGTTTCCTCAACTGATGGCAACACCAATTTCTTTGACTTTTTCATTGGAGTCTTGCAAAGAGATACATTAGCACTATATATGTTTAGAATTTGCCTAGTTTATTTACTATGAGCATCAATATATTGAATGGTTTCACATAAAAAAAAATTAAGAAACAGATGCTATTCTACAGAAACTATGACAGGCACATACTACACAGACGATATAGTGCTTCTTGCAAGTATATCTACCCAAGCTGAATTCCTGCTGCATAGCTTGGAGCAAGCGGCAGGGGGTATTGGCCTCTCTTTGAATGTTAATAAATAGAATTTGTGTTTTTAAACAAAAAGTTAAGTGGCAGGCCTCTTAAATTTGTAGAAAAGTTCACATATCTCAGCAGCAATATCTCATCTACAGAAAGTGATGTTAACATATGCCTAATGAAAACATAAACTCTTATTGATAAGTCATTAGTTACATAGAATTCTGATCTATCTAATAAAATAAAACAGGATTCTGTAGTTCTTAGTTATTCTGAGGTCATATTTCTTGGGGAAGGGAGTGAATGCAGCCTTTTGTCTATTTCTCTATTGTATCTTTTTTATAGACAGTGTTGCATAATCAAAGAAGAATTCCTTGTCTTCTATACTTTTCAAGGCATTTCATCAAGGCCTGCAGCTTTTATGCTTTTCATTTTTGTCAGTACTTTGTAAAGTTCTTCATGTGTAAATTGTCCTACTTTGATGTCTAATTGACCATTAATAATTTTT
Organism: Sepioteuthis lessoniana; assembly: GCA_963585895.1. Taxonomy (NCBI): domain Eukaryota; kingdom Metazoa; phylum Mollusca; class Cephalopoda; order Myopsida; family Loliginidae; genus Sepioteuthis; species Sepioteuthis lessoniana. Next base: position 104,205,722 of record OY757920.1, read on the forward strand.
TGATAGTTTTATCGGTGACTTTTAGAGATTTTCCAAGCAGATCCTTGAATTGCTCTTTCTACTTGTGTATTCTTTCTTCTTGGCTGGCTGCTGCTTTTAGTTTTGCTCTTGAGATGCTCTTCCTTTTGCTCTCTTCATTTACTTTCTGCCATGCTATTCATGATTGTCCGTCTTCTACTGAATTTCTAATTTTACTGATTTGGCCTTGAATGGTTTCCAATTGCTCTTTTCGGTATGTGTTAGTTCTCTCTAGGCTTTCTTAAGTTTCTCATCATTAGCATTTGTTGGGTTTCTTTTATTAATTAAGGATGATATTTTCATGTTATCTTATTTTTTTTTCTAACTACTAATGATTCCCATGGAACTCTGCATTTATCTCCTGGTTTAATTGGTATGCACTCTTTTGCTGCTTCCATGTGGGTAGCAATGAAGTTTTCATATTGGCCATTTGTAGTATGTGTTTCAGTTATCTCATGAAGAGTATCAAATTTGTTTCTTACACTTACCATATATTTATTGCTAATATCTTTATTGGTAAGTGAGGGCCAGTCATAACTTGTGGTTTTGATTGTTTCTTATTTTGGCATAAACTCTGTGATTGAAAGATACTCCTTCAAAAGAGGAGTATGCTTCACAGTTTAGAATGCTATTTATCCTCTTCTTGTTTATGAGTAGTAATTTACTAAGCTTTTTGCTTAGATATGGCATAAGGCCATATGAATAGGGCAGTCAGTGAGAATTGAACTCCCTTGTGAAAGTTTGCTAGTCAAGCTGGTTAACTATTACCCCACATGAAGTGGCCTTCTTGCTTAGTATATTATCTAGCAGAGCTTTAGCAATATTTGGGTTGGTGTAAGTTCATAGTTTTCCCGCCCTGTTTTTGGAATTGAAGATTAAGACACGCTTGTCTGTTTTTATTAAAAACTATGCTAGATATTCCCCATTTTTAAAATCAGTCATCTTTTTTTTCCAAATTAAATTTTCAACTATTCTGATAAAAGAGAGCCTTTTTACTATTCGCTAATATTGAACAATATGAAAATATTTTTTATGTCAAAAACTGTATGAATATTATCAATTTCAATAATTACAAGCTGTTTTGTAATTGATATAACATGAAGAAATTGAGATATGAGCTTTTTTTCTGATCATTAGTTATAAAAATTTAAAAATAAATCAATTTCCTCACAGTCTTTAGTATTGGTCAGAATCATTATTTGTCCAGCAAAACTCACACAAGTGAATTTCCTTCTATTTTAAATTTATATTCAGTGGCACTTTGATTGAATCTAAACTATTTTGTTAATGTACTGGTGCAAAACTTTTAAATAAAAATATTTTATACTTAAATACTGCAACAGTAAACATTCTTCATCTACACAGGGTCTAATAAAAACCTACCAAAAAAAGTCACTTTTAAATATCAAATACAATCATAAAAGAAGAAAATTATTGAGTCTATTCTTTAGTTTTGCATTATCCAAAATTTCATGATTAAAAAAAGAAAGTAATATTATGAAATTAACTGAACCTTATTGATGTTGCACATGCAATAAGACCAAAATGCAAATTCACTGAATATCTACTTTGGTTTGGATTTTTGAGATTAAGTGTTTTTACTATTTGGTTCCATTATATAACACATATGAAAAGTTTAATGAACATGAAAAATAGTTTTTATAATTGTTCTACATGTTTGTTTTTTGTGTCATGGTAAAGGCAGCCAGTTATCCACACAAAGAGAACGTAGGAGATATGTAATAATAGCAGATAAGAGGAAACTCAAGTACTTGCTAACACCCCCCCCGCCTCTAAGATAAATGCCTTTCTTGAAAAAGTCATTTTCTTTTAGGATCCATGTCCAAAATTTCTTAAGGATTTTCTTTTTTTCTTTTACTATCCCTTCAAGGTTAGATAAATTGAAGTGTTGGCAAATTAAATGTGTTGCACAAAATTTCCATTACTAAATGTGTTTGTACATTTTCTTCTTTAGTAAATTTGTGTTTCAATTTGTTAACATGTCTTTTATGTCTCCAATTCGGACCCTGTATCATGTAAGTGGTTTTTCCAAACCTGCTTATGATAACACCATCTTTCCACGTTTCTTTACCAGAAATATACAACCTGAAAAAAATTCTATCTCCAGTTTGAAAATATCTGATGTTTTTACAAACATTTAGTTTACGTCCTGGCAACAATTTATCATAAATCGATCTTACTCTCCAACTAAACATTAATTCAGCTGGGGATAAACCTGGTTGTGTATTTAGATGAGGGGTCAGTGTATTGATCCTGAGAAATTGTTATAAACTTACAATCTCGTTTTCCTCTCAGATAATTTTCTTTAATCCACACTTAAATGAATCCGCCAACCTCTCGACTTACCAGTTTGACCTCAGGTAATACACTGGTGTGGTAATATGTTCAGTGGAGTAGAATTTACAAAATTTTGCAAATTCACTTGAGGTAAATTGTGTTCCATTATCAGAGACAATCATGTTTGAGACTCTGAATCTTGCGAATATTTCATTTAAAAAAATTTGCTGATGCACTCAAAGTTGCATGTTTACACATGAAAATTTTGTGCTATTTCAAAAAACTGTCCATGATTATAAAATAGTATGAGCCATTCAAAGGTCCTACAAAATCAATGTGTAATCCTTTCCTTGAAACATCTGTCTTAGGCCAAGATTCACATTTTTATTCTCCATGTTTATATATTAGTTACATAAATGCTGTAATGATTTATAAGTCCTAGAAATGCTTGCAAAGTAGACACGTTATTTTGGGGAAGCATATTTTTTAATGCAAAACACCTTTCGTTATCTGGTCTTCACCCGTTCATGTCTATAATCTGCTCAAGATATTTTATGCTAGTCATAAATAATTCACATTTGGCATCACTCACTTTGAAACCAAAATCTTTAATTCTTTTGAAAACCTTTTCTATGCGTGTTCTTCTCTATTTTTATTCCTTATTAAAGTGTCATCCAAATAGGCTACTGAAAAATCAAGTTCTGCCAGCATAGTGTCCATTATCTGCTTACGATATGAGGTGTGACTTTAACTCCAAAAAGAAGTCAATCAAATTTGTAAAGCCTTTTCTGAGTGTTTATCATAAGTAATTTTTTACAACTTTGGTCCACCTTAATTTAATGATACGCATCTGATAAATCTGTTTTTGAAAAGGATTTTCTGTTGTTCAAATTTGTGAATATATTTTCTGGGCATGGTAGAGGATGATTATGTCGTTTAACCCCATGGAGTAATCTGCACAAACTCTAATCTTACTATTTTTCTTTTTCACGTAGATCGTCAGTGCACTCCATTCATGGGAATCCACAGGTGAAATTATTCCTAAATTTTCAAGTCCGTCCAGTTCTTTATTAATACCTTCCAGAGCAGCAAAAAGAACACTACGTTTTGGTTTGAATTAAGGGACAGCATTATCTTTTCAGTTCAAATGTAGCTTTTATTTTTGAACATTTTCCCAAACCCTCAGAAAACACATCAGGGAATTTATTTATTAGGCAGATTTAAAATTTTTGGTCCACCATATTTGTACTGGGGGAGGTAATTTTCATATAATTATAAAACAAGCTTACCGGCAAATCTCCCAAATCAAACAATTCTATCCAGTCTGTTCCAAATAAGTTGGGAGTATCATTTTTTCATACATATACCTTCACTTTCACCAACTTGCCACTTACAGAGACATTTACTGTTATTTGTCCTCTAAAAATAAGTTTATTACCACAAACACTGCATGCCACTTTCCTAGATAAAGCCAAATAAGGTTTCCTTATAGCTTTCCATGTTTTTTCGTCAATTATGGAAATGTTGTTTCCTGTTTCTAACTGCATCCTAATACTTCTGTTATTCAATTTAATGTAAATAAATTTTCTGCTAAGTGTTTAGTTTTTATCTTTTTTTTGCCAGAATTACTTTTGCAGGTTTCTGCAAAGTTTCTTATTTAGTTTTACAATGCATCTGCTTATGGCCGACTTTTTAACACCTGAAACGCTTTTTGTCCTTGAATGGGCAACAGATTTTGAGATGCACACCACCACAACCAAAGCATTGATATGACTTTTATTCTCGATCCTCCTTTAATTTTTGACAAACACTCTTGACCTGAAAAACACCTCTCCCCTGAATTTTTTTTTCTATCATGTTTTAAATTCACGATCCTTTCATATTCCTCAGCTGTCGCCTGCAATGTTACTTTTGAATCTACTTCAAGCTTCATTAATACGTGAGACCGAATCTCTGGGTCTCTTTCAGCCGTTAGCCTTTGGACAAATATTAAGCATTTGAAATTATCTACTGTTAACTCATTCAATTTAAATCTCTCACATTTCCTATTGACAATGCCAGTGTAGGTGACATAATCGTTGTTTGTCTTTTACATAAGGTTTAAACACTGGTATTGCGTATGGAATAAAGAACTTTTTTTAGGCAAAATATAGTTGCAGTACTTTTCATGTTCTGCCGGTGATAATTTTTGTAAAAGGAGACATAGCTTTTTCTCATCTGTCCATGTTTTATATTCACATCTGAAAATCTCGTATCTCCTGAAATATGATGCAAAATTTATTCCTTCTTTGGGATTATAAGTAAACTCGTGAATCAAATTAGTGACTGCATTGAGAGTGAAAGAAATTGTTGAACTATTTTCTTCTGTGACTCTTGCAAAACTGTTTCCAAAATCTTGGACTGTTGCATCAAAATTTCATGCTGTTGTAGAAATTGTTGTCCCAATCTTTCAGACAAGATCCTCTATTGATTTTACTGCTGTTCTTGTTGCAAGACAAAAGTTTTCCTCATGCTTGCTAACTCCTCCATTTTTACTGTAGTGTTGGTACCAAAAAAAAAGATTTTTTATTTTCAGGTGTAGCTACTTCTTTCTGCTAAAATTTAATTTTAGCCTTATACTTAGTCATAACTTTTTCTGTCATATCCATCGTAAATTTGAAATTTTGTTGCCACTTTTGTGTTGTGGTAAAGGTGGCCAATTACTCACACAAAGAGAAAGTAGGAGATATGTAAGAATAACAAACAAGAGGAAAGTCAAATACTTGGTAATAGTATATTTGATAAGGAATTCATATACATACTAACTCTGCTCATTCTGTCTGACAGCCAATTAATAAGATGGATGCAACCATTATTTTATGGTCCATAGGGGAGGTAGGTAATCCTATACAACAGTGTTCTTGATATGTATGGAATTTTTCTAAATGTACTGCATAAGTTGTCATACATATTCCTTCTATCATTGCATGATAACATTTGACAGTTAATGCATAAATCTTTGACTCTATGGCATAAATAGTAAAGAAAAATTAATATAAGGAGAATAATTAGATAGAAAATTGAATAAAGAGTCTAACATAGCCCCAAAGGGAATATTGTGATCTTCATCTTTTTTATTTGGTTTTGTTATTTAAAGCAATGGTCAAAAGATACCTTCTTGAAAGAGATTTGTGCTTTTACTGTATTTTAATCTTATAACTTATAAAGACTACTTCTATTTGTGTGGTGCATAAAGTTAAGGTTTTGAGATTTTTCTTTGAGACTTTATAAGAAAAATTTATTCAAACATTTATCATGAGAAAATAAGAATAAATAGATACTGAACTATATTTTTTGTGTAAGATCCAAATGTGAATACATGTGAAAATAAATTAAAATTGATGCTATGTATTAATCTTTGATGGTTTAAAACTTTGGAAAAGGAATTTAGCTCTATTCAGTCAACTTTTCTTTGAATTGTTTTCAATTTTGACTGCTAAATGTTAAAAGATAGATAGGATAAAATATGATCATCTGTTGTAGATTAATGGTGTTCTTTGAAGTAATCTAAAAATTTTTGTAATATATGATTCCATATATAAGACTCTTGTCTTCTTTGATGATGACTTACAAACCTTTTGTAAAGTGGGTTCATTTATGGTTATTAGTGATGTAAGTGTTGTCTGGTAATTTTCTTCAATATGCCATTAGCATATTCATTTGACTGGTCCCATTTCTATTTTCAATCAATATTTATTGATTCCTTTTCCTTATGTTCACATCTTGTTCAAATTTTTAATCAAGTGCAGCTTAAAAGTGTTGGTATTATTGAATTTGTTTAATTGCTGATAAGTTGACTTCTTTATTTTGCCAATGATCTGCACTCAGTGCAAATCCCTCTGCACTAGATAATATTCAAGAATCTATTTCTGTTATTTGTTAACTTGTGAAAAGAGAAGCCATCTTTTGATCTAGCATCATCATAATCATCATTATTCTTATTATCATCCTTTTTGTTTCTGCTGCTGTTGTCGCACCTTTTTCTTATTCGTACCGTTTTCATTGATATTTTCATTTTTAGCATCATTGTCGTCACTGAGCAAAATGATGTTAGCAATTATAATCATGTGATCATTTTGAGAAGTTTAAAAAAGCATTTTTATTACAGCTAGTGCATCTTGGAAATCAAGGAAAATATAGGTGATAAGTTTTCCAGAATCTAATGGCAAGTTATAAAGATTATTTTGAATTGAAAAATTATTGTATAGGCTATTAAAATAACTTTGTCAGAATGACAAATATTATCAAAAGTATGAGTAAATAAGCATTCTTTATTTGTAATTCATGTATACATATAAAAATTATGGCAATGTTTGTTAGAAAAGATAGGAACTAAATATAATAAAAAAGGTTCATCTAGAAAGCATTGCAGTGAGAATGTCAGTAGAAAATTCTATCCCATTTATGTTTTTTTTTTTTTTTTTTTTTTTTTTTTTTTCAAATATGTCAATTGGTTTGTGATATTATAGTGTATTTGAACTCCACTTGAACTATCGCATTCACTTTCAGACTACTACTACTGTTCAATAAGGATGGCTTTGATGTTAAATAACCCACAAAGGTTGATCTACCATTAAACAAAGAAACTAAACCAAATGTATCAAGGTGAATCAGCTTAAAATTTGTTATCTTGATAAGGTTAGATAAACAAATGTTTTAAAATTGCAGTATCTCTATTTTCTGTCTATAGTTATTTTCAGTTAATTTCTTCACTAGTATTTCCTTTTTCAAGTTTCTTCCAAATGTCATTCTTTTGCTGGAAATTATCTATTAGTGTCAATTATTTTGAAAAACCATATTCCAATTTGAGTTGCATGTATTACAGTGATTCAGAAACAATAAGTGGGGAATAGAAAAGCATCAAAACCAAACTAAAGAACAAATGTGAAAAATACTGGAAGCAAAAGTCAGTGCTAAAGAAATGATTGATAAGTTAGTCTATTAAAATCTTTCTTTGTTCTTTTATTCATATTTTTATATTTGTATATATTTATATATATATGCACATGCACTCACAATGCTATCTCTTATATTCTGGCCAGGCCAATTATTTTGTAAAGTCTGATGCCTTAAGGTCTTTTCAAAGAAGTTCAAGATAAGACATTCTCATGAGACCTTCCACTGATTTATATTTTTCAAATATTGTACACTTCCTGAACATTCAATATAGATATATTTAAGATTTTTAGGTGGTGTTCTGTAATCGTATCAGTAAAGAAGCTGACAAAAAGGAATTTTGCCCTTTTTCTTTGATCAACTTATTCATCTGTTTGCTTTATATGAGAATAATATATCGTATAATTTTTATTTATATACAATGATAAAGGTTAGTTAAGTGATATTGAATACTAGTAAAAAGGAACAGATTGAACAATATCTATTGGAAATAGCTGTGTTAGAAAATATATTTCCATCTACATTTCTTAACTTTAGAACATTTAGATGTTAATGATAACAATATGACAATAGTTCAACTCAGCAGATATTGATTCTAACTACTCCTTATGAGCTACTTATATGGTGATGCCTACAATCAAATTAAAAAAAAAGTGAACAAAGCTCTCAAGTTGATGGAGAAGGTCATTGTAAAGAATTTTGAGATGAAAATGGGAGGATTATTTAAATAACTAACAAGATTCAAACATTTGATGAGTTTTATAAGCAGTTTAAAACAACTGCTACCAAAGTCACAGAAAAATTATTTGGATTTAAGTTAAAGGTATGCCAAATGAAATCATTGAAAAATATAAAAAAAAGGAAGAAAGACAAGGCAGGAATACATACTATATCCATGGTTTGAAATTGCAAGAAAGTGATATAAAGAATTAAACAAGTAAAGAAGTGTATTTAAATAGGAAAAAGAAAACAAAGAAAAAATAATGATTAACTAACTAATTAGTCAGTAAGTTGTAACCTCTTTAAAACAATGGCAAACTAAAGAAGTCGCTTGATATTAATGATAAAAATGGTTAAAACACATGCAAATGAAGTATTTTAGTTGGGGAAAAAATACTTTGAAGTATTTTAATACTGCTATCACTCATGAAAGCTAAGTTATTGATGATAATTAAACTGTATATATTGTTGAAGAACTTAAAGGAGATCTAAGCCTAGAGGAATCAGGATGGCTGTCAAAATGATGAAATGAAGCCCTGAGAGCTGATGTCATCACATAGGAATTAAGGTCAGTGAAGAAGCAATGATATAGATGCTATCCAAAATACTTTCATTGGTATAGGAAAGCAAAAGACTGCCAGGAGACTTGCCAAAAATGATTATAAACTCCATCCACAGGAGACAAACTTCATCCAAAAAACTTGTATGTAATAGCACTACTCTCTATTCTTTGAAAAATATTTGCTCGGGTACTACTTAACAGAATAAAAGATCAAACAAAATGATTTTTAAGCAGTAGATGCTATATTGTGGAATTGCAGAGATTGAAAACAGCTTAAAAAAGAAATGTCTTTTAGACAATATAGATTTCAAATCCACCTTTGACAGTGTGTAAAGGAAGGTCTTTTGGAGAACAATAAAATCAATAGGTATCACTTCAACAATTGGTTATATACTTGAATTCATGTACAACAAAACAGTCTACAGTTCTGAACAGCAACAGCATTACTGACTGGTTTGACAGTTTGACAGAGGTCTCTTTATTCTTCAATTCTTTTTAATATTTTTCTTGAACGAGTTATTTCCAAGCTAGTCAGCTTCTAACAAAATCATAACTGTGACAAAAGCCTCTTTACTGATATACTATGCTAATGACACTACACTATTTTCTTCTAAATTTGAGAAGCTGAAACTGTTGACTGAGCAATTAGAATAAATCATACTTGGAATAAAATATGCTATAATCAAAAAAGATCAAGTATACATTTTAGGGATCAGTAGTACCAAGAAGCTTAACTAGTGTACAACAGGGCTAGCTTTAGCCTTTTTTGCCTTCAGTTTATTTAATGAAAAATATGGAAACTTATAGAGCTTTAAAAGGGAATCAAGGTTCCTTCGTAGTCGCAATAGTCATATTTGTTATAGAGATTGGAAGGAGGGAGATAACTGAAAATAGTGCATTTAAGAGTGATTGCCTGAGGACTATAGTAGGAGTTTCTAACATGAACCACTTCAAAATGGACAATGTAAAAAGTGACCTTAGAATACCAAATAAAATCACTGACATTATCAAGAAAAAATTGAAGTGGTTTGATCACATGGTATACAAAGAAATTGCCACCTGTGTCAAACATTTTCACAAGAACAACTTTGCCAACAGAAGATTCAGAAGATGATCATCTAGACAATACTGACTTCATAAGAAGACCCAAGACTTTGCTAATAGTACAAAAACTGTTTAAAGATGGGATAAAATTGCATGGAAAAATGTATGAAGAACCCTTAAACGTTTATGCAGATGATAAATATTGTACTGATTTTTTTTTTTTTTTTATTATTGTCTTTTTATAAGTTTAATATTTTGACACCAACTAAAAGACAAAAGATTGGTGAAGTCTGTAATTTTGAATAATTGCAAACTTGAGATTTCTTTATTTCCAACATCAAAATAGTATGAAAGTTATGTGTTAAGACTTTATATATTTTATGACTTATGCAATCCTAAAAGATTTATTTAATGTTTCTTTTGGTGTAGCATTTTGAATGATGATAAAAACAATACAGTTTAAGTTAATAATACAAAGAAATCTATCTTATCTCTTGGAAGGCAAACAAGGAATAGCCAGCAAACGGCCATGAATTGCCTGCCTTTGTTACAATGGGCAACATATTGGGATGTGCAAATGAGACTTGCTGGTTTGCACTTTCCATGCAAGTGAGTGTCTCTTGCACTAATCAGCTGCCCCCAAAGTGTCAATATAAGGCAAATATCCAGGGTTCCGAGCTGTTGGCCAGAGCTAATAGCCCGATATGTTAGCTATTAACGTTCTCGACCATCTGACTGCAAAAGTTTTGTCTATAGAGAAGTGCTTCCTCGTGAAATTGTTGAAGATTCGATTGTTCATTTCACTCTTAAAAGTTTTGTTTGGCAATTAGAGCAGTTGTGAGACAGAAGAAGAATCAACAATAACGAAACTGATTTTGATTTACATAGTATAACATTTCTATTTGTGTGTATAACTTCTGCTTAGTATCTTGTGCACCTTGCTTTAGAATCAGTGACATTTCCTGGCACAATGTAATATCTGTAACTGAGGAAATTGAAAAATGAATTACAAATGAATAAATAAAACATTAAAATATGGAAAAAAAAATCCTAATGTCAAGGATGTTCTGTTTAAAAGTAACTTTGAAAAAGTGAGAAAAAAATGTTGAATAAACCTAGTTTGGTTTTTAATGAAAAATGTTTAGGAAAAAACAAAAAAACTTTTGTTGATTTTAAAAAAAAAAAAAAAAAAAATCATTTTCATTTTTTTTTTTTTTTTAATTTTATTTAACCTTTGTTTAATCCCTATCAGTGAATGTGGATCAGTGGTTAGTATATATAAGAACTGTACAAAAACGTTTTTGATTGCTTGAGCACTTCTATTTTTAAACAGTTATAAAACTCAATGGTTTGAACCAAAAACTGTTCATAGATATTATTTTAATTTCTGAATATTTGCATTGTGACATGGAAAGGGTAAGATATAAGGTTGTTTTTTTGGGCAGAATGTATTGGTTGTTAAATGCATTTGAAATCCCATTGATTGAAGAATGCCAAATTTGGGTTTTTATATTAAAAAAAAAACGATTGAATTAGAATGGGCTTTAACAATGTAAAGTCTTTTATACACATTATCAACAGTATCTCTGTAGCTTAGTGTAGTCTGTCATGACCATTAGTGTGACATAATGGTACCAAATAGATATTGTAATGTTACTGCACCAAATAAGATGTATCGTTTCACACCAAATATACGGTTGTACCCTCCTTTGCTCAAACGTGTTAATGCCTGTATCAAACTCTGTGTGGGAAAAGTTGACAAACATAAAACACTGTCTTAGTTACCAACACAAAAGTTTATTCACTACTATACTTTTTAAGTAGCTGCCAGGAGAAAGAAAGAGAGAAGGAAAACTCAGTTGACCACATTTGCTGAACAAAGAAACAATATGTCATGAGGAGATAAAGACGGGCAGACACAGAACTTGAAGTCACTCAGTGGTTGGCTAGGTGTTTCTGTAGACTCACTGTCTTCTTTTTTGTTGTAATATTTTTTCTTTCTCATTCCCTTGAAATTAGCCTCACGTTCTCTTTATAACTTATACCTACCATATCACACTCATTCCTTCCTTACGACAATTCTAAAATTTTTAGCTGTAAAGATTTTCAAAACTATGTTCCTAGCTTTGTTGGCTCACAGATATGCATTATTTATTTAATCATTTATCCATTGTTGTTAATTTGGGTTTGTCTCAGCAATCTTATCTAACTGAGACTTCTGTCATTTCTCTGTGATGACCACAAAAATACATTGAAAAAAAAAACAGCACTATTCAAAAAAAAAAGAAAAAAAAGTAAAATAAACTTGCAACACATTGAATTGTCCACAGTTGATTAATGTTTATTCTTATTGTCCTGGTTTTGTTCTCCTTTCCTTTTTTTTCTCTTCTCTGTTGCTAAAGTTTTCTTTTACTTTTGCCAAAACTAAGTTTTTTTTCTTCTTTTTTGAATCGATGTCTTTCTTAATTTGCTATCATTCTTTTCTCTTTTTTTTTCATTCTTAATTTTGCTCCTACCAAAATTTCGATTGTCTATTTCATTTATCATGAATCACATCTTTCTTTTCTATTTCTTTCTTCCTTCAGATAATATGAATTAACAAAGGTTTGTCCACCCCCTTCCATTTTTCTACTAAGTTTCTACACAAACTAAGCACAACTCCTAATCAAAATATTGACATTTCTACCTCTTCTTATGTTTACCTTTCTCCACTGACCAAGACAGCACAATACAAATTTCTTGCTCACAATCCAAAAGTGAGATAAAATTTCCAGAGAATTCTTTTCTCAAACAACACAAATTGTTCCCATCCATCAGTCTATCTTCTTTCTCATTTTTTAAATAGCTCATGAGCATACTTATTTATTCATCCATTTAGTCGCCTATTTTACTCACTCAAGTTCAATATGAACCCAAGTCTAGATTTTTCCCGTGCATACTGTGAGACGGGTGAAGATTATGTCTCTGTACACCTTAATTCCCATTTCCATGTTTCAAATAATCTCATTGTCCAACACATGGGTGCGAAACATACCGTCTTCAACTAAAACAATTGTCTGGCCAACACCCAAAAAACAAGATTCTGCTCCTTTCTCTGGGAGATAACCACGATATGTCTGATTTTCATAACCTTTCCGATACCTAATTTCTCGATTCATCCACAGGTGCACATCATCATAAAACCCATCCTACTGACCTAACTATGGGTCCTAAAATACATAAGCTTCTTCGTAACCACATGCCATAGTCTCCTGAATGTCAGGACTGAATACAACCAGAAAAAGAAATCTCAATATCAAATTACAACGCATATGTAATATTTACTCCATGAACCTGTGAGACTGGAAGTAAAGGGGAAAAGGATGAAGGACATTGGTCAGTTAGGCATGGGACTCCGGCAGCAGAGAGTCACACATTCTGGGCTCAGGACATGGGGCCAATGAGTGGAGGCTCGGACACTAAATCTAGCAGTCAAGAAAAAAGACATGGCTAGTGAGATCAAAGACCTGGAGCAGTCAGGTTTAAGACTGAGAGAGAGAAAGGTTTCACTGTCAAGAGAGAGACCGAGCTGGAGAAATGGAAAATGATGACCCACCATTCTTGGTAGCTGTGTAGGATTTTTGCCAAGTTCTTGCAGTAGCCACACATAAACACACCAAAAGTGCCAAACCTCGCCTTTTCAGGTTTTGCTGTTCTGAATCCATGTTTTGTCTTTTCTTCCTTCCTCCCTCTGTTTGTTGTTTTTTTTTTTATTGTCATTTTTGTTCAACTTGTGAAATGTCCGCTCAGCTGGTCATGAGAAGAAATAAGGGTATCCATACCACTAGATGATCGAACGGCCAACCAACCCCGCTGTGTGGGTATTGCCATACTCTGTCTTGTCACTGTTTCATGTTATTTTTTGATGCTGTCACCTCTTCTTTCCCTTTTTTATGAACCAACAGGTTATTTGTATTATATTTCTTAGTTGTCTGGCTGTATATTCTTTTTTCTTATTAGGCTGTCTTTGTTTTTTTTTTTTTTTCTTTCTTGAAATTTCTGTATTTAACTTTGTTTTCCCCCACCCTCTTCTTTTATCGGTTTTTCTCCTGTAGTTTCTTTCTTTTCTTTTTTCTTCTATCTTTTTACTTTGTCTTTCTTTTCCTACTTTATTTACTTTCTTTTCTGTCAGTTTTTCCTCTGTTTTTCTTTGTTTCTTTTGTTTTCCACTTTGTATCTATCTGACCCAGGTTCAAACTAACCACATATAAGATGTAGACTGGTTATGGCACTAAATAGAAGGTTGTACCATAATGGTACCAAATATAATGTTGTATAGTTACTCTCCTGAATAGTATGTTGTACTATTACACACCAAATGTACAGTTGTACTACCATGTGTTTGAATGTATTATTGGTTCTATTGCTACATCTTAAGTAGTAGGCATACCCTGTTGTAAACTTGGTAAAAGTTGAACACACAAACTCTGTTTTAGTTTACTAGCACAAAGGTTTATTCACTACTATACTTTTTAAGCAGTCTTCAGGAGAAGCAACAGAGTATGAAAGCTGAGTCTGCCATGTTAGCTAGACAAAGAGAAACCATATGTCATGAGAAGAGAGAGAGAGAGAGAGGACACAGACCTTGAATTTTCTGTCACGTTTCATTTTCTAGTTCTCACAAGTGCTTTCTTGCAGGGTCTGTCCTCACCTTTGTGCATCAGGGCTTCAATTTTTTTTCACATTGTCCTGGTTAGTGTCCACTTGCCTCTTTACCTCTTTGTGTCCAGCTGGTAACTGACTTTCAAACCCAAATTATCCATTTACTTCAGCCTGGTGTCTACTATGCTGTTTTTGCTGGTTCCACACCTGCTCAGAAGATTTGGAAGTTGAAGGTTTTTTCCTAGTCATTTTTAATTAATGTAGTCATTCACTGGTGACTGGCTGACCTACATCTAATGCCTTGGCCTAAATAACTCTGAGGGTAGCTAGCTGTTTCTGCAGACTCGCTGTCTGCTTTTTCATCTTTTTTTTTTCTTCTCTTTTTCCTTCCCCATAAATTAGCCTCTCCTTCTCTTTATAAGTTGGACTTACCATATCCTGTTACATAAGGTGCTTATTGAACATATCAAAATCCTTTGCAGTGAGGCAGCACAAATATGTATATCCATGAGTAATACATATCTAGTTTCATCCAGAAGTCTATTACCTCATTTCTTTGTCACTGCACTTAATACAATAGTCAGTATTAATCCCATCAATAGAACATTATACAGTCAAAACTGTATCAGGCTATAGACTTATTGATCCCTCTCTATGAGTGTGTAACTGGTTTATCAGGCGGAAATATGTAAAATTTCACTATTGCAAATGACGACCAACTTTTTAAAGGCATGATTTAAACTTTTCAATGGTGGGGAAAAAGGAACCTCTTAGTCAAGATTGGATTTCCTGAAAGAAATCCAAAAGATATGCAGTTTTGTAGAGAAATATTTGAAGTTCATGGTTGCAATTTACGGTCAATGCATTGCTGAAAATTAGATGCTCTTTTAGTCCATCTTCATAATGCTGTACGTAGATCAAAGCATATGGTTTTGTTCTGGTCATTTAACTTTGTAATAACTGCAGTTCATAAGGAATAATTTTTTAGATGTTTCCTCAAAACATTGCAAACCATCTGGTATAAGTCATGACTTGCTTTCCATGTTGATTTCAATGGACTGGCTATATAGGTAAATATGAAAACACTCAAGTGGTTTTTTTGAAATTGGGGGGTCTGTTATTGCTTTAGCTTTTACGTAAATATTTTATTGTTTCAAATTTCTTGTATGAATTATTGATGTGTTGTCTTGTTTGGTGATTTGCCCAAAATGTGTTACTGCACCTCTGCAGAGGAGTAAGACCCCTCTCCACCATGAGTATCTTAGACATGACACTAAATATGCTGATGATGAGGTTCCAGTAATGCTGGAGCATTTTGACATTTAAACTGAATTGCTTGAAATACAACTGTTTTGATGTTTAAACTGCATACTTATACTAAACTGAATTGTTTGAAATGGAACTGTTTTTGTATGCTGAACTGAATTGTTTGAAATAGAACACTTTTGACATTTAACTGTGTAAACAAAACTTATACTTACACTAAACTGAATTTTTTTGATTTAGAATTGTTTGATTAAACTGAATACCTTGAAATAGAAATGTTTTTGACAATTGAACTGTCTACTTATGCTAAACTGAATTTTTTGAAATATAACTGTTTATTTGTATAAGAATGAATTTGGCATTAAATAACCTACAAAGGTTGATATGCCATAAAACCCAAACAAACAAACAAACAATGTTTAAAAATGCTATTGCAGAACAGTAATATAATTGAATTCAAGCACAATTTAAAAAAAAAATTGAAATTATTTCTTTGGTAAACATTTGATATAATTACATTACATTGTACAGAGGCATAGCAGAGGGACATATTATTTGAAGACATCCCTCAGTCCCCAGAAGCTATATACACACACACACATATATATATATATATATATATATATATATATAATTGACATGGTCCTATAACACTAAATGTTGGAGGGGCCCCCTAAAGGAGACATTAATAACTGCAAATCTCTACCTATGACTCGGGGGTATAAAAATTACTCTTTTTAGTAATATAAAAACTTAAAAAAGATTAAATTATCTCATATTTAACAAATTAAATTGGCATAAGCTCTCAAAGAGTTCTTCTTTTCTAAAAAGGAAAACATTCAATATTAATATCAATAATTAGTTGTTGGAAATCTGTTAAATTATTGATTCTGTTGATATAACTTGGGGTTTTTACATTTATTTATATTAATGATACTTTTACTCTCTCTCTCTCTCTCTCTCTTTTTTTTTTTTTTAAAAAAGTTTTTTGTTACTACTGATTAAATCAGCATCTAGATAGGTAGTTCCCAACCAATCCCACCTCCCCCCCGTAATACTTAATTCTTACTTATTCAAAAACTTTCTTGCAATTCACGTGAAGGAAGCTTAAAAGGCCATGAATAAAACCACCAAAATATTACCATGTTCTGCTGGTGGGGTATGCGCCTTATGTTGGGGATTACTGATCTACATACCCAATCTCAATTCTTTTCAAGTTAAAAAAAAATACATAGAAAAAGGAATAGATGGTACAAGAAAAAATACTCCCCCCCCCAAAAAAAACAAAACAAACCCCAAAACCTTTTTAATGCTGTTCAGATGATTTCTGAAATGATTATGAGGGTTTATGTTTATTTGCTTGAGTTTTATAGCATATCAACTTTGGTAGGTTATTTAATGCCAAATTCATTTTTATTCAAATAAGCAGTTCTATTTCAAACAATTCGGTTTAACATAAATACACAGTTTAATTGTCAAAAATATTTCTGTTTCAAGCTATTCAGTTCACTCAGTTCTAATTTAAACAATTCAATTTAGTATCAATATAGTTTTTCTTTACACACAGTTAAATATCAAAACAGTTCTATTTCGAGCAATTCAGTTTAGAATAAGTATGTAATTTAGTTCTATTTGACCTGTAGATTGGACCCTATCAAGTGCTATTACTCTTGGCCAGAGTGGACCTGGGAGCGATGGTAGTGAAGGGGTACTCTACATTCTCGGAATCTCACCATCAACTTGTTTAATGTCATATCTAGGACACTCATGGGGTGGGGTGGGGGTCTTACCCCTCTGCAGAGGTGCAGTTGGTGTATTCTACAGTCCAGCTGATTGGGCAATTATCATGATGGAAGAAAGTGGCTCAAAGAAAATAACTTAGATTTGCAGATGGTTTCAAACAAATATGCATATTCATTATAAATGAAATTGATTTAGAAATTTCTTGACAATATATCTATCATTCATAACATAAAATACACAAATGCATTGGAAGATTTATAAGTTTTTCAGATAAGTTTAAAAAAGTACACAAGTATATATCTTTGAAGTTAAATTTCCATTTACACAGAAGGTCTACAAATTAATTATCCAGCTATTTTGAATATTCTGAGAATTGAGTGTATGATTAATATAGCTTGATAACTAATCAGAATGAACCTTATTGTACAAACATGAACACTCTCTTGTGAAGTTACTCAGTCAGTAGAGACACATCATTGAATGAATTCATAGTGAATATGTATCATGCTTTGACATGTTCATATTGTCCATAGAAACTACCTGAATGATTAGGAATATTTTTGGATATGATCCAATGAATGACGCCTAGATAAATTTAAGGCCCCTACCAAAGCTTAAAACTTGGCTGAAAATCTGGTGAAAGAGATCTATATTTTAGAATGCATTCCACAAACCCAAAGATGTAGATGTGTATACTCTGTATTCAAAGGAAATTGATTAACAGTATGAAAATTCAAGGCAGGGATTTTACAGACTTCCAGAAAGTATTGAGACATTCTGAATATCTTAAGTGCCTATTCTTCAAGGCTATTTTTTAAGGAAAACATTACTTCATCTCAATCTGTCAGCACCTCTGCTCTGTAGTCCAGCATTGGCTCTCTGCAACTTTTACCAAAGCTAAATTTGGCAGTGAAAAGAATGAGGTGTCAGTTTTAGGAGAATGTAAAAAGTTAGGTGTGACAAATATCTGTACTCACCTGTGTCTCAAAATGTTCATGTTGGCATTTGCAATTTATTGGGGGGAACATGCATGATGTTTGGCTTTTTAATAGGTAGTACTCATTTGCATGCAAGGGTAACTACTTGCCTAAAAGAGGTGGAGTGCTGGGACATACAAGAGAAAAAACATGCAATAGAGGGGAACAGAGAGAGAGAGAGACATGTAATAGAGGCATTGAAGTAATCTTCAACAAGCTATTTTGACAGATATGGAAGGCAGTTGTGAGTTGAAGATCTTTCCTGAATTTGATGGTACTGGATCAGTGGTTGAATGTGTCAAGAAGGTAGAATTAGTGTGCAACCTACTGAGAGTGAAGCAGTTTGATTGTGTCATCCTGCTTCAATTTGTGGCTTATCAGTAACTGTTCAAATAGGAGAAATTAGATGCAGCTTGAATTAAGGAAGTGCTGCAGACAGCTTTATGGCATATGAGAAGTTTGAGGCACATGTGTTGCTCCCAGGTGAGATCGTCAACATCTTGGTGAATTTGCAAACGTTGCAAGATTTTTTTCAGAAGAATACTGGACCATGATTGCCGTAATGCAACCTTCAAGGAGTACTCAGCCATCCCTAGGCATGACGAGTTCATCTGTGCATGGTACAAATGCAATAGACCCAAACATTTTGCAAGGGACTCAAAACATCCACACTGTCTTACTTACCAAATAGCCATTTGCAATTCCTATGGTGGGCGCATGCATGGTGTTCATCTTTTTTATAATTAGCACTCATTTGCATGTGATGGTGACGAAGAACTGTGTAAAAATGATCCACAATAATGATGATCCCGAAAAAGTACATTGCAAACTTGGTAAGGATAAGTGTATGGTGTCCTAAAAGGGAATACTTTGAAGGGGTCCAAGGAGCCATAGCTCTATGTAAGTTACTTTTTTGTCAATATTCATGACAGACCTGGATTATTTCTAGACAGACCTTGCAAATTAGTTGAATAAAAATATATATACTTGTTTAAATTTATACAAAAATGTAAGTATATTATATAAAATCTTAGTAAACTTAACTTAGTCTGGCACAATGTCAAATTGAGAGTTTAAAAACAAAAAGAGATGAATAAAAGGGTATCAAGCCAATCTTCTAGGTCTGGAGAGTTTGTTCATGTTAAAAATCAGTATTCAAAATCCTGTCTTTTCAATTACTTAAATATCAACCATTTACATCAAAAGATAGAGACAATTATCATTTATTCTTATTATGAAAATACTTTAGTACATTCACCCTCCAACGGGTGTCCTGGATATGACACTAAACAATCTGATGGTGAGATTCCAGTAATGCTGGAGCTTTGGGGAAAGCGGAGTACCCCTTCATTGCCATTGCTCCCAGGTCCACTCTGGCCCAGAGTGGTAGGGCTTGATAGGGTCCTATCTATGGGTCAAATAGAAGAATAAAAAATAATCAGTTATTGTAATTAATGATAAATAAATGCCAGTAAATTAAACTGATTAATGAACTTGGTCCATATTTTTATGAATTTGATAGTCAAATGAAAGATAATTGAAACAGTTGTTCTTAAACACACTATTATTATAATGATCTCTTCTAATGACCACTTTTTTTTTTCTTTTTTTTTTTTTTTTTTGAATGAGTAAAGACTGACCATTTTGTTTTCTTTGGTCTATCTTTTAATCTTGTTTTTGTTTTAGATAGTGAAGAGGTCTTCTGTGTTGGCACATTGTCTAGATTAATAATTGTTGCTAATAAATTTGTTTATTTCTACACTAAGATTATAAGTTTTCTGTAAATTCTTGGTCTTGGATATTAGCATTGAAAGGAGAATCAGTAAGCAATTTGAATGTTAGTTGGGTCTATTTGCATTCACTTAATGTTAATGTCTTTGGGAAAGACATGAATCCACCCATCCATCTATTGTAAATAGCAAGAACTTGACTGTTTAGCTTTGGTTAGGAAACCAGACATTCATAACTAGGTAGGCATCGGGTTAACAAGTCCACCTTATAAAACCTAATTACTACAGAAACTATCAATGGTATGGTGTCATTGCTGCTGCCTACAGGAATAATCACTTAAATTCCTGATGATTGTTAATTTTTATTTTGTATAACTTGAAAGATAATGCATTAAGACCTTAGACCTTGTTCAACCTTTTCTAAGTTTTTTGAGAAATGTTTTAATTTCTCTATCTGCCAATAGCATTACATATGCCTTTTTCATTAGGAAACTTTCAACTCATTACTTTGAAATATATCATAAAATAAAGTTTTATATTAGACTGCAGGTGACAGATTTTTTTCCCTAGAAAATGACTGAAAATAAATCTCTTCTCAATATTTGAAGGTAAGATCCTTCCTTCAGTCAATGTTTGGTCTTTATTACTGTAGACTGCCAATATGTCTTGAATATTCCCTGCTGAAATGAAAAAGTATCTCGTAAATATCCATTAAAGTTTCTTTACTATTCTACTAAATCTGTCAAATAAGATAAATATCCTACCTATCTTTAAAGAAATCCTCTTGAGTATAATAAATAAAAAGAACAACAAACCTTGAATTAATTTCATTGGGAGTGTAAAGTTTTTCTTTTGCTATTATCAGTGAAAATGCAGATTTTAATTCTTGTAAAATTTTTCCTTTGAGAATATGTTTTATCATCGAACTTTTAAACTTATGAAGGTTCTTTTATGGAAAAATGATGTTATTTTTTTTTACATGATTGCTTTTTACTAGTTATCTCTTAAAACTGTAAATCTTAATTCTGAATTATTAGCAACATTTTTTTTTTCCACTGAAAAAATAAAGTAAAAAAAAGAAAACATTTATCTCATTTGAAATTAGGTAGTGATATAGATGATAATTATTTTTTTTAACTTACAAATCAGCATTAGGTAATCTTAATGTAAAAAGTAAAGTTTTTATGAGAAATTTTGCAAGTACTTAATTTTTCCTGGTAGGGAAGTGTATTCAGGAATAATGTTAAGCTTTTAATCATATTGGAAAAAACTTATTTTGTGTACCAAATAAACTTAACTTTTTCTCTTGGATGGACTGTTATTTCTATGCCTCCTCTCCTGATTTTTTTTAGCTGCTTCAGTAAAGATTTTTGTGAATATATATATATATATAAATATATATATATATATATATATATATATATATATATATATATATATATATATAGCATTGTATTATATCATCAAAATATCTTGAATTTGGGCAATGTTTTCTTCAGGTTTAAATGCAAAGAATAAAAATGTATTTTTCATTTTTGATTTGGCGAATAAAGATAAATGTTGTAAGAGAAGATCATCACAAACTTCTATGTAGAATACCTTTGGATAATGCTCATGTTCAATTTAATCTGTTACAAGGTGATAATGATAGAGTTGTTTAGCAAAAACTAAACTCACTAACAATGGCTTGTAAAATTAGCTTGGTAACAGTACATACTGAGTGTTTACAACAACCCCAAAACTCTCTCTCTCTCTCTCTCTATATATATATATATATATATATATATATATATATATATATATATATATATATCCCCGTTTCTTCTTTTCTGTATGCCTCTTTTTATTTTTTGTGTTTTATTTTTTTTACTTTGTTACAAGCCTAGCTGATAAGATTTTAATTATTGTTGTAGCTTTTTCTGTTCACTACACAATTTCATTACCATTTCAAATATTGACTCTAACAAAAATATCTTTTACTGGCATTTACCTTCATTTCATACATTTTTTTTCTCTCTATAAGAATCACTTTTTCAATAATGTATTTTTTCAGCCAATTATGCTATCATTTATGCATCATTCAAATCATGAAATACAATCCAAGTGTAACCGCTCTATGGGTTTTGCAGAAATGTGACACGAAGGAAGGAATGACTTAACTGCTTTTCTAAGACTGGTCGCTGATATGAATTAATGGCATTGTTCAATCTTCTAATATTGCAATTACTCATGCTAAGCTTTGAATTTCTCTGGTGATATCCCCTCTTTTAACCTTGTCTATTTAAAGTCTGTGATTTTTCCACTTTGAATTATTAAACTATATACGTATGCAGCTATTCAAATCTTCAAACTTAAAGCTTCTGAGACTACCATTATCATATTATCAATCTTTTCTATTTACTCCATTTACATAGCTCTTGTTATTTAGGCCATTTGAAGAGAACAGATTTAATATGCACAAAACTGACAAGATATAGGAAGGACTTTTTGTTATTCTTTTATATTCTTTTCGTTTCTACTTGATGAGTATATAGTGACAATTCTTTTCAGTCAAGTACCAGAATGAAATCAGCCCAATTGGCTGGGACTGTAGAATATGCAGACTGCATCTTTGCAGAGAGGTAAGCTCCACCAATGAGTGTCCTGAATATGACATTGTAGTCTTAGAGCTTTGGAGAATGTGTATCCCTTCATTACTATTACTCCCAGGTCCTCTCTGACTTTGAATGGTTATACCTGTTAGAATCCCAACTATGGGGCAAATAGAACTGTTTGATTATTTAACAAATGACTGATGTTGAATAGAATTATTTGTGTTAAATAGTAATACTTAAAACTATTTAACTCTGTGCCAAGAAATGAGTTCTGGCTTGATTTAAAATGTTTTGTTTACAAATCTTATATTTTTAATATATAAAACCAAAATTTGGCATTAAATGACCTAAAAGGGTTGATATGCTATAAAACCCAACCAACCAACTAGAATGAAATGTCCATTTTTCTTTGCTGTTACTTAGCAGCAGTAATCATATATTAAGCTTAATTGTAGTACAATACGAAAAATAGAGACAATCAGAGAGAATTGAACTTAGTAGTAATGGTTGCATTAGGGTTGGACTAAATGTACATATGTAGTGTAATCAAACGGTGGTGTCAAATGCAAAAAAGATTGCATAATTTGAGTATTAAGAGAATTCAAATATGAAAACATCTAGTGTATAGGAATGGAGACTTAATCTATTATAAGAGGTGGTTGAGAGGAAATGATAGTTTACAGGGGACTGCTGATTCTCATGGTGAAGATCAAAATAAACATAGTTGTGATCATCTGGTGGTTGGTTTGTCAGAAGCAAACATAAAAACAATAGGCATTCAATTATTGGTCTATCATTTTAACTTCATTCTATAGAAGTTGATGATCTTTCTTTTTCCCTCCATACATAATCAGCTATGCTTTACTTAATGGTCTCCTATCGGACTGCAGTTTTCAAATGTTCCTCTAGCATTACCTTCAGATATACCCATACATGTTTAGTGGAATGAAAACTGTCTACCCATGTAGATTGAATGTTGGGTTTGGTTCAGAATTCCCTCAAGATTATCAACTATAACAAAAGATATCTAAAGAAGGCTGAAAGATACATCACTTGAAAATTTGGGAAGTATGATAACTAAGATGTGTAAATTATAAAAATTCATCATCTCAGAAATTTAGACACACAAATTTAATTGTTAATCATACTGCAGTGATATTTTATATAAACTCTCTTCACTAGTTGATTACTTTTAGTAGTGATGTTGTTCATAACAAAAAGAAGGTCCTCTAAAGATTTTATGATGTAACTTTTAATATTCATTGCCATTGTAATTTCTCAGAAGGTCAACTTCCAGGTAATCATATTCAACAGTTCATCAACTTCCACAAAAGTTGATATAATAGATAACTTTATGTCTACAGTAAATATTTTTTTAAAACTTAAAACAACTTTTTATTCTAATTAACATCAATTTATTGTTGTGTTGCAGTAATATTAGCATATCATTCAATCTCTTTTTAGTTTGCTTAATTTTTTTTTAACATTTTGCCTGATCAACTTGCAAACATTACTTGTATCTTTAACTAATGTTATGGTTGTGGATGTTTTTAAGTTTTAAATAGCCAAGTTGTTTTATAGTAATTTGCTTGGAGATGACAAAAGTCATCAATAAAAAAAAAAATCCTTGAATAAAACAAAAGAATTGTCAGATTCTGTACCCTTTCATCATCTTAGAAGGTCTCATTACTTCTTTATTTTCAAGGAAATAGATCCATGAAAGGAAGGTATAGAGAATTAAATTCATATCGTCATCATTGAGAATATTTAATAACAGGATAGTGAGTCAAATCAAAAAATTTCAGTCAATTAAATATTATTAAAGCATTCATAAAAACAAGATAAGGACATCTCTCTGAATGAACAGGATTTGACGCAAGGTCAACTTTTTTAGGTGGAATTCAACAGGTTCAAATTTGAAATTTTCCTTCTCCTAGACTGATTGCCATATGAAAGTTAAAGAGCTTAATCTGCTCGACTATTTATCTATAATAAGAGGGAAAATAGTTGGATCCATGTCTTTCCCAAAGCATGATGAGCAATATGTGAAATGCAGACAGACTCATTAAAGATTTTAACTCTGATTGCTGTGTCTATTTCCTATGATAATAACCTTATAAGATGTTCATCAATTGGGAAGGTATTTTTAAGAAAAAAAATGGTTGAAACTATGAATGTCGGGTAAAGTTTTCACCTCGTATTTCTAGTCCTACCTACTGTAAGGTCATTTTTAAAGTTTCATATGTATTCAGATGCTTAGTAAGTCCCAATATTTTAGATTTAAAAACCTTAATAGGTTTGTTTAGGTATGTGCATGAGTAAGTGTTGTCATTTAATTTTCTTCCTGACTAGTGTTCTTTTATAATAAGTACAAGAGTGAGCCAAAAAGTAATTCCTTTTTCTTTAGTACAGGAATAATTACCAACAGATGAACATTTATCATACACCAAAATGAAGCTGGCTTTCTGTGGATCATTAGCTTGGGAAAAGGAATAACATTGAGACAAAATCTGAAGAAATCTTAGAATGAAAGTTCTAGTGTAAGATAAAATTTTTCATCCTAGTGAACTTGGAAAAATGATGAAAAGGCAAACATATTGGAAACATATTTATTCCATAAATGAGCACAAAAAGGTAAAATATTGCAATGTCATGATAAAGAATATAGTTTTATCAAAAGGAGATTAACCTCAGAATTAGGAAGCTTCTACATGGTCAAAGTAAAAAGTGTAGGGATTTGTGTCGACTTTATAGCTAAGATTTGGATGTAGCTGTAAATAAAGTTTGGAAACTATAACCTTTGGCAGTAAAATTCTGTTTCTTTTTAATTTCATTTTAATCCATATAAGTTCATTACTTTACTTAATTTTCTATAACTTAGCAATAATGTCTTTGCATTTGTTCTCTGATTAAGTTTCATTACCCACAATATAATTGAATTTCACCCCCACCACACACACCAAAAAAAAAAAATGGGTAAAGATGTGTAACATTATCGTAATACTTAGATTCTTGAATGAATGCCATTAAGTGCGAGAAAACTGACGAGTTGAAATGTGAAAAGAAATGATAGGATTAATTATGAAAAAAATATTACTAATTAGGATTCTTCAGTATAAATTTTCAAAGATGACTAAATTTTTTTCCTTTAAAATTATAGAAGTATACTTAGATGAAGATAAGTTATTAAACAACAAAAAAATAATAGGCAGGATAAACAGATGATGTGAAAGATTAGAATGATGGCCAAGAAATAACAAGTATAATTGGATAAAAAACCAGATAGAAGATGGAGAGATAAAAAAATGGAGCTTGCTGTTAAGATATGGCAGTGGCTAGCACAATGAAGGTTGTCATGAAAAGAATTAGGAAAGATCTTTGTACAGCTGTAGATAGAATATGGCAGCCGTTGAAGATAATATGAATGGCTAGAAACATCACATAATCAACTGAAATTTAAATTTTGATTCCCTCTCCCCACCAAGTCCAAAGACTAGATTTGATTTGATATTTATATAGAAGTAAGACAGTTGTACCATGAAGGATGCTATAGAAGTGCTTTCTGCTTGATGTGAAAAACTGGTGATTGGGTAACTTAGGAGACCAACAAGAAGAACCAGATAAAAAATATCTATTGCATCGGTATATTATAGTGTAGGGGCATTGAACAATGATAACATTCGGGGGAATGTGGATTACACCTTCATTACCATTACTCTCAGCTCCACTCTGATCCAGTGTTAGGGTCCCATCTATAGGTCAAATAGATCTGTTTAAAAATTATTAGTATACCATATAACTTAGTTATTTGTATTAAGAATAGTTATTTGAAGTTATAGTCGTTTACTAAGCATTATTATTAGTTACTTGAAACCATGTAATTTTTAAGTATTAGATAGGAATATTAGATATCACATAACTGCAAAAACCTTTTAAGAAACAGCTACTCAAAAAAGGAATATGAAATATAGATATACTGTGAGCATAATTTCTTAAGTTAGACAGCTTGACATTCTTTTAAAATCAATCAACCAAAGAAAATTAATGTCTACTTGTTAGAATATCTGTTATTCAATGATTAAAAAAAATAAAAAAGGAATATGAGCATTATATTAAGGAAATGATGAAAATAAGTAATTTTATTTAGTTTTTGTGAAAAATTATTTTTTACCCTCCATCTTTTATGTTGATGTTAACTAGATGAAAACATAATAAAAAAAGAAAAGTATTTTTTCCCTCATTGCCAATACAAAATTAATAGGCTTTTTATTTTGTAAACAGTTTGAATGCATGAATAATTAACTTTAACAAATTTCAATTAACTTTCTTTTCTTGAAATAATAGTAAATTGTCTCCTCTCTGGGAATTTCTTTTTTTTTTTTTTGAAAGAATTGGCTCTTTAAGAAGCAGTGGTTGACCAATCAGAATAATAGAATGAGCTAGACTGTTCTAGAACATTTGATTTAGTAGCTTAATGTTCTGATTGTTCCTTCAAATGTAAGTTTGTTTTTATTTTTTGTGTCTGGTGTCTTGTTTCCCCGCTTTGTACTTGTTAGACTGTGTTAGACAGCTTAGAAATCATTTTGAAAAAAATTTTGACATCCCTGTGAGGAAGTCAACAGCAACACAGCAACTGTCATGTTTTCCATCATATACATCTTTATTTTATACATCATATACTTTTAAGATATACAAAGATGAAAGCAAATCCTATTGTATGGAATCAATATTTGGTTGATGAATATGTCAACCCCCCCCCCAAATTACCAGATGAAATCCTATACTGCTGATGCTTGATTAAGAAAATTTTTATTAAATCAAAATTTAAGTAAATATCTCCCAATTTCAATTCCAAAATAATTAACAAAACAAAAGAAAACTATGTAAAACTTTGAAAAATGAAAGAAATAACAAAACAGTTGAAATGACTTTAAAAGAAATGCAAATAGGCTGAAATTTATTCTTTTTCTGAACATACTATCCTTTGAATCTATTGTAAACTTTGTTTTATTCATCAAATATTGATAAATTACTCTGAAAATGTTTTTTTATCTAATTGATCTGATGAAGTCCTGTTAATTTTTTTCATGTTTTTGAAAATTTCAAAAATGTGTAACAGGATTGAAATAAATTTATAATCCTTTGTGATTGGTTTCGTTGTTTTTTTCTTAAAGAAATATATATATATATATATATATATATATATATATATATATATATATACTCCCCTACCCCCATAGGGTTGAGTTCTCTAGCGAAGAAGTATTCGTGTTGCCATTAGCGCCTTTGCAAGTCTCTTCGTATTTGAATTGAGATCTCGGCGGCCGTTTCAACGGATGTATGTAAACAATACTAATTGTGATTCATAACCGTTTAAAAATGTACTTCGTAGCTAATTTCTCCTTGTAGCTAAATGGTTAGAAGCTCGGCTTGGTGTTTCAGTCAACCGGGTTTCGATCCCAGCTACGGGGAGATACTGTCTAGCCACACTGATGAGTTCTGATAGAACGAAACAGATCTGTCTGTGGATGACAATATATATATATATATATATATATATATATATATATATATATATATATATTATTTTCATAAATAGTCTCAAATAAAACATTTCTGATTTGAATATATATCATACAAAGGGATATTTTAATTTTTGTGTCAAACATAAATCCAAATGAAAATTAGTAAATTTTATACACTAAATATAAGAAGAGGGGGGTGGATAGTATGCCTCGTCAGTAACAGAAAGAAAAAAGTCTCTCGTAACTAAAGATGTAGAATCAATTTCAAGTTGCTGTGTCGTGGTCTTCTTAATAAATGGTGGACAGCAGAGTTTTTACACTGAAAACAGTTCTCTTAGCTTCTTCCTATGAATTCCTTTTTACCTGTAACAATCCTTTTTAGCAGTCCTACATCCAAGCTCATCTCTTGTTGTGTGTCACCGAGACTCAAAATGCCGTCTCTGTCCAATGCATTCAAGCAGGACTTAAATAATCATACCAAAATGCCACATCCAGGTCAATTGCATAATGTGGTAATTTACATGTGTGCCAGCGTGTTGGTAGTCCTGACATCAAACACAATTCATGATTGGGAGGATGTGAGTTTGATCTCCTCAAATGCCCATTTCTCTCTCCCTGATCTCATTTTACATGCCAGACATATTCATGCATGCTTTGAGCTGCCACATGGGTGATTTGTCTTGCTACATATCTAGAAATTCTATAGTTTAAATTTATTCCAAAAAATTGCCATTGGCTTCAACCATTGCCTCCAGATGACTTTGCAATCTCCTGCGAGCCTCCATGACTTGTATAAATTGGTAAATGCTGCTGTTATCCTTGCCTTCAGTTCATCTTTGTTGGTGCATGAACTGTGTTCTACATACAATAATCAAGGGGATGGCAATCTGGAGATGGCAATCTGGAGAATTAAGTGGACTGATATTAGGAGTTTTGTGATTTGCAGAAGTTTCCTCACAGATAACACTTGGTTCTTTTGCTTGTGTGGCTTAGTTCAGATTTCTGTTGCTAGATGTAGGGTTTTCTAGCAGCCACCTTCTCAATTTAGGGCAGCACTTCTTCTTTTAGACACTTGATGTAGGTCTCTGTGTTGAGTCTGAGGCCATGTTGGAAGATAAATGTAGGCATTATGTCGCCATCACTAGTGACCACCACAAACACTATGATGTGGATTGGTTGTTTGGTTTTTGTCATTATCAGTATGTCTTGTGGGGACAGAGCAAACCAATATTTTTTCTGTGAGTTCACCATCTGAGAAAAACAAAATTTCCTCTTGTCATTTTTGGCCTTTGATAAGAATTTGCTTCT
This sequence comes from Sepioteuthis lessoniana, assembly GCA_963585895.1. Taxonomy (NCBI): domain Eukaryota; kingdom Metazoa; phylum Mollusca; class Cephalopoda; order Myopsida; family Loliginidae; genus Sepioteuthis; species Sepioteuthis lessoniana. The sequence goes on from OY757920.1 coordinate 104,235,083, forward strand.
TTTCAACTTGTATGTGAAATACCAAATATCTATATGCACTACTTGACTGATAGGAAACTTGGACAGTCTTATGTTCTTGACTATGGACCTTATTGATTTGATGGGATCTTTGTCAATCATGACTTGGATCTCACCAAGAAATTCAGGTGTTCTTTTCTTAGCAGAATGATCAGAATAAAATTCTTGAGCTGCCATACCTTCGTAATTACCACTGTACTCATTCAACTCTTTTTGATTCCTCTACATTGTCCTCAGATTGACACCTGAACACTCTGAAATCTTTGTATTGGAGCTTACAGAATGAATGATCAGCAATACAGCATGCTGTTTCCAAATATCTGGACTTGCAAATGGTATCATAATGTTGCTTGCTTCACAGATATTGCCCAACAGTCTCTAGTTTGTGGCACAGTAGGCAAAACCTGAAACAAACAAAGCACATGCACAAAATGAAGAATTTAAAATGGCAACAATTTATCCATTGTGTGCGTGTATGTATGTATATAGATATATATATATTTTGGTCGAGTGTTTTTTAATGAGGGGTTTATTTATAGTCTTAACAACTCTTATCAAATAACACTCATCAAAACTATTAAAAAAATTTTCATCAAAACCAGGTGATTTAAACCAAAAATCAGTTATAAAATAGTCACTCCTTCCTATGATTCTCAGCAGCCTATATATATTGGTGCATTCAAATAAGTGGTTATTTGGTCTGAAGAGTGAGGAAACCATTAAATTGGCAGTCACCACTCAATGTTGATTTCTATCTCAACACTTTAAATCTACATATCTCTAATATCAAACACTTTTCTTTTTATGAATAATACCAATTTTATATATATATATATATATATATATATTAGTCAATAACAAATTCTTTTGTACACCCATCAATTTTTAATGTTTTTATCTTTTTCTCATAATCTAAAGCCTGTAGGGGCCAGTTTTTTTAAGTTAATAATCACAATATATATATAAAACTCAATTTTCAGAACAAGAGGTAAATTACAACAAATTTGAGAGGTAAATTAAGCAAAATAAAAGACAAAATTATTCCTACAGTAGAAAATATCCCTTTACGTTGATTGATTCATGTAAGTATAAGTAATCTACATTATTATTTTATCAGTGAAGCCTTCTTGACTATTTATTCTGTAGAATATTTGTGATAACAGTGTCACCGTAGTTATTCTAATGTTATTTTTAACAAAATGAGGGAGACAAAGGAGCTTAGCATTGACTATGAGAGAGAATTATCAAGTTCCACAAGTTGGGAATTAGTTACGGTACTATTTCAAACTGGTTAGCGATTCCTAGAGCTATGGTACAGTTCATTATAAAGAAGTTTAAACAGTTAGGCATTACAGAAAAGCCAACTTGTCACCAAGAACTTCACAGAAACTGTGTCGCAAGGTTAATATAGCCCCTAGAGTTGTTTCAAAAAACATTGCCAAAAGTTTAGATATGATGGGTATCAGAGCAAGTATTTTCATAATATAATGTTAAATAGAAATGGCTTGTATGGAAATGTCACATGACATTGTTGCTCGGTTTAATTTTGCCAAAACATTCTTTTGGGAACAAGTGTTATGGAGTGATAAAAGAAAAGTTGAGTTTTTTTTTAGACATAAAGATGTACAGAAGATTTGGCAAAAGAAAGGTGAGGCTTTCCTTTCAAAGAACACTGTGTCAACATTAAAACTTGAAGGCAGCTCGATGTTTTGGGGTTCTTTTAGCTCAAGGGGGACTGGATGATTAATTGCAATGAGAGGAATAATGAAATTTGAAGACTATATTAGAATTCTGATGGAAAATACACAATTATCAGTGTAAAATCTTGATCTAGGTCAATGATTTACTTTCCAGCAAGGTAATGATCCCAAACATATAGCAAAATCAGTGATTGCATGGCTTCAGAAAAAGATAACAGGTTAACCATGGCCTTCAATGAGTTGAATCCTATCAAAAATCTATGGCAAGAATTGAAAGTTCAAATAAATTGTTGGTCAGCAAAAAGCCTTTAGGAATGAAAACATGTAACCATTGAAGAATCCAAGAAAATCCCAGAAAAGACTTGTTCAAACCCCATCCAAAACTTTAGAAAATGATTGCAGCAAGTTGTAAAGATGAGAGACCATGTTATTGACCATGAATATTATGAAACTTGTTCAATTTCTCATGCCATACGAATATGTGTTTTTTCTTTTTTTGTTTATTTTTATCCTTGTACAAGGTTCATTAAATAAGTTTTCAGACTTTTTTCGTATGGGCACTTTTATTGATAGTACACACATGAAACTCTAGTCTCCTTCGAAGTAATCTCCTCTAGCTGCAATGCACTTGTACTGTTCCAACAACTTCTGGAAGGCCCCATAGAAGTCTTCTTGTGTGAGCGTGTCAATGACCTTCGTCACAGCCTCTTTCATCTCCTCAATTGTCTCATAACAACAGCCTCTGAGCTTAGGGAAAAAGCAAAAGTCACTGGGAGGAAGGTCTGGACTGTAGGGAGGCTGAGGAATTGTCTTGATTCCCATCTTGGTCAAATAGTCTGTGACAAGGATGGAGTTGTGGACTGGTGCATTGTCTTGGTGGAAATGCCACTGACCCGATTTGAAGAGTGCTGGCGTCTTCCGACGGAATCTCTTGCTGAACTCCCTTAAAACCTCAATATATTATTCCTTGTTGACTGTCTGTCCAGTGGGAACCCAGTGCATGTAGATTATGCCAGTGCTGTCAAAAAAAAGGATCATCAAAAGTTTGTAGGTGGATTTGCTCTGTCTGGCCTTTTTAGGTCTGGGGGAGCCAGCATGCTTCCACTTGGAACTCTGTCTCTTGGTCTCTGGGTCATAGCAGTAGATCCAGCTTTCATTGCAGGTCACCAGAGCATCAAGAACTGTGGGATCTGAATTGATCAGCTCGACCATCTCCCTGCTGTCATGACAATGTCTTTCTTTCTGATCTTCTCTGAGCACCCTTGGGACAAACTTCGCACAAATCTTCTGCATCTTCAGTTTCTCACAAATAATTGTGTGTACAGTGCCCCCACTGACATCAAACTGTGCACTTATTGTCTCTATAGACACACGACAGTCCTTATCCATGAAATTCTGTATTTGGCCAATCAATTCTGGTGTTCTGACTTCCTTACTCCTCCCACACTTCTCATCATCCCTCACAGACTCCTGCCTTCCTTGAATCTCTTATGCCACTCAGAAACTGATGCTCGATTCATGCAAGGTGGTCGAAAAGCAGTCTGAAGCATTCCATACGTTTCTGTGGCATTTTTTTCCAAGTTTAAAAAAGGATTTTATTGCATATCGTTCTTCTAAACTGTCCTCACGTCCAGATTGCATTTTTGAAATTCCCCAGCTGTGGCAATCGGGCTTTATTAGGGTGTATTCCAATTCTTGCTATAGCTGTTCATTTGAAGCTGAAATCATAAAAATTGGTCAGTCATCTCATAAGCTGTATAGCAATAATATACTGAATTTTCAAGAGTCTACAACAATTTTAAATGCCTGTACAAAAAAGTCTGGAAACTTATTGAAGGCACCTTGTATTTAGTAAATTTAACCTACCTTTCTCAAAAGTGAGTTTATATTTTTTTTTTTTTTTTTTTACATATAAAAAGACCTAGCATCATATGGGCATTAAAAACTGAAAAATGGATAAGAACATTCAATATTAGTGGGTTTATGAAAAGTTTTTTTGATGTCTATATATATATATGTAATTATAGTTATGTACTTAAGTCTGGGTTAATATGGTGCATGGCCACTTTAATAGGGCATCTATTAAAAGAAATTGCTCATAGATTAGTCTGCCAGAGAAAGTGAACATATCACTTTTAGACACTTATTTGCAGTGTGTGTGTGTATGTATATATATATATATATATATATATATATACACACACACACACACACAGAAACATATTCATCTGCCCTGTTTGTGTGGCTTAGAATACACTATCTCCTGGAGAGGAGTAAGACTCCTTCCTCCCCCTAAAAAGGGTTGTTTTGATTATGACACTAAACTGAATCCATTGGTTAGGCTCCTGATGTAGAGTTTTAGGTAGTGTAGAGTAATCTTCATCGCCATTACTCCCAGGTTCACTCTGACTCAGAATGGTAGTAAATGTTAAAGTCCCATCTGGGATAAATAGATCTGTTGGTAAATTATTTGTATTGGATAGTAATACTTGTTATCATATAACCATGTGCCAAAAAACTTGAGAAACAATACAAAAAATAGGTATGTACAATGTACATAACACCCTAACCACGAGGCATAAAATAACTCCAGATGGGCTGATATGCCATTAACATTAGTAAATCATCATTCAAACATTCATGCCATATTTCTTTTAATATCTCAGAAAATGTGTTCTGTGATTGCTTGCTTTATAGATGTTTTCGTAAATAGCTTCAAACCCAATTTTCCATTGCTCTTTCTTGATTGTTGAAGGAGTAACCCACATGATTTAATGTTTTCCCCAACTTTATTCCCTTTTGATTTGGAAGTATTTCGATGTGAATATCAATTGTGTAGGATTTTTATGTATAAGTAATTTTTGTTGTTACAAAGGTGTTTTAGTTTTTTTAAAAGAAGGAATATGTATGAAGGTGTGGTTGGATATTTGTTGATAGTGAGGTTGGTTATATCAAAAGCAAATGGGGGTTCAGCTTGATTTGAGAATTATGCATGTGAAGAGCAAATATGATTTAGTGTACTTGGAACATTCATCTCTAGTGTAATGATGGAAATATAGAGGAGAAAGGCTTTGTGAAAGACATTAGATGAAGATATTTTGTATAGAAGAGTAAAAAATAGAAGGAATGTTGTCTATGATAAATTTAAAATGAAGGCCCTTTAGTGTCATGGACATGGAAATAAAATCTTGTGAGATCTGGCTGTACTAAAATGATGAATAAGAAAAATAGGGATATTATTTTGTTGTTGAAAGATATTCAAGAGCTGAAGCAGTGAATACCAGAAGCAGCGCAATGATGTCTTAATTGGCATTGTGTGGACTAAGGTTAGAGAGTTCAATTTGATTCAAATTGAGTACAAGTTGAAGAGTTATTGTGTAATCACTTGATCTGGCTTAATATAAATGAATAACTAGAATTTATAGAAAGAGGATCAGTAAATCAAAATAATTATGATCTTGAGTAAAACTTGAGCTGAAAGCACAAAGAAGCATCATCATTCAAATGATGGGAATTTCTTCTAAAAATAAATTCAAGAACATTTTATATGAACTGGTAATATTTTCATATTTGTTTTCACCGATGAAGTTTACAATGTATTGAATTTTTAAAAATATGAATGACTTAATATTTATGTAGTGGTTTTAAAAAATTTTTTAATTCTATTAAATAATTTTCTTGTGCAGTTTTGCTAATTTGACTATTTTTTTTTATTAGACATAAGTTTTAAGTTGATCTTGACATTGAGCCATTAGAGACATATAAAATCCTTAATTCAGCCACCATAGAATATTCCTGTATCTTGATTGCTTGAATGATTTTGTCAGATAGTAGCCATAAAAATATCTGAAACTGTCAAATAAATTTAAGTCCGCTAAGAGTTACCTATCATATACATGTCATTGTATGACATTTTATGTACATCAGAAATGATACTGCTGTTGAAAGAACTCCCTTTATTGAAGCATGATGTTCAATGAAAATATTGCTTGTTGTAAGTTTTTTTCTTCTCAGAGAAATGAAGAAATTATGACTTATGTGTTTATTTTTAACAAAATTATAGGATTTACATCTATTTTTGATTCTTTGAAAATGTTCATTGTTGTAATTATCAGCTTAGAGAGGAAGGATTTTTTTTGTTGTCATTTACAATTTTATTTCTCACTCTTTTGTATCCATCACTAATTTTATAGGAATTGGTTCTTCTGGATCCAATAATGTATTCTGATAACTACTTTCTCTATTCAACATTTATCAGCCTACAGGCAAATTTGTAGCATTTTATTTCCCATCATATTCATAGATATTGTATTTATTCCTACTAAAAACCATTGTGAAGATATGGCTAGCATTTTTAAGGTATTTGTTGATATATCATGTTCAGTAAATGAAGAAGCTTAGTAAAATTCATCATCAAATCATGCTGTGACAGCACAGAATTTTCTGATATTTTCTTACCATCCATCCTCCCTATCATCCATCACTCTTAGTTGGTTTTCTAGGCTGCATCCAGTATCTTTGCTTGTTGGCTAACATTGGCATGTCCATGTGTAGATGTCCATAAAAGAATGTCAGGAGTTTGTTCTTACTTGGGTGCTTTATGAGATGGAAGTTAAGTGGCTGTACATCAGTTGTTTTTGTGGGGTGTTGCTTCTAGGATTTGTTAAAAACAGCATGTAGTATTCTTGTGTAGTTTTCATCTAGCTTTTTCTCTGTGTTTTTCGCTAGCATTGATGTGATGCCTTCATACAGTAGCATGAACACAGCTACAGTTTGGAAGAAATTCCATTTTATTTTATTAGATCAAATTTATATATTATCAATAATCTGTCAATTGCATTCCACTCCTTTACTAGGCATATGTTGACATCCCTTTCAGTAGATGAGATGTTACTGCTGATGTATGTTAACTGGTTTACTAATTTTAGAGGTATGCAATTTAGAGTGGAGATAACACCTTCTTGTTTAAAACACATGAACTCTGTTTTATTTGTGTTCACATAGAGACCAATGCCACCTGCTGAATGCTATGCAGTAGGAATCCTGCCTTGGCTGGTGTATTTTCAGGAAGTGCTAGATCATCTGCATAGACTGCGTCTGTCATAGATTCTGCAGGATATCATCTGTTTCTTCCTTTGTTCAGTGAAAATCATTTTTTATGATATAAATTGTTGTTGGAAGTATGTAGTTTAGGCAAATTATTAACAAATATGGTGCTTATATATCTCCTTGTCAGACCTCGACAACAATGTTGAAGAAGTCTGTGTCACCATCATCTAAGCGAACTTTTGCTTTGATGTTTTTGTAAAGCATCAATTTGGTGGTAAGTTTCTTTTGGAGTCAATATGCTTGTAGTATTTACTCTATATTTCCTCTCTATATGGAATTGAATTCCTTGGCTCTTTTTCATTTTACAAAAATGAATCCAAAACTACCTTGAAATCAGCAACTTTCTCTGTTTAACTTTATCTCTTTAGGAAGGTTAAGCTTTGTTCCAAAAATATCAGCATCCCAATCAACTTTTTTTTCCTTTAAATTTGCTTTTTTTTATTTTATTTTGCTACATCTGTACTTTTATACAGTACTCATTAATGATAATTTCCCTTTCTTCATATTCCTTTTGATATTTCTCTCTTTCTTTCAACTGTCTCTCAGTTAATTTTATCTACCAGTCAACTCATGAGAAGCTTTTTTTGTTATTATATCTACTTAACTTGACCTTTTCACCTACTTATGTAGGCTAAATCTATCAACTTCCTTTGATTTTATTTCCTTAGGGAGAACTGATTGATAAATTTACTTCAAATGTTTTTGGTCCAGAACATTCTGGTTATTTCTTTCTCTTATTTTTATTATTATTTATATGATTAATAAGTAAGTTAAAGTTAGCGACCATAGTCGAGGGTGACCCGAAGGCTCCCTTTTCGATAGCTACTACACCAAGGTGTAGGGGAGGGCGCTACTCCATTCCCAGGATTGGTCCACTTTACCCTTGAACCGTACCTTATAATGCTGAGTGTTAAGCAAGGTGGTATCAAGTACCATTTTTAAAGTCTTTGGTATGACTCGACCTGGGATTGAACCCAGGTCTCCCGGGCCATTGGCGAACACTCTAACCGCTGGGCCAATAAGTAGCACGTAAGAAAGACTCTTCTGGCATGTTGATTTAGCAATATTGTATCTAATGTATTGAAAAATGTTTTAGAACTTTATTCAATTATTTTTAAACTGTAAATATAATCCACATTGTACAATGAAAAACTGCAGAGGTTTACACAAAACTATTTATGTATTATAACATACAAAATAGATTTTTAAATATAATATGAGCAATATTTATTCATTACATTTTCAATATTCAAATTCTTTGCTTTCTTTATAGAGTGTCCGAATTACATTTACTTATTTCATCTTTGTTTTTGTTGCTGAATGTTGTGATGTGCAAGGTTACTACTTGTCAGTCGCTAATCAAGCACCACATTTATTCTCAGTGAGAGACTGATATTGGCTCTCACACTCATGGAAATTAGGTAGATTAACTTGCCAGTTTCACTATATCTCCCTGAAACATATGGGTCTTATGCCCTGAGTAGGCCTTGGACTTCTAGTGGTTGTTTCATTTTCCAGATTGCTTTGCTCTCCTTGTCTCTCTCCTGTATTTCATTTTCTGGGAGATCTCGATCTGTCCCGTGCTGAGCTGTAATGAAGATCGTCATCTTGCATTATTTGATCATCTTCTGAGTTTTCAAAGTCACTCTGGCCCACCTGATTATGCATTATTTCATCTTCTGATGTTTCATTCTGTAAAGGTTGTTCCAGTAAATCATTAACAGAAGGAATCATAAAGATTTCTTCCTCATTTTTCACTTCATATTAGCTCTGGGGCCTTATTTGCTCTGCATGGGCTAATATACTGTTCCCCTTTATTCCTTATTTATTATAGCTGTATTGTAGCCTTTTTGCATGATAAATTCTGCCCTTTCTGGATTTGATTCTTTGTTCTTTTTGTACCAAACTTTTTCATTCGTGGAATACAACATCATTAGCAGAGCTCTAATTTGCCTTGCCATTAAAGCTGACAAGCTTTCTAGTCTTCCAGCATATGGTCTTGTGCAATAGCTTAAAAGCAGCCTTGGTAGAAAAACTTCTATTTTTTCTTTTTGCTGAGAACATGATTTCAGTCCCATTTTTACTGTCTGCACTATTCTTTCCACCAACCCATTTGATTGAGGGTGATATAGCAGTGTCTTATACAGTTTACACCCTATTTTTTCCAACCAGGAATTAAGATCTTCATCACAAAATTCTGGTGCATTTTCAGATACCAGGGTTTTTGGTATGGTGTTTCTGGAAAATATGACCCTTAGAATCTGTTTTATCATAGAACTTTTCTTGTCTGGCACAAAAGAATCTACGAGTATTAATAGGAGTTCCACTCCAGTAATGTATGCATGATTCATATGCACATGACTCCATGGCTCCACTTCTCTGGGCCATGAATGTAAAGTAGTCTGTGTAAAATTTCTTGATTATTTACATTTTTTTGCATCTTTTTATATATTCTTCAACATCTCATGAATATCCCGGCTACCATGCTTCTAATTTTATCCTTTTTTTGTGTGGCCGCTACTCCACAGTGTATATCATCATGTATGCTTTTTATCACTAATTTTCTTAGTTTCTGGGGGAATTATCAGATCCCCATTACAAATCACTCCATGGTCTATCATTAACTTAGGTCTTATTTCTTTGTAGGGTCTTTCCACCCTGGAACAATTTCCCCATACGTTTTTTCTTATTCTTGATGTTATCCTACTTAGTACTGGACCATGTCTATGTTCTGCAGCCATTCTATCCAAAGACAAAACTCCATCCAATGTAAAAATGTATCTTCAAATTCTTCTTCTGTTTTATCTTTTGACTCCTTATTAAATCGCAATCTTGATAATGCATCTACGTGTGGAATTGAATTTCCTTTGACATATTCTATATCAAAGTTAAATGCCATTAATCTTATCGTCCATCTTAGTATTCTTGATGTTGTGACTTTGGGTAATTTTCTTGGATTGAATATAAACTCTAATGGTCTATGATCACTTCTCAAAAGAACTTTTTCCAATTAAAATCTGTCGGGCTTTAGTGATTGTCCACACAATGGCCAAGGCTTCTTTCTCTATTTTTGAATAATTAAATTCACTGTTCATTAGTCTTTTTGATAAATACATTATTGAATGTCCTTCTTGTGATAATAATCCAGAAGTTGAATGTTCACTTGAATCTGTTGTTAATGCAATGTCCTTTTTCAAAAATTTTCACTACTGGTTTCTTTGCCATAATTACTTTTAATCTATCAAAAACTTTGTTGTTTCTCTGATTAGATAAATTCAACATTCTTTTTTCTTAAATTTGCAAATGGTTCAATCAAGTCCGTATATTTTGGTACATATTGCTTGTAGAAATTCACCAATCCCCCAAAAGATTCAAGTTCTTTTTATTTGTAGGTATAGCTATTTTTAGTTTTTTTCTATCAAGGCTTGATCTGGTGATATAGCTTCTTTTGAAATGGTATAACCTGAAAATGATGTTTTACTGCTATTATTTTCACATTTTTTTTTCATTTATTATCATTTCAGCATTTCTTAATCTATTGTTGTTCCTATGTATATATCGTCTTGGTAACAAACAATATTTTTTATATTGTCTCCTAAAACCTGTTCGATGGCCCTTTGAAATATGGCGCTTGCTGTTTTTATTCAAAAGGCATCCTCCTCCATTTCAGTAACCCTATTGGCGTGTTTATCATCGTTGCTTCTTTGAAGTTATCGCCTATTGGTATTAGGTGGTATGCCCTTTTCATAAAAACACTTATACCTGCCAGTGCATGAATTGTAACTTCAACATCAAGTATAGGATATGAGTCCAAGCAAACTTTGTGATTTACACTTATTTTATAATCTCCACACATACATATGTTTTCATCTGACTTTCTTCAGCTCTTTTAACGTTTTTCTTTTTGAATTTGCATACTGCATGAAAATGGTTCTTTTTAAGCAATTTGTCAAGTCTTCCCAAATGCTGGTCATTTTTCCATTTTTCATTTCGTGTTCATGTCCACAATACAAACATTTGTAGTTGTTCCATTATTTTATATCGGTGTGATGCATTGTATATACCTTCAATTAACCTTAATTGAATTAAGTCCTCTTCAATTGTCTGTTCTTCTTGGCCAGTTTTTCAAAAACTCACAACATTTACTTGCATTTCCTAGACGGTGTAGATATTTTATTTTTGGTTTATCAATTTCTTATTTCATCTTCATGAACTTCTTTCTTTCACGACCAACCTTTTCTTGGTCCTCATATTTCTTCTAATGATCTGACTTATTTTTTCAAAAGTCAGGTTTTCCAGGTTTGTGGGATATGCCATGGTGGAGACTTTCATTATGCCTTGCACCCAGCTGTAGCCAAAAAGTGATCTGTAATCTTATTTTCTCCTCCCTTTTCTTTGTTGTATTTCAACATTTTAATTATTGCACTTGCAGCAAAACGTCGTTGCCAGGTATCAACAAAATCAGGATCCTTGAGAGACAATTAGTATCTTATCGGCGATGCCATTGTTGTAATGTGCAAGGTTAGCACTAGTCAATTGCTAATCAAGCTCCTTCATTTTCCAAAATCATTCAAAACAATAATAAAAAATTTTGGGGAGCACAAGGCCCCAAGATTTCTGTGGATGAAGGGAAGGGAAGCAGCCGTGCTAAACTATGAAACTAGGAGTCCCTAGTTAGCCACATTCGCCGACCCATTTATAAAATACAATAACATCCTTCGGCAGGCACACTGCAACCACCAAAATGCCGCATTTACTCAATGAGAAAAACCCTTTTTAAAAACCTTGGATAGATGAATTCTATTTACAGAATATGATACATACAATTGATGAAAAGACTAGGGGATGGGAGAAAAACCCTGAAAGAAAAAGATAAATTGAATGAAAGAAAAACCTGTTTGGTTTCCCTCTTATCCCTTCATCTATAAAATGGAGGCCGACTGTTTTCCTGTCTCCGAGGGGCTGAAGACAAGCCGGACGTTTCCTAGTGGGAAAGGGAGACTAGGGTAATTGTGTAAAAGAAGCGCAGGGTTGGGCGCGGTGCAGGAAATTTATATGGCTTACAGAAATGAGAATATAATTATGAATTCCAAGATCTTCAGAAAAATGGGGTTGGATCAAGGGTTAAGGGACAATAAAGAATGGGAGCGGGGAAGATCTTGGAGGCTAACAACTAGATGATGGGAATAATGACTCACAATATACTGCTAACTTGGGAATTGAGGAGACGATCCTACTTACTGAGGGTGGGGTCCTGAAGGACCCAGTTGGTAGTCGCCAAGTGCGGGAAGAGGAGGGAAGAATGACTCCAACATTGCCCCTTTTTGTACGACCAGGCTGGCTACATGCACCCACCTTCTGTTGAATGTTATGCTGTGTAAGTGTTTTCTATTGTATCTATTTTTGACCCTAAGCTGATACCTAAAGAACAAAATCAGATCACGATGAGAAAAGTTTGCACTGTCATACAATCCCTTCTTTTGCGTCATCCAAATCACCATTCTAGCTACAGCTAGGATTGTGAGAAACACCTCACGCTTCTCACCTTGAAACTGAGGAAAAACGTCTATGACATAACCAATGAGGTGCTTGGGTTCGATGCGGGCTGTCCACTCTCCAACGTGATTCCAAAACAGATGAACTCACTCGCATTAGTAGGTGTACTCAACCGTTTTTTCTAAGCCACTACCACAGCTAGGACAATCGGGTATGTCTGCCAGGTTTGCTTTGTAATTCAAGCCGAAAAAGGACAATGTGTTCTGTGCAGGCTGCTAGGTGAGCGAGAACTCTGAGTTGTTCAAGAAGCCCAAACCTGGCTCCAAAGCGAAGACATAGAGAAGAGGAGACAGAGTAACCCTGCTGGACCGAACGCTCGATTGCGAAAGCCTCCGAGTGCTTCCCATTCACTTTTACCACTGCCTGTGGATTATAGTACATCATGCTAATCCATTTGCGGACCTCTGGTTGGTGTTTTCCAAAACAGTTGCCAAAAACCGATGGTCAACCCTATCGAAGGCCTTGAACTGATCCAAATTGATCAGCACAGCTTCGGTGCTATCTTCTAACCTCTCTAGGACCTTGCGCACAAAGTGCAAGTTGTCTTGAGTTGATTTTCCCTTCACAGCGTAGTTCTGCTCTGGTCCGATCAAATCAGTAATGACAAGCTGCAAAAGGTTCGTTAAGACCTGAGTCAAAATCTTTAACTCTGTGTTAAGCAGAGTTATGAGCTTATAGTTGTCTAAGTCCTCCCAAACCTGCCTGCCACCTTTCTTCAGCAATCTGATCATGCCCTTGGTAATGCTACCAGGGCAAACCAGTGGTTGAACATATCTATCAGAATAGGCACAAACCATCTAGTCCCGGCAATTTGTTGAGGCCGACCTGTTTCACTACATCATGGATTTCGCATTCAATAACCACACCCTCATAGCCAGCTGCTTCAGCTTCCCAAAGGTGAGGGATGTTGGCTAAATAGCTACAAAACTCTTGAACCAAGAGGTCAGGACAGCGAGCAAAGCGATAATGCAAGTGCGCCTGATAGACCTTGCGCATCTCATGATTTGATCCGAGCATGTGCTCATCCAGGGATTTGACCAATTCGATATACCGAAAGGGGAACCTTCGTACTTCTTCCTCACATGGTAACATGTTGCATTTCACAGTTTTGTTAGGAACTCTGTTTTTTTTAATCTAGATTTAACTATGTAACCCTTGTAGCAGTTGCTAGCCTTACACTCAAGGTCCCATCTAGCTAAATCTACAGCTAGGGAATCACCCCTTCCACCACTTGGGAAAGCTTATCTTCTAAAGATTTTGCCACCTTAGACATATCTAAGTTGAGCTGGTGATCATATTTGATGGCGAAACCTCTAATCTTATGTTTAATAGATCCCCACCACTTATTCCCGGTAACCACCCCCACTAATGCCTGCTGAAGTAGGGATTCTAGCCAGTCCTGAAAGTCCCGTATCTCCAGTAAGGAGGTATTGAACTTCCACTAGTCAGCTAGACTAGGCCTATTAGCTCATCGCAGACTGACCCTAACAAGCCTCTGGTCAGTCCACGCTACATAGTGGAACATGGGAATGTAACAAAATCAGTGTCAGCTCTTCAAACTAACATTCTATCCTGATAAGTTTTGGCATGGACAGAGGACGAACTATCTAGCCACATCCACATATCCCTCCTTGGGTGATCAAGACGAAATCTGTCGACCAAATTGTGACAGGTCATCAAGTCAATTAGGCTGCTTTCACACCTTCCTGACCCTGTCTATCTTGGGATCAAGGATTGCATTCAGATTACCCACTAAAATTATCCATTTCGGATTATCGAGCAATGGCGCTAATCGCCAAAAAAAGTAAATCCTCTCTTCAGCGATATTGGGCGCATAAACCTCAGCCACCAGGAACTTGAAAATTTTAACGGCAACATCGGCCACAACCATCTGACCCCTGTCGTCTGCAAGAACAAAATTTACATCAGCATTAATGCTGCGTCCAATTAGGAAAGAGACCTCAATGCTGCTACGGCTGCCGTATGCTGAAAAGATGACATAGTCATCCTTCAGCACCTGAAAATCCACAGTGCAAGTGAAGTGAGTTTCTTGCTCTGCTGCAATATTCACACTGAGGTTCGAGAGTTCACCAAGCAAGCATGTACATTTACTTGGATCCCTCAGTCTCCATGTATTCAAAGTGTCAAGGTTTAGAGCCATCAAACCCACTGACTTTACTCACTGTCAACTATGGCATGAAAATCCCAGTGTGGTGAGGATGTCGATGGCATGTCTCAAGGAGCTGGTGATGAGCTCATTGGTGACTTGGTCATCTCTGGACACACCTCCGACATCTAAAGGGTACTTCAACTTTAGGGCCCTGTAAAAAGATGGGTGAACATAAACAGGGACCCACACTGAACAATAAGATAATGCTTTTTTTAATAAGAAGTGCTTCATTTCCACCAACCTTATGTCCTTTTGTGCGACTCCCAGCTGGGTGAACAAAGGTGGTCGCCATGGGTGCATCCCTGAACAAATATGGATTGGAAATACTTTTGTTTTTGATTTGTTTAGAATCAAGGAATGACTTGAGTGCTCTGCAGAGTTCAAAGTCCACAGTTTCCGCCGAGCACAAAGCCACCCCTAAAAGTTCTTAGCTGTCTTCAGCAGATGCTGATTTTGCCCTTTGTTGGTCTTTGGAACGCCGGGAACGTGTAGTTTCTTGTGGAAGAACTGGGCTGTCGGTGGGGAGTCTATTTGATGACCTGGACCTGGAGAACAGCCTGGGGGACGAGAGATAGGGGAGAGTTGGGGAGAAGGGAATTTCATGCTAAGGGGGCTGTTAGGGGATTTGAAGATGGGTTTGTTGGGAGTGTTTTTGTGGGGATTTTTCAGATGGGGTAGTTGAGGTACCGGTTGTTGTTATGGATATTGTGCTGGGGACTGCTGTGGCGTGACCTTTGATGATGACTGATGAGTTTCTTTTTCTGTAGGGGTGTTGGGCTGGGTGCAGAGTATTTTTAGGTTTGGTTTCCCCGCTTTCTTTTTGCCTCTTGGCATTTGTAGAGGTCTCCATCTCCTCAGGCTGTTCTCCCTCTGTGTGTGTGTGGTTGTTGTTGTTGTTGTTTGTTTGTTTTTTTTTGTTTTTGTTTTTTTTTTCATGGATTTTTTTGATAGATGATAGTTGTGCAGATGTTGTGGGTTCTGGTGTTGCTGCTGCTGCTGGGTTTTTTAGTTGTTATTTTTATTGTTGCTTCTGTTGCTGGTTCTGTTGTTTTGTGGATCATTTTTTCCCCTTTCTTGTCTCCTAGGTCCACCCTTCTTGTGGTTTGTTTGGGTGGTCACAAGATTTTAGGGCAGGATTGGTGGTTGGGCAGGTGGTTTTTCCCGGGTTACTGTTGTTGATGGTTGACCTCTGTGGACAGGTTCTTGATAAATGACCTAGCTGTTTGCAGAACCAGCAGAGTTGCCTCTTGCCCTCCACAATCACCATCATCTGCTGGTTTCTATTGGTCAGTATGTGTGGGATGGCTTGGAAGCCCTCCTTATTAAGGCTGATGTTTAGGATGAAGTCACCATGTGCCGTCTCGTCTGTTGATTGCACCGTCGTCACTTCTTTGACGGCCCTGGCTACTTAAAAAGTCAGAGGTAATACTAGACTTAAACAAACTCTCAAAAAAGAAAACACACCCCTTAATATACCAAGAAAAACTCCATAACATCCAAGGAAACCTTCCTAATTATCTACACAGACGACTCCAAGGACAACTATGGGACCGGGTGTGGAGCAGTTCTAAACAATAAAACTATGAAACAATCCCTTCCTAAAGAAGCTTCCATATTTACAGCTGAAATCTGTGCAATAAATTTGGCACTTAAAATCATTTCAAATAACAAAGCTAAGAAATTCATTATCTACTCAGACTCCATATCTGTTCTACACTCTATAAAAAACCCAAAACTCGATAACCCTCAAATCGTCAACCTATTAAACAAACTCCACGCCCTAAGACAGAGCAAAAAAATCATATTCTGCTGGATTCCAGGCCATATGGGAATCCAGGGAAATGATAAAGCTGATTCATTGGCTAAAGCTGCAATTAACATACCTCCTGACAAAACCTCCAAACTACCATACACAGACTTGAAACATAAAATCAAACAAATAATCACAAAAAGATGGCAACAATTGTGGGATGAAAATGCCCAAAACGAGCTCCGCCAAATAGAGCCTCTTCTGAAAGAAAGAAAACGTGAAGCTAGTAATACTAGAAGAGAAGAAACCATTCTTTCTCGACTGCGTATAGGCCACACTAGATTAACGCACGACTTTATTCTAAAAGAAGAACCTCCCCCTAAATGTCCATGCGGAAACCATTACACAATTAGGCATATTTTAATAGAATGTACAAACCTATCTCGCATCCGAAAAACTTTTATAAAGTTAATAGTAGGAAGGAATTATTTGAGAAAATAAACCCTAAAAACATAATAGAATTCCTGAAAAGAATTGGCCTTCTATCAAGGCTGTAGGCTCATAGACCTACAAATTAATTATATAAAAAATCAAATGCTGATTTCAGCAGACAATTCAAGCCTGCATATCGTTTTATTTTTGATGTCATTGGTATTTGTTTATAGCGTTCAAATAACTATATGCATAAAAATTATACCAAATAAAAATAATAAATAAAAACGTTTTCGGCATAAAATTACCCGATGGGTTGGCATGCAGTAAAACCCAACCAACCAACCAACCTCTTTGATGTTGCCATATGCGCTCATGTAAGCAGCGAGGACGTCCCCATTCAGTAGCACTGGGATGCTGCACACAGTCACTTTAATTTGTGTAGTATCTTTGTATTTATGCTGAAGCTGGAAGTATTTTGTGGAGATGTTGCTCCCGGCCAGCTCCTCCGAGGGTAGCAGGATATCCCAAGTAGTGAAACTTTGCTGGCAGAAGTACCAGCATGGGATGCCTTCAGATTTTAAGAGCTCCTCAAAGGTTTCCCGTCTTATTCTTGCCAGTCTCCTGGTTCTTAAATCTGTAATGATGTTGGACAGAGGTTTTGGTTCCACTTCAGTCACCCCAATGCTGGAATGGGAAGTATCTCCAGGAGCATACTTCCTGACTCTGTCCTTTACATACTGTTGTATGGACCAGGAGACTGGTGTTCTTGGTCTGCCTGGTCTTCTTTGTCCTGGTTGAATGGAACTGGCCGGGAGTGAGGATTGCTTGTTTACTTGAGAAGCCAGTAGTGATGGCCATTCAGATTTGATGTGGAGGGTCTTGCTACCGGCTCTCCGGCTTCTTGGGGAAGGCTTCCAGGTCGTTTCTGAAGAGATCCTTTAGGCTGTCTATGGTGCCTTCTTCCATTGTTGCTTGAGGCAACTTTGGAGGAAGAGTGGTAGATTGCTGTAGGTGGCTGTTGTTGTTGTTGTTGTAGGAGGTGGATGAAAAATTGATATGGAGAAATGTGAAGAAGACTGTGATTTGTTCAGGCTAGTGCCTGGGTCACCCTTGACTCGAACTTGCTAATAAAGAATAACAAGGAAAGTAAGTGTGTCTTGCATGTTGAGTGCCTCGGTAAAAAACAAAAACAAAAAAAAACACGCTTATCTAGCTCCTCAGTTATTCTCCGTGAGAAACTTATATCGGCTCTCTCTTACACATGCAAATTAAGCAGATTAATTTGCCATTATCACTACACTAAATGAAATTAATGGGAAACATTTAGGTCTCTGACTTAATCACTTGAGAACTTCAGTTGGGCACCTTTGGTGGTGTAACGGTTAGCAAGTTTGACTAGTAAACCTACACGAGTGAGTTCGAGTCTCATTGGGTGCCCCATTCATATGGCCTTGTGCCACATCTAAGCAAAAAGCTTAGTAAATTTCCACTTGAGAACTTCAGTTTATATCACTGATACTCTTATAGCTGAAATTGTTAAAGTACTGGATTTAATTGTTTATTATAAAATATGCACCTCTTAATACATTTGTCTACAATTCTCTTAATGTTTTCTATGCTCTAGTGAAGCACATTAATTCAAATGTCACATTACTTGGCCATTCATGGACTTAAAAGTGATTATTTTATAAATAATAAAGAGAAAATAAATGAAAAAAGAAACTGCCTATGTTCACTTGTCATCAAGCTGACCAGACTATCCTGTTCACAGTCACTATTTGTGATATTGACTGACTAGTTAACTTCTTTCAGCCTTTTGGTCAATGTGATAAGTTTTTTTTTCTGCTCACTGGTCCAGTCTGCCTCCAGTTAGTCACTATGTTGTCCACTCACATTGTGTTAATTCTAAAAGTGAAGAGTGATCTTGATTGAGTTGGTTGCAACTTCACATCACATTTAAGATCACCTGTTTTAATTAAAATAAATATAGACCAGCAAGATAACAAAAACTGATGGGTTATAAAATATAACAATAATAAAAGCATTTATTCTAGTTTGATTTGCACGCATCTACAATAACACTGTGTCAAAGGTGAATTGTGAGGGACTTAGTTGGGTGCAAGTTCACTGGTCTGAACTTTCTCTACAACTGAACTGGTTTTGAGCAGTTTTGTATTTCTGTTTTTATGATATTTGCTTTCTCTCCTTAAAAACTTCCTCTGATTATTTCATTTCTGGAACCTTTGCATTCCCATCAGCCAGATTGCTCTTACCATCATTGTAAATGGATCCTTATATGCTTCCATTTGTCAGGAATTCTTTCTTTGGTTCATACCTGGCTCCTTCTTATTCCCATTAGTCAAGATTCTCTCAGTATAAATCCTTAGGGATGTCACTTAATAGGTTTCTCAAAATACCTCCAACCAGATTATTATTTCCTTTGTTTTTCTCTCATCTTCTTTCATCTATTTGTTCAAAAATTCTCCTTATTCCATTTCACTAGTCAACAAGATTAGGCGATCACCTCAGCCTCATTCTCCAGATTTTAGTTTTTATTGATAGTTATCTATTGTTTACATGCTCATCAGTTACAGGTAATAAATTAACTTAAACATTTGCGTGATACATTTTCTTCAGATTTTATTTACCCTTTAAAAAAGAAAAATTTGAAATATTAAAACAGTCCACTCAGGAAAAAATGAGGGTCAACTCATTTTTATCATTGCCTGAGAATATATTTAATTTTGATATTTAAATTATAATTCCGTTTTTCTTAGGTTTCAAAATCTAGGGCCACTATTCAATCATGTAATCAGATTACCATTTTTATCAAATTCCATTTCTGCTTTTAAGAAAATAATTTTATTTTCCATTGTTTTTCTGTCTTGGGCTTTTTCTAAAATAATATGCTAATTAACCGTAGTTAGACATATGAGGGTATTATAGATTTTTGCTTCTTCAGTGTTTAAAACCATCCTACTGAATTATTTTAACTCCACTCATCGATATTAATGACCATCAATCCTTTTTTGGAGATTTGGTGAATTTGCTCTATCAATTTATTTTTTAAACATATGTTTCTAAACATTTCAGCTTTAATCAATATCTAATTGGGAAGATAAAACTTTATTTAACTATTCCACAAATCTTTTGATATAATCTTTACAGTGTAATGCATTAAAAAGAATAAAACTTTACAGTCTTATCATTTGGATTTGCTTTTCATTATTTCCACTTGAAAAAAATAATTTCTAAATGTTTTATTTTAGTTATTTTATTTGATAAAATCTCCATCATTTTCCCATCTATTTTTGTTGCAACCTTGAATCATTCTTTCATGATTTTTTTTCTTTGAGCATTTTTTTCTTTTTTTCAACATTTTCATTAAGTGAACGGGTCATTTTGTTCTCTTTTGTGTTTATCTGGGTAACCTGACGCCTCGTCCTGGTTTGATGGTGCCAGGTTTTGAAAAGTATGCAAATGACAGACCATCATGTTGAAACATACAAGCCACCCGATGCATTTCTTATGCGAACATCCAGCCGGGAAAAGGCATAAAAACATGAGAGGTGATGATTTCCCGGACAGTGATATTTTATCTCTCAACGAAATTGTTTAGTGCATAGAAGACGAAGGGAGAAAGATCTCTTTGTTTTGTTTTGCCTAGAATAAATGACACTGCTGTTGATTCTGAGGCACTTTATTTTGTTGCATTACATCTTTGCAATTACTGCTTAAATTTAATCTTTTTTTTTTTCTGTTTTTAAACTCAATTTCCTTATTTTTATTTTGTAATATTTTCATTTTCTGACTTCTCAAGTTGTAGATTTGAAAAATGAGATTGTCATTTTCCCAGGTAAGCAATTGTATGAAAATAAAATTTATTTTGCTATAACAGAATTGTTTTTCCTTGTTGGTTTGTATTAGTCAATCAAAATTATGAGAAAGAAAAAATTATGAAAATCAGATTGACATGTTTTATTAAAAGGTATAGAGCATCATTAAAATACTAAACTTGAAACCGGTCAATGTAATTTTCCAAACTGTCTTTTACTTTCTCTTTACATTAGGTTTTATTCCAAGCTTTATTTAATGCATATGATTTAATTGTTTCAGTTTGCCAAACTTTATGAGGGGCTTATGGTCTGCCAATTAGGTTCAGAGGAAACAAAATACAAAAAACTGAGAATAGTTGCACAAGGTAAGTCATATTTAATTAGTTTTTCTTTGTAGTTTTTTCTTTTTGAGAAAGGGTGTTTGCTATTGTGTATATGTAAGAAGAGATTAGTTGTTTATTTGAATAGGTAGATGTTATAGACATGCTGCATTATCACTGGACAGATAGAATAAGCTTATTGATAGGAATTAGTTTGTGGGTCAAAAGTAAAGAAAGTTAGATGAAGAAAAGTTTTATGTAGAAAAAACCTATTCCTTTAGATAAAAAGAAAAAAGATTATTGAACTGAAAAGAAAACTGTTGTTCTCCAATTTAAAAAAAAAATTTGTTTGGATAAAAGTGAAGTAAAATGATATGAAATTTGTTGCTGATGTTTCAGTTGTTTTCTGCCAATTTTCTCTTTCTGCAAAGTTTTGCTTTAGTGTCCTTAGTTAGAATATATTTAACAACATTCTAATCTAATTCCATGTTGTAGATAGTACAAATCCACAAGTTATAATTAAAAAAATGTTATGAAGTTACCTGAGCAAAGTAATTTTCCTAAAGAATTTATTAAATATTTCTCGCATTGTAAATAATCATCTATCAATTCAAGTATCCCATGATAGTTTACTTAACATTTGTAGTTAACAAATGATTTCATTTTAAGAGAATAGGATTATTGTATGAATATTTATACATTGCCTTACTATGGAGTTGGAATGTGTTGTGAGCATTAACTGAATTGACCTTTTGAACTCCAATATTTGTGTAGAGATTGTTATTATAATGGTATACTGATAAACAATGTTATTGAAAATAATTAACTTTTTATTTTTTACTCAACTGAAGTTTGAAAAGAGAACAAAACACTTTAACCTTTTTAATTGCTTATCAACCAACTTATGAAATTTAATGTTGGTAAACTTTCCATTCATATATATTTTATAAAAGTTTTCAACTTTAAATATTAAAAGTTTTACTAATATGGCCTATAAAATATTAAATAGAATAATTGTTTTGATGATCTGGTAAGAATAAATGGCTACTGTACCATAATGGTACTGACTAGACGTTTGTACATAAATGTACTAAATAGGCAGTCTATCTCCAGGACCCTATTGTGACCCTGCCGTGATAAAAAGTTGACAGCTTTATTTACTATTACAATTTGTAGGTAGTTGCTGGGAGAAAGAAAGAGGGTATGGAAGCTAGGCAAATAGAAACATCATGGCGAGAAAGAGTGCAGACACACACCTTGAATTTCCTTCATGATTTTCTGTTGTATTTCTAACATGCTGAGTAGCGTTCAGTGTGTAAAGCTCCTTTTTGGAGCCCCCCTCCATTAACTTACATCTTCATGACTGTGTCTTTACCTCATCATATCTCACAGTTCACTCTTCAGAAACTAATTGTCCTCTCCCTTCCTCATGGTGTCTGCATGGGACCTCCAGTTTTCTCTAGTCATTCTCAACTAAAGCAGTCATTTACCTGACCCACAACTGCCATAGCTTAAGTCACTCAGAGGTCAACTATGTCTGCTTTTTTTCCCCCCTTATTCTTTTTCTTCTCCCCTTCCTTCCTTCCTTATAAATTAGCCTTTCTTTTTCTTTATAACTTACCATATCACATTACACTACATCAACACTTGACAAAAACTTAGAAGTGCAATATAAATTGGAGAGTGCTCAACATATATATTAGATTTTATATATTTAATACCATGGAAGTTTGTCCGCAACCTTAGATTGCATGAAGTTTTAAAAACAATAATCATCAGGCAGATAACAAAAGAAAATGAAGAAATTTTTAAAAAATCTAAAAATACAGTCAAAAACCATTAGAATTGTGTAGAAATTTTTATGTGTGCTTGTGAGGGTTATAGTTGTGTATTATTGTGTGTGGACATATAAGTGGTGTTTAGTATATATGTGTGTGTGTGTGTGTGTGAAGATAAATACGTGGCGTGATAGACTTGAGGTTGTCTTCTGGATGCTGTTATGTAGCTGGGTTTGCTACAGGATGGCAGAGAAAAAATTCTTTATTCGTTTCTTTATATACTTGCATGCATGTTTTTGACTATTTTTCAATTTTTTTGATTTCTTCCTTTTCTTTTGTTATCTGCCTGATGATTGTTGTTTGTAAAACTTGATGAAACCAAAAATCACATGGTATTAAATATATAAAATCTAATATATATTCATTTATTATATATATAAATCTCCTTGTTTAAACTTGTGTGTGCACACAAATACATATAAACTTATAGAAAATATTTAAGAATTTATTTTGTTTTACTGAAACAAACTTGTACAATCCTTAATATGTTAGTATCCATCTAGCTAAATGATAAGTTGTATTAGTATTCTAGCCTATTCAACATGAACCACTTGTGGGTTCAACTGGTTATATTTTGTATATTTCAATTGAAATAGTAGCTCTCTGTTTATAACTATAGAATATTAAAACAATACATATGTATGCACACTTTGTGTGTGTGTGTGTGTGTGTGTGTGTGTGTGTGTGTGTTTAATTCATTGGTATTTCTTAAAATTGTGGTTTAGTTTGAAAATAACTATTATGATTTGTATTTAACAATGAACAAAATTAGCTGAAACCTCAATTATTTTCCTACATAAATGAAATTTAAGCCCAAGATGTATAAATTCATGCATCTAAAATTTGATAGTTTTTAAACTTTAATGTATCCCTTATGTGAAGCATGAAGGAGAGAAAGAAAAAGAGGCATTGTTAACTTAGCCAGCTGATAGTCATCTGCTAAAAAATAATCTTGACAGCAGCAAGCATCTATGTCTAATAATTTGAAAATTTTTTTCCTTAAAAATAATTGAAATATGACTGAAGGTTTACAGAATATTTATGGTAATTCTTTTTATGGTTTGGGAGCCAGTGGGTTAAAGAAATAACTTTGTTGTCTGAAGGTTTTTTGACTCACTCAGTTTCTGTTTTATATGGCAGCTTGTATTGAAATAAAACTGATTTAGGCATTTACAGACGGGCAAATGGGCTCTATTTATTTAGTAGATACAGAATGATGGAGAACATGACAAGAGATATAAAGAAAGACTATCTGTTGTCTGATAATGTTACCATTGCACTTAAACCTTAATGGATAGCAGCCATTTCTTAGCTGCTTCATTTCTCACATTTTAACATGAATATGAAAGTAATAATGGATGAAGACTCTTAGAAATTTTCCCCACGCAATAATGGCATTGTTATCTTCAGCTAGTAGAAGGCATATTTTATTTGGTAATTATCAAAGATTAAAAGCAACTATTAGCCTTCATAGATACTTTAATTGAATTATCTGAAGAATTATAGAAATTAGTATGCATAAATAGAAAATAGTTTGTCCTCATCCACTTAGAGGCCACTGTGATAAATGAGATATAATAGAATTTGTTAAGAATTTATTGCTAGACTATAACTTCCTCAAGTTTTGAATTTAAGACATTTAAAGATGAGATTTTTCTTATAAAATCTCAAAGTTGAAAATAGTTTTCATAGCTATGGAGATTGAGCTTAAATTTAAAATGTGTATTTCATTGTTTAACAAAATATTCACTACTGATCTATGTATATTCTGTTCAATGAGTTATGTTTGACTTTAATATCTAACTGATGACTATTCCTTCTGTAGGGGGCTGTAGAATACACTGAGTGTCCAAGATATGATACTAAACAATCTGATGGTGAGGTTCCAGTAATGCTGGAGCTTTGGGGAATGCAGAGTACCTCTTCATTGCCATCACTCTTAGGTCTACTCTGGTCCAGAGTGGTTGGACCTGATAGGGTCCTATCTATGGGTTAAATAGAACTAAACTGCATACTTATGCTAAACTGAATAGCTTGACATTGAAACTGTACTTCTGTTAAACTGAATTGTTTGAAATAGAACTGATTATTTGTATAAAAATGAATTTGGCATTAAATAACCTACAAAGGTTGATATGCCATAAAACCCAAACAACCAACCAACTAACCAACCATTCCTTCTCTCTTGAATGTGGAAATTTATTTTAAAAGATTAAGTTAAAAAAATGACAATTTGTTATTACAAAAAATAAAGCTAAAACTTGAGTGATTGAAGAATGTCTGTGGGTAGTGATAAAAAAAATTCCCAACCATGTGTATGCATGGTGGGTTCAAATGAAGTTGATACTAAAATACAATAATGATCATTTATTTTTTACCACCAGAATTTATTGTCTCTACAATGTGACAAAGGATGTACTTGAACACTTTGAAAATATCTGATATATTTTCAATGTTTACATTTACTTTAAACTTAGGTAATCTAATTTTATATCAATGTCTCCAGGAAGATTATACTCTATAGTTATAAGAGAACTGCAGGTATATATCTAAAGTGCTTTATTCTATGATTGATAATTAAATGAGTTCAATTTTTAAATTAAAACTCATTTTTTGGTGTCTTGCAGCCCTAAAAACATTTGTAAATTTTATGTTTTTCTTTAATTCTCACACTAAACAGGTCTCTAAAAGGCTTTTAGACAATGCATAATTACTAGTGATTTATTGACAAGTTCTAAAGTAAATATTCATGCTCTGAAAATGTTGGTTTCATAAATTTATTCTCATTCTAAGCAAAGAAAAGTCCCATATAAGATTATTATTATTATTATACAACTATTGTGAAAAAGGAAACAAGTATTTCAACATTTGCAAAATATTTGATATAATTTCAATGCTTACGTTTACTTAGAACTTACACAGGTGATTCATTTTGATATAAAATGAAAACTAACAAAGAAAAGGCCCTCATTATAAAAAAAATCAATTAAAAAGAACATTTCTAAGCATGCAATGTAGAATGAAATATAAACAAAAATAAATGTTCGCCCAGTTGACTGTAGGGCTGTAGAATATACCAACTGTATCTCTGCAGAGGGGTAAAATCTCCCTAATGAGTGTCCTGATTTGACACTAAACAATCTGATGGCGCTTTGCGAAATGTGGAGGACCCCTTCATTTCCATTGCTCTCAAGTCCACTCTGACCTGGAGTGGTAGCAGCACCTGATAAGGTCCTATCAATGGGTCAAATAGAACTGTTTGACATCTGTGCAAGGAAATAACTCAGGCTAAATTGAATTGTTAGAAATAGAATTGTTTGATCATTTAACTATGTGCAAACAAATGATTAATTCACTCTTTTGGCTGGGGCTGGAAAATATGCTGATTGCACCTCTGTAGAGAGGTAAGAGCCCCCTCGAATGAGAACCTCTGTTGGCTGTGGGTGATGACCCATGATGCTTTAGGACTGGACCCTGGTGGCTAAGTGGTCACATGATTAGCAACACTCCATTTTGGCCTTTACTGGACTAGACTGGTGGGCAGAGAGGCCTAATCCGATCAATCAGCTGGTCACGTCAAGCTCACTTTCAGAGGCCTGCATGAGAAATTTGTAGTTTTCCGAATCAGAAAGTGGTGGCTACAGGGTCAGTTATGCTGAAAAAAGACCTATAATTCAACTTGGTGAGTAGTCATCTTGAGAAAGAAAAACAAGAGATTTCAAATTGATGGTCCCTTTACTCTGTGTTAGTATACTTAATGTGTAACCCGATTTACTAAGGTGAATGGGTTTCCACCTTGAAATTTCCCTTTATAGGGGTCAGTAATGGGTGGGGAGCACTGTCAGTTTAAATCATCTAAAATCCCCATGGATACAAAAAGAAAACCCCCCAAAACCCAAGCAAAAAATCTTAAACCTTAAAGTATCCACATGCAGAGTCTGACTCGGATAATCATACTGATCAGACTCTTTTGCCCAAATTTCTAGTGCTGGAGACGATCAAGGATTCCCCAATCACTAAGTTGTATCCCTTTATTATTGAAAAAAAACTCATAGCTCTTTAATAAAACCTAAATGTGTCAAAAAAAAATGAACAATACCCTACTGGTAGGAATACCAAAGAAAACTTTGGACCTCCTACTTGAACAGAAGTACTTTTACAACCTCAAAATAAAAGCTTATTCCTACAACTACCTGAACACATCAAAGGGTGTAGTGAGACGTCTTGATCACTCTCTCTGCACTTTAGATGAAATAAAAACTAACTCCTACAAACAATGTGTCACTGATGCCCAACGGATATCCATTAAGAAAAATAACTAAACAATCCTAACAAACATGTATATTCTTAGTATTAACACCCTAAAACCTCTTACTGAATTAAAAATTGGGTACACAATAACCTAAGTTGAAATATATATACTGAACCCACTGAGATGCCACAATTGCCAAAAATTTGGACACCAAAAAGAAAACTGTACCAGACTTCCATCATGTAAAAACTGGAAACCACATAGACTGTAAACAACCACAAAAGTGCTTAAGTTCTCAACTAAATCATGCAGTGGATTCAAAAGAATGCAAAATATAGGTGGGGGGGAGAAGAATATATCCTATCCAGAGGCAAGGAAGTTAGTTGATAATTCTGTAGTCACAACAACTTATGCAAACATAGCCAAACCCATGAACAACTCAACTCAAAACCAAGGAATAACCCAACATGAGATGATAAATGTATTAAAAGAATTGAAAACACACATACTAAGAAAAAATTTGACCAGCCTGACAACTGAGCCCCATACTGAAGCAGATCTAAAGAAAAACCTCCAACCCAAGACCAATGAAGATGAAGACCCTCCCCCCCAAAAAAACCCTAACCAAACAGCAAAGTTCAAACGTTCCTACTATAACTACCAAACCCAACAACCCTCCACCAAAAAAACTGGATAACAAAGAAAGCCCATTGGTAACCCCAAAAGAGAAATCTTTTTGTAAGAAGAAATCTCACAAATTTTAATCAAGAATCTCATTAATAGAAACTGAAAACAAATTTGATGGAAAGAGAGAGACAAGAAAACTCCTCAAAACAGAAATCCTAAATACACAAAAAACCTCAACAAAATCAGATCAAAGAGGCCAGAAACCTGTGAAATTGTCAAATCCAGCCAAATAAAAAAACATTAAAACCAAAACTCCACCAAACACAAAAAAGATGAAAAAGCATGACTTATGATGAAATAATCCAATGGAACTGCCATGGCTAAAATGCAAATTACAATCAGCTGCTTCTGTTAATGAACTCAACCTTACTGCTTTATGTCTCTAAGAAACCTTCCAAAAAGTAGGGAAAAACCAAATACCAAAACCTTCAAACAATGTGACTACATACATGATAGTGGACAAAGAGCTTTGTGGGGGAGTATCAATCCTAATTAGGAAAAATGTCCCCAACAGTAAAACAAATATCGACACTCACTTGCAAGTAGTTGCAGTCTCAGCAACCTTACACAAAACTGTCTCCATCTGCTCACTGTATATTGCACCATGAACTAGCAAGAATTAAACAATTCAATTCAATAATGTCCTTAAATATTTATCATGATGGGAGACTTCAATACACACAACATCATATGGAGAAGTAAAACAATAAACAAAAGAAGCCAGAGTCTTGAAAAAATCTATACCAACAATTTATACCTTCACAATTGTAAATCTCAGACCCACTATGACCCATCCTGAGGTACATTTTCTGCCATACACTGAACCCTCAGTGACCCATCAATCTTTATAAACTATAACTGGAATGTATACAAAGCCCACTAAAAAAGTGACCACTACCCAATAATAATGGAAAACTCTACAATAAAAAAAAATTACCCCCCCTCGCTATGGAATTTTATAAAACAAACTTGCTATGCTATAAAAAACTATGCTTTACTACACTCATCTCAAACAAATACAAACCAAGAACCCATAATACATTTTACCAACACCCTCATTACCATAGCCAAAAAAACTATCCCCCAAACCACAATATTATCAAAAAACAAACCATAGTTGACATTAGAGTACAAAAACAAGATAAAAGAGCCTCAAGTGACCCTCAGTAAATTCAAAACAAAACTCTGAGAAAATCTAAACAAATAAAAACAACAAAGAGCCAAACCTTAATATACAATCAAAGAAGCCAAAAGATCCTCCTAGAGAACCTTCACTTTAAAAATAAACTCCTATACAAATCCAAAAATTATTTGGGACTTTTTAAAGAAAATAATGAATAAAAATGTCAACAACACAAATCATTTCTCTTAATGAAACACAAATGCCACAATGAAAATCATATTGCCAACTTGATTGCTGATAATGTTGCTCAAGTGTCATCCACAAACATTTCTTAAATCTTCAACTTAATTAAAATTAAAAAAGTAAAGAACATAATAAAATTCACTTGTGACAATACTGAGAGTTATAACCAACCCTTCACCCTAACTGAACTTCAAAACTCAATATCCAAATCTAACAACTTAGCCCCTGGTCCAGGTGAAATCCACTACACCCTCCTCAATATAAACAACAGTATCTGGATATCTGGCAATATTCCTAACTTATTGAAGCAAGCCACAACCATCCCTATCCTCAAAAAACAAAAAGATTCCACAAACCCTACCAGTTATAGACCTAAAGCTTTAACCAGCTGTTCTTGCAAAAATCTTGAAAGAATGATCCCTCTAAGACTGACATGGTTCTTTGAATCAAACAATCTCTTCTCAAACCTACAAACGGGCTTGAGAGCCAAAAGAAGTACCATAAACCAAATAGTCTGTATAGAAACTTTAATCAGGGAAGCATTCATTAAAAAAAACCCATCTAGTTGCAGTCTTCTTTGACCTAGTTGGTTGTTTTGTTTTACAGTGTATTGACCTTTTTTCAGCTCATTTATTGCATATTAATCATTCTGATAAAAGTTTCAATTTAGTTTAGTATAACTTTTTTGTTTACACACAGTTAAATGTAAAAACAGTTAATTTCAAACAATTCAGTTTAGCATAATTACATAGTTTAATTCTATTTGACCCATAGATAGGACCCTGTCAGGTGCTACCACTCTGGGACAGAGTGGACCTGGGAGTGATAGGAGTGAAGGGGTACTCTGCATTACTGAAGCCTCAGCATCAGATTGTTTAGTGTCATATCTAGGACACTCATTGGGGGAGTCTTACCCTTCTCCAGAGATGCATTCAGTGTATTCTGCAGCCTGAGCGAACTGGGCCGTCTTTGATCTACAAAAAACCTATGACCCATCATGGCGATATAGCTTAATTCAAAGAACTTGGCTTTATAAAACACTTCCTAGATGACTGGACCTTCCAAACATGAACAAACAATGCACTCTCTAATCTAAAAGCACAAGAAATAGATGTACCTCAGGGTAGCATCCAATCTGTGATCTTATTCATGATTAAAATTAATAAAATAACACCCCATCAACAAGAAATTAAAATGGACCTTGAAAATGGTTTT
Source organism: Sepioteuthis lessoniana (assembly GCA_963585895.1). Lineage (NCBI taxonomy): Eukaryota > Metazoa > Mollusca > Cephalopoda > Myopsida > Loliginidae > Sepioteuthis > Sepioteuthis lessoniana. Next base: position 104,265,335 of record OY757920.1, read on the forward strand.
TAAATTTCTAATACTAAAACCAAATGCATGCACTTCTGCCAAATCCACAAAATACATAATCAATCCACCCTAACACTAAATGGTTCTGAAATACCCATAAACCATCAAGACAAATTCTTAGGCATTACTCTTGACCCAAAACACTCCTTCGTCCCCCACGTAAAACAACTGGCGGTCAAATGCAACCAAACTATCCACCTCCTGAGAACCATAGCCCACACAGACTGGGGTGCTGATAAAAAAAAACCTAACTAAACTATACAGATGTTTAATACAATCAAAACTTCATGTATAGAGCAGCCAGAAAATCCTACCTTCAAGAACTTGAAACCATCCACCACCTAGGACTCCATTTGCTCTAGGACCCTTCACTACCTCTCCAATTGAAAGTTTATACATAGAAGCCAATGAACCCCCACTTTCCTTAAGAAGATATAAACTTGTACTCCAATATTATATTAAACTCATTTTATGTCTCCCAAACCCTGCTTATAAGTGCATCATAGAAATAAGATATAAAAACCTTTTTGAAAATAAAGCAACGGCTATCAAACCTTTTAATCTAAGAACCCAAACTCTCCTAAATGAAATCAAAATAATACATAGTACCATCCTCCCAAAAACAACACCATGGACCATAAATCAACCAAAGCTAGAACTAACCAAACTATCAAAAACCAAAACACACCCCCATCACTTTCCAAGAGAAATTCCTCAACATCCCAAACAACTTCCCAAATCACCACATCTATACAGATGGATCCTAAGCTGGTTGTGCTGCTATCTTCCAAAAGCAAGAATTGCTAAAACATCTCCCAAATGAATCATCATTCTATAATAAAGAAATCATAGCTATTGACCTAGCCATGAATATTATAGCTAACCACAAATCCTCTAAATTTATCATCCATCCAGACTTCAAATCAGTTCTCCAAGCTCTATAGAACAAAAATGCATCAAATCCCTTCATCATAACACTCCTAGCGGTTCGCTTGCTGGCTGAGTGGTATGATACTAAGTCTAACATAAAGTTGGGTAAGTTTCAATCCCAGCTTCAAGCCACACTGTCAGTCTAGAACTTTTTTGACATTTGATTGTTCATTTTTAAATTGATATGTCTTATGCTTAAAATGATTCTTCTATGTTTATACTGTAAATTCTTTTTGAAACACTATCTCCAATTCTCTATTGTTTTCTTCAAGAAATTTTTATCAAAATTTTTTCTTACCAATGACAGAATCAATTTAACATTTATACAAGGTTTGGAATGTTTTTTTTTTTTTGTTTCTTTTTCTAGGTATTGAACAAATTTTAAAAGTCTGTGTTTATACCTACAGCCTTTGTAAAAGTTATCTTTTGAAGCCAGTTCCACATTAAGTTAGGATAAAATTTTAAATTAAAACTGAATTCAAAATATTTTAATTGACTTTTCAAGAAGAAAGCTTTTCTTAAAAATACATTTCAAACTTTATGGAAAAAAATTCTTATTTGAAAAGAACAGTAAATTTCTTAAATGAGCTGTTATTATTTACATTATTGTTGTCATCTTGATTGTTATTCTCATAATATTTACTTAACCTTCTGATCTTTTTCAAATGTTTCATTTTGTTTATGTCTTTTGGGAATTTCAAACCAAAATCTTAATTCCGTTATGATGAATAGACTTTTTTTTATTCTGCTGTCAATGCTTTATAATATTTCATATAAGTTAATTCACCTTATCATTTTATCTTTGTTTGTTTGGATTTTATGGCATATCAACCTTTGTAGGTTATTTAATGCCAAATCCATTTTTATACAAATAATCAGTTCTATATCAAACAATTAGCATAAGTACAGAGTTTAATTGTCAAAAAACATTTCTATTTCAAGCTATTCAGTTTAATCAAACAGTTCTATTTAGTATTAGTAAAGTTTTTGGTTGACACACAATTACATGTCAAAGACAGTTCTATTTCTAACAATTCTGTTTAGTATAAGTACATAGTTTAAATGTCAAAACAGTTCTATTTTGAGCAATTCAGTTTAGCATAAGTCCACTGGTTAAATGGAAAAAGTTCTATTTCAAGCAATTCAGTTTAGTTCTATTTGACCCATAGATTGGACCCTATGAGGTGCGATCACTCCAGCTAGAGTGGACCAAGGAGCAATATCACCTTTGAATCCAGATGAACACAAGCCTAGAGATCCCAAATTCTTGGTCCTTTTCCTCATTGTGAGTCTAGTGTGTTACCCTGATTTGTCAAGTCAAATGGGTTTCTCTGTTGACTTTTCCTTTTCGGGCTCCATGGTGGTAGCAGAGCACAGTCAATTTAACTCATTAAAAATCCCTATGGATAAAAACAAAACCCTAGCAAAAAATTGCAAAGTTTAAAATGCCCACATCCAGAAATTAACTAGAGTAATAACTTTGTTCAAACCTTCTTTCATAAATTCGTAGTACTGGAATCAAGATGATACCCCTCTCACCAAGTTGTCCCGCTTCATTATTTAAGCCACTCTACTCCATGATCAAACCTAAGTCCATTAAGAAACTAGGAAACAACATTCAACTGGTTGAAGTTAAAAAGAAAACCTATTCAGACATTCTACTAGAACAGAAATATTTTTATGATCTTGGGATAAAAACCTACCCTCACAACTCCTGAGCATGTGAAAGGGCATCGTGAGAAGTCCAGAACCTTCACAAACAAGCTGTTACAGATGCCCAAAGAATTTCCATCTTGAAAAATGACAAAATAAACCAAACAAATATGTATATTCTCAGCTTCAACATTCCAAAAACCTCTGCCAAAATAAAAGTAGCATATACTATAGCTAAAGTTGAAACATGCATCCCAAAACTGCTCAGATATCACAACTTAGAAAGATTTTGGTACCACTATGAAAAATGCATCAAACATCTTGTATGTGTAGAAAACAGAACAGACTACATGGATTGTAGACAATCATGAAACTGCACCAACTGTAAACAAAACTATCCAGCTGATTCAAAAGAGTGAAGTATGGGAAAAGAAAAAGAATCACAGAAATAAAGCACACAAAGAATATTTCATACCCAGAGGGAAGAAAACTAGTTGAAAATTTCATAGTAAAAAAACTTATGCAAACCTGTGAACAATCCAACCAAGGAGTGACCCATTACAAGATGATAACCCTAATAAAAAAACTTAAAACACCAATAGAATTGCTATGAGAAAGCTAGACAAACTTGTCAACTTAGCCTCCACCTACTGAACCAGATCCAAAAAAGAACCTCCAACTTGTGACTAATGAAACTGTTGACCCCCAAACAAAAACTAACCAAACAACAAACAAACCCCAAAGCATCCATACTATTACTACCAAACCTCATAGATGTCCTCCTTTGCAAATAATGAAAGCCCTCCACTAACCCTCACTGATAGAAACAGAAAACGGATTTTAATTAATGGAAATTGAGGCCCAGGAAAAGCCTCTCAGAGAAATCACAAATATCTGAAAAGCCCAAACAAAATCAGATTAAAAAGCCTAGAAAACATAGAAATCACCAAATCCAACCAAATAAAAACAAAATAAACTCCAATCATGCAACAAGGACTAAAAAGCATGACTCATAGAATAATCCAATGGAAATGCCATGTTTACTAAGCAACTTAAAATGAGATGCTACCATTAATAGCTGAACCAAATCTTACTACCATATGCTTCCAGAAACCTTAAAAATGCAGTAAAAAAAACAAATTTGAAAAACTGAACAATATGACTACATACATGATAGTAGACAAAAAGTTTTGCAGGGACTATCAATCCTAATTAGGAAAAATGTCCCCAACCGTAAAACAAACGTCAACACTCACTTGCAAGCAGTTGCAGTCTCAGCAACCTTACACAAAATTGTCTCCATCTGTTCACTATATATTGCACCTCATGACCCCATAAAGGAAAAGGAACTAAACAAAATGGTAAATGGTTTTAAAAGTGGTTTTTACTTTGATGGGAGACTTCAATAGCCACAACATAATATGGAGAAGTAAAACAACAAATAAGAGACCAGACCCCTGAAAAAAAATCATCAATGGCAACGATTCATGCAATCTCAGACTCACCTTGACCCATCCTTTGGTACATTCTCTGACATAGACCTAAGCCTCAGTGTCTCATCAGTTTCCATAGACTCTAACTGTTGAGTATACAAAGACCACTATGGAAGTGACCACTATCTAATTATGATGGAAAACACTAATAGAAAACGCAGACCCACAAAAAATTCCAAAACACCCCACAATGGAATTTTAAAAAAGTAAACTGCCACTCTTACCCCCCCCAAGTATGCCTTACCACACTAATCCTGGAAACAAATACAAATCAAGAACCCATAATACATTTAACCAACACCAACATTACCATAGTCAATAAAACTATCCCCAAAACCACAATATCCCTAAAACACAACAAATCATGGTTCATGGAAGAGTGCAAAGGTATGATGAAAGAATTTGAAACAAACCCCTCATCAGAAAATCTAAACAAATAGAAACAAACAAAAGCCAAACCTCAACATACCATCAAATAAGGCAAAAGATATTGGAGAACCTTCAACTCAAAAAATTAACTTCAAGAAAATATCAAATAAAAACATTGACCTCCTAATAAGTCAACTCTATCAATGAAATACAAATGCCACAAGTGAAAAATATATAGCCAACTTGACTGCAGATAATTTTCCTCAAGCATCATCCACAAAAATACTACTCCAATAAATTCAACTCTATCATAATCAAAGAAAATAAAATGATAAAATTCCTCCCTGACAATATTGAAAGCTATAACTAACACTTCACCCTAAGCGAACTCAATATCCAAATCCAATAACTCACCCACTGGTCCTGATGAAATCTACTACACCCTTCTCAAAGGACTCCCGGCAATATCCCTGAAATATCTCCTTAATATATACAGCAATATCTGGATCTATGGCAACATCCCTGTCATATGGAAACAAGCCACAACTATCCCTATCCTCAAAAAACAAAAAGATTCCACAAACCCTACCAGTTATAGACCTATAGCTTTAACCAGCTGTTCTTGCAAAAATCTTGAAAGAATGATCACCCTAAGACTGACGTAGTTCTTTGAATCAAACAATCTCTTCTCAAACCTACAAACAGGCTTTAAAGCCAAAAGAAGTACCATAAACCAAATAGTCTGTATAGAAACTTTAATCAGAGAAGCATTCATTAAAAAAGAAAATTTGGTTGCAAATGATTTTTTTTTTACCTTGAAAAAGCACATAATACATCATGGCCATCTGGCACACTCAAAAATCTTGGCTTATGTAGTGGACTCCCTATTTTTATAAAACACTTCCTAGAAAACAACTTTTCAAACACAAATAAATAACACATTCTTGGATCCAAAACCACAAGAAATAGGTATATCTCAGAGTAGCATCCTCTCTGTGGTCTTATTCACGATTAAAATGAATTAAATAACAACCTGTCTCTCTCCAGAAATTAATCATATGTTAATGATTTCCTCATTTGTTACTGCTCCAAAAATATGGCTACCATAGAAAGAAAAATTCAACAATGTATCAGTAAGATATCAAAATGGATTCAAAATCTCAAATAACAAAACTAAATGCATGAAGTTCTGTCGAATGTATTACCATCTGGGCCTAATACTAATTGGTACTAAAATACTCATAACCCATCAGCACAAATACCAAAAGGTATTACTCTTAACTCAAAGCTATCATTTTTTCCCCCATATCAATCAACTGAGGATAAAATGCAACCGAACCGTTTAACTTCCTGAGAGCCATAGCTCACACTGACGGGTGCTGACAAAAAGATTCTAATCAAATTATACAAATCCCTAATATGATCAGTTTGATTATAACTGTTTTATATATGGAGCAGCCAGAAAGTCTTACTTCTGAGAACTTAATGCCATTTACCAGTAGGAAATCCATATCTTATTCGAAGCCTTTATTACCTCTCCAATAGAAGGTTTATGCATAGAAGCTAACTAATGCCTTTTCTCACTGAGATGACATAAACTTGCACTCCAATACTATACCAAAATCATCTTATGCTTCCAAAACTTTGCCTATAACTGCATCATGGAAATAAGAAGCAAAAACCAGATGGAAAATAAAGTAAAGGCCATCAAGCCTCCTTATCTAAGAATCCAAGAATGCAAAAACAATCACTCCTGACAAACATATCCAATACAAATTTTCCATTGACTGATCTAAGACCAACCATAAACAAATTCATATTTGATAAATGACAAAATCATGTGACAATCAAATAATCAACAAACTCCACTATATACAAGATACCATTGCTGTTTGGCTGACAGGTTCCAGAAGAAAGAGAAAAGTTATACTTTGCAGACTTCGTATTGGTCACACCCACATCACTTAGTGACACCTCTAAAAAAGTATATCACTCCAATATGCTCAATGTTTTAAGTCCCTCTTGCTGTCAAGCACATTCTCTTAAACTGTGACAGTTTCAGATAATCTTGCCCCAAAATACTACCAGACAAGTAATCTAAAGAACTGTTGGAAAAACACCAAACCAGAGGACATCTTGAGCTTTCAAAAGCTAACCTTTTCACCAAATCTGATCAAATCAACTTTTCACCAACATCTGACCAAGTATAACCAAATACTATCATAAAAACCCATATCCTAAAACTCACAGAGAAGACAAAACAATCTTACCTTTTTTTGGCATTAAATGACCCACAGATGTTGACATGCTGTTAAAGTCAAAGTTGGGTACATATTCAGCCACTGACTAATCACTATGCAACTGTTTAATCTTCATGGGCTGCTATTAACTAGTACACAGTGGTTCACTTACTGGTGACCTATTCCAATTTGTTGTAGAAAACAGAACCCATTGAAGAAAACTCTTTTATGGAAAGCTAAAGAAAGTTAACAACTGAGACAAATACAAAACCTAGTGCAAAAGAAAAAAGCTTGATAATGCCACACTGGAGAACCAACTGAAACACTTTTGAGAAATGCTAGTGTCAGTAGCTGAAAAATGTATTCCAAAAAGCTCTAAATAAATAAGTAAATAAATAAGACCATGGTATGATGAGGATTTCAAAAAAGTCATTAGATTGCATAGAGCAGCTCTAAGAAAATTCATTATTCAGTCGATGGCTCATAGCTTAAACCAATTTATGCTAAACAGAGCAATAGCTTGTAGAATTATCAAAGAAGCCAAAAGAAAATCCTGGAGAAAATTTATAAGCAAACTCAATCCCAACATCAAACCAGACAAAGTCTGGAACACGATCAGAAAATTACTTGGAAAATGCATTTTCAGAAACAAACTTAACATAACGAGCAAAAAGTATGACAAAAACCTACTACAAGAAAGCTTTTCAAAAATTCCCTCAGTGAAAATAATAAACGCCTAATTATTAAATGAGACACTACAAGCAAAATAAAGGGAACATCATTTCAGACAACTCTGAAGATTCTAAGAAACCTTTTATTTCATCTGAACTAATTTAGCAGAACTGATTCTATAAGCAGGACACACAGCACAGATGAAATTCATTGAATTTTTAAAGTGACTACTTTCAAAATCTTTAACATAACTCCTAAATATTTTCAACAACATATGGTTTAGTAACCATTTCATTGACACCCGGAAACAAGATTCAATAATCCTCATAACCTGGAAAAGACTATAACCAAAAAAAAAACCCAAACTTCCTACCTATGATATTTTACAAGTTATCAATGTAATACTCTGGAGAGAATGGTGAACAAATAATTAATTTGGCATCTAGAACTGAATAGTCTAACCACCTACAACCAAATCAGATTACAAAACAAAAGATGCACAATAGTCAATCTGGTACTTTTAAAAACATTTATAAGAGAGACCTTTATCAGTTATTTTTTTTACTCTAGAAAAGGCGTATAAAATAACATCATGGTACATGGTATCACAAAAGATTTTCACAACCTTAGAGGATCTTTAGTTAACATAAAAATTAATAAGAAAAATGAATAACTTGACTGCTTTTTATATGTTGATTTTTTTTTAATCTACTAATCCAAAGACATTCATGGGATAAAAATGAAACTACACCTGTTTTTCAGCAGAATAAACCAGTATGCCACAGAGAATGGCTTCATGTTATCAATAAGAACTGTTAATAGGAATTTCTGTGATTAAAATAAGAAAACTACACAAATAAATCGATTCTCAAACAGAAATTCTGGAACAGAAATCCGTATCACTGACTAATATAAATTTCTAGGAATCATTCGATAAAAAGCTAACCTTTATCTCCCTGTATAAAATACCTGGAAACAAAAATGTTGCCAGTTTTTACAATTTGTACAGGTGGTCATCAACATAAACTGGGAAGTATAAAAAAATCCTAAAAATATACAGAACTTTAATCTGATCTAAATTAGATGATGGCCATTTCATTTAGGTGTCAGCCTGGAGATTGAACTTAAAGATGCTTGACTCCATCCGCCATGAGTGCTTGAGACTCATGGAGTCTATAAAATGTCATCCAAGGACAGTCTGCACACAGAAGCCCATGAAGCAACCATAAACCTCTGATGTAAAAAAATAAGCTATATAGTATTACTTGAAACTCAAGTCTGTTCAACTGATGTTGCTCATTCTTCTGCCCTTGTCCCAAAATATGAACTTCTATTTCACAAAGAAGGAAAAACAATAAAAATCTATGGTCTTCAGTGTCAAAGTTCTTTTGTGTCAAAACATTGAGTTTGGTAATAATGAGTCAGCACTCAGTTGTGTTACTAGTTGAGTTATGCATTGAGGAAAGAAAGATTTTATGGTCATTTGGATATTCTATTATGCGCATGTTAAGTTCATTCCTTGGATAGTGATTGGTTGCATTGAGCTACAGCCCATTTTATTTTTGTCTGCCAGCTGGATGCTAGCTGGGACTGCTGAGCTGGTAAGCATTGTTATTATTATTGTTGTTTATGATGCACATTAGGACAGTGACTTCTATATTCAGATGAAAACCATCCCTGAAGAATTTGAATCACCTGTCACAAATATACATAGCTCCATTATATCCAAAAATTCATCATGGATTATTAAACAACCTCAAGTAATTCTAAACCTAAATCATCACCCCAAATTATCCATAAACCTTTTTATTTCCTAAGAAGAACTCCAATACATCAGTGTTATCCTGAACATTCATATAGCTATACAGATGGTATCAAGGATGATAACAAAATTAGATATGCGGCCATCAACAACAACAACACAATTATTAAAAAATAACTGCTGAATGGAGCATCTATCTTCTGTGCTGAAACTTGAGTAAAAGATTTAGTGCTGAGCAAGATACCCCAAAATTTATCATCTTTTTGCGTTATGATCAGAACAAGAAACTAGAAAATTTCATTACAAACTGTTGAACAAAATTAATCTCATCTCTGATTCAAGAAGGATTTTATTCATTTGTATCTCTAGTCACATAGGAATTAAAAGGCAATGACAAGGCCGATGCAGCTGCTACAAAAGTACTAAAGCTAGATGTCAGTCAATACATAATCCAATACACAGATCTCAAGACCAGATTCAACAAATACACACAAGAAAAAAACAGCAATGGAGTGAAAATACAAATGACAACATTCAGTAAAAAATTTTCTGAGATTGGCAACCAGGCATTGCATATCCTGCAGAGCAGAGGTCACACTGGCCTGATTATACATAGGGTAAACAAGACTTATATGTACATTGCTTTTTGCACAAAATCAGTCAAAGTGCATGGCATGTAAAACTATTTTCGCAGTGAAATACTTGTGGATCAAAATGCAACAAACTCAATCTAACCAACCACCATTATCAGAGCATGAAATATGAAGGAACTATTTGAAAGCAATGATATACAGAATATTATGCAGCCTAGTTAGCTGCCTCTGTAAAATATGCCATCTGCATCTCTGCAGAGGGGTAAGAAACTCCTCCCCCCGAATGAGTATCCTCTGATAGTGAGGCTCCATTCTGGGAATGTGGAGTAAGCTTACATTGCCATTGCTCTCCAGTTTACTCTGACCTTGAGTGATTGTTCCAAACAGGATCATCCTATCTATAGGGGTCATATAGAACTGTTTGATCATTTAAACTGTGTGCAAACAAAGGACATGTCTAATTGAATTGTTAGTGAACATTGTAATACTTGGAGCCATTAAACTATTTTCAAATGAAGGAATAATATTGAATAGAATTATTAGTGTAAAATAGCTATAGTTAAAACTGTTTGTGTTTTATGGCATATCAACCTTTGTAGGTTATTTAATGCCAAATCCATTTTATACAAATAAACAGTTTTATTTCAAATTAGTTTAGCATACGTACACAGTTTAATTGTCAAAAAAACTTTCTATTTCAAGTTATTCAGTTTATTCAAACAGTTCTATTTAGCAAAAGTATGCAGTTGAGTTCTTGTTGGTTGGTTGGATTTTATGGCATATCAACCTTTGTTGGTTATTGTTGTATTGTAGTAAGGAAAAGATACACAGTGAAATAGTTAACTATTTATTAACTGAAGTGGTACAGTCCTACAAATATTATAAGTCTCGTACTGTTGGAGTTACGTCCAAAATTAGTCTCACTATTGACCAAGATCTTTCAGTACTCCCCGTGCTTAAGAAACATGACATCTTTTATTCCTCTGAGATACCGGCAGTCACATGGTACGAGCCACTATACAACAGTTATTTAATGCCAAATCCATTTTTGTACAAAGAGTCAATTCTATTTCAAACAATTCAGTTTAGCATAAGTATTGTTTGAATGTCAAAAATATTTCTATTTCGAGTTATTCAGTTTAGTCAAACGGTTTTAATTCAACCAATTCAGTTTAGTATAAGTTTAGATTTTGTTTAAACACAGTTATTGCTCAGTCGGCTGGGACTGTAGAATACACCAACTGCTTCTCTGCAGAGGGATAAGATCCCCCCACCCACAGCGGGTATCCTGGATATGACACTAAACAATCTGATGGTGAGGTTCCAGCAATGCTGGAACTTTGGGGAATGCGGAATATCCCTTTATTGCCGTTGCTCCCAGGTCCACTCTGGCCTGGAGTGGTAGCACCTGATAAGGGTTCTATCTATAGATTGAAAAGAACTAAATGATGGTTGGCGTTTACTGTTTTTATTCATTTAAACTGCATATTTATGCTGAACTGGATTATTTAAAATAGAACTGTTTTGACATTAAAACTGCGTATTAATGCTAAACTGAATTGCTCGAAATTGAACTGTTTTGACATCTAAACTGTGTACTTATGCTAAACTGAAATATCTAAAATAAAGCTGTTTTGACATTTAACTGTATTGTCCAGTCGGCTGGGGCTGAAGAATACACTGACTGCTTCTCTGCAGAGGGGTAAGACCACCCCCTTTCCAATGAGTGTGCTGGATATGACACTAAACAATCTGATGGTTAGGTCCCAGTAATGCTGGGGCCTTGGGGAATATGGAGCACTCCTTCATTGCCATTGCTCCCAAGTCCACTCTGGCCCATCGTGGTAGCACCTGATAGGGCGGCCCTATCTATGGGTTGAATAGAACTAACGGCATACTTATGCTAAACTGAATATCTTGAAATAGAAATGTTTTTTGATAATTGAACCATGCTTACATTTGAACTGCGTGCTTATGCTAAACTGAATTATTTCAAATAGAACTGTTTTTTGACATTGAAACTGTATTTACACTAAACTGAATTGTTTAACGTACAACTGTTCTGACATGTAACTGTGTGTAAACAAAATCTGTTCTGTTACTAAACTGAATTAGCTGAATTAGAATTGCTTGACTAAACTGAATAGCTTGAAATAGAAATGTTTCTTACAATTAAACTGTACTTACACTAAATTAAATTGTTTTAAATTGGACTGTTTTTGACATTGAAACTGTACTTACACTAGACTGAATTTTTATATATAACTGCTTGAATAGTTTTAAATAGAAAAGTTTTTGACAATTAAACTGTGTACTCATGCTAAACTGAATTGTTTGAAATAGAACTGATTATTTACATAAAAATGGATTTGGAATTAAATAACCTACAAAGGTTGATATGCCATAAAACCCAACAAACCAAACCTAAACACAGTTAAATGTCTAAACAGTTCTATGTTAAACAATTCAGTTTAGCATAAGTACAGTTTCAATGTCAAAAACAGTTCTATTTCAAACAATTCAGTTTAGCATAAGTACACAGTTTAAATAATAAACATTTCTATTTCAAGGTATTCAATTTAGTCAAACAGTTTTATTTTAAACAATTCAGTTTATCATAAGTGTGCAGTTAAGTTCTATTAAACCCATAGAGAGTGCCCTATCAGGGGTTATCACTCCGGACCAGAGTAGACCTGGGAGTGATGGCAATGAAGGGTTACTTTGCATTCCCTAAAGCTTCAGCATTACTGGAACATCACCATCAGATTGTTTAGTGTCATATCCAGGATACTTGGTTGGGTGTGTGTCTTACCTCTCTGCAGTGGTGCAATCAGTGTATTCTACAGTCCCTCCCCAGCTGAATGGGCAATTGAAACTCTTTAACTGTCTGCCTAAATTGAATTATTGTTATTTCATACTTGGAACAATTTGACTATGTGCAAATGAAGGAATAGTTGTGAATAGAATAATTTGTGTTAAATAACAATACTTGTAATCACTTCACTGTCTGCAAACAAATGATTAATATTGAATAGAATTAGTAATGCCCGATAGCAATAATTGAAACCATTTAACTGTGTAGAAACAGTAGCTATATTTGTATACTAACAAATTAATTCTAACTCTTTCTAAACTGAAATTACCTACTAACTATTCCCTTACAAATCATATATGTATATCTATTTAAATGTGTGCAAACAAATCATTGATCTTAAATTGTTACTGTTACATAGCAAAACTTGAAACCATTTATCTCTGTATGCAAAAAAAAAATGAGGTCAGGCTCAGATAAAAATGTCATCTACAAAATGTGTTTACAAATCACATATATTTGGTACATATGTATAAAGAGGATTTGTACTTGTCTTTTAATTGGAATCATTTTGAGATGAGGTTTTTAATCTGAGAATTAATTTTTATTTATTGCAGACTTTTCCCCCCCACATCTTGGTAGTTTTTGTGTTGTTTCTTCTTTCACTACGTTTCGGCCAAATTTCCTATCCAAGGTCGCGGTAAAATCACCTGAAGAAGGCCAGAGGTGAAATTTGGCCGAAACGTAGTATTTAAACTGTGTACTTATGCTAAGATGAGGGGTAAAAGTCCGCAATAAATAAAAATTAATTCTCAAAGAGGATTTGGTATTAAATAATTACAAGGGTTAATTTGCTATAAAACCCAACTAACTGAACCAAAATATTATGTCCTTGGGGAGAGGTTGGCTTTTAGCAGCAATTAGTCCACTACAAAATCCTTTATCTTTAAAAAAAGTTTCTGAAGTTGATATTCCTTTAAATCAAATCAAAACAAAACAAACCACCTACTGTGTGTAATCATGAGTGAAAGAAAAATTATTACAAATATTTGTTTAATAAAATCAGTCTGTGATAGCGTTTACTAGAATAGTTTTTATTTGGTTTAAAAATCTAAGTTTTCAGACTGAAGTGAGGTGGATCAGTCCAGTTTCACATAATTTTTTAGGCTTTCTCTTTGGATATTATCATCCAAGAGTCTTAAAATATTAACTTTCCAGTTTTTTGTTTTGTTTATTTTTCCTAAATTTTTAGTTTCTTTGAAACATTTGTTAGCATGGGAAAATATTTTGTTTCATGGGTAGATAATTTTTAATTTATTTACATGGTTTCCTTGTTTATAGACAGCTATAGGTGGCTGTTAATTTTTAGAAGTAGTGAGTATAGTGTTGACTCCTATTGTATCCATGCACATCCATCATTTCATGCATGTTTTTCAGCCAAACAGAGATGGTTAATATTGTTCAGTTATTTCAATAAAATATCTAAATATTTTATAATATTCTTATGTGAAATAGTTTAAGTGTTTATTCTCCAGGAATCTGAAAGGTTGATAAAATACCTCGGTCACTGACAATTTTTCCTTGCTAATCATCAATATTTGTAGGTTTTGACTTTCAATCTTGATTGAAATCAGTGAATTGCTTGAATGTAGTCAATCTTAACAATAAAATTAGAAATTCAAGATAATATTGATATTTGTAGTTTTACTCAAAGAGCTGAAAGATTTTTTAAGACTCTAGAAATTCCTGTTTTCTCGTATAATACACTGTATATCATAAAATATCTCAAATTATTAAGTTAAAGTTTTTTGTTATTGAAATGATGACCATAGAAAATATGTGAAATTACAAGTTACCATATAACATTGTAAATACTATTGCTGAAGAATTAGAAAAAAACCTATTTTCTAACAAAAGGATTTTTCTTATTTTTGTGCTTAAGAAGAATTAAGGTTTACTTTATATTTAGATGAGTAGCAATGATAAAGTTGTGAATAGTTGTTGGAGATGTTGGTTTCTAATTATTATTCTATATAAAAAATAGAATTCGAAAGAATCAGATTTAACTTTTATAGATTAATTATTAAATCATAGACTGGGTTTGATTCTACTGATTTAACCTGTATGCTATATCTATTGTTTCAGTTTACTCGGTGAGTAATTAAAAATTAAAGGAATGAAATAAAGTAATGAAAGCTTTTATTTTTATTTTTTCCTCTGTGTGTGTGTGTATATATATATATATATATATATGTATATAGTCGCAGCCTTTAGGCACTTAGCAACATTGAGCAATTAGACCTTTTGATTTTTCCTTGTCTACTGTTCTATATATTTTTTATAATCTTTTCTGTTAGAAAATGAATTAATTTGCATGGTTTATAAGTTTTATGCATATTCATTATTTGTAGTTTTACTTTCCTTTTGATTTTTCGTGACATGATGTCTTGATTGCATTTTCGATTGAAAATAGAATGAGAAACGAGATCATGAGAAAAGTTCTTTTAACAAATCAAGCAATTTCAACACAAGTGTTTGAGTATTGCAATGAAGAGAAAAATGATTAAATCCCAGAGTCATAAATTATATTGTAGTTGTGTTGTCATCAAGAGAATTGTGTTTTAATTAATCATCAAAAATATCTACACATGTGTACAGTTAGATTAATGTTCTAATCAAGGGATATATTTGATTCAAATAATTTTTTTAGCATTGAATATGTCTATTTTAAAGTCAATAAACTTTGTGTGGCTATTTTCCTCAAAATGGAAACAAATATAACCTCCTTGTTGGCTGGAGCTGTAGAATATGCAGAGGGATAAGAACCCCACTCTACAATGTGTATCCTGGGTGCGTTGTTAAATCATCTCATGGTGAGTCTCCAATTCTTGAGTTTTGAGGAATGTGGAGCACTCTTTCATTGCCATTTCTCCCCAGTTTACCAATCTGAAGTGGTAGTATCTTTTAGAGTCTCATCTATGGGTCGAATAGAAATATTTAATCATTTGCCTTATATGAAATCATTTAACTCTGTTCAAACAATTGGTTAAAATTAGATAGAATTATTGTTTGATAGAAATACTGGAAACCATTTTAACTGTGTGAAGAAATAG
>OY757920.1:104285971-104475289 GCA_963585895.1 Sepioteuthis lessoniana
TGTCCTGTTGGTGTTAAATGTAATTCCGAGAATGTAGTGTACAAAGCAACCATTTTATTAATGGAAAACGGAAAGGACATAAAAATATACTTTGGAATTTCTGCTGGAAATGGGAATCAGAGGCTCTATAGCCATAGGCATTCTTTTTTAACTCTACCTTAAGAAACCTAACGGTCCTTTCTAAATGGTTCTCGAGATTGAAGGATAGTAGCCTTGAGTTGGATGGAATTTTATTTAAAGATCAACTACCGCAAGTAATTTTAGAAGTAGATATAATCTCTGTCTTGAAGAAAAAATTAATATTATGAAATATGGAAATACCAGTAAATTACTGACTCAAAGAAATGAATTGATTTTCAAATGTCGCCATAAAGATAGATATGAGCTTATGTGAAATGACTTCAGCCTTTATGTAAAATAAAGGTGGGGGAAATTTATATAATTTAAAAAAAAATTCAATTAAAGTTAATGTGCTTTGTATTTGGTTATAGATGTTTTAAGTTTTGATCTAAATTCTTATATTTTAAACAACTGGTTTTATTTATTTAGATTATGTAATAAGTGATATAGTATATTATTTTGTATTGATTATAGAGTACATACTATGAATGATATTTTTGTAGTAGTAGTAGGCGACCATAGTCGAGGGTGCCCGAAGGCTCCCTTTTCGATTGCTTACTACACCAATGTGTAGGGGAGGGCGCTACTCCTTTCCCTGGATTGCTCCACTTTACCCTTGATCCGTACCTTATAATGCTGAGTGTTAAGCAAGGAGGCATCAAGTACCATTTTTTGAGTCTTTGGTATGACTCGACCTGGGATTGAACCCAGGTCTCCCGGGCGATTGGCGAACACTCTAACCGCTAGGCCAATGTCCGGGAGTTGGCTAAGGGCTCCTGTAATCTGTTTTCAGAGGCCAGGTTTGGTCGTCGGGTTGAAATTCTGGGGGGGGGGTGATCCCTAGCGCGCGGTGTCATTCCACCCGCTTGATTGATTATCGAGCAATTGTCAATCGGCTGGCGGTGAGGAGAAGTTTGTAAGTATCATCGAATATCTAAGATTTTTGTAGTACATTGTAATAATTATTAATATTAATTAGAATGATTTGTTATTGGTATTAATTATCAAATGTTAATTCTTGTATTAAGTAATAATATATCGTGGGAGTTGTTGATGTATGTTTTTTTTGTTGGCATTGATGTTATTAATATTTATAATAATAATGAGTTGATAAATTTATGATTTTAATAGGTTTGATGATTAGAAGTAATAATTGTAATATTAATTCTTAATATATTGTGTCAGTGCCAAAATATTTATCCCAGGACGGGAGTTTATTTTTCGCACGTGAAGTCGGGGCAGTCTGGCACTTGATCCCTCGCAAAATAAGTCCTAGTTAAGATTCCCTTTTTGGGCATATGGGAACTGGCAGATAATGTGGGGGTTAACTTGGGGCTAGACTGACCGCCGCTGGCAAGGGGTTTTCCAAATTTCATGTTACACACACACCCGCCAGACCACTTCCTCTTCCTACTCCCCCTAGGATAATGGAAGATATGGGCTTCTAGGTTGAAATAAGATATTATTATTTGTCGTCGGGAATTCCAATTTCCCGTGTAATATTTTTAAAGGCGAATAGGACATTTAGCGAGAATAAATTGAAGCGAATGAAGCTGAAAAGGAATATACAAAAGAAGGCAACTCGATAGGCAAACAACACAACGGATAAGTTTTGACACGAGGGGACATTTGAAATATAACAAGGTTTTTAATACGCGCGGACACAAGCAAATATTAAGGTGCCGGTTATATTACCAGCAGACAATATCAAATACATGTCTTTCTTTCTTCCTTTTTCTTTTCTTTCTTCTTTCTTTAAATTGAGAGAGAGAGGGCATACAATTGCAATACTTAGGAAGGGTGGAGGGAGAAAACGGTTTTAAGGTTTACTTAGCTTCTTCAACGGGTTTCTTCTGAGATTTCTTCTCTTTCACGTGCTAGCGGGATTCTGTGGAGCTTGGCTTGAAGGCACTGGTTATCTTCTTGTCCAAGATTCTTTCCGCTTTTCCCCGGAGTTTCAGCGACAGTTTCAATACATCTTGTCACGCCAACTGCTGTCCTGAAACTCGGCTCCGCTTCTTCGCCCTGAGTTTTGGCATCAGATCCCACATCCTCTCACGGCGACCTCCATCCTAAAAACTGAATTCTTTATTCCTATTTCCTCTGACGAAAAGGATACTACTTCCGGCTTCAGGGTTCTGGCCAATCATTTGGCCTCTTTCTTCTTCCTCACCCTGTCAAGCGATTCATTCGGGCTGCTATCATGACCTCTATATCCCCTTTTCTATCCAACCGGTTGGGGTTATGGAGTGCAGATAGCTTGACCTACATTCCAATTTCCTCTTACCGGTCAATCTTTGGGGCCTGTTAATTCAACCACGGAGGGGTAGGGGAAATTGATCTTACCTCCCTCCTCTCAGTGGCAGACCACGTGTCAATATGATCTATAACACTTGGTATGATTTTATGTATAAATTTAAGGATTTGAGGTTTAGTAATAATATGAATATTATGATAATGTGTAAGATATATTTATAATTTTGAGGATATATAATATGTTGTATTTGTTTAAAATTTTAGATAATGTCTTAACAGTAACGGGTATAACTTTTATTTTTACTTTTAATGTGATTCATTATATTGAATAGTATAAAGATATTGATATGACAATTTTCTTGTTTGTTTTTTTTTTCGATAAGAGAGTATTAATATTGCAATATAATATTTTATAATATAGTTTAATTTTGTTGAGAGGTTATTAATTCTCATTTAAGTTGTTTATAGTAGATAATTTTCTCTCCCCAAATCCATTTATTTCTTTATTCTATATTTTGTACTTATTTCCTTCATTTGGGTTTAAAATTTTGTTTGCCATTACATAAAAAAAAAAAGAGGTGAAAAGGAAAAAAATTGAAGTCAAAAATTGATTCATCTTCATACAAGAATTGAATGTCACAAATGAAAAACACATGGTCTGGTCTTTATTTAAAAAAAAGCAAAAGAAATTTGGGTTTGGGAGATAGGGGGGTCAGAATTTTGTGGGTTTTTCTAAATCTTCATTAGAAATTTCTCATTATTTTTTTTGTCTGAAGATGCAGATCTAACATTTTGAAAATATAGGGTCTGCTGAAATAAATATTATTAGGAAGCGGTTTTCATGTCTGCATGCTTATTTCTAACTGCTAATGTTTCCCATGGGACTCAAGGTTTAGCTCTTTGTTTAGTTGGTGTGCATTTTGCTGCTGCTTCTAAATGGGCATTGATGAAATTCTCATATTTTTCATGCAGATTAGGTATTTCTAATATCTCTTGAAGTGCATCGAATTTGTTTCTTAGTGTTAACGTATATTTATTTCTAATATCCCTGCTGTTAAGCAGGGACCAGTTATAGTGTACGGTTGTTGTTATTCAGGCAGCTTTCTTTTGTAATCTCAGTTGTATTTTTGCCGTGACAATTTTGGGGATTAGGGGACATATCCTCAAAAGAGGAATATGCCTCACAATTCAATGCGCTCTTATTTCATTTCTTTTTTATAAAGATGTAGTCTATCTGTGCTTTAGTATTATTTGCGTAGGTGTTGATTCATAGTTTTCCCTTTCTTTTCTGAAATTTAGTATCAAGGCATGTTAATTTATTTTCTAGTGTGAAATCTGTTAGATATTCCTCATTTCTATTTGACGAGTTGTGTAAGCTGAATTTGTGGTTTGTTTTTACCAATATGGGCATTTGTATCTCCACCGATGACAAGAACGTTGTTTTGGGATGTTACGAACAAGGGAGGATAGCTTGTTATAGAGAGTGATGAGGTCAGTTTCTTCCCTAATATTGGTAGGGCTGTAGCAGGAGATGATTGTTGCACTGGGGTTGCTATTAAAAGTAGCTACCATCATTCTTGATTGCATTATCTTGATATTATTTAGTGATTTTTAGGGTCCGTGATCCTATAAGCATACCTACACCTATCATGGCATTAACAGAGTTTTCCCATGCAGATACAGGGACAAACATCCATCCATTACTAGTATCGTGATATTCAATATCTTTGCTATGAATGTATCTGTGTTCTTGTATGCATATTATGTCTGTTACATTCTATTGCTGAAGCTGTCAACTCCAGTAGTTGGCCTATTCTATTAAAAGTTCTACTGTTGAATGTCGCTATTTGTATTGTGTACTTGGATTTTAGTAATTTTTGTTTTAGTTTGAGCTCTGTAGCTGATTTTCTTAATACTGGGGTCAGGGCTCCATCCCCGGTAGGATGTGACCCCTTCTTTTTTTTTTTACCCACACGAAGAGCGATGCAGTTTGAACAAGTGGTTTGAGTGTGAGTCATGGTAATTTTTTGATGGCTGCATTTTTATTCGCATCTATAGAAACCACCCTTATAGATAAGCAGCAGTAGTTCCCCGATCAAACTATTTGAACTTGGTTGTTGTCCTGTAGGATTTGTATGCCCTGAACTTGGTTGGGCATGGTGTTGAACTGTCATAGATTTTGGTGTGTGTATATATATATACTGATATGAACTCCTAGATATTTTTCTTACAGGTAATTACTTCAGTGCATGGTTGAAAATATCTCAAGCTTAAGAACCAACCCTGTTCAATGTTCATTCTCTTCTATTTTAGTCACTTATGGAAGAAAAAAAATGATAATGTTGTCAGTTTTTGACTGCACTCTGTGTATGATTTTGGAAATAACTTTTGCTATTGGTTACATATACAATGATTTTTCTCATTTATTCTTGAATGACTATGACACTTTAGAAAAGAGAGGATTTCCTAAATTGAAAAAATAAAAGAAACACTTTTCTTACAAATAGTAAATTTTATATTGAATTATTTTTTAAAGGCAAGTATCCCCATTTCTTGGTGTCTGTCTCTGGAGCTGAGGAAACAACAGAAGAATGCTTTGATGGTATGAAGACAAGTGTTTGCTTTGAGAGTGTTGCAGTGGGTTTTACCAAACAAGAAGTTCTTATGCTAAAGAATCTTTCTTTGGTAAGTAAATTATGTGTATTCAGTGTTTGCCAGTGTGTTCTTCACATCACTTAAGAATCATTGTTACTTTGATTTGAATTTTTTGCTATGAAAAAATGAATTTTGTATTTCTATATGGTTTCTTCATGGTTTTGTAATGGATATGATAGAAGAAAAGTATGATAATAAAAAAAAATCAAGGTCTACTTTTAACATTTAGTGTGTAAAATAATAATATGAATTATTGTTCTCACCAGTCCCAGGTAGATATCGAGTGGTGGAGTGAAAATTGGGAAGAAAATTGGTACTCACCCAGTGCAAACATCAGTGCATATGCTCCACGTGCAAGATCTATTTCTTTGACTAGAAAAAACATGGCTGCCCTGAGTGAGCTTTTACAGCAAATGGTTACACATTTTTGTGTCTGCAGTCACGTAAAACCACGAAGAGGGAAGATGCACATGCAAATGAGGGCAGGCAGAAAAGAACATAAAAATAACGGATGTCGTCACTGTGCATTTTTTGCTCCTGCATTGGACATAAATTGATTAGAGAAGAAGCGGTGGTGAGTTTAAAGAGAGAAAAGTGACAAGAATTATCAAATAGTAAAAGGAGATGTTGACTCGTGATTGCGGGTTTTTGCAATTGAGAGATGTGGTGGCAACTCTATCCGGTACAAGTGGTTTTGGACTTTTTTTAAAATACCATTCATTCATTTTGTGTTTTAGTGGGTCAAGCAGTGAGTACATAGAAGCAGTTTTAAAATATTATTGAATTTATGATTTTAAATTAACGTTGTTCAAAGTTACTTTGTAATATGTTTATAGTTTCTTTCTCCCAAGTTTTTAAATTTACTCTGTCGTAAGAGTTAAAAAGAAGTGATACTTGAAAAAAGCATTGAACTTTCATTGAGTATTGACTTCTTGAGCTCTAGGGAATGTTTGCATTACTCCCTGGTCCACTCTAACCCAGAGTGGTGGTTGTATTTTTTAGGGTCCCATCTATAGATCTGTTAAAAAATGATTAATATTAAATAAGAATAAGTGTAAATTTATTTGTATTTAGAATAGTTACTTGAAAATATAATTGTTTATTCAGGGTTATTATTCCGAGTTAGTTGAAACCATATGGTTGTGTGCCAAAAAATGACTATTATCAAATAGAAATAATTGAAATCATACAGTTGTGTATTAAGTTGTATTAGTTCATACACTAGTAGTGGAGAAAAACAAACTACAAAATAAAAATACTACTTAAGAAATTAGATTGTGGATATTAAGTACAAAGAAAAAATTGAAAACAACAAAAGACTGGAGAAAAAAACCTAAAACAAACTCTGTCCCAGGCAAATTCTACTGGTCAGTTCAAAATCACCAAGACCACAAGATATTGAAAACTGAACAAATTATATATAGCCTGCTAGATTATCAGTAGATAAATCTCTTTTGAAAATGACAGAGAATGAATAAATGTTAACATTGTGATGAGAAGGATAGAAAAAGCCAAGTTGGTTGCTTATCATTATATTAAATTATAATATCCTTGAATGTTAGAGCAGTTAATCATATTTTTGCTTATTCTAGTTTCCACTGAGATTCTCTAAATCTTCAACTATATTTCACTGTATTGAATAGACATTTACTTGCTAGTTCCATTCTTTACTTTTTGTTCACCTTATACTATGTACTAATGTCACTCATTCTAAGTTGTGACTTTTGAAGCTTGAAGGCACCAGTGGGTTCATGAGAGATTGAATTGCCTCAGGGCGTCAGTTGGATTTTCCTGGCCAAAGCTAAAATCAAAGCTTGGGCTTCTGTTGAGTGCCAAGAATAATGATGATTCTTTGTATTCATAACAGGGGATACATAGGTTAATGTCTTCTAGAAAGATAACGTTTTTCTTACTGCACCAAAAAGTGAAACTGATAATGTATTGTTTTCAGTCAGGGTTACTGATATAGTTTACCTGAAAGTTAAATGAACTTTTAGAAGTTTAGTTCAGTGATGAAGGAGAAGAAAAAAATCATTCACCCTGTATTGTTGAAATATTTTCTATATGTTAACCATGAGGGGAAAAAACCTTCATTCAATTGAGGAAAAAAAAGCTTTTGTACTGCTAAACAATTGTTATTTTTATGTGTTCCCTAATTGTATTAAGTTGGCAAATCTTGATGATAAAAATAATTAATCTTCAACATCTTATATCCTTATAGTTAGTCTGGTATTTGTGGTCCTATGCGAGTAACTGTACTTGATTGTAGCTTTGGTTCCATGGTGACCATATACATTTCCAGGTAGTTGGTTTATCAACTTTCTCTGTGCCCACACTGTATTTGAAAGATCCACAGATGGGGATTTTGCAATCTATCCCAAACTACTTCTTATGGTTGGGATGGTTTGTTGGAACAAGTTACCCGATGTTGGCAACTGAAAGACAAGAAAAACACTCTATTAACAATTAATTATTTATTGAAACACAATGCTCTAACAATATCTCAACCCTTGACGTTTTCTCATTTATCCACATCACAAAACTATACCTATACGCAATCTTTATGCTTGACTAGTTATATGAACCTTTGGAGTTATCACCAAAATATAACTATTCACGGAGAATCGATTTGATAAAGATTGGGTTATGTATGGGTAAGTATACATATATATATATATATATATATATATATATATGTATGTATGTATGTATATGTAAATAATTCCTACATGGCCAAGAGCAAGTCTACCTAGGTTTCACCAAACGGTTCTTCAAGATTGCTCTGGCGAAGTGCGTTTGTATAAAATACATTTTATTGCTTAAAAAGACCCCTCGCCTTTACAAAAATTAGCATATTAAAAATAAACTTGTTTTTTTTTCTCTTGTTCCTTCCCTTTCTCTTTTTTTCTTTTCTTAAATTAAACAATTCTTTTCAATCTTTTTATCCACCAATTAACTAATTTTTCCTATGTCTGCAAATATTAATGTGTTTTTCGTCTTTACTTTTTTACAAATTTTTTTTCCCAGATATTAATTTATAGAATTTGCAAATTGTACAACCTATTTTTTCCCCTCACAAACAGAATTTTTGATTATGTATAAAGATTAATATGTATGTATATATAGACTACATAGAACGTCTGTTGATCAAATGAAAGACAACGGTTTTAAGCTGACAAAGTAAAGAAGCAGAAGATACACTGCAGAAACAATTACATATGCAGACTACGCTGATGACATAGTATTTCTGGCAAATAACCTGCCCAAGCCAAAACCCTGCTACATAGTCTGGGACGAGCAGCTGCAGGCATAGGTCTCTATGTGAATGCAAACAAGACGGAATACATGTGCTTTAATCAAAGAGGCGACATCTGCACACTAAACGGTAGTTCTCTGAAACTAGTAGACAAATTCACCTACCTAGGAAGCAGTGTCTCATCAACTAAGACAGACATCAATACGCGACTAGCAAAGGCATGGGCAGCTATTGATAGGCCATCAGTCATATGGAAGTCAGACCTGACCGATAGAATAAAACGCAGTTTTTTTCCCAGCAGCGGTTGTATTGATACTGCTATATGGATGCACCGCAGTCTATAATCAAAATCTGATAGACAGATGGAATAAAGGATGCATCCTCCCCTTCCCTAAAAAGGGTTACCTCGGATTAGCCAAGAACTATCGAGGCATAACACTTACATCCATAGTAGCCAAAATTTACAATGCCCTACTATGAAACTGCATAGAACCCAAAATTGACAACATCCTTAGGAAAAACCAAAATGGCTTCCGAAGAAATAGATCCACAACCTCACAAATATTGACCATCCGTAGAATCCTTGAAGGCATACGGGCAAAAAACCTACAGGCGACATTACTATTTGTTGACTTTATCAAGGCCTTTGATTCCATACACAGAGGGAAGATGGAACAAATCCTACTAGCATACGGCCTACCAAAAGAAACTGTTGCAGTAATAACGATTTTCTATAGAAACACCAAAGTGAATACTTCGACATTGTAGCAGGAGTACTACAAGAGGACACGCTAGCCCCATACCCCTTTATCATCTGTCTAGATTATGTGATGAGAACATCGATTGATAAAACCAGAGAGAACGGCTTTGAGCTGACAAAGAAAAGAAGCAGAAGGTACCCCGCAAAAACAATTACCGACGCTGACTACGCTGATGACATAGCGATACTGGCAAATACACCCAACCAAGCTGAAACACTACTGCATAGTTTGGAACGAGCCACCGCAGGCATTGACCTCCATGTCAATGCACACAAAACGGAATACATGTGCTATAATCAAACAAGCGACATCTCTACACTAGACGGAACATCTCTGAAACTGGTAGACAAATTCACTTACCTAGGAAGCAGTGTCTCATCAACAGAAAAAGACATCGACACACGGCTTACAAAGGCATGGGCAGCTATCGATAGGCTATCGATCGTATGGAAATCAAACCTGACCGATAAAATGAAACGCAGTTTCTTCCAGGCAGCGGTCATATCGATACTGCTATATGGATGCACTACTTGGACACTAACTAAACGGCTGGAGAAGAAGCTAGATGGTAATTACACAAGAATGTTGCAAGCAATATTGAACAAGTCCTGGCGGCAACACCCCACAAGGCACCAACTATACGGCCACCTACCTCCTATCATGAAAACTATCCAAATCAGACGAACCAGACATGCAGGACACTGCTGGAGAAGCAGGGACGAGCTCATAAGTGATGTACTCCTATGGACTCCCCACATATGGCTGGGAAAAAGCAGGACGACCAGTTCAAACATACATACAGTAGCTATGTGAAGATACAGGATGTAGCCCTGAAGACCTGCCAGAGGCGATGAATGATAGGGAGAAGTGGTGAGAGAGGGTCAGGGATATCTGTGCCTTCGGCATGACATGATGATGATAATATGGATGCACTACATGGACACTAGCTAAACATGTGGTGAAAAGCTTGACGGCAATTACACAAGAATGCTAAGAGCTATATTGAACAAGTCCTGGTGGTAGCACCCCACAAAGCAGCAGCTCTACGGCCACCTACCGCTCATCACGAAAATTATCCAAGTTTGATGAACCTGACATGTGGGACACTGCTGGAGAAGTAGGGACAAAGTCATAAGCGACATATTTCTGTGGACCCCTTCACATGGACGAGCAAAGCTGGATGACCAACTAGAACCTATATACAACAGCTCTTTGCCGATACAGGATGTAGCTTTGAAGACCTACTGGGAGCAATGGACGATAGAGATGGGTGGCGAGAGATGGTTAGGGAGATTCATGCTGGCAGCGTGACATGATGATGATGTATGTATATGCGTAAGAAGTTGATACTGTTGTATCTAGTCAAGTCATTCGTAATTCCCTTACTCCTTATATATATGTTCTAATATTGTTGTTTGATGGGGCCATTAGCCTAATCAGTCGTGTGTTCACCAGTGATCCGGGAGACCGGGTTCTATCCCAGGTTGAGTCATACCAAAGACTCAAAAAATGGTACTTGATGCTGCCTTGCTTAACACTCAGCATTATAAGGTACAGATCAAGGGTAAAGTGGATAAATCCAAGGAAAGGAGTAGTGCTCTCCCCTACACCTTGGTGTAGTAGCTATGGAAAAGGGAGCCTTTGGGTCACCCTCGACTAAGGTCACCACCTTTACTTGATTTATTGTTGTTTGAATGTAAATTTTTTTTGTTTCCTACATTGAATGTATTTTGACATCCACAAGAAAAAATATACAATGTGGATGCGTGTATTAATGTTAAGTGTTAAAGTTTCTTTTTCTTTTGAAATAAATTACTTTTGAAAGAAACTTGTTTTGTTTTTAAGAAATATAGAATGGCCTCTTTTCAGTTAACATAAGTATTAGCTCTCCCTTCTCCTTCAAAGGTTGATATGCCATAAAACCCAAACAACCAACCAACAACAACTTCTTCAACTTTCCTTTTTTATACTTCACTTCCTTCCCTCTTTCTAACTAAATGTTTTACTACTAGGTAATTTTTTGGCTAGGGAGTGGTAATTCAACTTTAGTAAAAATATTAGACTTTTAGTAATTTAGGTAAAATTGTACTAAGTAAATGACTAGTATACAAATACTTTTGTTGATTTTTTTTGTATGTTGGCTTTTACAATTTTAAAACTTAAGATATACCATTCTACTGAGACTAATGGAGTAATTTATAAAATTTTCATACCTGCTTTACAATTTAAGTAACTCTTTTAACTTTGTGGGTCAAGATAATTATAATTTTATGGGTTGAGTGGAACTTTTGAATCTTAGAAGGGGATAAATAGTCATTTATTTATTTTTTCTGAGGTTGGTGTACAGATTTCAGAATGTAGAATGAATTGTCTTTTTTCATCTCTAGAAATTGTTGACCTTTTGTCTGCTTTCAGATCAGTTTTTTGAAACATGAAAAGCTTTCTTTGTTCAATAATATTATGTAATTTCTTTTTTGACTTGTACCTTTATTTTCCCTCTTTTTATCTCTAAATTTGCTGCACTGGTTGATAAGATTCAAGCATTAGATTCTTGTGTAATTCATAAAAAAAAATGTTTGTTTGGGAAATGCATCGATTTAAAACTCTTATTTGTTACAGTGCAAGAATTCTATATTGGAATTTTGTCTCTAACTTTTTTATCAAGTACAAAACTGTTTATATGATATTTTTTGATTCAGCATATTTTCCAATATTGCTCCAAGTCATCTCATCATATCAGACATTGGATCATGTGACTTTCATGCTTTTTATACTCTATGATTACTGCTTTGGTTCTTCTTTACTCTTAAGCCAGAAATCTAAAATGTTTTTGCTGATTTCCCTCATAAATGAAAGCAGACTTTTTAGATGAACAAATCTGAAAAACCTCTGATCATTAAAACTTTGAATTCCAGATTATTGATAAAACTATATTAACTTAAAACCAATGAATTACTGTTAATCTAATCCAAACTTAAATGGATGTCTAAATATCAGTTATAATATGATAGCTTTATTGACGAACCAATCAGTATTAAAACACTTTATTATAAGAGTTAAGAGATTATTTTTGTTTTATTTACTAATTATTTGGTTGGCATATAAAGATTATAAAAAAATTTTTCATTAAATATAAATTCTTTCATTGCTATTTGTGAGTTCTTCAATTGAAAACTTAAATATTTTATTCAAAGCAAAACAAAAAATCTCACATTAGGACATGAGGATGCAACTTATGTTTATGGTTGGTTGGTTGGTTTTCATGGCATATCAACCTTTTGTAGGTTATTTAATGCCAAATCCATTTCTATACAAATAATCAGTTCTATTTCAAACAATTCAGTTTAGCATGAATACAGTTTGTCAAAAACATTTCTTTTTCAAGCTATTCAGTTTAGTCAAACAGTTCTAATTCAAACAAATCAGTTTAGCATAAACACACAGTTAAATGTCAAAACAGTTCTATTTCAAGTAATTCAGTTTAGCATAAGTATGCAGTTAAGTACTATTTGATCCATGGATAGGGCTCTATCAGGTACTATCACTCCAGGCCAGAGTGGACCTGGGAGTGACGGCAGTGAAGGGGTGGTCTGCATTCCCCAAAGCTCCAGCATTACTGGAACCTTACCATCAGATTGTTTAGTGTCATATCCAGGATACTCATTGGGCTAAGATCTTACTCCTCTACAGAGGTGCGGTCGGTATATTCTACAGCCCAAGCTGACAGGACAAACTGGTTTTTATGAAATTTTAATTTGAAATTTATCTTTTGTATTTTAAAAGTTTTATTTCTTTAATTTGGAATAAACTGAAGATTGTTTTTCTTTCCAAGAGAGCTTGAAGAATTTTTTAAAACCCTGTTCACTTGACTAAATTTATTCAAATAATGCTAATTCCTTTGGGAAGAATTTCTATGATTGAAAACTGAAAAGAGCATTCCATCCTCACCAGAAACAGTTATATTTTTATATGTATAAGTGGTTACATCTTTTAAGGCAATTTCTGGTCTTTTGATATTTATGTTTATACTTGATGATTGCCATAGAACTTACTTCAGTTGTTAATAGATTTGCAGATCACTTTGTTATTTTTTGATTCAAAGAAATCAAAAAGTGTCATTGTTTCCCTCTCATCAAATAGTTTTTGAAATGTTAATTATCATTGTGAATCATTTTAGATTTACTTGTTTTAATCAAAACTATAAAAAAATTCCCATTATTCAACAATATATACCAAAGTTTTCTTTGTATGCAGTAGATTAATGAATTATACATAAAGGTGAAATAATAAATATCCAATGATAAAGTTATTTCTTATTAGAATGAGACACCAGTAATTTTTTTTAGAACAATTTGTCTTTGGTCTCAAAATACACCTCAGTTTCTGATATCACTTCTTCATTGGAGTCAAATCTCTTTCCCTGAACCATTCTTTTGAGGTCTACAAACAGCCAGTAGTTGCTGGGGGCCAGATTTGAAGAATTGGGTCAGTGCAGAAGCAATTTGAAGTGCAGTTCATGTAGTTTTGCCATCATTGCAATCACCTGGTAAAACAGTGCACCAATAATACTATATAATATTCTCTATTGATGGTTCTTCCTTTCTCAAG
The DNA here is from genome assembly GCA_963585895.1 of Sepioteuthis lessoniana. Lineage (NCBI taxonomy): Eukaryota > Metazoa > Mollusca > Cephalopoda > Myopsida > Loliginidae > Sepioteuthis > Sepioteuthis lessoniana. Next base: position 104,299,628 of record OY757920.1, read on the forward strand.
GTAATCGATGAACAAAATAACTTGCGCATGCCAAAATACAGAGGCCAAAACCTTGCTTGTTGATGTTTGCATCTTTGGTCGCTTTGGGCGGCTTTCATTTGCTTCTGTCCACTCAGATTATTGCTGATTTAACTCGGAAGTGAAGTGGTCAATCTATGTTTCATCCATTGTCACATATTTATGCAAAAAACTCCTTTTTGTTGTGTTGAAACAGTTGCAAACAATGCTCTGAATTCTTGATGCGTTGTTATTTCTGATAGATTGTGAGCAAACATGGCACCCACTTTGAACACAGCTTTCTCATTGACAAATGTTCATGCAAAATGATGAATATAATGGCTTTTGATATCTTCAACTTCTCTGCTATCTAACACAACTTCAATTTATTTTGTCCAAAATGAGTTTGTGGAGTTTTTGGTGTTTTCAAGAACGACTGGTGAATTTGGGCAAGCTGAACGTTCAGCATCATTTGTATCTGTACAACTGCATTTGAAGTCAGCAATGCTTTATCAACACACAAAAATCAGATTTTTCCATTGTTTTGAAAATTTGCAACAGTAGCTTCCCTTAAATAACTGTAATTTGTCAACTAATAATCCAATTGGGCTCAAATTTTGACACGTGCCATTTGAAGGTTAGTACTTTATAAAAGCCACATGCATTTTTTATTAGTGGCACCATTTATATGACAGTCCCGGGACTTATTGAGTGATGTGTTATTGTTTCATTAAGGAAAGCAAGTCAAGGTTGATAATAACTGTAATAAAAAGTTAGTATTAGAGACTACATTTCTTAATGCCCAGAATTGAAGTGTTTTTATTCCTTTATTCAAAGTAATATTCTTTGTTTTCTTTGTTGAATTAATGCGTTATTATGTCCAGATCAGATTGAGCCTGGATTTTAGTTTCTTTCTTCAGTTTTCTTAAACATTAATCTATGAGATGGTGAAAGTTTTTCAACTGGATCACTTCAACAAAATACGTGCTCCCACTTGGCTGTGTGTGAGTGGCTCCACTGGTTCTGAATATTCAACAATTTCTCTTGCATCCTTCTACAATAGAGTGAGGATAACCCTAATCCCCTTGACTTATCAATCTTTTTACACCTCAGATGCATAACTGCATATCCCACTGCTCAAATCATGAAAATGCTATCAATATTCATCTCTATGACTGACTAATTTTCATTGCTCTAAAATACTCAGGTACTGTTCTGTGAATTGAAAACTTCAAGGCGAGATTTTACCAAATTAACAGTTTTGTTAGACTTATGCACTGATGTAATTTTGAGACATGATTTCCAATAGCACCTTGAATATTTGGAAATTCCCTTTGCCTGACCTTTCCCATCCTGGCCTCAAAACAAATATTTTTTAAAAACTTTAACTGACAAATTTTCCAGATTCCATGTTTTATGTATATGTCCTGATCTTGCTATTAATACTGTTGTGAAATGTTTAACCTGACTGTTTATTTTATTAGGAATGCCAGCTTATGTATAATTGGATAGAAGTCTGAAGAGTTGAAAGATTTTTTGGTTAAAAAATGGTTAGTAATTATTTGCACAACTCTGTATTATCCACAAGGAAATGGATTTGTATTGTTATAATGGCATAATTTGGAGATCTGTATTAAAAGCAAAAGCCCATAAATTTGATATTTCTCTGTTGGAGGAGGTGCCAGCTGAGGAGCTTCAGTCAGTAAAGATCCTGCTATATATATATATATATATATATATATATGTACATTTGGAGAGGCAAGTATGACACTAAGTATGATCCCTTGTGGAGAGGGTGGAAATTCTTCAGATCAATGCAAAATATGTTCACATAAAGTTCCCTGATGGTAGAACTAACACACATCTTGCACCTCAACCAAACTTTGTAGAAATCTACTCGGTATTAACCAAATGGTGGATCACACAATCCTAGATCATCCAGTTGTTCATGATAGAGACTCTGAGGCACCTTAAAAAAACTTGGGACATAGTTTGAGGGTTTAATATCCACATACCTAAACTTCAAGATTAGTCTAAATAAATCTTAAAAAGCAGGGATATAATAAGTTATGCACCCAGAATTGAACTATTCCTATTCTCTATTTAAGGTGATAGTTTTTGTTTTTTCTCTGTTGAATTAATGCTTGATAAAATTTTATGCTATAGAATTCCTACTGAACAATGGCCCTATTGTTGGATAGAATGGTTGACAGTGACTAAGTGAAAATAATATTTGAGAATAATTAACATTATTGTTAACATATTCAAAATATTCAAGCTTAGTTTGAAGCATCATTTGCATCAGTTTGGTTATGTTTGTCACTTTGATGTGTAGCTTCCATATCAGCAAATCTATTACTGGATCATTTTTCAATGTGTAGTTCCCTAAAACATTATGAAAAATAGTTGTTTTTTTTGGCAAATGAAGACAAAATTGGTAAAACAATGAGGATAACAATGGCTGATGAAGCATTTGAAAAAACCCACAATGATCCTATCAAAATATGATATGTATGATGTACGTTTGGAAGGAAATAATCTTCAATGAGTGTTTTCTTGTAAACAAAATGATTCAAACAAAACTGTTCTCCATCAATTCAGTTGAAAGTCTCAGTGTCGTATTATTCTCGGGGAAAAGTCTCAGTGTCGTATTATTCTAGGGGGAAAAGTCTCAGTGTCATATCGTTCTAGGGGGAAAAGTCTCAGTGTCATATCGTTCTAGGGGGAAAAGTCTCAGTGTCATATCGTTCTAGGGGGAAAAGTCTCAGTGTCATATCGTTCTAGGGGGAAAGTCTCAGTGTCATATTATTCTAGGGGGAAAGTCTCAGTGTCATATTATTCTAGGGGGAAAGTCTCAGTGACGTATTATTCTAGGGGAAATTCTTAGTGTCATAATGGCTAATGTGCTGGACTTTGACATCATAGTAAGAAAGTTTAAAGTTCCATCGCATTATTACATTCACTTTTGGACTGATACCATTAAGAAAGGTATGAACCACTTTCTCCACTAGGTATGGGTTGAATAATACCACAACTGTTCTTCTACATGGATGGCTTTAGAATTATAGAACTCATGAAGGTTGATATGCCATTAAGAAAAGAAACCAAACCATTATTCTATCTGAGTGTCTACTGGCAGTAACTTTCTGTTTGTTTGAAATTTGTACATTAAACTGGCATCTCTGAACACTGATTTTTATTTGCATTTTAAAAATTCATTCCTCCAAGAATAGGTAATTCTATTCCTTTTATTTCTTTCAAAATAGACTTTCCTATAGTTATGCCTATTGCTATTGAATTCTTTTTTCCCTTTGGGAGTTTCAGGTTGCTTTGTTCAGATGACAAATTTAGATTATTAAAACTCGTCTCCCCTTGTTCATATTTTTCCTCCTCTGTATTTCAAAAAGAGTATTTGAGCTGCTTGGTATCTAAAGTCTTTTCTAAGTATATCCAGAAATTTTATCATTTTGTTTAGAATATACAAAAATAACATATGGGTTTCATTTTCAAGAACAAGCAATCACATAAAGAATATGGATTTATTAATTCTCATTTCTCTTAAAGTTTTGAACAAGATTCTCTCACTCAATAGCAATATTATAAATATTTAATTACAAAACAGATCACTCATGTAATTTACTAAGCATTTTACTTAGATGTGGCACAAGGCCATATGAAAGGGGCACCCAATGAGACTCGAACTCACTCGTGTAGGTTTGCTAGTCGAGCTTGCTAACCATTACACCATCAGAGGCGCCCATCACTAAGATCACTCATCACTAATCTAGGATTATTGGAACTAAGTAGATGATTAGTAATTTATCCTGGTCACTAATGTCATATCTAAACCACATGGATAAATAATCCTTCAAATTGGCCCAAATGAGATAATCTAATAAACACAAACATTAAATGGAAAGAAGTTGTAATGTTCTCGACTTGCATATAAACCTGTTTGAAATATTGATGATTAGCAGGGAAATTTAAAATTATGCTAGCCCAGCTGAAATGATATATGTTAGATTGTTTAAGTAGTTTACTGGAGGCCTTTCTAATGTTGACCATACAGCCTATTTAAGTCTCATCGGAACTTTGATAACTCAATCATCAGATTATCATAACACTCCTCAAATTCTCATTTGCATATTTATTACAACTATCTGTAAAAAATTTACTATCTTCATTGTTTGCTACTATTTTTTAAGCTGATCACTGCTGGAAAATAAGGACTAACTTATAAGCAATGTTCTCCTGCTGTTGGTCGACCAGCAAATCTTAGATTCATCAACTCTGTGGACACTGGATGCTTACTAAGAGCATTGGCCATAAGGACAAATGGGAAGATAGTTTCAAGGAAATGGCCTGGTAGATCAGGGTTCAATCCCTGATTGAGTCATACCAAAGACTCAAAAAAATTGTACTTCATGCCACCTTGCTTTATAAAGTACAGATCAAGGGTGAAGTGGAGCAATCCAGGGAAGGGAGTAGTGCCCTCTCCTACACCTCGGTGTAGTAGCTAATGAAAAGGGAGCCTTTGGGTCACCCTTGACTATGGTCACCTACTTATCTTATCTGTAACTGGCCCATTAGCATTGTGGGTAGAGTGTTTGCCAAAGAAAATATTCAATTAAATCTATCAACATCTTGCATTCTTAGATTAAAATAAACAGCATATTCTAAGCTGATAGTATTTTCATTGTTTTTAACCTATCTGTTGAATATTTTCTGATGTAAAAATCTGATCTTTTTTTTAATTCATAGAAGATAAGTCAACTATTTTATATTGAAATTTTTGCTTTTTGTTAAAAATTCTAAACCATTTCCTTAAAAAAGAAAAATGATTTCCCTTGATAAGAAGCTGCTATTTTACTTTTTCCACTATTCATCATAAAAGTTGATGGTTTAAATTTCTTTTACTTTATTGTCCGGACATTGGCATAATGGTTAGAGTGTTCGCCAACGGCCCGGGAGACTTGGGTTCAATCCCAGGTTGAGTCATACCAAAGACTCAAAAAATGGTACCTGATAGCTACCTTGCTTAATACTCAGCATTATAAGGTAAGGATCAAGAGTAAATTGGAGCAATCCAGGGAATGGAGTAGTGCTTTCCCCTACACCTTGGTGTAGTAGCTATCAAAAAGGGAGCCTTTGGGCCACCCTTGACTATGGTTGCCAACTTTACTTACTTCATTGTCTCTAAGCATAGGTAATTATTTGATCCGTATACATGTTTCTCTTATTTTTTTTTTTTTATGGGTTCTATGAATCTAAATGGCTTCTTTTTTCAGAATTGTTTATTAAGAACTTAACAAATCTAAACCAGAAGCTCTGCACTAATAAAATGAAGATATATTATTAATCTGATGTATAATTCAAGTACATTTATTTATTTTTTAGCACTCCAATAATCAAACTCAGTATCCTACATAAAAGATAGCAAATATTAATATGCAATTGGTTACATGTGTGTGTGTGTGTATATATATATATATATATATATATATATATATATATATATATATATATATATATACTGAAGTGCTTAGAAATTAGAGAGCTGCATAATTGTATGTTGCTCATTCCTTCAGCTGAACGAATGGAGTTGTCTACAAGGTACTGGAATTGTTGTAATTATTATCTATTTAGGCTTTTGGCATCAGTCTCCATAATTGAATTATATTTGTTGAGTGTGGCTGTAGATAATTTTATAAGACCTAAAAAAATGCTCTTTACATGCTGATAGGGGAAACATAGAGGCTACTGGAGTATTTGGAAAGTGTTCCTATGACCACCTGTGTATGATAGTGGGGTTGGTTGAATTATCTTGTAAAAAAACATCATTGAATGAGCATAAGAGTTTAAAATATTTGCCACAATATTTGTTGGTATATCTCATCTTGTTAAGACATTTTAATCTATCCTCATGTTTTTACAAACTTTCACAGAGCACACCACACATCAATACAACGCTAGCACTGGTTTGTACAATATCCTATTGACTGGCTGGATCTTTAGCCTCATGATATGAACGAGACTTTCTTTCCAAAAGAACTGGAATGTAACTTGTCTGACAAGGTGATGTTCTTTGGTGTAGATAAGATGTAGTAACCAATGCTGTAGGTGTCTGCACTTTTCACATACAGCTGTTGTCTATATAGAATTCACTGTTATTCTTGTTATATCTTGGCCACTATTACAGTAAAATGTAGAATAGTTTTTAGTGCCAACAAACATTCTTTAATGAAATAGTGTTAAATCCTGTCCTCATTCCATGGCTGTCACAGCTGCATTATCTCTTTACTTTATCATGTCACATGTTACTTAAGTTTATTTCAATAAGATGGGGAAGTGTAAAACTATCCAGTATACTGATGTCTCTAATTATTTGGTACTTCAGAAGGATCCATCTGAATTTAGGAAATATGTAGTATTGCTTAAAATCCCATTTAAATTCAGTGCCAGAATTAAACTTAAAGTAAACCAACATATATTTTTTTCTTTTTCAGCAATGAGTATTCCTGTTTTGTTTGAAAATTATGCACAAGTATTAAAAAATATTTCTTGAAAGAAAAATAATTTTTTCAGTTTCAAACAAGGTTTAAGTTAGAGAATTAAAAAAAAAAAAACTTCTTAATCATAGATCACAACACTTAACCTCTTTCTCTGTTTTTCATTATTTCATTTAGCTTTTCCCTGTCTCAATTATATTGAAACTATTCATATTCTTTTTTTTTTTTTTTTGTTGAAGAATATTAAAAACTAGAGATTTGAAATATTCAAATACAATCTCTTTAAAATTATCTACATTCATAATGATTTCCTTTTTTTTTTTTTTTATTTCTCAAATAATGGTTTTTATGTTTTTTTGTAGAGAGCTTCTGACCATACAGGAGTTTCTCATGAAATATTTTGAATCTCTGATCATGAAAATACTGTAACGAGGTTCCACCCGTATTTTTAATTTTTCGAGATATGGACGGAGTCCTATGTATGGGTTACTAAGACCATGGATGAATGAGGGTTTAAAGGTTAAAGAGGTCAACGTGATATGAATGAATACGTGGGAAATTCTGAACCGGACAAACAATATAACGCGGAGTTGGTTTTTTTCCTTTTCTTTATATATGTATCATTCATACATTTTTTTTCATTTAAAAGAAAGCACAACTGTGACAACAGACAAACAAAGAACAAAACGAATACAACAAAAAATGTACAGAAATGTGGAGGCCAATTCGCTCCCAATAGTATCTGACTAGGTCCTTCCAATAAGACAAAGTATTTTTTTTTTTTCCTCTTTCACCGAAGAACAAGAGTCTCTCCTCTTTGTCTTTATGGATATACAAATTTTACATAAATAGGTTTTCCGCCGAAACTAGCTGCTGATAAACAGCCTCAAAAAATGTTTCTTTGGAATAGTCTTGATACGGACCTTTATTTAGGTTACGTATATTATTCTTGATAAAAATTTTGACTAACCTTTTTTTTTTTTTTATCTTTCCCTTCTTTTGTTAATTTTTTTCTTTTTTTTCTTATATTCATTAATCTTCTATTAACGAGTTGCAAGGCACCAGTTTTTCCTTTTCTTTTATGCTGAGCCTCAGGTTCTTACCCAACGGAGTTGACTTCTATTTGCCATTTTGGAACTAGGATTTCCCCTTTTACCGGACCCCGTGACAAGGCGACCTTTCTCTTCCTTGGCGAAGCTCGAAACTAACTTTTTGGGTTTCGTTTCTTTTTGGCGGTAAAGCGCCCTCCCTGTCTCGACCCATGGCATGTCTTCTCGACCCATGGCATGTCTTCTCCTTATCCGGGTCAAGACCTTTGCCCCTTCTCGGCTGCTTCTTCCACTGTTGCTAGGGCTCGAAGACTCGCCAATCGCCTTCCCCCACTTCCAATTCACATAGTAGTTCTTGCACTATAATCCTACCGTGGCCGGTGGCTGTAACAATACTCAATAGCAAAAACAGTTTATTTTATGTTGAATTCATTTTGTTACATCAATAACTGATTTCTATTTTGTATTCCAAATATTATGTTAACTTCAACCTCCTTGTTGACAACTTATTTGCATGAATAGCTAGACTTATTAACTGGTTGACTTGAGGCAAGAAACTTGTTGTAAAAAGGAAAAAGAGACTAGCTCCATCTTTTTGACAGTCATTTTTCAACTGGTTAAATTTCAAGCTGTTATTGGTAAATCTAAACTGAGTGATTCAAATTTTTGTATCTGGGATATATAGCTTTCCATGTATGGCAAATATGATTTTTAGAGGACAATGATAGAAGATGAATTGATCAATAGTATGTCAACCTGTCTATAGGGTTATTTTATGCCTAGAGGTTAGGGAATCACATGTATTGTATGTTTACATTTACAATTTTTGTGGAGTTTCTTAAAATGTTTTTGTGCATGGTTATGTGATATCAAGTATTCCTATCTAATACAAATAATTTGCTCAGTTGTGTGGTTTTCAAGTGACTTATTATAAAATCCCTTGTAAATGATTGAACAGTTTTATTTGACTTGATTTGATTTGACTCTGACAGTACCACTCTGAGTTAGTATGGACCTGGCAGTAATGATAATTAAGATGTATTCTATAATTCTCAGAGCTTCATTATCAGATACAGTTAAGCTTCATACTTGTGAAACCTTCTCCTTTTATTTTTTGAGGGAGTCTTAACTCTCTGCAGGGAATACAGTCAGCATATTCTAATTTGCAATAATAATGTGTTTAGAAGACTGAAGATAATTCTCGAAAGAAAATGAAAATTAAACAATAATTTGTTGCAAATCTAGTAAAAGTAGATTGTTTACTAGAATTGTGCTCAATTCTATAAACGTGCTTGATTTTAGGTTTTAAATTGCAACCACCAACATACAAAAAGTTAAGAAATTATCTGAATGCTAGTTGCTCTATAAAGTACAATTCTACCTAAATTACTTAGAGTTGAATGCTTTTACGACAGTTGAATTACCTTTCCCTTGCTAAGAAATAATCTAGTAGTAAACCATATTTAGTTAGGGAGAGGAAGGGAAGTGAAGAATATAAAAAAGGAAAGCAAAGTGAGAGCTAATACTTTTGCTACCTGAAGGAGAATGTGTCTATATTTCTTAAAAACAAAAACCAGTTACCACAAAGTAATTTATTTCAAGAGAAATAAACTTTACAAAATTCAGCTTTGCATATTTTTCCCTATGGTTATCAAAAACATTGAATATTAAGTAACAAAAATAACATACATTCAAATAACGACAATATTATAACCAACAAAAAAAGAAGGTATAAAAAAAATAACAACTGACTGACTCGAAGCAATGCTGTCAACCACCTACTGTTAGTTTGACTTTTGTTAATGATAAAATACCATTCTTTGGTATTTTATGTCAAAATTCTTTTAGAAGCCAATTTTTAGGATTTTTTCTTTTCTCTGTGTCTTCTTCTTGTCTAGAATCAACCTGAACAACCGTGTTATTCTAGTTTCCTGTGTAGACATGTTGAAAACGAAGTTTACTATTTTTTTTTAAGTGAACTTCGAGTACACCACTGCTTCCTCCTTCTAGAGAGGAATATCTTTCTGTTTCAACCCGAATTTTCTTCTTTTGAGTCTATGCAAGCATTTAGTGAATTTACTGACTTGGCCAACTTGTCAGCAAGAGTCCAATAATCCCGCCTCCAGACCTTAGACTCAACTTTCTTATGAAGGGGACATCATACCAAAACCTCAAGTCTGAAAAAAACAAAAAAGGAGAGGCAGGTTCCTGGCAGGTGTCACTTAAATAGCAGTAGGGGCAGAGGATAACGGCACAACTTAAAAACAGCCAATCATATTTGAGCAGACATTACCTGCCGAATTTACAAATTCCAACATTTCTTTTTGCAATACTATCAGCATAAGAAATGTCTTCCAAGGTTAGAATTATTTAGACTTTAGATGAGTATGGATCATATGATTATATCATATTGATTAATTTTCTAATTAAATGATCCTGTCTTGCAGATGTTTCAATTATTGAAAGTGAGTAATCTTTTACAATACTGCCATCTTTTAGAATATTTGTATCGTTGAATTAAAGGTACCTGTTTTTACAGTAGATCAAAATTACTGCATTGAATACTTTTCAGTAACACAAAGTTATTACATGTCTATGTAAATTCAAACTTTATTCTATCAATGGTGACTGGCTTCTTTATAATGTCTTGTTCAGAAAGATTATTGTATTTATTTCAATTTTGGCTCAACTTTTGGTTTACTTCCTGTTTAAAGAAAGATTTTTGTAGTTTTTACTGAAGAAATGGGAGAAAAAAAGAGAATAATTGTAAGGGGAGCTTTAAATGTATTTTTCTTGGAAAATCACAGTAATAAAAGTTGACAGTCTCTCAGTGACTTTAAGGGGAAATAACTCTCGGGAATCTTTGTAAGAAAATAGAAGAAAAACAACTTTAGTGAATTTTAACTCAAGTTAGATTTGGAAGTGAGAAAAGTTGTTATTTGGCTTCAGCTAGAAGTTGAAATTGGAGAGGGTGTTTTTGACAAGACAGCCCACATCATTAATGACACAAAATCAATTCCATTTTATTGCTTGAATGAAAACACAGGATAAGAGCTATGACTCAGAGCTCTTGAAGTCTTTTTTTTATATGCTGTGAATTTTATTTTCTCAGATTTTCAATAAAGTTAGAAAGAAATTTAAGAAAATTATTTGTTACAAGAATCCAAAGAAAACATACATAGACTTTACATCAATAAATCCTGCCCTAAAACATTACTTATATTTGAAACTTATAAAATAATTTTGGTAGTTTTATAAATATTTTACATTTATTTACTTTTATGCTGGCTTGAATTTTTTATTTATTTACCATTTAGTTTCCGGGATACAATGATCCTCATAGCAACTGATATAAAAGAATAGAAATATATAATTTCATTTTTCTCTGTTATTCATGCCAAAAATCAGATTGATGATATTAAAGGATAATTTTAATAAAAAATGCTTGAAATTGCTAATACATTTTAACCTGAGAGACCAATTAAAATTGTTGTGTGTGTGTGTATATCATGTCATGTCATGTCATGTCATGCTGCTGCTAGCACAGATCTCCATGACTCTCTTTCACCACCCATCTATATTATCCATCGCTCCCAGGAGGTTTTCCAGGCTACATTTTGTATCGGCACAGACCTGCTGTATATAGGTTCTAGTTGCTTGTCCAAACTTTGCTCATCTGTGTGAAGGGGTCCACAGGAGTACATCAATTATGAGTTCGTCTTTACTTCTCCAGCACTGTCCTGCATGTCTGGTTTGTCTAATTTGGATAGTTTTCATGATGGGTGGTAAGTGGCTGTACAGCTGCTGCTTTGTAGGGTGTTGCTTCTGGGACGTTGTCAATATATATATATATATATATATATATATATATAAACACAATTTTAATTGTGTGTGTGTATGTATATATATATATATATATATATATATATATGAAAATAAGCAAGTGTTTATGGTCTTGAATGTAGCCGGTTTATCTGGAGATTTTGTATTCGAACAAGGCTAGATTGAAAATAAGAATGAAAACTGAAAGAAATGCCTAGAAAGACTTTGAATTTGAACTTTTTCCTCTGAAAGGTGATTACTAAAAACTAACTTGCCTGGTTCATGGGGTAGATCTGCTAAAACAAATGTGAAAAGAAAAGCCATTTATATAGTCATAAAAGTTGGCCATAGGTGAATTAACAAATAAATACTAATTTCAACATTCACCTATGGGTCATATAGTACCACTATTTTATTTATTTATTGATTTTTTTTTTTCACAAGAATGAGTTTGACATAAAATAATCCACAAATGTTGATATATGATTAAACAAGGAAACCAAACCAAATTTCAACAATGCCTGTCACATCTGTGGGGAAAAAAATGAGTGTGCAAGGAGTGCTTAAAAGATATACTTAAATGCTGAGAAATTGTCTTCATCCCTTTTATTATCCACTGCTAAATGTTGTTTTAAACTTTAATCCAAGTAGAACAATGTTACTGTCATTAGTTCATCATGTTTAATAGAAGAGTCCTTGTTGATTCTTTATTGATTAATCAGCCTAATCTGGGGGTTATCTAGAAGGGATCGACACCATATTCACTTTTCATTAGTAAATAATGAAAAACAAAACAAATAAATGAGACAAGAGACAAGAATAAACTCATTCAGTCACTATCCATCAAACAATTGATGAGCTCTCTAGATCAATAAGATTCTTTAACTTTGTAGCTTCTTTATAATAAAATCTCTTGTGCAAAAATAATTAATGCATATAAATGAATGATAAATAGTAAAATCCTGAACTAATGAGCAATCATGAATACAGATGCCCAGGTGTGTTAAAAAGGTAATTATTGAAAATATGTTAGGATTTGCTTGGAGCATTTTAAGGACAGAAGTGAGAAACAGGTCAAGAAATTATTGTTTCATGTAATTCATTGAATTCAATCTTAGAATCAGTTAAGCTTTCACTGATTTATAATGGTGAGAAGAAAAGACAATGTAAGTATCATTAAATCCAGTGAAAAGAAATTCACCATTATTACAAATGCAAGTCATAGCTTTATTCTTGATCTTTGCTAAATGTTATAATTTGATTCTCTAATATTTCTTTATCTGTACATACATGATGGATGCACTCACGAAGTAACGGTTATTGACACTGGAAATGGACAGTGTGACTCTTGTTGAAAATCCTGCACATGGTTGTTTGCAGCTCATATAGTGCTTATACCTTTTGGAAAGGTATACGACTATTCTCCCCCCAGCTATGGGTTAATAGTAGGGCAGACTGGTATGACAACTTATCTAGGAGAAGGAAAACTCTGAATTTAAACCAGTTAAAATCTGCTTAAAAACTGACCTTGGATTACATACTGTTTGTGTGGAGGGGTTGGGTAAATGTACACATTTTTTTTGGAAGTGAGTGCAGCACATTAACTTTTAAAAACAATTGCCTATCATATATTTTTACATAGTTATTCCAAGCAATCTGAAGGAGTCCACAAAAAACTTATACTAACAAGTTATTTGATATCTTTAATTTTGTTACTCTATCTGTTTGTGATAAATAATGTGGATAATGATATATAAAATACTAGTTAAGAAATAGAATTGGTAAAATGTTAATTTCACCAAGTAAATGAAAGGAAATTTTATTTTCAAAATCTCTGTCCTATTAGAAGAAAGATTAGAGAAAATCCAATTATAAAAAATTAGTTGTGTACATTCTATAAAATTGTTGATATTTGTGAAAAGTGAAAATATGAAATGTTGTTTATCTGTAATTAATAATATTTCTACTAGAAATATTTCAGTTGAAAAATATCCCCTTATTTTCTTTGATTGAGAAGAAATCAATTAATGGATTAATGTGTTTTGTACTTATTTGATATAGGACAATTTCAAAAAGAAAAGAACTTTCTATTCTAATGCAAGACACAAAAGGCTGCACATTGTATCTAGTTAGCTTTTACTTGCTTTGCAAATTAACTTTGTTTGAGTATGTGCACTCTTATTGAAAGCCAGGCACAATTAATTAATGAATTCCTTTCACTTTCAAATAGAAATTAGACTTTTCCTTCTAAACAATTTAGGATATTACAATCCTATTTCTGCTTTTGTCACCATGTGAAAATGTATTGATTACTCAATAGAAAATGTAACATTGTTATAATTGGTATGATTCTCTGAAAATATTGGCCAACGATGTATTAGAGGTGTAAAAACTGTTATTTACCTTATTTGTACTGGATGATATTAAAGACTTTTATACACAGGAATGACTTAAGGTGAAGGGATTCCTACCAAATTGTATCTTCTAATAATATTTACAATTACACATGCTTACTTGAGATTGGTGGGGGTCAGTCCCATGTATGTGCAGATGTGTTAGTTTCTCTGTTGATGAGGTAGAAGAGTTTTCTTATTTTGAAAAATTGTTTTTGGGAATTATATTTTGCTTTTGAAGAAGTCCAATCACATCCTGAACCTGTGAATGTCAAAATATTTGTATGGTATGATCAGTGCTAAATTTTCTGAAGAATGTAATCTGATTTAATTGGTTGGTATAAAAAATTTCTTTCTTGATTTATATTTTTACTTCATTTATTTTTTCTTTTGGTGAAGGTATTACGTTTCTGCCAGGAAATGAATTATCTATTTGAGCCCCCTTATATCATTCCAGTAAGGAAGAAAAACAAATCATTTTTCCAATATATTTTCTCAATAACATATCACTCCATAAGCACAAAGATACACACTTACATAAATGGGAGTGAGTGAAGAAATTACTCATGTAGAGAAATGGGAGGATCTGTGTGTGTGTGTGTATATGTGTATATATATATATATATATATATATATATATATATATATATATATATATATACACACACACACACTTTTAAATGTATATGAAAATGACTTATAAAGGAATATTTGAGTATTTGTTGAAAAAGACTTAGAACATTTATTTAGAAATATGCATATTCTGGTCTGGGTATATTTATGTTGACCTGATTGTATGCAAGTTTGGATGTGTGTGTGTGTGTATATATATATATATATATATATACTAATCTAAGTTAATTCTATATATTTAAGTTAATTCTATATATATATATATGCACACACACATTTACAGATACCCTTTCTATAAATTCCTATAGATGCGTAGACACTCACAAATGTTTGTGTGAGTGATGTACATTTGAACATAGATATGTTATATAATCTGTGTGTGTACACTTACAATTCTTTAGTCATGGATTAGAGAACATAAGACCATAAATAATTTTTATTTCTAATGTTTTATACCTATAACATGAATTAGCTGTTCTTTATGAATTCCTGTTATTTCAAGTTTACTTCAAATTTGGAACTTAAATTATTTTTTAAAAAGTGTACTTATAGTCACTAATTTTACAAATATCTATCTGCTTATTATTAAAAAAAATCTCACTTTTTAAAAGATAAATTCTTAAGTGTTTGAGGGTCTTCTAAATACTGGTCAGTTTATTGTATTTAGCCTGAATTGTTAAAACCTAATTTTACATGCTTGATCATTAGATTTCATAAATTTTATGTCTTTTTAGTGTTTTTTTTTATGTTTAATGGCATACCAATCCTTTATGGTTATTCAATACCAAACATATCCTATTTATACAATTTAAGTGAATAGTTTGTAGGTAACATTTTCCAAACAAGCCAGAACTCATTTGTCTACTCTCAGTTCAATGGTTTTAGGTATTGCTATCTAATATTAATAATTCGATTTAAAATTAGTCATTTGTTTGATGATCACAGTTAAATGATTAAACAGTTCTTTTGACTCATAGAAGGAACATTAACAGATACTACCACTCCTCATCAGAGTGGACCTGGCAGTAATAGCAATGAAGGGATACTCTATATTTCCTAAAGCTCCAGATAGTTAAGTGTTACATCCAGGACACTTGTTGGCAGGTGGGTTCTTACCTCTCTGCAGAGATGCAGTCAGTATATTTGGCTAACTGGGCTGATTTTATAAGTGTACAGCTGGAATGTAAAGTTTGTAAAAAGATATCTAGGTATTAAAGTATTAGTGTATAGGTATAAGATGTCAGATGAACTGATATCTATGAATAATTTGAATATTTATCTTGTTTAAGAATCCACAAACAATATTTGATTAAATAAATATTCCAATGGTTTATGATGATTTTACAGCTAAACACTTTTTATTGGAAAATTAGCAGTTTTTACTTTTTCCAAAATTCTTTTAAAGGGTATTTTTTAAAAGCAAAGCAAGTGCTCAAATATTTTGTGTTTGGAATTATTCAAATAAATTTTTAAAATCAAAATTAATTCTTATTGACTTCAATTGAACCAAATCTGTCACAAGGCCTCATTGACAGAGTATCTCAGTAGCTTGTAAGGCTTTGTACATTTTTATTAGAAATATATATTCTAATATGATTTCAATCTGTCAATTTTTCTAACTAAAATTCAAATTTGTTTCTAAAAACAATGAATTCTTGTAGTGAATTAAAAATCTCTTATAGAACAGATTTTACATTTGACAAGCTGTAGTTTTACAAAGGAAAATTCTATCATGCATTAAGATATGTGATGAAGTTGTGCATCTATTGATCTCATTCTTATAATTATTTTTGCTCTTGGCAAATGTTATCTCTCCATATACTACACAAATGGCTGAACGTTACTCTAAGGCTTAAACGAGGGCAAATCATGTTTGTATACACTAGGCTTTTATAAAGAACTCTATTAGCCAAGAGGTCCATCTTCAGTCTTTTGAGTAATTGAATGACAAACAAAAGCAATAGAAACCTGGCAAGAATTTTATATACGGTTTTATGTAATCCTAAATTTGTTCCCTTCTCACAATTGTAATCCGCAAATCAGTGCCTGTTTTGCTTGAAGTTTTTCCCTTTAGTCTTAGCTTCAAGCCTCTCTTTCTTTTTTTTCCCATTGTCCAACTTACACATACATTTGCTCTTGATTGTTCCTTTGCCTCATCCATTCTCTATTCAATGAATGCTTTCATGTCTGCATTTGAAACTTTTCATCCAACTTTGATTTTTTTTTCTCTCTATTCATCCTTCTTTCTTACCTTATATTTTTCTTTTTTTTTTTTCTAATTTTGTTTCATCTTTTTCTCTCTTTCTCACTTGCTGTCTTTCTCTCTTTCTATTTTCTGGCTTAATTTCTCTCTCTAGCTTTTTCTGTCTCTCTCCCTTTATCTGGATTTTCAAGCTTTTGTTCTCTTTCTCTCTTGTTCATTTTCTCTACTACCTTGTTGGTTGCAACTGTAGAATATGCTGACTGCACCTTTTTTCTCCAGACATTTTCTGGCTTACTCTCTCTCTCTCTTCAATTGTTCTGGTTATGTCTTTTTCTTCTCTTTTCATTTATTTTATTGTTTTCTTTCCAACTTGTATTCTATTACTTTTTATTCAGTTCTACATTCTTTCGAATTTTCCCTTTTTAGTTTTACTTATTTTTTCTTGAACATTTTTCTTTTTTTCTTTTATCATTCATAAAAAAACTTGCTTGTTAAATATCTTGTGCCATCTGTGTTTACTCATTTCTAGAAAGCATCACTAGAGTTTGTGTATTCAGCAAACAGACATTTTCTTTCCATTACTGAAATACTTTATTATATACATTTTGCTAAAAAAACAAATTATGGAAAGTTATTCAACCAGAGGTTTCCTTGAAATGTAAAAATATTTAGTTGTTCTTACTTGTAAGGGGCATCTAACCTGCATATATCAGTGTATATTTAAACAGTCCTTCAAATACAAAAAATATGCACAAATCCCAATGTGTGCATAGCAGAAATAATCATTTGCATATGTTTCCTACTTTCAGTGCTTGAATAGTTGGATATCTTAATCTAATTATGATGTATGTCTTCTAGACATCATCTCCCAAGAGCAAAATTGAAATATTAAATATGCAACTTGAATTAAAGTGTAATAAAACATTTCCATTACATTATAAATTAACTGAGTTTAATTCATTTTGTTATACTTGAGTAAGCCATAAATGCATTCTGAGAAAGTTTTGAACTTGTTTTAAATGAATCTGTAAATTCTTTTTTTATTCTCTTGAACCTCAATTTATACTACATTTCCTGTTTAGTAAAATTGTTGAAAATTTACCTGATAAAGGAAACTGAAACACTCATTATTAAATATTTTTTAGAAAAGAGACGAGTAGGCAGGAAGAGGAAACTGTTGAAAATAAAAACAAGTATTTCTTTATTCTAGTCAGCATAAGATTTTATTAATATATAAAACTAATCGATGTCTTTGTAAGTTATTTATGAACATAAATCAATATGCCTAAAGTTTGATTATGAAAAAAAAAGATCTTTTGTTTAAAATTATCTTCTTTTTTATCTGTTTGTTGAATTTAGTGGTGAATATTAACCGTATTGTTGAACTTTTATTCAAAGAAAATTTCACATCAAAATTTTGCAAATAACAAGTCAGGTTGTGAACTTATTGATCCACCTTTTTAGATAATGTGATCATATAGGGATTAATTCTCGTCTATACACTGGCACAGCATGGATTTTATATGAAATCTTACATCAGTTACTGATAATCAAGTATTTAAACCAGCAAACAGGTGATATATATATGTATACGCAGTATCACACATAAATAAGTACACTCTAACAACTTTTTTATGAAAATCTTTTCTCTAAATCAAAGGTAGCAGGATTTTGTCATTTCTAGTGGAACATCATTCAATCAAAATTAAGTTTTATTTATTATCAAACTCTACAACATTAAAAATCTGGAACCAAAAATGAATATACAGCAATCTGAAAATAGATATGCTCCTTCTATATAATTATACAATTTTAGCTTTAAATAACAGATAAGGAGTTGATAGGTCATTAGATAAATCCCTGAGTGTATCCATATTAAATATCAAATCTCTTTAATGGTTTATTTTGCATCATAAATTAGATAACCCCCCATTATTTTATGCTCATTTGATACTAAATGAAAAAACAGTTATTGACATTTAATCTTTGTAAACCCAAGGGAATTAGCTGCACTATCAGTTTCAATGTCTTGTGTGTAGAGTTTTCACACACACACACACACACACGCACCTTCATTTAAGATAATTCTTCATTTACAATGTTTTCAAGTGCCAAATGTGAGTACAAGTCTTATGATTGCCAATTTAAGTATTTTGTTGAATGACTTGCAGCTCATGAACAAACATGGTTAATTTTCAATCTAAAGAAAAATTTAGAGTACTATCTGTTTTGATCCTCTGGAGGATATTAACATCAGTTCAGAAACACTATAGATCCATTATGCCCCTCTTAATATTCACTGATATTTATTGGAATAAAAAGATCACCTATGTCCTAAAAAATAGAGCTTTAATGTCATAGAGCCAAATCACTTGAGAATAGCAGTTTTAAAAATCTATTAAGTGACTCTCGTGGCTAAGTCATTCTCCTGACAAATCTTATTGAATATGTCTGAGCTATTTTGGATTAGGAAATAAGAGCAACTCATGAAAAAGATTTTTACAAAAATTGCTCCATGTTTTTTTTCATGCAGGTTTGCTGGATAATCCTTTAAGAGAAACAAGAAAATTCAGAAAAGAACTGAAGATAGATCTTAAATTTACTTAATGGCAGATTTTCTGATGATCAACAATTGTCAAATTTGTTTGAACTTGTCTCAAGTCATTTTAGTGATTAAGCACACTTAAAATAAAAGGGGGCATACAAATGAAGGACATATTTGTTAATACAAATTACATTTATGTCCCCAAATACAACTATTATATTCCATAGGAAATGATCATACCATGTACATAGATACAAATGTTTAATTTCTTTTTCCAGAAAAGTCTGTAATGGTGTGTGTGTGGTGGGGGGAGAAGAAAAATTTCATGTTTTAAGAAAAATGAGACTCGCCCTCTTTTCTTTCAACTACATTCCATTAGTGATGGGTAATTTCTTAAAAGGATAAACTGACCAATTGGCTGTTGCTGTAGAATATGCTGACTGCACCTCTGCAGAGGGTAAGATTTTCCTCTCAACAAGTGTCCTAGATATGATGCTAAACTATCTCAGCTGGTGCTGTAGAATAGACTAACTGCATCTCTGTAGAGGGGTAAGACCCTCCCCAACAAGTGTCTTGGATTTTACAGTAAACAATTTGATGTATTTCATAGCAATACTTGAAACCATTTAACTGTGTGCAAACAAATGATCTCTGAATTGTTAGAAAATAAGGTGAATTACCAACTATTCATTTATAAATCATATATGCATCTTATGAATATATAAGATATGGCTGTAAATAACCTTCAAGGGTTGATAAACCATGAACCACAACCAACCAACCTTTAAAAGGATAAAAAAGATAGTGATGATCTTACTGATAGGAATTTTCCTTCTTTCTTACCTAATAATTAAATCAATGTTGTTTCAATAATATTTTAGTTGGAAATAATGTAGTTGTGCTGCTGATGAAAACAAACTAGTTTTGCTATATTTCCTTTGAAATTGATCCTTACTGAGTATTTCTTGTTTTGGTCATTAGTCAGACTTTGGTCAATGAGAGTCATATTTCATGCATTCACTTTAGATTAGGAAGTCAGTATCATTGTTCATTGAAATATCATGAACAATATATTCAAAGTTATCGATAGGAAAGCCACAATAAATGTCTTGGTGAATACTAGTTTTTCTGAACATTTTCATTTGACAATTGACATTATTTTAAAATATAGAATTAAATTGTATTTTAGTCATATGATTATCCAATAAAATGGTAACTCGGTGTTATCTGTTGATTCCATCATTAGATATAATGGGTTGCTAATATTCAGTTATTTATAAGAATGGTCACAGTTAGGAATCTGGGCAGTCGCAAGTAGCTGGCCCTGGAAATGAATGGTCAGAACTTTTAAGAAGGGTCTGAAAGGGAGTCAGGCAGATAATTAAAAGAGTGAAGAGAATCAAAGAACACCAGAGACAATGAAAACACTAAACAAAATATTACCTAATCATAAGTGACTTGAAATTCCATTTTTCCCAACAACCATATAAAAGAAACTAAAATGAATATGTTTAAAGAAATGGTTGTTGTATCATTGATTTATTTTTCTCCCATAGACAGTTACCACCAATGATTTTCTTTACAGAAAAAAGGGTTACTGTGTTTCCGACAATATCCCTAATCATTTGTCTATTTAATCCCCATGTAATGAATTATCTCATGATAATCTGATGAGAATAAGCACCCTTTTGACATGTCATTGATGATGATCATCATGTCATGCCACTAGCACGGATATCCCTGACCCTCTCTTGCCACTTCTCCCTATCATTCATCGCCTCTGGCAGGTCTTCAGGGCTACATCCTGTATCTTCACATAGCTACTGTATGTATGTTCGAGCTGGTCGTCCTGCTTTTGCTTGGCCATATGCTGGGGTCACCTGTTTGATTATAGCACATATATTCTGTTTTGTGTGCATTGACATGGAGGCATTTTACTCTTTTCCAGAGGAACATTTTCAAAATTTTATCAACTCCCAATAAATTGCAAAATTCTTAATTATGCTAATGGCTTTTGAAGCAATTTGCATAAGATTTAGAAAATAATTGAAAGATTATCTTTTTGTTTGTATCTTTTTTTTCTATTTTGTTCCATTGGTGATTTTTCAAAGTTTTAATTGATAATATAGTTATTTATTAAGTCTTGCTTAGTCTGGCACAAAAGTATCAGGTTGCTCCTGTTCTAAGTGGTCATCCATCTCAGAAGTGAACAGTCTCATCATTTCTTTATTTCATTTATTTGAGGGTAACCAGTGATTTCAGTGTGACTTAGGTCTAAGTCTTTCAAGATAATGTGCAGTTTATATCTATGTATGTGTAATGAAAAGAAAATAGTGAACAGTATCATAAATGCTAGTTTTCAAGTCAGAGATGATTTTTATGTTTTAGTGAAAAGAAACAAGCAAAACATTTCATCCACATAAATATTTGTACTTGAGTTTATATTGCCATTTAGATTTCATTCTGTTTACATCTCTCTCTCTCTACCCCCTCCCCTCCGCCACTGTAGCATATATTTTATATTTGCAATCTTAAAATTTCAGTTTCTAGAAATACAAATGTTTTTATTGAAAAAAAAATCAATGAAATGAAAAATTTAATTTTCAGTTTCAACTTTCTTGTGTTGACTAGGAGTTTATCATAGATTTATAGCTCAATAAAAAGTTCTGGGAATATGTAATGAAATTTTTCCTATGTCTGGCTTAGTAATTTACCCACTGATTGCAGTATAAAAATGTTTTGCTTCAAGCTGTATTTTCTTTTAAAATATGTAATATCAGAAAAAAAATTCTTCCTCACTATTTGTAATCAGGAAAGCAGTTTACTCTCATGATTGTAATTGTTTTTCAACCAATAATTACATGATATAAATCCTTATTCAGGACTAAAATGTAACTTTTATATATTGTTAGCTTCTTACTTGTTGATTTATTTAATTCTCAATTTTCGGGGATGAATTTTTCTGTTTAAGTTAGTCATACTGCAATAATGTTTTATAAATAAAAAAAAAAGGCAAGAAAATAACTGTTTGTTAATGTCTTTATTTCCTGATCAATTGTTATAACTTTATTTCTATTTCAGTAGACAATAATTCAATTCAGTGATTCTGAAGGTTTTGCATTGAGATTTATTTAGAGACATAAGAAATAGCCTAATCAGAATAATTGACTTAGAAACCTATTCATAAGGCTACTAATTTTTTATTAGATTTATGATGTGATTTTACCATATGGCTCATACAGTTAAAAAAAGAAAAAAAAGCATAATTGTAGCTTTTTAAATATCCTTGTGGAGAGATGGTTAAATCTAAAACAAAATATAAAAAAACTTTAATTAGTAAAATCATTAAATTCATTGGTTCTATC
This sequence comes from Sepioteuthis lessoniana, assembly GCA_963585895.1. Classification (NCBI taxonomy): domain Eukaryota; kingdom Metazoa; phylum Mollusca; class Cephalopoda; order Myopsida; family Loliginidae; genus Sepioteuthis; species Sepioteuthis lessoniana. Next base: position 104,322,144 of record OY757920.1, read on the forward strand.
TTTTTTATTTAATTGACTACGTTAGGAAAAGTTTAACTTTTTTTTTTCTTTTGCTGTGAGTTTGTTTAATTCTAATGAGAATTGAACTTGATAGTTATAGTCTACTGGTCATTAGACCATTTTAGGTGCCTTATTATTAATGATAAAGATTTCATTAAAATTCATGGAAATACATTAAATGAATCAAGTATAGTATATATTTACCTCACTTCTCTGCTTCAGGCAGGATGTGACACAAGATCAATTTCTAAACAGAGTAAAACTGGTTTGAATTCAGAGTTTTCTTTCTCCTAAACTGGTTACCTTACAAAGAGCTAAATCTACCCTATTATTTATCCATAGCTGGAGGGAGAATAGATGGATTCCTGCCTTTCCTTAGGACATTAACATGACATGAAAAGCCATAACCTCCTCCTGAATTTGAAATTGGATCACAAATTTTATTTTCTCCGACTATAGCAGTTGCTCTAAGTGTGCCTCCTTATCAAGTATAGCATCCACAACAAAAACAACTGTCTTTTAATTTTGATAGCTGATTAATGAGTGTTTCTTGTAGCAGACATGATAGAATCATGTTAATTCATCAACTTTTGATGATTCGTGAATATTGTTCGGTGCTTTCCTTTAAAATCTTCAGTGTCTACTATACTTGAAATGTGTTGCTTGAATGTTTGCCAGTTTTTATTTTTCTGTAGATGTTGTCCTTTGAGATAGTCTCATTAATTCTAATTTTATATTTCTCCTTAATATAGATATTTACTCAGATTAATGTTCTCCTCTTTATTGTTATAGTGTCCTCCTCGCCTTCTTCAGGTGTTTTTGGAGTTGGTCAATTTCTGCAAATACCAAATTCTTTATTTGATCCATCAATATCTCATGTCTGTCAATTGTTTATTTCTTTTTGAAATGTCACTTGTCTGTCTCTTTCCCTAAACTAGATGATATGACTTTTATGCAATATCCAATTCACAAATGGAACTCATGACTAGAAGCAAACTAGATATACTTTAACCAGTGCTTTTCTCCAGAATGCTAATGTTTCATATAATAATTTATTGTTGGTAACAACTGACATGAAAATACTAGTCCTTGTATATTAGTATATAATAAATAATAATTTGTCATCTAAGAAATTAAGACATTTTTTTTCTAATAATTTGTAATTTCCAAATTACTAGAAACCTGACTTTTTAGTGAAATGAAGTTAATTTTTCATTTGTTGCTATTTATTGAAAGAATCAAAGTGAATTTGCATTTGTCAAACATCCACAGAGGATTAAAATTATCATCTGAAAATCTTCTCATTTTTCACTACATGATAAATCAATGTTCTAATTTTATATTTATCATATTTTTTCCTCTGGAGAATTTATCCAAATGTTAAAAGACAAAAAATGTAATAATTCTTGTTTTGTAAGAGATACTTAAGCATTTAATTATTGATTTATCTCACTTGCTCTTTACATAATTTAAGAAAACCAATATCATCTTCAGAATAAAGAACTTTTTCCTTTTTATTTTTGTATAGATATGTCAAAAGTCAATTATTCATTGTTTTAGCATTCATTACCTAATTTTCACACTCAAAAGCTATTTAGATGCTTTTACTCACTATTGATTATTGTTATAAATTATCCTGAAGTAAGTAAACATGGATCTTTTGAAAATGTTCTCTCTTTATCATCTCATTTGTTTTGTATTAATCTGATTGCTTTCACTCTATTTAATTTGGTATGTCACTCGGCACTGTCTTTGTCAGTTTTTTTTTTTTTTTCATTACTGTTGAACTTATCTATTAAGTGTACTATCATCGTTTTAGCCTTACCAGAATTCTTTTATCTTTTATTTATTAAACTTTTTTTTTCTTTTTTTTTTTATAAAAGAAATGGCAAATATGATTTTTTTTATTATTGATATTTTTAAATATCTATTCTATCATAAAAGCTGTGAACTTATTTCAAATTGTGGATACTTACTCTACATACTGGTATAACTTAATATTTTAAACATTCTCTTAAAATTCTCTCTTTATTATTCATCAAAATTCCTAAGGAATAGTTTGGTGGGTTCCAAGTCAAATTTATCTGTGATACTTTGGCTAAATGAATAAGATGTCAGCTTTTTGTAGCTTTAAGCAAAAAAAACAAAAACAATTTATATTGGTAAGTTTAACTGCATTTAGATGAACTGATCGTGCCTAATTATATTTCACAGAAACAACACACTTGATGGTAAATATGTGCATGAGTATAGTGAATAACAAGTTTTCAGAAATTCATCATGTACATTTGTAGATCTTTGTTGATTGGTTTTTAGTATTTGGTATTTGATATTTTTAGTAAATGTTAAATGTTGTAAGAAAAATCTTCTGAGTCTGGTTTGAAATGTTTTTCATTTATTTGGTCATTAGTTTTCTCATTTCAAAGTAAATGGATATTAAACTTCAGCTCTTGGAAGCAAAAGCTCTCTATACATTTATCTGTGAATGTATTTTGTTTATAAAAATGTTTTACAATATAAAGATGAAATTTGATCCATCAAAAATGGAAAATGAGTCTAAATATTTGTAAAGTCTTAGAGTTTTTAAGAATAGTTACTTATTTGGGACATGAATAATTTATCTTGAATGCTTGTTCTATTCAGTAAAAGAATTTTTCAAGAATAGACTATTTTCTTTTATTTGAAGGCAGCTATTGTTTTAGACAGAATTCAATTTCCTGTTCCTGTTTTATATCTTAGCATATACATACAACAAAAAATTACACTGAGAACTCATAAATTAACATACTTTGTATTCTGAATTTCTATTGCAGATTTTACATTTTATAATATGTACAGAGCACAAACAGTAGATATTCATATAATAGGAAAAGACTTTTATTTAAATTATTCAAAGAATGAATCTTTGATTAGCTGAAAGGCCTTGAATTGTTTTTAAAAAAAACTACAATTTTGGTTTACATTATTCTTTAAGATGGAATGAAGTAAAAATCTTGAGTAAACTCAAGATTTATCCTGTTATACCTAAAAATGAAATTAGTTGCATATCATCTAATTCAACATCAAAAATATTTTTAAAGATATCTCAAAGTAGAAAACCCAAAGCAATATTGAATGTTTTTTTTACCCTATAAAAAAGTTGGCCTATTCTTTTCTTTTTTTTATTCTTGTGAAATAGGATAGATAATTTTTATATTTTTGAATATGAGAGATGTATATTAAGATTTTAGTTTTCTCATTCTGTTTGATGTTAATGTTTCAAGTTTAAATAACAAAAGAAAAGTTTGCTTTTGTCTTGATTAGTACACCAGGTGCTCAGAAAATGTTATTGTAGATAAACCTAGGGATAAAAACAAATCAAAATTACATTTTAAAATAAGGTTAAGAAAAATGGAAAATTTCAAAATATTGAAATATTCAAAAACATTTTCTTTTATGAAAAAAAATGTCACATTTTTCTGCTAAAACTCCAAAACTGATGCATTCTTACAATAGATATGTAATTTATTAAGAAGATTGAAATAAATCATGTAAATTATCAATGATATTAATTCTGGTGGGAAAGTATTTATTTGGTAATCATTTAATTTTGGATCTATTCATTCTATCATTTTTCTGATAATGATATAAAGATAAATGTTAATCTTTGTTTTGATTATTCATGACAGTCTTTGTAGAAATATAAATATCAAATCAATGTTACTTTATTTCCCAAATTGCAATGACCAGAGTATTAGACTGAAGATCATAAGGTCTCCATAATAAGACCATGTTTTTTTAATGTTAGAAGTTAATCATAATTCTGAATTCATAAGAAAATGAAAATGTTTTAACCTGCATTTCTAATCTATTTGAATTTTCCCTGTTGAGATTGTTCAGCTTATACTACATTAGAGAAAGTGAGAAAGTTATATTTATTTCCTTAATGTCAAGTAATAAACCTATCTAATCTGCTATGAAAAATGAATTTTCTGACCATTTGAGTCTAAAAGACTATTTGTTTCATAAAACGTAGAAATGTTATGCAAAAAGGATACATACATTGTTAGGAATTTCTAAGGGTTTAGGTTTTAGAGATAGATATTTAGTTTCTCAACCCATGGGTTTATAAATGCATCACTTGCTTTTCACAAAGGAATCACAGGTATGAAACATTCCCTAAAATGAGTTACCAAAATGTTTTTTTTATTTTTAGTTTGTTTTTTTTTTTTAGTTTTTTTTTAATAAACTAACCAAACCTGAACATGCTTTAAAAGCCAGAAAAAAAATTTTTTTTCTACTTAACTGAAAGAGGAAAATTATTGATTTCTTGATTATTCATTTTAGCACAGTTATGTGTTTTTTTTTTAAAATTTTTTTGCTCTTGTAATATTTTCTCATGTGCAAAATGGTTTCAGGCAATTTAAATGTAAGAGAAAGTAATGCAGTTATGTCCTCTTCTCCTATCCAGAAACATCAGATGGGAGATAAAAAAAAAGAGAAAAAAAGAAGCTAAGAATATGCATGTGTAAATTGCTGTTATTGTTGGAGGGAGTTAGATTATTAAAAGGGATGTTTCATAAAGGCTTTTAAAAACATTTTCTAAGTGCCCAGAAAAAGTCAACTGAGAAAACACTTTTGATAGTTTATCTGAACTTTGAAATTACAAAGTGTTTAAAACATTTTCGAATATTTTGTGGTGGTAATATTTTGAATGAGAAATAAAGTTTAACTTTTGGTATCAATTTTTAAAGCAGTTTTTGTATTTTAGTAATGTGTTTTATGTTTGCTTCAAATATATATGTCGTATTGAATTGACTCAAATGTTTGAGGTTTGAAAGTAATAGTTTCTATTTTATGTTAATCCATGATGTCAGATGTGGGTGATAGTGGTATGACAGTAGGATTTGAATTGTCTCACAAATAATTCAGACAAACTCTTGCTCATTGCTGGTGAAAATTCATAACCAATATTGGTGACTATGTTGAAAAATAGTGTTCTGTAGCTGAAAATTTGCCTTTCTAATTTGATTATTATGGTTGCTGTATCTGTTATGGTTTCCATTGATATGAATGTAGTTTATATAGGATAAATAACAGATCTATAAAAAAAAATTTAATGACTGTATTTTTTTTATATGGAAGTACCCATTGAAAATATATTATCAAATTATTAAATGTTAGTGGAAGTGAGAAAAATGCAAAAATAGGTATAAATCCATAAAGTGAATGATATTATTAAATATTAAAGAAAATTATTTGTTTGACCATGAATTTCTCACCATTGAAAATATTCCTTTTATATGTTAAGTATCAAGAGAAGATCCAAAGAAATGACACTTTTTTTAATCTGTGTCTCTGTTCATGGTAAGTGATTGTTAATGAAATATGTATAATAATTGTGAATAAAATGTCGTTTTTGTGCAAATTGAGATATGTTTTATATAAATAAATTTAAAAAATTTTACAAGTTGTTTTGAGGTCATTCTTGTATACTTAGGAAAAATTTCAATAAGAAGTTATTAAGTTTTTGAAAGTTATGAAATGTTATATATAAAACTATAAAAAGCTGTGATTAAAGTAATAGATACAGTAGTTTAAGTAAATGAATCTTAGAATAAAAAATATATTCATATAATTAGCAAATCATTTTGCTGAAAATACTATATTTTATAGATTTATGAATAAAGTTAAAAACTGTACAATTGATTAAAGTCTGTTTTTAATTCATGATAGCAAGAATATTGAAAAGAAATCAATTTATAAGACTTTTGAAAATTCCAAACTTGAGCATTACCAGAAGCTAATTGTACATGTGAAATTGAAATGAATAGGTTAGTACTGACTTAAGAATAACACTTTTGCTCCATAATGTCAGAATAGATTTTAAAGCTATGATATCTTGAGGGGAATTACATGACACTGATAGAAATTTATGATCTCAGTAATATTTTAAACAAGGTTTCAATCTATAAATCATATAATAAGTGTGATGATACATGTAAATTCACAATAAACTTAAAAACTATGACATGTTGAGAAGTAAAATATACAGACAATAAGTTTTTAATCATAGGAAAGTTTTTTTGTTTTTTTTTTAAATGAGTTTTTTTGCTTTTAATTTTAGCTGTGGTAGAGAATTTTTTTTTTATATATCCTAACAGATTATGATTGACAGCATTAGAAATGTTGCTGTTCTGTATTACCTGTTTACTAGTTCTTATTTTTTCAAATAGTATTTTAAATAAGGATTATTTGACTGGTGTAAAATCTTTGATGCTATAATTAACAGGTGTGCATATAGTTTTACTAATATTTAGAAATATTCTTTAAAAAAATGACTCTTCTCCCTGTAGAATTACAACATTTACCACATTGCTTAAAACAAATGTCAATTTCCGGGATTCAAATTTTATATTATTTATATGATATAGTATTATATCGCTTTTTTAATTACATTTATTTATTATTATTATAGTAATCCATTAAATTTGAAGTTCTGATCTGATTGTACTCATATTTAACTTAAAAGCTAGGCATGTATTTTATAGTTTAGTAGCCATAGATCTTGTAATGTTTCTGAATGTCTTGGTAAATTCATAATAAATGCCCAAATTGTCATATTTTTATGAAATTGTTGTATATGCTGAAAAGGGAAATATAATGATCAAAAGGGGTTGTGTGACTTCAAGTCAGCAGAAGTCCTAGTTCTGCTAGTATTTGATCATTTAATTGACTCTCATTAAAAAAAATGTCTGTAGAGAAATTTGGTTCTTCTTTTTAGCAGATCTGAATTTTTTCTTTTTTGTGGAGGAAAAGATTGTTCTTTAAAACATAATATCCTTTGGAAATTATGGAATGTTTAATTCCTGATAGAAAAACTGACAACAGTTCTAAATTGTAAACCTACATAAACACTCAGATGCATTTTGGAGATTTAACATCTCTTAACACAAAATTGAAGAAGTATTTAAGAAAAAAAAAAACCAAACAATATTTACCTAGATGTTTCGAAACACACTTTTGTAGTTTTCTTTAGTTCTGAATTAAAGTTCAGTTTAATGACATGGTTCATCTTTTTTATTTAAAGCAAGAATATTTTCATCTAAAATAATCTTCATGAGTAGAAATTAGTATATTTAATTTAGATTAGAGATTATCATGTGAAGGATTTGAATGGGGTGGGGAAGACCCCAAAATTTTGTGTATGTATTTACCAACCCTTCAGCACAAGCAGAATGTGACGCAAGGTTAATTTTTTAAGCAGTGTTTGATAGGTTTGAATTTAGTTTTTCTTTCTCCTTGACTGGTTGTCATACCAAGGTTCAAGAGCCCAGTCTGCCTTGCTATTTATCCATAGCTGGAGAGAGAATAGTTAGATTCATATTGTTCTCAAGAGTTTTTGTATTATGTGAAATGTAAACAGCCTCATCAGGGATTTGAACTCCAGTCACTGTGTCCATTTCCAACGAAAATTACCCTTACACCATGAGCACTTGTGTAATTGTTCTTTGATATCTATAGAAGCATATTAGTGAAATCAATTCTTGTATGAATATATGAAAGATAGCTTTAAAAAAATTCAGTTTGTATTTCTGTGCATATTGGCAGGTAAAAATTAGCCATGTCAGATAATTGATGAAAGGATTTATGTGGACATGTGTTTCTATAACAATTCAATAGAAACTGTTATTAAAAGCCACACTTTCATTTGTCTGGCTGCTCAAAAATTTGAACTTATATAATTTGATGTTGGTACAAATTTTGTTAAATGTTAGATGAAAATGGCAATGAAGTAAAATATATTAACAACTATAATTGTAAATATTGTTTGAAATTTTGAGATGAATCATTATTCTAAAAATTATTCTGACTAATATCCTTATCTATGCTGCTTTTTATCAAATCTCAGTTGATATGTTCTTGAGCTTTCCTTGTATTTGTAATTTATCCACTGGACTTTTTTTGGTTTTAACCCAGAGTTTGCTCTAGCCATCTGCTAATAGACATACTATTTCTACTTTTTGCATGAGAAGGAAAAATAATAATACATGTGATTTTACTCAGCACATGTAGCCAAACTGATGTCGAGATTGCTTTTGTATGAAATAATCTTTGCTCAGTCAGAAATACCTGTATGAAGTGGGTGAGAGAAATCCTCTGATCAACTTTAGTGATGGTGGCATTTGGTTGTCCTCACTTATCTCAGCATACTTTACACTTTTATACAAAACATTGTGTAAAGTTTTTTTGTGATCACCATCACCATCAACCATTGTTTTTTTTTTGTTTTGTGGTCTCTTTAATCTCATCAGTGGTGTGAAATCTCTTTTGTCTTCAGTGGTAATTTTAGCTTTGAGTTACAGGGAAACCAATTTGGACTGTAATGAGGCTGACAGGTCTATGTGATGAAATGTTTTACCTAAAAATATCTACATGAGATGTGATAAATGGGCAGTCAAGATATTCAGAATGGCTAGATACTTTCTAGAAAACACATGCGATCCTCAGATCTTATTGTTCTCACGCTATCAATTGTTGATTATTTTGCACACTTTGATTGTTTTTTGGCTGTTCTGTTTGTTGAAGATCTTTCAGAATGTTGGATTACTTTCAACTGATTTCTAGACACATTTGATGCATTACTAGTAACATTTTATCTAGGCTTCACTTACTGAGTAATCTCTGAAAGTCTTTTTAATCATTCAATTTCCATGGACTAACTTGATGCATTCTGATTGATTGCTAAATGATATCAAGGCTTCACAACTGGTTCTTGAGATATCTGGAATGGATGGATATTTTATGGACAAACTCTACACATGAATAAGTCTCATTGTCAGGATCATTTATTACAATTGTTTAAAAGCTGGAAAGCTAAATTCAAAACAAATAAATGGTTTCCCTGGGGTCAAGCCTAAATGTTGTAAGCATCAACAGAAAGAATTATAATTAATTATAAGTCCTATTGTATTGGAAATGAACATAGAACATTTTAAGGAATGATTCATCAATTTTACTTTGGCAAAACTCTGGGGACAAACATCAGAGAAGTATTTTCTTGAGGGAAATCTTTCACTGTATACCAAATATGAATTGCTTTTTTTTTTTTTTTTTTTTTTTTCATCCTGTCTTTAATGTTTACTTGCTATATATTCTCTGTAAATTAAATTAAAGTCCATATTCCCTGGATGAGTTTTGTCTTTAAGGAAGGAACCACATCACCATTGTAAACATACTTTTTTCCTTGTTAGCTTTAACTGCCATATCTTTCAATTGACATACACACACACACGTATGTATGTATATATAGTGGTGAAGCTCCTGTTCTTGGGCTCTGGTGAGTGTAGAAGACTCCTTAATGAGCAATTACTCCCAGTTCCACTCTGATTCTGAGTGATATTACTTGTTTGTATTTGATCTATGGGTCAAATAGATCTGTTTTTAAATTATTAGATAAAATATGTGAAAACATTTAACTGTGCAAACAAATGATTATTGTAAATAAATAGAAAAAGTGCAATTGTATAAAATTGATTGCAATGGAATATTGAAATAGTTATGATTATCATGAAACGTTTCTAAATTAAACCAAATCTCAGCATTAAATAAACACCACACACACAGTGCTTTTTAGAATATGTTTTATTTATAACATCAGATACTAAGGCAGAACTTAATGTCACTTGAAACTATTATTTCCTTTTTATAAAAGGCATGGGCCCAGATATTCTTTTATCATTGTTTCATCAATATTTTATCACTCTGAGAAGAAAGATTGAAAGCAAAAATAATTGTGATGAAGTAGCCCTTTAGTATTTAGCTTATATAACACATAACTCAATAAGTTCCCAGGCCTAATTAATGAAACAACTTTTAGGCAAAATTTGATTTTGTTCATCAACATAGTCTCCTTCTAGGGTGATACACTGATTCCAACGCTTCTCTAACAATTCGATGCCTTTTTTGTAGAACAATTTGTCTTTGGCCTCAAAATATGCCTCAGTTTCCAATATCACTTCATCATTGGAGCCAAATCTCTTTCTGTGGATTATTCTTTTGTGATCTGCAAACAGCCAGTAGTCACTGGGGGCCATATCTGGAGAATAGGATGGGTACGGAAGCAATTTGAAATGCTATTTATGTAGTTTTGTTATTGTTGCAATCAACTGGGACACAGCGCATTGTCTTGGTGAAAGAGCACTTTTTTCTTCTTTATTTGTGGCCGTTTTTTTGTGATTTGTTCCTTCAAACACACCAATGATTCTATATAATATTCACTATTGATGGTTCTTCCTTTCTGAAGGTAATTGATGAATTGTTGATGCGTTGACAGGTTTTTGATCGACTGTGAGAGCAAATGCCGTATGAACTTTGAACACAGCTTTCTCATTGACAAATGTTCATGCAAAATAGTGAATTACACACTGCCCCTTCGGATATCTTCAACTCCTCTGCTATTTGATGCAATTTCAATTTATGATCAGCCAAAAGGAGCTTGTAGAGTTTTTTGGTGTTTTCCGGGACAACTGGTGAATGTGGGCAAACTGTGCATTCAACTTCATTTGTGTCTGTATACCACCTCTTAACCATTATTTCTGACTGAGCAGAGTTTGAATAACACTTAACAATACATTGCTTTGCTTGAACAGAATTTTTCCCCATCAGAAATCAATGCTTTATCAACACACAAAATTAAGATTTTTCCATTGTTTTGAAAATTTGCAACAGTAAGTAAGTTAGTGACTGTAGTCGAAGGTGACCTGAAGGCTCCCTTTTCGATAGCTACTACATCAAGCTGTAGGGAAGGGCACTTATTGAGTGATGTGTTACAAGCATTAATTCTCACACAGGATTTATACCATATATTATGATGAATTACCATTTGTGATTTAGTGTAATCGTCTTTGTATGTTTGTGTATGTTTGTGTTTCAAAAATGTGTACACTATTTTAGACAGTTGAGATAAAAAGTCAATTAATGATAAAATGTGTATATATCTCATTTAAGTTTTGCACTCACTCTTAATAATCAAATTGTTAAATTAAAAAATCAGTCATGACACTCGCGTTTATGTGTAGACTCAGAATGTCAGAATAATAACAATTTCTTCATTTCATTCATTCAAATACTTCATTTTCAATTTTAATATCATTGTTCACCTATTTAAAAAATATTCCAGTATTGTTGACTGAGAGATTTTTTCACAGATATTTTCTATTTAGTGCTGTTATTTCATTGTTTACTGATGTTCTTTTTATCAGCTTTTTAAAATTTAAACTCTACGAAGAAAAGTTTAAAGAGATCTTACTGTTTCAGATGTATGATTTGTATATTTTGATTTATATTTGATTATATAAACTGTCATAAACTTTTTGGATGGTATATTTTGAAAATCATACACTGAAGAGAAGGGAATGAAGATTGAACTTGTAAAAAGAAATTAAAAAACAAGCAAATCTTTCAAGTTACTGTATTATTTTTTAGATGTACAACTTAAGTCTTTGTATTTAGAGTTTTCTACCATTCAACCAGCAATTATTGCTAGATTTGAACTTCACTTGCAGTCATTTTTAAATTTTACATTTGATTATGTAGATTGTGTAACTAAAATTTCCTAATGTTCCATTGTTTCATCACATTCATGGAGATACCTATTTGTCCTTTTTGTGGAATCTTTTTTTAGATGTTGTCAGCAATGTTGTTTTACTGGAAGGGGAAAAAAGTAAATTTCATATTCAAATTTTATTATGAAATTTACTTATGCATTAACAACCCAATGACAAAACTTTATTTCTTCAAATTTGTCCATTTTTTAATCTGATGGAATTTTTTTTGTTTTGTTTAATTATGAGAAAAAATATCTATGTAGAGGAGAAGAATAATCTTTTCAAAGGAAGGGACCTGATAGTTAAGAAACCTAATTTTTGATTTGAACTGCCTTTACATCTAATATGCTTTCTTGCACAAAATGTTGTCTATGAATTAAATTTGTATTAAATACAAGATCTCACCATCTACAGAATTGATTAGACTTTTTGGTTCAAAATTTTTATTAATCTAAAATTACTTTCCAAAATATTTTTCTGAGGAATAAATATTAACAAGATGTAGATATAAGTCTTTGATAATACAAGAGTAAGTCAAAAAGTGTTATAATATTTTGATATGTCCTCGTCTGTGGCATATACATGACTGAAGCAGTTCAAGTCATGGATGGTACATATAGATCATTCAAGGGTGGATAAAATTTAGTTGGATGAATAAAAGAATAGGAGTCCACAGTGAATAACAGGATTCTGAAAGAAAAGACCCTGATCTTTTTGGCATCATTCATGACACTATTCTCATAAAAAAAAAAAACATCTAAAAACATATTTTAAACAAATTATTTCTTAAAAATCCATTTTTTTACGAGTTATAAGATGTCTTAAAAAAGATTATTTAATTAGAATAAAAATATCATTAAAAAAATGTTGGCAATATTTAATTTGAGTGTAAATGGAGGAGAACTTGGTTAAAAGGAATTCTTCAAGTGAAAATGTCTGTTATATACTATAATAAATTTGGTCATTAGAAAAAAGTATTAAAGTTTGTTTGCCTCAATTTAAACTTAATAACAAGGAATATTTTATTAATAATGAGACCAAAGTAAAAGAGTTGTAATGCAGATAACTCTGACAAACTATTAAAGGGTTTTCATAAAGGAAAACGAAAAAACAGAAAAATTTTTGACTAAAAAAAAAAAAAAAAATCGGAAGCAGAAGTGAAAAAATAGCAAGAAATTTTCATTTCTGAAATTATTAAAGGAAAAATAAAGGCTGGTCTAGTTGTTTGGTTTGAAAAGTAAAAACATTATTAAGGGAAGTGAAATACAGGCTAGTCTAGTTGTTTAGATTGAAAAGTAGAAACATTATTAAGGGAAGAGAAATACGGGCTGGTATTGTTGTTTGAATTGAATTGAAAAGTATAAACAATATTAAGGGAAGAGAAATACAGGCTGGTATTGTTGTTTCGATGGAAAAATAGAAACATTATTAAGGGAAGAGAAATAAAGGCTGGTATTGTTGTTTGGATTTAAAAGTAGAATCATTATTAAGGGAAGAGAAATAAAGGCTGGTCTAGTTGTTTGAATTGAAAAGTAGAAACATTATTAAGGGAAGAGAAATAAAGGCTGGTATTGTTGTTTAGATTGAAAAGTAGAAACATTATTAAGGGGAGAGAAATACAGGCTGGTATTGTTGTTTAGATTGAAAAGTAGAAACATTATTAAGGGAAGAGAAATACAGGCTGGCATTGTTGTTTGAATTGAAAAGTAGAAACATTATTAAGGGAAGAGAAATACAGGCTGGTCTAGTTGTTTGGATTGAAAAGTGGAAACATTATTAAGGGAAGAGAAATACAGGCTGGTCTAGTTGTTTGGATTGAAAAGTAGAAACATTATTAAGGGAAGAGAAATACAGGCTGGTATTGTTGTTTGAATTGAAAAGTAGAAAGATTATTAAGGGAAGAGAAATACAGGCTGGCATTGTTGTTTCGATGGAAAAATAGAAACATTATTAAGGGAAGAGAAATACAGGCTGGTATTGTTGTTTGAATTGAAAAGTAGAAACATTATTAAGGGAAGAGAAATACAGGCTGGTATTGTTGTTTGAATTGAATTGAAAAGTAGAAACATTATTAAGGGAAGAGAAATACAGGCTGGTATTGTTGTTTGAATTGAAAAGTGTAAACATTATTAAGGGAAGAGAAATACAGGCTGGTATTGTTGTTTGGATTGAAAAGTAGAAACATTAAGGGAAGAGAAATACAGGCTGGTATCGTTGTTTGGATTTAAAAGTACAATCATTATTAAGGGAAGAGGAATAAAGGCTGGTCTAGTTGTTTGAATTGAAAAATAGAAACATTATTAAGGGAATAGAAATACAGGCTGGTATTGTTGTTTGGATTGAAAAGTAGAAACATTATTAAGGGAAGAGAAATACAGGCTGGTATTGTTGTTTGGATTGAAAAGTAGAAACATTATTAAGGGAAGAGAAATACAGGCTGGTATTGTTGTTTCGATGGAAAAATAGAAACATTATTAAGGGAAGAGAAATACAGGTTTGTATTGTTGTTTGAATTGAAAAGTAGAAACATTATTAAGGGAAGAGAAATACAGGCTGGTCTAGTTGTTTGGATTGAAAAGTAGAAACATTATTAAGGGAAGAGAAATACAGGCTGGTATTGTTGTTTGAATTGAAAAGTATAAACATTATTAAGGGAAGAGAAAAACAGGCTGGTATTGTTGTTTCGATGGAAAAATAGAAACATTATTAAGGGAAGAGAAATACAGGCTGGTATTGTTGTTTGAATTGAAAAGTATAAACATTATTAAGGCAAGAGAAAAACAGGCTGGTATTGTTGTTTCAATGGAAAAATAGAAACATTATTAAGGGAAGAGAAATACAGGCTGGTCTAGTTGTTTGGATTGAAAAGTAGAAACATTATTAAGGGAAGAGAAATACAGGCTGGTATTGTTGTTTGGATTGAAAAGTAGAAACATTATTAAGGGAAGAGAAATAAAGGCTGGCATTGTTGTTTGAATTGAAAAGTGGAAACATTATTAAGGGAAGAGAAATACAGGCTGGTCTAGTTGTTTGAATTGAAAAGTAGAAAGATTATTAAGGGAAGAGAAATACAGGCTGGTATTGTTGTTTGAATTGAAAAGTAGAAACATTATTAAGGGAAGAGAAATACAGGCTGGTATTGTTGTTTGGATTGAAAAGTGGAAACATTATTAAGGGAAGAGAAATACAGGCTGGTATCGTTGTTTGGATTGAAAAATAGAAACAGTATTAAGGGAAGAGAAATACAGGCTGGTCTTGTTGTTTGAATTGAAAAGTATAAACATTATTAAGGGAAGAGAAATACAGGCTGGTATTGTTGTTCGAATTGAAAAGTAGACACATTATTAAGGGAAGAGAAATACAGGCTGGTATTGTTGTTTGGATTGAAAAGTAGACACCTTATTAAGGGAAGAAAAATACAGGCTGGTATTGTTGTTTCGATGGAAAAATAGAAACATTATTAAGGGAATAGAAATACAGGCTGGTATTGTTGTTTGGATTGAAAAGTAGAAACATTATTAAGGGAAGAGAAATACAGGCTGGTATTGTTGTTTGGATTAAAAAGTAGAAACATTAAGGGAAGAGAAATACAGGCTGGTATCGTTGTTTGGATTTAAAAATAGAATCATTATTAAGGGAAGAGAATTAAAGGCTGGTCTAGTTGTTTGAATTGAAAAGTAGAAACATTATTAAGGGAAGAGAAATACAGGCTGGTATTGTTGTTTGAATTGAATTGAAAAGTATAAACATTATTAAGGGAAGAGAAAAACAGGCTGGTATTGTTGTTTCGATGGAAAAATAGAAACATTATTAAGGGAAGAGAAATACAGGCTGGTCTAGTTGTTTGGATTGAAAAGTAGAAACATTATTAAGGGAAGAGAAATACAGGCTGGTATTGTTGTTTGGATTGAAAAGTAGAAACATTATTAAGGGAAGAGAAATACAGGTTGGTATTGTTGTTTGGATTGAAAAGTAGAAACATTATTAAGGGAAGAGAAATACAGGCTGGTATTGTTGTTTGGATTGAAAAGTAGAAACATTATTAAGGGAAGAGAAATACAGGCTGGTCTAGTTGTTTGGATTGAAAAGTAGAAACATTATTAAGGGAAGAGAAATACAGGCTGGTATTGTTGTTTGGATTGAAAAGTGGAAACATTATTAAGGGAAGAGAAATAAAGGCTGGTATTGTTGTTTGAATTGAATTGAAAAGTATAAACATTATTAAGGGAAGAGAAATACAGGCTGGTATTGTTGTTTCGATGGAAAAATAGAAACATTATTAAGGGAAGAAAAATAAAGGCTGGTCTAGTTGTTTGGATTGAAAAGTGGAAACATTATTAAGGGAAGAGAAATACAGGCTGGTATTGTTGTTTGGATTGAAAAGTAGAAACATTATTAAGGGAAGAGAAATACAGGCTGGTATTGTTGTTTGGATTGAAAAGTAGAAACATTATTAAGGGAAGAGAAATACAGGCTGGTATTGTTGTTTCGATGGAAAAATAGAAACATTATTAAGGGAAGAGAAATACAGGCTGGTATTGTTGTTTGAATTGAAAAGTAGAAACATTATTAAGGGAAGAGAAATACAGGCTGGTATTGTTGTTTGAATTGAATTGAAAAGTATAAACATTATTAAGGGAAGAGAAAAACAGGCTGGTATTGTTGTTTGAATTGAATTGAAAAGTATAAACATTATTAAGGGAAGAGAAATCATCATCATCATATCGTGCTGGCAGCACGGATATACCTGACCCTCTTTCGCCACTCCTCCCTATCGTTCATCGCCCTAGGCAGGTCTTCAGGACAACAACCTGTATCCTCACATAGCTGCTGAATGTACGTTCGTGCTGGTCGTCCTGCTTTTGCGCGGCCGTGTGTGGGGATCCATAAGAGTACATCTCTTATGAGTTCATCTCTGCTTCTCCAGCAATGTCCTGCATGTCTGGTTCGCCTAACTTGAATAGTTTTCGTGATAGGGGGGGAACAGAAATACAGGCTGGTATTGTTGTTTGATTGAAAAGTAGAAACATTTTTAAGGGAAGAGAAATACAGGCTGGTATTGTTGTTTGGATTGAAAAGTAGAAACATTATTAAGGGAAGAGAAATACAGGCTGGTCTAGTTGTTTGGATTGAAAAATAGAAACATTAAGGGAAGAGAAATACAGGCTGGTATTGTTGTTTGAATTGAAAAGTGTAAACATTATTAAGGGAAGAGAAATACAGGCTGGTATTGTTGTTTGAATTGAAAAGTAGACACATTATTAAGGGAAGAGAAATACAGGCTGGTCTAGTTGTTTTGATTGAAAAATAGAAACATTATTAAGTGAAGAGAAATACAGGCTGGTATTGTTGTTTGAATTGAAAAGTGTAAACATTATTAAGGGAATAGAAATACAGGCTGGTCTTGTTGTTTGAATTGAAAAGTGTAAACATTATTAAGGGAATAGAAATACAGGCTGGTCTAGTTGTTTGGATTGAAAAGTAGAAACATTATTAAGGGAAGAGAAATACAAGCTGGTATTGTTGTTTGGATTGAAAAATAGAAACATTATTAAGGGAAGAGAAATACAGGCTCTTCTAGTTGTTTGGATTGAAAAGTATAAACATTATTAAGGGAAGAGAAATACAGGCTGGTCTAGTTGTTTGAATTTAAAAGTAGAAAAATTATTAAGGGAAGAGAAATACAGGCTGGTATTGTTGTTTGAATTGAATTGAAAAGTATAAACATTATTAAGGGAAGAGAAATAAAGGCTGGTATTGTTGTTTAGATTGAAAAGTAGAAACATTATTAAGGGAAGAGAAATACAGGCTGGTATTGTTGTTTAGATTGAAAAGTAGAAACATTATTAAGGGAAGAGAAATACAGGCTGGTATTGTTGTTTGGATTGAAAAGTGGAAACATTATTAAGGGAAGAGAAATACAGGCTGGTATTGTTGTTCGAATTGAAAAGTAGACACATTATTAAGGGAAGAGAAATAAAGGCTGGTCTAGTTGTTTGGATTGAAAAGTAGAAACATTATTAAGGGAAGAGAAATACAGGCTGGTATTGTTGTTTGAATTGAATTGAAAAGTATAAACATTATTAAGGGAAGAGAAATACAGGCTGGTATTGTTGTTTGGATTGAAAAGTAGAAACATTATTAAGGGAAGAGAAATACAGGCTGGTCTAGTTGTTTGGATTGAAAAGTAGAAACATTATTAAGGGAAGAGAAATACAGGCTGGTATTGTTGTTTGGATTGAAAAGTGGAAACATTATTAAGGGAAGAGAAATAAAGGCTGGTATTGTTGTTTGAATTGAATTGAAAAGTATAAACATTATTAAGGGAAGAGAAATACAGGCTGGTATTGTTGTTTCGATGGAAAAATAGAAACATTATTAAGGGAAGAAAAATAAAGGCTGGTCTAGTTGTTTGGATTGAAAAGTGGAAACATTATTAAGGGAAGAGAAATACAGGCTGGTATTGTTGTTTGGATTGAAAAGTAGAAACATTATTAAGGGAAGAGAAATACAGGCTGGTATTGTTGTTTGGATTGAAAAGTAGAAACATTATTAAGGGAAGAGAAATACAGGCTGGTATTGTTGTTTCGATGGAAAAATAGAAACATTATTAAGGGAAGAGAAATACAGGCTGGTATTGTTGTTTGAATTGAAAAGTAGAAACATTATTAAGGGAAGAGAAATACAGGCTGGTATTGTTGTTTGAATTGAATTGAAAAGTATAAACATTATTAAGGGAAGAGAAAAACAGGCTGGTATTGTTGTTTGAATTGAATTGAAAAGTATAAACATTATTAAGGGAAGAGAAATCATCATCATCATATCGTGCTGGCAGCACGGATATACCTGACCCTCTTTCGCCACTCCTCCCTATCGTTCATCGCCCTAGGCAGGTCTTCAGGACAACAACCTGTATCCTCACATAGCTGCTGAATGTACGTTCGTGCTGGTCGTCCTGCTTTTGCGCGGCCGTGTGTGGGGATCCATAAGAGTACATCTCTTATGAGTTCATCTCTGCTTCTCCAGCAATGTCCTGCATGTCTGGTTCGCCTAACTTGAATAGTTTTCGTGATAGGGGGGGAACAGAAATACAGGCTGGTATTGTTGTTTGATTGAAAAGTAGAAACATTTTTAAGGGAAGAGAAATACAGGCTGGTATTGTTGTTTGGATTGAAAAGTAGAAACATTATTAAGGGAAGAGAAATACAGGCTGGTCTAGTTGTTTGGATTGAAAAATAGAAACATTAAGGGAAGAGAAATACAGGCTGGTATTGTTGTTTGAATTGAAAAGTGTAAACATTATTAAGGGAAGAGAAATACAGGCTGGTATTGTTGTTTGAATTGAAAAGTAGACACATTATTAAGGGAAGAGAAATACAGGCTGGTCTAGTTGTTTTGATTGAAAAATAGAAACATTATTAAGTGAAGAGAAATACAGGCTGGTATTGTTGTTTGAATTGAAAAGTGTAAACATTATTAAGGGAATAGAAATACAGGCTGGTCTTGTTGTTTGAATTGAAAAGTGTAAACATTATTAAGGGAATAGAAATACAGGCTGGTCTAGTTGTTTGGATTGAAAAGTAGAAACATTATTAAGGGAAGAGAAATACAAGCTGGTATTGTTGTTTGGATTGAAAAATAGAAACATTATTAAGGGAAGAGAAATACAGGCTCTTCTAGTTGTTTGGATTGAAAAGTATAAACATTATTAAGGGAAGAGAAATACAGGCTGGTCTAGTTGTTTGAATTTAAAAGTAGAAAAATTATTAAGGGAAGAGAAATACAGGCTGGTATTGTTGTTTGAATTGAATTGAAAAGTATAAACATTATTAAGGGAAGAGAAATAAAGGCTGGTATTGTTGTTTAGATTGAAAAGTAGAAACATTATTAAGGGAAGAGAAATACAGGCTGGTATTGTTGTTTAGATTGAAAAGTAGAAACATTATTAAGGGAAGAGAAATACAGGCTGGTATTGTTGTTTGGATTGAAAAGTGGAAACATTATTAAGGGAAGAGAAATACAGGCTGGTATTGTTGTTCGAATTGAAAAGTAGACACATTATTAAGGGAAGAGAAATACAGGCTGGTATTGTTGTTTGGATTGAAAAGTAGACACCTTATTAAGGGAAGAAAAATACAGGCTGGTATCGTTGTTTGGATTTAAAAATAGAATCATTATTAAGGGAAGAGAATTAAAGGCTGGTCTAGTTGTTTGAATTGAAAAGTAGAAACATTATTAAGGGAAGAGAAATACAGGCTGGTATTGTTGTTTGAATTGAATTGAAAAGTATAAACATTATTAAGGGAAGAGAAAAACAGGCTGGTATTGTTGTTTCGATGGAAAAATAGAAACATTATTAAGGGAAGAGAAATACAGGCTGGTCTAGTTGTTTGGATTGAAAAGTAGAAACATTATTAAGGGAAGAGAAATACAGGCTGGTATTGTTGTTTGGATTGAAAAGTAAAAACATTATTAAGGGAAGAGAAATACAGGTTGGTATTGTTGTTTGGATTGAAAAGTAGAAACATTATTAAGGGAAGAGAAATACAGGCTGGTATTGTTGTTTGGATTGAAAAGTAGAAACATTATTAAGGGAAGAGAAATACAGGCTGGTCTAGTTGTTTGGATTGAAAAGTAGAAACATTATTAAGGGAAGAGAAATACAGGCTGGTATTGTTGTTTGGATTGAAAAGTGGAAACATTATTAAGGGAAGAGAAATAAAGGCTGGTATTGTTGTTTGAATTGAATTGAAAAGTATAAACATTATTAATGGAAGAGAAATACAGGCTGGTATTGTTGTTTCGATGGAAAAATAGAAACATTATTAAGGGAAGAAAAATAAAGGCTGGTCTAGTTGTTTGGATTGAAAAGTGGAAACATTATTAAGGGAAGAGAAATACAGGCTGGTATTGTTGTTTGAATTGAAAAGTAGACACATTATTAAGGGAAGAGAAATACAGGCTGGTATCGTTGTTTGGATTTAAAAATAGAATCATTATTAAGGGAAGAGAATTAAAGGCTGGTCTAGTTGTTTGAATTGAAAAGTAGAAACATTATTAAGGGAAGAGAAATACAGGCTGGTCTAGTTGTTTGGATTGAAAAATAGAAACATTAAGGGAAGAGAAATACAGGCTGGTATTGTTGTTTGAATTGAAAAGTGTAAACATTATTAAGGGAAGAGAAATACAGGCTGGTATTGTTGTTTGAATTGACAAGTAGACACATTATTAAGGGAAGAGAAATACAGGCTGGTCTAGTTGTTTTGATTGAAAAGTAGAAACATTATTAAGGGAAGAGAAATACAGGCTGGTATTGTTGTTTGAATTGAAAAGTGTAAACATTATTAAGGGAATAGAAATACAGGCTGGTCTAGTTGTTTGGATTGAAAAGTAGAAACATTATTAAGGGAAGAGAAATACAGGCTGGTATTGTTGTTTGGATTAAAAAGTACAAACATTAAGGGAAGAGAAATACAGGCTGGTATCGTTGTTTGGATTTAAAAGTAGAATCATTATTAAGGGAAGAGAAATACAGGCAGGTCTAGTTGTTTGAATTGAAAAGTAGAAACATTATTAAGGGAAGAGAAATAAAGGCTGGTATTGTTGTTTCGATGGAAAAATAGAAACATTATTAAGGGAAGAGAAATAAAGGCTGGTGTTGTTGTTTGAATTGAAAAGTAGAAACATTATTAAGGGAAGAGAAATACAGGCTGGTATTGTTGTTTGGATTGAAAAGTAGACACATTATTAAGGGAAGAGAAATACAGGCTGGTATTGTTGTTTGAATTGAAAAGTAGACACATTATTAAGGGAAGAGAAATACAGGCTGGTATTGTTGTTTGGATTGAAAAATAGAAACATTATTAAGGGAAGAGAAATACAGGCTGGTATTGTTGTTTGAATTGAAAAGTGTAAACATTATTAAGGGAATAGAAATACAGGCTGGTCTAGTTGTTTGGATTGAAAAGTAGAAACATTATTAAGGGAAGAGAAATACAGGCTGGTATTGTTGTTTGGATTAAAAAGTTGAAACATTAAGGTAAGAGAAATACAGGCTGGTAACGTTGTTTGGATTTAAAAGTAGAATCATTATTAAGGGAAGAGAAATAAAGGCTGGTCTAGTTGTTTGAATTGAAAAGTAGAAACATTATTAAGGGAAGAGAAATAAAGGCTGGTATTGTTGTTTAGATTGAAAAGTATAAACATTATTAAGGGAAGAGAAATACAGGCTGGTATTGTTGTTTGGATTGAAAAATAGAAACATTATTAAGGGAAGAGAAATACAGGCTGGTCTAGTTGTTTGGATTGAAAAGTAGAAACATTATTAAGGGAAGAGAAATACAGGCTGGTATTGTTGTTTGGATTAAAAAGTAGAAACATTAAGGGAAGAGAAATACAGGCTGGTATCGTTGTTTGGATTTAAAAGTAGAATCATTATTAAGGGAAGAGAATTAAAGGCTGGTCTAGTTGTTTGAATTGAAAAGTAGAAACATTATTAAGGGAAGAGAAATAAAGGCTGGTATTGTTGTTTGGATTAAAAAGTAGAAACATTAAGGGAAGAGAAATACAGGCTGGTATTGTTGTTTGGATTGAAAAGTAGAATCATTATTAAGGGAAGAGAAATACAGGCTGGTCTAGTTGTTTGGATTGAAAAGTATAAACATTATTAAGGGAAGAGAAATACAGGCTGGTCTAGTTGTTTGAATTGAAAAGTATAAACATTATTAAGGGAAGAGAAATACAGGCTGGTATTGTTGTTTGGATTAAAAAGTTGAAACATTAAGGGAAGAGAAATACAGGCTGGTAACGTTGTTTGGATTTAAAAGTAGAATCATTATTAAGGGAAGAGAAATAAAGGCTGGTCTAGTTGTTTGAATTGAAAAGTAGAAACATTATTAAGGGAAGAGAAATAAAGGCTGGTATTGTTGTTTAGATTGAAAAGTATAAACATTATTAAGGGAAGAGAAATACAGGCTGGTATTGTTGTTTGGATTGAAAAATAGAAACATTATTAAGGGCAGAGAAATAAAGGCTAGTGTTGTTGTTTGAATTGAAAAGTAGAAACATTATTAAGGGAATAGAAATACAGGCTGGTATTGTTGTTTGGATTGAAAAGTAGACACATTATTAAGGGAAGAGAAATACAGGCTGGTATTGTTGTTTGAATTGAAAAGTGTAAACATTATTAAGGGAAGAGAAATACAGGCTGGTCTAGTTGTTTGGATTGAAAAGTAGAAACATTATTAAGGGAAGAGAAATACAGGCTGGTATTGTTGTTTGGATTAAAAAGTAGAAACATTAAGGGAAGAGAAATACAGGCTGGTATCGTTGTTTGGATTTAAAAGTAGAATCATTATTAAGGGAAGAGAATTAAAGGCTGGTCTAGTTGTTTGAATTGAAAAGTAGAAACATTATTAAGGGAAGAGAAATAAAGGCTGGTATTGTTGTTTGGATTAAAAAGTAGAAACATTAAGGGAAGAGAAATACAGGCTGGTATTGTTGTTTGGATTGAAAAGTAGAATCATTATTAAGGGAAGAGAAATACAGGCTGGTCTAGTTGTTTGGATTGAAAAGTATAAACATTATTAAGGGAAGAGAAATACAGGCTGGTCTAGTTGTTTGAATTGAAAAGTATAAACATTATTAAGGGAAGAGAAATACAGGTTGGTATTTTTGTTTGAATTAAATTGAAAAGTATAAACATTATTAAGGGAAGAGAAAAACAGGCTGGTATTGTTGTTTCGATGGAAAAATAGAAACATTATTAAGGGAAGAGAAATACAGGCTGGTCTAGTTGCTTGGATTGAAAAATAGAAACATTATTAAGGGAAGAGAAATACAGACTGGTATTGTTGTTTGAATTGAAAAGTGTAAACATTATTAAGGGAAGAGAAATACAGGTTGGTATTTTTGTTTGGATTGAAAAGTAGAAACATTATTAAGGGAAGAGAAATAAAGGCTGGTCTAGTTGTTTGGATTGAAAAGTAGAAACATTATTAAGGGAAGAGAAATACAGGCTGGTATTGTTGTTTGGATTAAAAAGCAGAAACATTAAGGGAAGAGAAATACAGGCTGGTATTGTTGTTTGGATTTAAAAGTAGAATCATTATTAAGGGAAGAGAAATAAAGGCTGGTCTAGTTGTTTGAATTGAAAAGTAGAAACATTATTAAGGGAAGAGAAATACAGGCTAGTATTGTTGTTTCAATGGAAAAATAAAAAACATTATTAAGGGAAGAGAAATACAGGCTGGTATTGTTGTTTGAATTGAAAAGTAGAAACATTATTAAGGGAAAAGAAATACAGGCTGGTATTGTTGTTTGAATTGAATTGAAAAGTATAAACATTATTAAGGGAAGAGAAAAACAGGCTGGTATTGTTGTTTGATTGAAAAGTAGAAACATTATTAAGGGAAGAGAAATACAGGCTGGTCTAGTTGTTTGGATTGAAAAGTGGAAACATTATTAAGGGAAGAGAAATACAGGCTGGTATTGTTGTTTGGATTGAAAAGTTTAAACATTATTAAGGGAAGAGAAATACGGCTGGTATTGTTGTTTGAATTGAAAAGTAGAAACATTATTAAGGGAAGAGAAATAAAGGCTGGTCTAGTTGTTTGGATTGAAAAGTAGAAACATTATTAAGGGAAGAGAAATACAGGCTGGTATTGTTGTTTCGATGGAAAAATAGAAACATTATTAAGGGAAGAGAAATAAAGGCTGGTGTTGTTGTTTGAATTGAATTGAAAAGTATAAACATTATTAAGGGAAGAGAAATACAGGCTGGTATTGTTGTTTACATTGAAAAGTAGAAAGATTATTAAGGGAAGAGAAATACAGGCTGGTATTGTTGTTTGGATTGAAAAGTAGAAACATTATTAAGGGAAGAGAAATACAGGCTGGTATTGTTGTTTGGATTGAAAAGTAGAAACATTATTAAGGGAAGAGAAATACAGGCTGATATTGTTGTTTGGATTGAAAAGTAGAAACATTATTAATGGAAGAGAAATACAGGCTGGTATTGTTGTTTCGATGGAAAAATAGAAACATTATTAAGGGAAGAGAAATACAGGCTGGTCTAGTTGCTTGGATTGAAAAATAGAAACATTATTTAGGGAAGAGAAATACAGACTGGTATTGTTGTTTGAATTGAAAAGTGTAAACATTATTAAGGGAAGAGAAATACAGGTTGGTATTTTTGTTTGGATTGAAAAGTAGAAACATTATTAAGGGAAGAGAAATAAAGGCTGGTCTAGTTGTTTGGATTGAAAAGTAGAAACATTATTAAGGGAAGAGAAATACAGGCTGGTATTGTTGTTTGGATTAAAAAGCAGAAACATTAAGGGAAGAGAAATACAGGCTGGTATTGTTGTTTGGATTTAAAAGTAGAATCATTATTAAGGGAAGAGAAATAAAGGCTGGTCTAGTTGTTTGAATTGAAAAGTAGAAACATTATTAAGGGAAGAGAAATACAGGCTAGTATTGTTGTTTCAATGGAAAAATAAAAAACATTATTAAGGGAAGAGAAATACAGGCTGGTATTGTTGTTTTAATTGAAAATAGAAACATTATTAAGGGAAAAGAAATACAGGCTGGTATTGTTGTTTGAATTGAATTGGAAAGTATAAACATTATTAAGGGAAGAGAAAAACAGGCTGGTATTGTTGTTTGATTGAAAAGTAGAAACATTATTAAGGGAAGAGAAATACAGGCTGGTCTTGTTGTTTGGATTGAAAAGTGGAAACATTATTAAGGGAAGAGAAATACAGGCTTGTATTGTTGTTTGGATTGAAAAGTTTAAACATTATTAAGGGAAGAGAAATACGGCTGGTATTGTTGTTTGAATTGAAAAGTAGAAACATTATTAAGGGAAGAGAAATAAAGGCTGGTCTAGTTGTTTGGATTGAAAAGTAGAAACATTATTAAGGGAAGAGAAATACAGGCTGGTATTGTTGTTTCGATGGAAAAATAGAAACATTATTAAGGGAAGAGAAATAAAGGCTGGTGTTGTTGTTTGAATTGAATTGAAAAGTATAAACATTATTAAGGGAAGAGAAATACAGGCTGGTATTGTTGTTTGAATTGAAAAGTAGACACATTATTAAGGGAAGAGAAATACAGGCTCTTCTAGTTTTTTGGATTGAAAAGTAGAAACATTATTAAGGGAAGAGAAATACAGGCTGGTATTGTTGTTTTGATGGAAAAATAGAAACATTATTAAGGGAAGAGAAATAATGGCTATTCTAGTTGTTTGGATTGAAAGTAGAAACATTATTAAGGGAAGAGAAATACAGGCTGGTATTGTTGTTGGATTGAAAAGTAGAAAGATTATTAAGGGAAGAGAAATACAGGCTGGTATTGTTGTTTACATTGAAAAGTAGAAAGATTATTAAGGGAAGAGAAATACAGGCTGGTATTGTTGTTTGGATTGAAAAGTAGAAACATTATTAAGGGAAGAGAAATACAGGCTGGTATTGTTGTTTGGATTGAAAAGTAGAAACATTATTAAGGGAAGAGAAATACAGGCTGATATTGTTGTTTGGATTGAAAAGTAGAAACATTATTAAGGGAAGAGAAATACAGGCTGGTATTGTTGTTTCGATGGAAAAATAGAAAGATTATTAAGGGAAGAGAAATACAGGCTGGTATTGTTGTTTGGATTGAAAAGTAGAAACATTATTAAGGGAAGCGAAATACAGGCTGGTCTTGTTGTTTTAATTGAAAAGGGTAAACATTATTAAGGGAAGAGAAATACAGGCTGGTATTGTTGTTTGAATTGAATTGAAAAGTAGAAACATTATTAAGGGAAGAGAAATACAGGCTGGTCTTGTTGTTTGAATTGAAAAGTGTAAACATTATTAAGGGAAGAGAAATACAGGCTGGTATTGTTGTTTGAATTAAATTGAAAAGTATAAACATTATTAAGGGAAGAGAAATACAGGCTGGTATTGTTGTTTCGATGGAAAAATAGAAAGATTATTAAGGGAAGAGAAATACAGGCTGGTATTGTTGTTTGGATTGAAAAGTAGAAACATTATTAAGGGAAGAGAAATACAGGTTGGTAATGTTTAGATTGAAAAGTAGAAACATTATTAAGGGAAAAAGAAATACAGGCTGGTCTAGTTGTTTGGATTGAAAAATAGAAACATTATTAAGGGAAGAGAAATACAGGCTGGTCTAGTTGTTTGAATTGAAAAGTAGAAACAGTATTAAGGGAAGAGAAATACAGGCTGGTCTAGTTGTTTGGATTGAAAAGTAGAAACATTATTAAGGGAAGAGAAATACAGGCTGGTCTAGTTGTTTGAATTGAAAAGTAGAAACATTATTAAGGGAAGAGAAATACAGGCTGGTCTAGTTGTTTGGATTGAAAAGTAGAAACATTATTAAGGGAAGAGAAATAAAGGCTGGTCTAGTTGTTTGAATTGAAAAGTAGAAACATTATTAAGGGAAGAGAAATAAAGGCTGGTCTAGTTGTTTGAATTGAAAAGTAGAAACATTATTAAGGGAAGAGAAATACAGGCTGGTCTAGTTGTTTGAATTGAAAAGTAGAAACATTATTAAGGGAAGAGAAATACAGGCTGGTCTAGTTGTTTGAATTGAAAAGTAGAAACATTATTAAGGGAAGAGAAATACAGGCTGGTATTGTTGTTTGGATTGAAAAGTAGAAACATTATTAAGGGAAGAGAAATACAGGCTGGTCTAGTTGTTTGAATTGAAAAGTAGAAACATTATTAAGGGAAGAGAAATACAGGCTGGTCTAGTTGTTTGGATTGAAAAGTAGAAACATTATTAAGGGAAGAGAAATACAGGCTGGTATTGTTGTTTGGATTGAAAAGTAGAAACATTATTAAGGGAAGAGAAATACAGGCTGGTCTAGTTGTTTGAATTTAAAAGTAGAAACATTATTAAGGGAAGAGAAATACAGGCTGGTATTGTTGTTTGGATTTAAAAGTAGAAACATTATTAAGGGAAGAGAAATACAGGCTGGTATTGTTGTTTCGATGGAAAAATAGAAACATTATTAAGGGAAGAGAAATAATGGCTATTCTAGTTGTTTGGATTGAAAAGTAGAAACATTATTAAGGGAAGAGAAATACAGGCTGGTATTGTTGTTTGGATTGAAAAGTAGAAACATTATTAAGGGAAGAGAAATACAGGCTGGTCTACTTGTTTGGATTGAAAAGTAGAAACATTATTAAGGGAAGAGAAATAAAGGCTGGTATTGTTGTTTGGATTGAAAAGTAGAAACATTATTAAGGGAAGAGAAATACAGGCTGGTCTAGTTGTTTGGATTGAAAAGTAGAAACATTATAAGGGAAGAGAAATACAGGCTGATATTGTTGTTTTGATTGAAAAGTAGAAACATTATTAAGGGAAGAGAAATACAGGCTGGTATTGTTGTTTCGATGGAAAAATAGAAACATTATTAAGGGAAGAGAAATACAGGCTGGTATTGTTGTTTGGATTGAAAAGTAGAAACATTATTAAGGGAAGAGAAATACAGGCTGGTATTGTTGTTTGGATTGAAAAGTAGAAACATTATTAAGGGAAGAGAAATACAGGCTGGTCTAGTTGTTTGGATTGAAAAGTAGAAACATTATTAAGGGAAGAGAAATAAAGGCTGGTATTGTTGTTTGGATTGAAAAGTAGAAACATTATTAAGGGAAGAGAAATACAGGCTGGTCTAGTTGTTTGGATTGAAAAGTAGAAACATTATTAAGGGAAGAGAAATACAGGCTGATATTGTTGTTTGGATTGAAAAGTAGAAACATTATTAAGGGAAGAGAAATACAGGCTGGTATTGTTGTTTCGATGGAAAAATAGAAAGATTATTAAGGGAAGAGAAATACAGGCTGGTCTAGTTGTTTGAATTGAAAAGTAGAAACATTATTAAGGGAAGAGAAATACAGGCTGGTGTAGTTGTTTGGATTGAAAAGTAGAAACATTATTAAGGGAAGAGAAATAAAGGCTGGTATTGTTGTTTGGATTGAAAAGTAGAAACATTATTAAGGGAAGAGAAATACAGGCTGGTCTAGTTGTTTGGATTGAAAAGTAGAAACATTATTAAGGGAAGAGAAATAAAGGCTGGTATTGTTGTTTGGATTGAAAAGTAGAAACATTATTAAGGGAAGAGAAATACAGGCTGGTCTAGTTGTTTGGATTGAAAAGTAGAAACATTATTAAGGGAAGAGAAATACAGGCTGATATTGTTGTTTGGATTGAAAAGTAGAAACATTATTAAGGGAAGAGAAATACAGGCTGGTATTGTTGTTTCGATGGAAAAATAGAAAGATTATTAAGGGAAGAGAAATACAGGCTGGTCTAGTTGTTTGAATTGAAAAGTAGAAACATTATTAAGGGAAGAGAAATACAGGCTGGTATTGTTGTTTGAATTGAAAAGTAGACACATTATTAAGGGAAGAGAAATACAGGCTCTTCTAGTTTTTTGGATTGAAAAGTAGAAACATTATTAAGGGAAGAGAAATACAGGCTGGTATTGTTGTTTCGATGGAAAAATAGAAACATTATTAAGGGAAGAGAAATAATGGCTATTCTAGTTGTTTGGATTTAAAGTAGAAACATTATTAAGGGAAGAGAAATACAGGCTGGTATTGTTGTTTGGATTGAAAAGTAGAAAGATTATTAAGGGAAGAGAAATACAGGCTGGTATTGTTGTTTACATTGAAAAGTAGAAAGATTATTAAGGGAAGAGAAATACAGGCTGGTATTGTTGTTTGGATTGAAAAGTAGAAACATTATTAAGGGAAGAGAAATACAGGCTGGTATTGTTGTTTGGATTGAAAAGTAGAAACATTATTAAGGGAAGAGAAATACAGGCTGATATTGTTGTTTGGATTGAAAAGTAGAAACATTATTAAGGGAAGAGAAATACAGGCTGGTATTGTTGTTTCGATGGAAAAATAGAAAGATTATTAAGGGAAGAGAAATACAGGCTGGTATTGTTGTTTGGATTGAAAAGTAGAAACATTATTAAGGGAAGCGAAATACAGGCTGGTCTTGTTGTTTTAATTGAAAAGTGTAAACATTATTAAGGGAAGAGAAATACAGGCTGGTATTGTTGTTTGAATTAAATTGAAAAGTATAAACATTATTAAGGGAAGAGAAATACAGGCTGGTATTGTTGTTTCGATGGAAAAATAGAAAGATTATTAAGGGAAGAGAAATACAGGCTGGTCTAGTTGTTTGAATTGAAAAGTAGAAACATTATTAAGGGAAGAGAAATACAGGCTGGTATTGTTGTTTGAATTGAAAAGTAGACACATTATTAAGGGAAGAGAAATACAGGCTCTTCTAGTTTTTTGGATTGAAAAGTAGAAACATTATTAAGGGAAGAGAAATACAGGCTGGTATTGTTGTTTCGATGGAAAAATAGAAACATTATTAAGGGAAGAGAAATAATGGCTATTCTAGTTGTTTGGATTTAAAGTAGAAACATTATTAAGGGAAGAGAAATACAGGCTGGTATTGTTGTTTGGATTGAAAAGTAGAAAGATTATTAAGGGAAGAGAAATACAGGCTGGTATTGTTGTTTACATTGAAAAGTAGAAAGATTATTAAGGGAAGAGAAATACAGGCTGGTATTGTTGTTTGGATTGAAAAGTAGAAACATTATTAAGGGAAGAGAAATACAGGCTGGTATTGTTGTTTGGATTGAAAAGTAGAAACATTATTAAGGGAAGAGAAATACAGGCTGATATTGTTGTTTGGATTGAAAAGTAGAAACATTATTAAGGGAAGAGAAATACAGGCTGGTATTGTTGTTTCGATGGAAAAATAGAAAGATTATTAAGGGAAGAGAAATACAGGCTGGTATTGTTGTTTGGATTGAAAAGTAGAAACATTATTAAGGGAAGCGAAATACAGGCTGGTCTTGTTGTTTTAATTGAAAAGTGTAAACATTATTAAGGGAAGAGAAATACAGGCTGGTATTGTTGTTTGAATTGAATTGAAAAGTAGAAACATTATTAAGGGAAGAGAAATACAGGCTGGTCTTGTTGTTTGAATTGAAAAGTGTAAACATTATTAAGGGAAGAGAAATACAGGCTGGTATTGTTGTTTGAATTAAATTGAAAAGTATAAACATTATTAAGGGAAGAGAAATACAGGCTGGTATTGTTGTTTCGATGGAAAAATAGAAAGATTATTAAGGGAAGAGAAATACAGGCTGGTATTGTTGTTTGGATTGAAAAGTAGAAACATTATTAAGGGAAGAGAAATACAGGCTGGTCTAGTTGTTTGGATTGAAAAGTAGAAACATTATTAAGGGAAGAGAAATAAAGGCTGGTCTAGTTGTTTGAATTGAAAAGTAGAAACATTATTAAGGGAAGAGAAATAAAGGCTGGTCTAGTTGTTTGAATTGAAAAGTAGAAACATTATTAAGGGAAGAGAAATACAGGCTGGTCTAGTTGTTTGAATTGAAAAGTAGAAACATTATTAAGGGAAGAGAAATACAGGCTGGTCTAGTTGTTTGAATTGAAAAGTAAAAACATTATTAAGGGAAGAGAAATACAGGCTGGTATTGTTGTTTGGATTGAAAAGTAGAAACATTATTAAGGGAAGAGAAATACAGGCTGGTCTAGTTGTTTGAATTGAAAAGTAGAAACATTATTAAGGGAAGAGAAATACAGGCTGGTCTAGTTGTTTGGATTGAAAAGTAGAAACATTATTAAGGGAAGAGAAATACAGGCTGATATTGTTGTTTCGATGGAAAAATAGAAACATTATTAAGGGAAGAGAAATACAGGCTGGTCTAGTTGTTTGGATTGAAAAGTAGAAACATTATTAAGGGAACAGAAATACAGGCTGGTATTGTTGTTTCGATGGAAAAATAGAAACATTATTAAGGGAAGAGAAATACAGGCTGGTCTAGTTGTTTGGATTGAAAAGTAGAAACATTATTAAGGGAAGAGAAATACAGGCTGGTATTGTTGTTTGGATTGAAAAGTAGAAACATTATTAAGGAAGAGAAATACAGGCTGGTCTAGTTGTTTGAATTGAAAAGTAGAAACATTATTAAGGGAAGAGAAATAAAGGCTGGTCTAGTTGTTTGAATTGAAAAGTAGAAACATTATTAAGGGAAGAGAAATACAGGCTGGTCTAGTTGTTTGAATTGAAAAGTAGAAACATTATTAAGGGAAGAGAAATACAGGCTGGTATTGTTGTTTGGATTGAAAAGTAGAAACATTATTAAGGGAAGAGAAATACAGGCTGGTATTGTTGTTTCGATGGAAAAATAGAAACAT
Source organism: Sepioteuthis lessoniana (assembly GCA_963585895.1). Taxonomy (NCBI): domain Eukaryota; kingdom Metazoa; phylum Mollusca; class Cephalopoda; order Myopsida; family Loliginidae; genus Sepioteuthis; species Sepioteuthis lessoniana. Next base: position 104,353,990 of record OY757920.1, read on the forward strand.
TATTAAGGGAAGAGAAATACAGGCTGGTATTGTTGTTTGGATTAAAAAGTAGAAACATTATTAAGGGAAGAGAAATACAGGCTGGTATTGTTGTTTGGATTTAAAAGTAGAAACATTATTAAGGGAAGAGAAATACAGGCTGGTATTGTTGTTTCGATGGAAAAATAGAAAGATTATTAAGGGAAGAGAAATAAAGGCTGGTATTGTTGTTTGGATTGAAAAGTAGAAACATTATTAAGGGAAGAGAAATACAGGCTGGTATTGTTGTTTGGATTGAAAAGTGTAAACATTATTAAGGGAAGAGAAATACAGGTTGGTATTTTTGTTTGGATTGAAAAGTAGAAACATTATTAAGGGAAGAGAAATACAGGCTGGTCTAGTTGTTTGGATTGAAAAGTAGAAACATTATTAAGGGAAGAGAAATACAGGCTGATATTGTTGTTTGGATTGAAAAGTAGAAACATTATTAAGGGAAGAGAAATACAGGCTGGTATTGTTGTTTCGATGGAAAAATAGAAAGATTATTAAGGGAAGAGAAATACAGGCTGGTCTAGTTGTTTGAATTGAAAAGTAGAAACATTATTAAGGGAAGAGAAATACAGGCTGGTGTAGTTGTTTGGATTGAAAAGTAGAAACATTATTAAGGGAAGAGAAATACAGGCTGGTATTGTTGTTTGGATTGAAAAGTAGAAACATTATTAAGGGAAGAGAAATACAGGCTGGTCTAGTTGTTTGAATTGAAAAGTAGAAACATTATTAAGGGAAGAGAAATACAGGCTGGTCTAATTGTTTGGATTGAAAAGTAGAAACATTATTAAGGGAAGAGAAATAAAGGCTGGTCTAGTTGTTTGAATTGAAAAGTAGAAACATTATTAAGGGAAGAGAAATAAAGGCTGGTCTAGTTGTTTGAATTGAAAAGTAGAAACATTATTAAGGGAAGAGAAATACAGGCTGGTCTAGTTGTTTGAATTGAAAAGTAGAAACATTATTAAGGGAAGAGAAATACAGGCTGGTCTAGTTGTTTGAATTGAAAAGTAGAAACATTATTAAGGGAAGAGAAATACAGGCTGGTATTGTTGTTTGGATTGAAAAGTAGAAACATTATTAAGGGAAGAGAAATACAGGCTGGTCTAGTTGTTTGAATTGAAAAGTAGAAACATTATTAAGGGAAGAGAAATACAGGCTGGTCTAGTTGTTTGGATTGAAAAGTAGAAACATTATTAAGGGAAGAGAAATACAGGCTGGTCTTGTTGTTTGGATTGAAAAGTAGAAACATTATTAAGGGAAGAGAAATAAAGGCTGGTATTGTTGTTTGAATTGAAAAGTAGAAACATTATTAAGGGAAGAGAAATACAGGCTGGTATTGTTGTTTGAATTGAATTGAAAAGTATAAACATTATTAAGGGAAGAGAAATACAGGCTTGTCTAGTTGTTTGGATTGAAAAGTAGAAACATTATTAAGGGAAGAGAAATACAGGCTGATATTGTTGTTTCGATGGAAAAATAGAAACATTATTAAGGGAAGAGAAATACAGGCTGGTCTAGTTGTTTGGATTGAAAAGTAGAAACATTATTAAGGGAACAGAAATACAGGCTGGTATTGTTGTTTCGATGGAAAAATAGAAACATTATTAAGGGAAGAGAAATACAGGCTGGTCTAGTTGTTTGGATTGAAAAGTAGAAACATTATTAAGGGAAGAGAAATACAGGCTGGTATTGTTGTTTGGATTGAAAAGTAGAAACATTATTAAGGAAGAGAAATACAGGCTGGTCTAGTTGTTTGAATTGAAAAGTAGAAACATTATTAAGGGAAGAGAAATAAAGGCTGGTCTAGTTGTTTGAATTGAAAAGTAGAAACTTATTAAGGGAAGAGAAATACAGGCTTGTCTAGTTGTTTGAATTGAAAAGTAGAAACATTATTAAGGGAAGAGAAATACAGGCTGGTCTAGTTGTTTGGATTGAAAAGTAGAAACATTATTAAGGGAAGAGAAATACAGGCTGGTCTTGTTGTTTCGATGGAAAAATAGAAACATTATTAAGGGAAGAGAAATAAAGGCTGGTATTGTTGTTTGAATTGAAAAGTAGAAACATTATTAAGGGAAGAGAAATACAGGCTGGTATTGTTGTTTGAATTGAATTGAAAAGTATAAACATTATTAAGGGAAGAGAAATACAGGCTTGTCTAGTTGTTTGGATTGAAAAGTAGAAACATTATTAAGGGAAGAGAAATACAGGCTGATATTGTTGTTTCGATGGAAAAATAGAAACATTATTAAGGGAAGAGAAATACAGGCTGGTCTAGTTGTTTGGATTGAAAAGTAGAAACATTATTAAGGGAACAGAAATACAGGCTGGTATTGTTGTTTCGATGGAAAAATAGAAACATTATTAAGGGAAGAGAAATACAGGCTGGTCTAGTTGTTTGGATTGAAAAGTAGAAACATTATTAAGGGAAGAGAAATACAGGCTGGTATTGTTGTTTGGATTGAAAAGTAGAAACATTATTAAGGAAGAGAAATACAGGCTGGTCTAGTTGTTTGAATTGAAAAGTAGAAACATTATTAAGGGAAGAGAAATAAAGGCTGGTCTAGTTGTTTGAATTGAAAAGTAGAAACATTATTAAGGGAAGAGAAATACAGGCTGGTCTAGTTGTTTGAATTGAAAAGTAGAAACATTATTAAGGGAAGAGAAATACAGGCTGGTATTGTTGTTTGGATTGAAAAGTAGAAACATTATTAAGGGAAGAGAAATACAGGCTGGTATTGTTGTTTCGATGGAAAAATAGAAACATTATTAAGGGAAGAGAAATACAGGCTGGTATTGTTGTTTGGATTAAAAAGTAGAAACATTATTAAGGGAAGAGAAATACAGGCTGGTATTGTTGTTTGGATTTAAAAGTAGAAACATTATTAAGGGAAGAGAAATACAGGCTGGTATTGTTGTTTCGATGGAAAAATAGAAAGATTATTAAGGGAAGAGAAATAAAGGCTGGTATTGTTGTTTGGATTGAAAAGTAGAAACATTATTAAGGGAAGAGAAATACAGGCTGGTATTGTTGTTTGGATTGAAAAGTGTAAACATTATTAAGGGAAGAGAAATACAGGTTGGTATTTTTGTTTGGATTGAAAAGTAGAAACATTATTAAGGGAAGAGAAATACAGGCTGGTATTGTTGTTTCGATGGAAAAATAGATTATTAAGGGAAGAGAAATACAGGCTGGTATTGTTGTTTGGATTGAAAAGTAGAAACATTATTAAGGGAAGAGAAATACAGGCTGGTCTAGTTGTTTGGATTGAAATATAGAAACATTATTAAGGGAAGAGAAATACAGGCTGGTATTGTTGTTTGGATTGAAAAGTAGAAACATTATTAAGGGAAGAGAAATACAGGCTGGTATTGTTGTTTGGATTGAAAAGTAGAAACATTATTAAGGGAAGAGAAATACAGGCTGGTCTAGTTGTTTGGATTGAAAAGTAGAAACATTATTAAGGGAAGAGAAATACAGGCTGGTATTGTTGTTTGGATTGAAAAGTAGAAACATTATTAAGGGAAGAGAAATACAGGCTGGTATTGTTGTTTGGATTTAAAAGTAGAAACATTATTAAGGAAAGAGAAATACAGGCTGGTCTTGTTGTTTGAATTGAAAAGTGTAAACATTATTAAGGGAAGAGAAATACAGGCTGGTATTGTTGTTTGAATTGAAAAGTAGAAACATTTTTAAGGGAAGAGAAATACAGGCTGGTATTGTTGTTTAGATTGAAAAGTAGAAACATTATTAAGGGAAGAGAAATACAAGCTGGTATTGTTGTTTGGATTGAAAAGTAGAAACATTATTAAGGGAAGAGAAATACAGGCTGATATTGTTGTTTGGATTGAAAAGTAGAAACATTATTAAGGGAAGAGAAATAAAGGCTGGTATTGTTGTTTAGATTGAAAAGTAGAATCATTTTTAAGGGAAGAGAAATACAGGCTGGTATTGTTGTTTGAATTGAAAAGTATAAACATTATTAAGGGAAGAGAAATACAGGCTGGTATTGTTGTTTGGATTGAAAAGTAGAAACATTATTATGGGAAGAGAAATACAGGCTGGTATTGTTGTTTGAATTGAATTGAAAAGTATAAACATTATTAAGGGAAGAGAAATACAGGCTGGTATTGTTGTTTAGATTGAAAAGTAGAAACATTATTATGGGAAGAGAAATACAGGCTGGTATTGTTGTTTGGATTGAAAAGTAGAAACATTATTAAGGGAAGAGAAATACAGGCTGATATTGTTGTTTGAATTGAAAAGTAGAAACATTATTAAGGGAAGAGAAATACAGGCTGGTATTGTTGTTTGAATTGAATTGAAAAGTATAAACATCATTAAGGGAAGAGAAATACAGGCTGGTATTGTTGTTTGGATTGAAAAATAGAAACATTATTAAGGGAAGAGAAATACAGGCTGGTATTGTTGTTTGGATTGAAAAGTAGAAACATCATTAAGCGAAGAGAAATACAGTCTTTTCTAGTTGTTTGGATTGAAAAATTGAAACATTATTAAGGGAAGAGAAATACAGGCTGGCCTAGTTGTTTGGATTGAAAAGTAGAAACATTATTAAGGGAAGAGAAATACAGGCTGGTATTGTTGTTTGGATTGAAAAATAGAAACATTATTATGGGAAGAGAAATACAGGCTGGCCTAGTTGTTTGGATTGAAAAGTGCAAACATTATTAAGGGAAGAGAAATACAGGCTGGTATTGTTGTTTGGATTGAAAAATAGAAACATTATTAAGGGAAGAGAAATACAGGCTGGTATTGTTGTTTGGATTGAATTGAAAAGTATAAACATTATTAAGGGAAGAGAAAAACAGGCTGGTATTGTTGTTTCGATGGAAAAATAGAAACATTATTAAGGGAAGAGAAATACAGGCTGGTATTGTTTAGATTGAAAAATAGAAACATTATTAAGGGAAGAGAAATAAAGGCTGGTCTAGTTGTTTGAATTGAAAAGTAGAAACATTATTAAGGGAAAGAGAAATACGGGCTGGTATTGTTGTTTAGATTGAAAAGTAGAAACATTATTAAGGGAAGAGAAATACAGGCTGGTATTGTTGTTTGGATTGAAAAGTAGAAACATTATTAAGGGAAGAGAAATACAGGCTGATATTGTTGTTTGGATTGAAAAGTAGAAACATTATTAAGGGAAGAGAAATACAGGCTGGTATTGTTGTTTGGATTGAAAAGTAGAAACATTATTAAGGGAAGAGAAATACAGGCTGGTATTGTTGTTTGGATTGAAAAGTAGAAACATTATTAAGGGAAGAGAAATACAGGTTGGTAATGTTTAGATTGAAAAGTAGAAACATTATTAAGGGAAAAAGAAATACAGGCTGGTCTAGTTGTTTGGATTGAAAAGTGCAAACATTATTAAGGGAAGAGAAATACAGGGTCTTCTAGTTGTTTGAATTGAAAAGTAGAAACATTATTAAGGGAAGAGAAATACAGGCTGGTATTGTTGTTTGGATTAAAAAGTAGAAACATTAAGGGAAGAGAAATAAAGGCTGGTATTGTTGTTTAGATTGAAAAGTAGAAACATTATTAAGGGAAGAGAAATACAGGCTTGTCTAGTTGTTTTGATTGAAAAGTGCAAACATTATTAAGGGAAGAGAAATACAGGCTGATCTAGTTGTTTGGATTGAAAAATAGAAACATTATTAAGGGAAGAGAAATACAGGCTGGTCTAGTTGTTTAGATTAAAAAGTAGAAACATTATTAAGGGAGAGAAATACAGCCTGGAATTGTTGTTTGGATTGAAAAGTAGAAATATTATTAAAGGAAGAGAAATAAAGGCTGGTATTGTTGTTTGAATTGAAAAGTAGAAACATTATTAAGTGAAGAGAAATACAGCCTGGTATTGTTGTTTGGATTTAAAAGTAGAAATATTAAGGGAAGAGAAATACAGGTTGGTGTTGTTGTTTGGATTGAAAAGTAGAAACATTATTAAGGGAAGAGAAATACAGGCCGGTCTAGTTATTTGGATTTAGAAGTAGAAATATTAAGGGAAGAGAAATACAGGTTGGTGTTGTTGTTTGGATTGAAAAGTATAAACATTATTAAGGGAAGAGAAATACAGGCTGGTCTAGTTGTTTTGATTGAAAAGTTGTCTATGCTCATGAAGAATTTTCTGTTACATTTTTAACAGTTTCAAAACCATTTATTGATAAACAGAAGGAGTTAATCTAAAGATAATTTCCTATCGTGACTAATGGAAAAAGAAACATTTCATTTTTGAAATGTTTAGCAAAAGCAAAAAAACAACAATATACATCTACTGATGATCCCCAGGTATTTTCTTTCTTTTTTTTTTTCTTGTAATGAACTTCTCATTATCTTTCATGTAATATAGTATACATGTTCTTATATTTTTTGTCTAAAAGAAAAGTAAATGTTGGTTAATCATAACAGAATTTATTATCAAGTCAATGTAAAGAAAACATTGCCTTCATAATAAATTCTCTTAGGATTAATTAATATTTTTCTCTTCGTAGTTTGTTCTTCATTAAAAGAAGATAATTAACAGAAAGAAAAAATGTTTTAGAATAGAGTGGCAATTTTCCAGTTTTTCATATGCATAGTAAATATTGTTCACTATTATCTCTGGGTTTTTACATCTGTATCAGTAGTCCCTAAAGTGGTCAGTATTAATCCCTTGTACGTTTTAGGATGTCAAAAACTTCTTGGTGGGTTGTCTTTTTGGGTCAATTTGAAATCAGGCCATATTTCTCTTGTTTATTTGCACTTTAAAAGAAGCAAGTAAGTCTACACTAAAGAGTTCCTATCTTTTAAAATGAAAGTAAATAGATTTTTCTGATTTTACAGTATTTGCTTTTGTTCATGTTTTTTTAATTAAAAAAAAAAAAAGGATTTATGTTTCTTGTGGCTTTTGGACTAAATTAAAGTATAACTGCAAAAGCCATCAACCATTTTAGCAGCTACAGATCCTAAAAGGAATTAGTGACAATGTTCAGTTGAACATTTTAGAATTAGATTTATATCTACACTTAGATATGAAACAAAGCTGATGTGCCTCTATAAAAGGGTATTAAGTAATAATGCTATGAAATCTATAAAGATAAAAAAACACCTTTAAAAAAAATCACCCTGATAAAGAAGAAAGATAAGGATCTTGTTTTGTTTTTTTATACTTTGAAAGGTAAATGTGAAAATAAATCAAATACTTTGTCTGATGAAAGCACGTGCTTGGGCTGATAATGAAGTAGGGTTAAGGGCATCATACAATATTTCTTTGAATATAACAAGAAAAAGAAAACTATATACCATTAAAGATGAGATTATAAATTTTTCAACTAAAAAGTGATTGAATTTGTAATGAAAAAGAAAACAAAAAGATTTAGTGTTTTAAAATGCTTTTGTGTAAATGAATATTCATGAGTGACTGAAAATGTAACAAAAACTTTGACACTGGATCTTAAATATTGTAAGTTGATAAATCAACTTTTGACTGTTCGAATATTTTCATGGCTTATGTGAGCTATTTTAATGAAACCTAAACCAAGGTATTGACAATCTTTTATTCACAAGTTATCTTAAGTTTAATGCAAAAGAGGTGACAATTTTTGAATGCTTTGAGGAATATTTCAACAAGCCCAATATTCCAATAACTTATATAAATGTAATGGTTAAAAACAACACTCTTCAGTGTTTGGATGTTGTAGAAAATTTGCTACCTTCCTTAATGAAAAGGTTCCTTATATATGCCCCATTCACTATATATTACATCGCTTCATGGTAAAAAACTTAGTGACAAATTGTATGATACTTAATAAGTGTATCAGATTAGATTCAAGTGCATCCATTTAATTTCTGACTGTTTGGGAAACTGTATGAATATAATTATTAAATAATTAACCAATTACTGAATATATTAAAGTAAAGTGGTTGTCAAGAGCTTGCAAAGGCTTTTTAAAATGTATAACTAAACTATTGAGTTTCTTAGAGGTGTAGATTTTGCTTGATCTTATGATGTGAAAATGAATAAAAATCATCTTTTTTTATTTTATTTATTAAAAATTCTACTTTGTCAACTGGGGCTATAGAGTATTGCAACTACACTTCTACTAAGAGGTACCCCCTTGCTGGGTGCCACTTGTCAGTTAGAGAAACCCAATCTGATTAATCGGCTGGTCATGAAAAGCCCTAGCACCTCTTTGATTAAGTTCTGATTGTATCTGACAAATTACTCTCATGGCAAACTAATGCCAACACTTATGTTAAAGGTGCCAGAAGTTGGTGGCTGAGTGTCAACTGCATTGAGAGAAACAAGACTTTGACCATTGTTTAACTTTGAGGCACTTGTCTTTGAGCATTGAAAGCCTGAAATTTGCAAGAGCTTAAAATCCTCCCCCTGACAGGAGTATACTGTTGATGTATCTTTCTCTCAATTAAGGTGTATATGTATCCCCCTTAGTAAATTCTCAGTAGAAGTGGACTCCGTAATGGCTGGTGAAGCATAGAGCCATAAATAAAAAAAAACAGCACATATGGCAAATACAAACAAAAACACAAACAAATTCTCTCTGAATCTAGTTCAGAAAAAGGAATTAATAAAATTCCCCAGATTTATTGTAATCTACTTGTAATGGTCGATAACAAGAAATACACTGAAAACTTAATGAAAATTAAAACAGAAGTGCAAGGTTTATACACATCAAACACCACAAAGGGAGTTATCAGAAACAGGTTGTTATCCCTAGTTATATCAGAGGAAATAAAAACAACTTAAAGAAAGCAAGGGATCAAAGACTACCAAAGAATAACCATTAGAAGGGGTGGTGAAGAAGTACAAGCAGCCATAGGAAAACAAGGGGTCACAGATGACAAAACAATAACAATTAGAAGGGGTGATGAATAAATACAAAACAGCCTGAGGAAAGCAAGGGGTCACTGATTACAAAAAGGTAATCATTAGAAGTGGTGACAAAGAAATATAAACAGCCTTAGGAAATCAAAGCTCACAGACTACCAAAGGATAACCTTTAGAAGAGGTGGTGAAAAGATACAAAATTCACATTTACATTCAGATATTTAACAAATCCCTAATTCTTAAGGAAATTAAAATTGGATTCTACCTTGAAAAGTAGAACAATACATTGATGTACCCTTAAAGTGTAGAGGATGTCCAACATGTGGAAACTGTGGCCAAAAAGACCCAGAACATATAGAGGAAGTTTGTCTCAACAAAACCAAATGCTCACACTGCCAAGAGAACCATCTCAAATTTTTGAGAACTTGTAATATATATACAAAAAAGAATTCTTGTATGTGAAGTATATAGTATGAATATAACATTTCTCGTAGCAAAAAACTAGTGGAATCTTATATGAAAGTTAAACCCCATGTCAATGTATCACAGAGAGCAAATCCAATCAGCAACATCAACAATTAGCTAGATAAATGTAGTCCACATTGAAAAACTTGTGCAACTCTGACCAAATGATTGGCAAAAATTTCTCTCCTGAAATCTATCATACAGAACCACAAGTTAAACAAAAATAACCCACCATAAACATTCATACCACTGTTGCCAAAATATCTACAGAAAACTTCAAATCTCCGACTAAAACAAATACCCTAAAAGGAAAATCCTAATGATCAGTGATCAGTCCATCAATTTCCAAAATAGAGAACTCTGGAAAAACCCAGATCACAAATTCTAAACCAAACTATAAAGAAACTGATAAAAAGCCGAAACAGTTTCTAACAATGCGCTACTTGATTTTCCCCTCCAATCCAAAATAAATCATATCCAAAATAAATCATATCCAACAAATCACGGAACAGAAATGATTGAAAAATCAAATCCCTTATCAACTCAATTCAGAGATCCTTTCAACATCAAGAACAAAATCAAAAAAATACTTAAATTAAACAAGACCCTTGAAAGAAACAAAAACAATGTAACTGTCAAAGCTCAACTAAAATCCTAAATATATTCTTCAATGTAGAAAGTATAAATACTGAAATTGACAACATCATTGCTAATTTCAGATTAGCATATATATATATTAAAAAATATAAGAAAAATTTAAGAAAAAACAAAAATAAACTGGAACATTCATTTGTATAATGAACTAAAAAAATTAGGTTTTGAATATCAATCACTAACATGACATTAATCTTTTAAGTTTTTCATGAGAGAAAATTAAAAATATTTACTGTTAATTTAGATAGTACAACATACAGTGCAACAAATTAAACATATCTGCTCATTATCATGAGAGAGAGACTGAGTGAAGCATGTTGCTATAATTATATTTGCCTTCAATCAAACTGAAATGGTTCTATGTTTATCAGAGATGTAATACTCAGTATGGTACAAGATGAACATTTGCATTATGTAGCAATGAACGTGTTAACCAGAGAAACCCTGTGGCTTCCAATTTTTGAGGATATGCAAAGTCAGATGGACAAATAATTGTGTTCCAAATTAATTTTAGAAAATCCTCAAGACTATGTTGCTACTAGTTTCTGATGAAGCCTTTTTCATTTCCTTCTGTCTATATTGACTTACTTTTTATTATATTTTTTCTTTAACACTACTGTTTTTACATTTGGATTTCAATTTTATTAAGGTTCATTTCTTCTTCAGGCTGTGATATTGTAATTTCCTGCTTTTCTCAAAACAAGAGATCTGATTAAATACACATTGTCCATTTTTTAGCTGATTGAAAATTTCTCAATTTGTTTTGGTTTTACTGATTCAATTATTAGCATTTTTTGCCTTCTAATTTAGGCAATTTGAGAAGAATGCAAATCTGGCCTAGCTATCTCAAAAAAAAGGATATTTAGAAAGGATGTTGTGGTAGCATCGTGTTACTGATGGTTGAAATAACTCTTGCTTGCTAAAATACAGGAACACAAGTTTTTTTTCTTAGTTTTAAAAAATATCTTAGTGTGTTAAAAAGAATATTAGGTTTCAGAATTGTTTTTAAAATTCTAATACTGGGTACTTAACAGTTGAGTAACCATTTAATAAAATATAAACAACAAATTTTATTTAATTCCAACTTCTCTAAGATCTAATATATTTTTGAAAAATTCTCTAACAATTAAATTTTTTCCACAAATTTTCAAAAACTGTTCAGAAGGTTGAAATATAATGTAAATGAATATATACTTTAAAATTATGTTGTAACTTTGCTGTAAAATCAAATAGCATTTTTTGAAATTCAGTTTTTATTTTAAGTGCTTAGAGACTAATAATATGAAAGATTTATTTTGTTATTCTCTTAGAATTATAAAACGTATTTCTTTCACTAAGTGAAAACATTAAACTTTTATTTATTAGTTAAAAACTATCTCCCTCGTCCCAATTTTACATGCAAGTAGTGGCTTCAGAGAATCCCAGGTCTGCTGATTTTTAAAGTAAATCTGCATGCTATTGGCCTCCATGTCAATGCAAACAAAACTGAATATATGTGTTACAACCAAACGGGCAACATTGCCACACTAGACGGAGCCTCTCTGAAACTAGTCGACAAATTCACCTACCTAGGAAGTAGCATCTCATCAACCGAAAAAGACATCGACACATGACTGACGAAAGCATGGACAGCTATCGATAGGCTCTCGATCATATGGAAGTCGGACCTAACTGATAAAATGAAACGCAGTTTCTTCCAGGCAGCGGTTGTGTCGATACTGCTATATGGATGCACCACATGGACGCTTACGAAGCGGCTGGAGAGGAGGCTGGACGGAAATTACACAAGAATGTTGAGAGCAGTATTAAACAAGTCCTGGTGACAGCACCCCACGAGACTCCAACTATACGGACACTTGCCCCCCATCACGAAAACTATACAAGTTCGACGAACCAGACACGCAGGACACTGCTGGAGAAGCAAGGACGAACTCATAAGCGATGTACTCCTGTGGACCCCCACATATGGATGTGCAAGAGTGGGACGACCAGCACGAACATACATACAGCAACTATGTGAGGACACAGGATGTAACCCTGAAGACCTGCCGGAGGCGATGAATGATATGGAGAAATGGCGAGAGAGGGTCCAGGATATCCGCGCTGGCGGCGCGACATGATGACAAACTACTGGACATTAAAAAATCCCTAAAAGATTAATAATAACCTGTTTCACTGAATTGTAATCAAAAGATTGTGCCACAGTAACTGAACTTTAATCAGTTACTTTTCTCAAGCCATTCTCAATCTAAATTACTAATAGATTACATTAAATGGCATTCTTTATTCTAGTTTTCTGCCAAATTTGACCTGATTCACATTACTGTGGGTTTTTGTAAATCGGTGAAGTATACTAACTCCTCCTTGAGCTAGTGAGTTATAAGTGAAAAAAATTCTTTTGATGAAATTTCAAATACTTATGATATTTTTTCTCCTGTTTTAACTATAAAAAGTTATAAAAAAAAGATAACGCAAAACAATCTTGATGAACTTATAGATAGATAAATTTCCTTTTGTTTGATGTCTGGTCTTATAGTAATTTTATAAGTATTTTTCAGAGTCTACAATGTTTTAGGGTTCTGTGAGCATTGGTATTATAAGAAGCTCTGGATACCTTGGGTGGTGTAATGGTTAACAAGCTAGACCAGCAAATCTACACAAGTGAGTTCAAGTAATTGGGTGCCCCATTCATAAGAAGCTCAAGTGATGAGTTTTTTTTTTTAATGATTTTATGATATTGTCACGTGATAGCCCACGGAGACGATAGAAATAAGATTAATACTATCCTCCCGTTGGAATAAACAGTGGCGACCCATCAAAAAAGTGACCGTTAAGGAAGGATGTAGGTCACATAGGGGATATCAACAGGTGTTGGTACTTAGTAACCTCAGGTTGCCGGACACCAAGGGGGAGAAGAGAGAAGCCAAATGATTGGCTGGGACCCCAAAACGGAAGTGGGGACTCCTTCCCCTCAGCGGAAGTAAATAATAAGAAAGTTAGTTTTTGAGCAGGGCTCGGGGCAGACGAACCATAGCCAGTATTCCGGGTTGAAGACAAAAGAATATCTGAGACACGAGGGACCCCAGATTCTTCAAGCCTGTGTAAAAAAATAGAATAAAGTCTATTAGCCCGTGAAAGAAGAAAGATTCTCCAGTGGAACCCCGTCAAAAAATAAGATAAGTAACTTTGGGGCCATTTCTCCTTTATACCCAAACTTTATATACCACCTCTCTCTCTCTCTCTCAATTTGAAGAAAAACAAGTCAAGAAAAGACATTTATATTCGTGGACTGTCCATTCATTGTATATTTGACACTTTGAAAGTGTATCTCTTTGTATAGTAAAGGATTAATGTATTTTTATGTCACCACGTGGTCTAAGTTGTTCTTTACCGTGTCTTCTACGAATTTGTTACCTCATGCTTCCTTTTCAGCTTCTATTCGCCTTATGTTATCTTGCTTAGAATTGTCCTATTAATTCCTTTAAAATATCACATGGGAAACCGGAGTTGCCGACTACTACAATATAATATTATTACGACTAAAACCTATAGGTCCATATTCTTCCATTATCTAGGGGAAGGAAGGAAAGCGACCTGGTGGGTGTGTGGATAGTGTGACATTTGGAACCCCTTGCCAGCGGTGGTCAGTCTGGCCCTAAATTAGTCCCTCACATAATATGCCAGTTCTTATATGCCTGAGAGAAAAACTCTGAACGAGGACTTATTATAAAGTGCCAACCTGCCCCGTCTTCACACGTGCGAAATAAAACCCCGTTCTGGGATAAAAGTAAACCTTTCGCATCACAATATTCACCACCAAATCCTTGATATACATGCCAAAGTTCATTGCTTTATCTTGAATAGTTTTTGCTGTAAATAGGATTTGTCCATAAAAACAGATGTTGTCCAAAAATTTTCAAGAAAATGGGGAACTTTTTTCTTAATTTTTTTTTAACTACAAGTACTTTCAAAAAGTTATTGATGGATTTTGATTATTTAAAAAACCCCAAATCTTATAGGAATTTACATTTAATGATTATCTTACGTTATGGCAAATTCCCATTTTAAATTTTTTCATGAGCATTGCTATTTAATTGATTCATATATTCAGGAAACTAGATTTACAATTAAGAAGGATAAGAAAGATACTTTTGGATAATATTGTATATAAAACAGATGCATCTGCATTTTAAAAAAGTACAATTAGTTTAATTTTTCAAACAAGATAGCCTAATATTTCTTCGTTAATTCATGCTTATGGATTTATTCTATTATGATGAAAATGTAGAAAATAATAGATCAAGCAGAAAATGAAACCCTCATTTTTTTATAGTCTATTGTACAAAGTTTTTTTTTTTTTTTTTTTTTTCTTACATCTACTTTAAGATAAAGTGCAGAATTTTTTCTTCTCGTAAACATGATTGTAACATTTCTGTTTAGTTTACTCTATGAAACATTTCAAAATCTGAGAAAGTTCACAATCAAAAAATGAAAATCAGTATCTTTTCTCATGAAATCCCTTAATTTACGTAAAAAATTTGATGTAAAAATGAATAAACATATTTTTTTGTTTGTGCACCTCAAACAAAACAATTCCATTTGAATATTACATTTTTGAACTTCAAACAAAAGAATAAAGATTCCATTCGAATATTTCGAGATAAAAAATTGTGTTTCATTGTCTTTCCTAAACAATGTATCACATGCAAATTTGTTTTCTGATGTTTTTAAGTTGAGGTTATTTGTCTTAGGGTGTGTTATATGAAATGATGTTGCTCTTTCTCTCTTTTATGCACAGCTTAAAATGCTTCTTTGTAAATAGAATTAATTTATTTGTTTGCAGGCAAAATATTTGATTTATTTTTGTGTTTATTCATTTTTAAAATCATAATTGCTGTCAATTCTGTTCTCAAGCGTCACAATATTTTCAAGTTGAAGAAGGAAAATATTTAAATCAGTTTTAAAAATCTGATAGAAATTATCATTTTTGAATCCTGCTTGTATTCAGGATTGTTTATGTGATCACCTTAAACTATTAGTTTTTATTTTTCTCCTGTGCTTCGTCTATGTTAAAGGTGTGGTAAAGATAAACCAAACCTTTTCAGATATTCTTTCAGTGCAAGCATCATTAGGGAACAAGAGTTTTTTGGAAATTGGCTAAAGCCTGGCCTATTTACCAAAACTTTTCTTGTTCCCCAATGACACCTGCATTGAAAAAATGATGTTTAAAAATGTTCAACTTGGAGTTACTCAAACATATTTTTAACCTGGTCTAATAAGAATTGACTGTTCTAAAATACTTTTGTTTCTCATTGACATATTTTAATAATGAAAATATGTTTTCATAGAGTAAGAAACAATTATGCATCTTACAAAGATTTTATGAATGTTGAACTTCTGACTTTTAATCTTGGTAACAAGAAAATAATTTTTTTTTTCTGTTGACATCTATAAGCATCTAAAGCATGTGAGAAAGAAAAACATCTGGTGGTATACAAATTGATTGATAGATCAGAGTTATCAATTTGTTCTAACAAATACAGCCAATCATTTACTTGTAGTTGGGCTCAAGGCCAGAAATATGGGCGCAACAACTAGACAATTCATCTGCTTGGTAAATTTCCTAACCATCCTATCACTCAAGACACAAAACTAAATTATGAAAAGTAATTGTTTGCAAAAATCACATAATTATTTCCATAATTTGGCTTTTTTCTGGATAATTCCAGAATAATTTTCTTAGTTATTATGTATATCATGAAATAGCTTGATAATTTAACAGAAGATAATGATGAAATACTGTCTTCATGTATTCTCTCTCTCCATCTATCTATCTATCTATCTATCCATAAAAAAAACATTTTGACAGATAATAATCATCTTTACCATCTAAATTACAACTCAGACATCCTGATTTTTAACTAATTCAACTTATGAAAAATATACTAGATGTATAAGATTGTAAGATATCAGTACAAGATTGTATTATCAGGAGATACACTTGTACAACACTTATACTACTCTTTGGCTATGTAGCTACAGTCTAGTGACAAGCATTGTAAGATAACTGATGACTGAACAAATTGTAAGTTTTATTTTGGGTTATATTCTGTTAAAGGATACCTTCAAGTCAACTGATAGTTGATTTTGAAGCTTCTTTTTTTCAGTTTTGATTTTGGTGTTAACTTCTCAGTGTTGCCATCACCACAGCTTTGTCATTAGACTGAAGCCCTTTCTACACAACACACATTGTCATACACAAAAGTATTTTAAGTTTTTAAGTAATAATTCCTACTGTGACTTCAAACTTCACTTGAATATAGTAAATACTTAAGATATAGTACTACCTTTATTTATCTAAATTTCGAGATGAAACTTGATAATTTTTATCACTTTTAATATTTGGACTCTTGTCTTCATATTTATTTAATTCACAAAGGTAGATTGTTCCAATTCTGTTAACCATGACCGAGTACAAGTGTTAAGCTATGTCCTACAAGCTACATTGGTGCACTGGAGAAGGCATTCGGTTGAAAAGTGCTTAGTGAAATCATTTGGAGGTTGCAGGCTCAATCCCAGCAACAGGTAAGTATAATTAAGAATACATACTAGAGTTTAACACTTGTACACAGTCATGGTTAATAGAATTGTGTGATGGAGCATAAAATATTTACTCATAACAAGAGTTTATTTTATGCACGTATGACGCCGGGGCAGTCTGGCACTTGATCCCTCGCATTTTAAGTCCTAGTCAAGACTCCTGTTTTGAGCATAAGGTAACTGGCAAATAATGTGGGAGGGTTTAATTTGGGGCTAGACTCAGCCCGATGCAGGCAAGGGGATTCCAATTTTACTTTATATATGCCACCAAGCCATTCGTTTTCCTACCCCCATGGATAACAGAAAACATGGACGTCTAGGTTAAGATAAAATATTCTTCACTGTAGTTGGAAATTTCAATTTCCTGTGTAATGTTTTTAAGGTGAATAAGACATTTAGTGAGAATAAATTAAAGCGAATGAAGCTGAAAAAGATAAATGCAAAAGAAGGCAACTCGATAGATTAACAATATAATGAATATATTTCAACATAAGGGAACATTTAAACTTTAAAAAAATTTTAATAGGTGAGGACCAAACAAATATTTAAGGTGCTGGCTATATTACACCAGCAGACAGTCTTAAACACAAATGTTTCTCTTTCTTTTTTTTTTTTTTCTTTCTTTCTTCTTTCTTTTCTTTTCTTTATACTTTTCTTTCTTTAACTTGAGCGAGAGTGCATATAATTTCAATATTTAGGAAGGGTAGGAGGAAAAACAGTTTTAAGTTGTACTTAGCTTTTTTTCTTTTTTTTTATTTCAACATAAGGGTTTACTTCACAGACTCCTTTCTTTTACGGGCAAACAGCATTCTGTAGAACCTGGCTGGAAGGCACCTGTTATCTTCTGTCCAATGATTCTGTGCCACTCTTTCCCTGGAGTTTTTGGCTAATAAATCAGTATGTCTTTTCATGCTGGCTGCTGTCCTAAAACTCCTGATTTCCTTCCAAATTTCCTCTGACGAAAAAGAGGCCCTATTTTGCCGCGAAGGGCTCTGGTCACTCATTTGGCCTCTTTTCTCCTCCCCTCAGGAGCATACTCCGTCACACTTGGAACAATCTATCTCTGTGGATTAAATAAGGTGTTCAGTTTTGGTTCTTTTTTGGCTCCTGAGTTCAACACGAAACACCTAAAGAAGGCCGAAAGATATATCAGCTGAAATGTTGTGAGTATAACAATGAAAATGAAGACGAGAGTCCAAATATTCTAGGCAAAAATCGTGAAATTAGCACCATTAGATGATCACTTAAATTTTTTATTTAGCAGTAAATAAACTAATAACAGATAAGATGCAAAACATTTTTAATATCTGAACATTCTGGTTTCATAAAATATTCATTGAACAAGATTTTTTAAATAAGAGTAAAATTTTTTCAATGTAATGCAAAGCAAGATAAAATTAGGTGAATATTGTGTGTGCGCACACGCTAATTCCATAATTTTTGCAAGGATATTATGAATAATGAAAAATGAGGACAAATTTACATGCATCTAAATTTATTTGGATACAAATTAAGAAATAACATTCAATATTTAATAGTGTGTCCCTTATTTTCTCTGACAGTTGTCAGACACTTAGAATAATTTCAAGTAAGTTTCTTGTAAAAACTAAAGTTGTAGGGATTCTACTTAGATGTTGAATTTATCAATAAATTTAGATGTTGGCAAATATTTCCCCCATTTTTCCCTTCTACACCATAATTACTATATTCGGGTGATACTTAAAGTTAGTAACAATGATAGAAAGTATTATTTAAAAAACTTTAACAATACCATGTGCTCAGGATATTTGCATGTCACTATATATATATGTATAAGTGTGTATTAAAGGCTTAAAAGATATTTTACCAACCATTACAATTGCAGTAAATTTTATCCCCAGTAATTACTCCATGTATATGACCTCATGCCAGACTAAGAAAAACTTAGTTATTATCTATATCAATAACTCAAGTGATGGCATTTATCATGTCATGAAACTTCCTTATAAACAGCTTTAATTTTTGATTGACTGCCAGAATATTTTCATCGACTTGGGCAGAAAAGTAAAAGGAAAAAATGAATTATACTCAACACTTGTATAATACTTGAATTGCTTAAAACTAGTTTGTTAAAATTATTGAAAAGCTTTAAAAACTGAATACAGAGGATTAAAAAATTTTTGTACTATTATTTTGTGAAATGACAAAACTGAAACAATAACAATTGCATGAATAAAATGTCAGTATAATCAAATGCACTCAAGTTATATTTGTGTACGGATGTGTATATGCTTTTTAAGAAAGGAGAAGGAAATGGTAGATAAGAAATCCTAGTAATCTTTTCTTCACTTTTGATATTAAAGATCATTGCAAGGATAAATTATGTTTTTCTTCCCTTTCTTTTTTTTTTTCTCTTTCCTTCTTTCTTTTTAATCTCCACTTTTCCTCTTCTTTTCATTTTTCTTTTTACTCCTCCTTTCTCTCTCCCTTCACTCCCCACCTTAATTTTTGCACACTATATGAATTTCTGCTTTTCTTTGCTTTGCTTTTGACTCTTCCTTAATTAAATTGTTCATGGTAATTATATTTGCCTTATTAACTATTCCATTTTTCTAAAAAGATAGAAAAAGATATAAGAAAACTTGAAAAATTTTCAACAGGAAAAATTATTGATTTGATTTGATGGCATATTCTTCCACTTGAACTGCACAAAAATTAGAGTTTCTCAAAGGAAGAAAAGTCTGTGAATAATTGAGCCTTTTTTTTTTTTTTTTTTTTTTTTTTGGATATAACTTATTTTCTTTTCCTCTTGGAATATTTCATTACTGAGTCAAATAAAAAGATAATATTTATGCTTGATAAATGGAATATATTTTCCTGAAGTGAACTTGACAAATTCAGCTCAAGGACATTGTACCACTAAAAATTTGGTCAATGTAAACTTTTCATTGGGTTGTTTTTTCTTCTTCCAGTGAGAATTTAATGAATGCCTTAAAGATATTGCACATTTTTCAATTGCTTGGAAAATGGCTATCAAACTTCTACAGTAAAAAACTACATTTCAAAATGAAGGTCATTTGATAATTTTTCATATCTCAACTTCTTTTATGATTTAAAAAATGAATTTTGAAATGTTTAAGTTGTTTGTTTTTAATTTTGGTGAGCTTAGAACAATATATGAACTGTGACTGAAATTTAGCAAATATCTACAAATCTTTATCAGGGTATGATGAATTTGATAATCTTATTTGTCAGTCCTATTAGGGTATACAAAGTATACTCTTACTGTTTTAGAAATGGAAACAGGCTTTGTTGCTGTTTAACAAATTATGTGATGAATAATTCTAAACTTATCCTTTGTTTTTTAAATTTGTTTTTGAAAGTGGTATCCTTTGGTTCATTAAACAAAATAATTTCATCTGATCTGAGAAAATGATTGACTTTTAACTCTGCAGGGAGTGTTGACCTTGTTTATACAGACCAACCAGTATTTTTTTTATTAACACATCACTCAATAAGTCCTGGGCCTGACATATAGATGGCACCACTAATGAAAAAAAAAGAAAATGCGTATGTTTTTTATAAAGTACTAACCCTCAAATGGCATGTGCCAAAATTTGAGCCAATAGACTAATGAGTAGAGTGTTCGCCAATGGTCCGGGAGATTGGGGTTCAATCCCATATCAAAAGACTTGCTTAACATTCAGCCTTCTAAAGTAGGGATCGAGGGTAAAGTGGAGCAATCCCGGGAATGGAGTCATGCCCTCCCTGACACCTTGGTGTAGTAGCTATTGAAAAGGGAGCCTTTGGGTCACCCTCATCTAAGGTCACCAACTTTACTGTTGCAAATTTTCAAAACAATGGAAAAATCTGAATTTTGTGTGTTGATAAAGCATTACTTTCTGATGGGGAAAAAATACTGTTCAAGCAAAGCAATGTATTGTTAAGTGTTATTAGGACTGCTCCATTGAAAAAAATGGTTGTACTGATGTGGCACTACGTGCAGTTAAATATTTAATTAATGTATAAAAATTGAAATATATATATGAAATTTAATGTGTGTCTAAAAAAACAAAGGGATCCTTAAAATAAGTATCTTTTTGTTCAAAGCTTGTATTGATCTGGGGGAGCTGGTTGATTGTTTCTGAGGGTCAGTTAAGTGTGGGATGCTTGTTTTTGGTTTTGAGAGTTGACGGGTTTTGTTTAATTTTCATTTTGACAACTACATCCGTCGATCATAATGATAGGAAGGGTCATTTCGTGCAGCATGTTTTTCTGGTCCTTGTTTTGAAGATGAATGTCAAAAAGGAGATTTAATTATAAATAAAGGTGAGCTGGGCATGGCTCATCCAGTCGGGTGAGGCTGGGAGATTTTGGTTCAACCCCATTACTGTTCCCATTGGTCAAAGCGTCTAAGAAGGGTTTTCCTGTGCCTGTGAGATATGGTCCTGAACTAGGATTGGCTGACCAATGGGAATATGATTCCTGATTGTCTTTTATTAGACAACCAGTCAGAAACCTTTTTGATCCAGATATTGATCTATAAAAATAGGATGTTAAAACAGGTCCTCAGAGAGAACAAGAAAAGGGACCAGAAAACAACTTGAGACTACCAAACTTTTCAATTCTAGACCCAAGGCACTCTGAACAACCTTCCTGCTATAAGAATTCAAAGTCCCAGATTTTTAGAGATATTAGAATCATACGAACCGCATCTAATTGTCACATTTCTATCTCAATATTCTTCTTCTTTTTTCCAGGAAAGCAAACCTTGTTGCTTTATTGTCTCACAAAAGTGTTTCAATAAAACCATTTTTGTTAAATTTTTAGCAACGGGTTTTTCTGTTTATTATTTGAGTTGCAAGACAATCTAGCCACTCATATTAGCTAACCATCAGAAGAAGATCCGGCTGAATTGCATCAACCTCCCTTCGTGGATCTTTCAAACACAGCGTGGGCATGGAAGGGCTTGACAAAAGCAAACAGTCAGAAGCAAATGTGGTAGTCATGAACACAACAGCCACAAGTACTGTGGCTAGTAGTCACACCACATTGGGCTCCGTAACTAGCATAGGACCACACAGACACAAATGATGCTGAATGCTCAGCTTGCCCACATTTGCCAGTTGTCTCAGAAAACAACAAAAACTCCACAAGCTCATTTTGGCCGACTGAAAATTGAAATTGCATGATATAGCAGAGGAGTTAAAGATATCAGAAGGCAGTATATTCACCATTTTGCATGAAGATTTGTCTATAAGAAAGCTGTGTTCAAAGTGGGTGCCACGTTTCCTCACTGTTGATCAAAAACAACAACATGTAGACATTCAGAGCACTGTTTGTTACTGTTTCAACACAACAAACAGGATTTTTTGCATAAATATGTGACAATGGATGAAACATAGATGGACCACTTCACTTCTGAGTCAAATCAGCAATCTGGACAGCAGCAGGTAAAAGTCGTCCAAAGTGACCAAAGATGCAAACATTAGTAGGCAAGCTTTTGGCCTCCATATTTTAGGATGAACAAGGTATTTTGTTTATCGATTACCTTGAGAAAGGAAGAACCATCAATAGTGAATATTATATAACATTATGTGTGTGTTTGAAGTAAGAAAATGGCCACAAAGAAAGAAGTGCTCTTTCACCAAGACAATGTACCGTGTCACAAGTCGACCACAACAATGGCAAAACTACATGAATTGCACTTCAAATTGCTTCCACACCCACTGTATTCTCCAGATCTGACCCTCAGCAACTACTGGCTGTTTGCAGACCTCAAAAGAATGCATCAGATGCTTCAGGGAAAGCTTCCAATGAAGAAGTGATATCGGAAACTGAAGCATATTTTGAAGCCAAAGACAAATTGTTCTACAAAAAAGACATTGCATTATTAGAGATGCATTGGAATCAGTGTATCACCCTAGAAGGAGACGATGTTGATGAATAAAATCAAATTTTGCCTATAAGTTGTTGTTTTATTAGTTAGGTCTGGGACTTATTGAGTGATGTGTTATAAAAACAAATTAAGTAAAAATAACAGTATTATGAAAATGATGAGTTGGAGACCATGTTTTTTTTTTTTTTTTTTTTTGTTTAGATTAAACATTATGTTTATCTTTTGGGAAATATTTTTCTTGATAATAAATACTACCTGATATTATTATTACTTCTAAGCAAACTGCATTGTCTCCAGATGTCTTTTCTGTGATGAGTTAATAATTTAAAAATTTCACTTTCATTGTTGAATTGAAAGTTAAAATGCCTGATTGGTAGTAGATGTCTTAATTCAAATTCATGGAAATTTTTTATATTTGTTATATGGGTAAGATAGAATTTTGCCCCAATAAGAATTGGGTCAGTTCCAGCCAGACCTAAAAATGATAAAAATTTGAATATGTATCCAGATAGAAAGGTTTCTCATCTACTGTTGATACAATGATCAGACTTTGTTTAAATTGGCAGTATGATAGTTTTATATCTTTCCAAAGTCAAAACAAAACAAATACATTGAAGACCTTGGTTTATGTAAATTGTCCTGGTTCAGTATACATTGTTTTGTCAATATTCTTCAACTCTTTCATAATGTGGAATGTGTATCATATAACATGTAAAATAAATAGGTAGTTTATATCACTCAACCCTTTGAGCCCTGAGCTCCTGAGCCTACATTTAATCACTTCAAGTCAATACATGGTTTCTGCTCTGGTAAACAGTTTCAGGGGAATTAATAGTACCTCTGGTGTACTGGCTCAAAGGGTTAAATAAACTTAGTCTTCATTATATTGTATCCCACGCATCTGACATATTAAAATATTGATTGCTTTGCATTTGCTAAGTTTGTTAAAGGCACATTTCTGGAGAGTGCCATGTGCCTGTGATATTTTATTTCCTGCTGACATCAAAGGTAAAAAACTGAATTTTGAAAGCTGTTTTTTAGATTAAAACATTCATGCACATATAGGCTCTTTATTATGCAATATTTGTGAAATTTGGTTTTCATAACTTGATGTAAAATTGGGTTAGGCAAAACTGAATATTAAAAAAAAAATTTTTTTTTTTTGAGAACTTAAAGCTTTAGAAAACTGTAAACACTTTATCAAATAAGTTGAATAAATGCTGAACATCTGCTCTTATTTTGTCAGTGAAAAGAATTTTCAATTTTATTTATTCTTGGAAACATATCAATAATTATAAGTCATTTTCATTTCATTGAGAAATTTTCAAGGACAAAAATGATTTTTGGTTTGGTTTTATTCAGCATCCTTTGTCTAAACATATACCAAAAAAAAAAAAACAGAAAATTCATGCATAGTCATACAGAATAAATTAATTTATTCCAAATTCTCTTCATTCTATCCCTAGTCAGTGTATCAGAAGGACAAAAACTAATTGAGAGAGGTGAATGACTAAGGACATCATCTTGAGTGAAAACAGAAATTGTAATAAATTATTACCAGATAAGTGAAAAAAAAAAAAAAATAAAGAAAGAGAAAAATCAAATAACAAATAAAAACAGTAATTAATGCTCAAGATTCAAAAAAAGTATGAGTGAAATTAAAAAAAGGAGCTGTTTTTAAATAGATTTAATTTGTTGGGAACAAATTGTCAAATTCATCTTATTTTTTGCTTAAATTGTTGATGTTAGTTTGCATATTAAATAAATATTTCTGAATCCTATGAAATACAGCCATAAAAGAATATTAATTAGTAAACAAAAATGAGGATTGTAATGCGAGGGACATGTAAAACTAAACTTTCATCTTGCGTTCATTGCATTTTTTGATGTCCTCCCATAATCAAGCATATTTTGGATAAAATGGTGAAAAAATATTGAAGGTTGCATCTCTTTGAGATTCTTGTCTAATTGGTAGACATCACAGAAATTACTGAGTTTGTGTATGTTGCAGGAGGCAACCATCTCAAGGAATAGGTCATAACATTTGAACTTGGATATAATTTACCACTCAATAAAGCAACACAGTGTATGTATTGTAACCTACCAAAGAAACTAGAATAAGCAAGTTTTTTGTTTTTGTTTTGTAGGTCGAAGTTCCTTTCAAAATTGAACATCCATTGAGAGGTACACATAACAGATTAGATGCAGTGTTTGATGTTCCAATAAAAAATGGAGTGATTCCCCCTCTGAGCTCTGTTGAGTTGCCGGTAAATATGAAAATTGATTTCATTTCTTTTTTTGCAAAGCTAATTTGCATGATAAACATTTGAGGAAGTTCTTAGGTGTTGTGTTATTATTCTTAGCTAAAATATTTTATTCATTTATTTTGATGACTGTTTTGGCCGACTGACTTAAGTCTTTCTCAAATTCATTATTAATCTTTACAAGTATTATATTGTGCTAGATAGATTTTTGTCACTTGACTTATGAACAGACAGGTAGAGATTGAGGAGGGAGGGGGAAAGGCATGTTATTATAAAAACTAAAAAAAAATGAGAATTTTACTTTGAATAATTTATGAAATAATTAATCACAGTTATTGTTATTTTGTCAGAGATAGAATTGAAATTATGCTGCATGATTTATATCTAATTTTCTTTATTTAGAAATTATCCTTGATGATAAATTAAAATTTAAAGATTGTAAATCTTTTCTTTTTGTGATATTGAAAATTATATTGTACAAAAGGTTAAATAAATATCAAAGTAAAATAATGAAATTGAACATAAAATATTTGATGAAAAACTGGTTTCTCAGCAGGGTCAAAGTTGTTGACCTTTTAGTTGCATAAAATGTTTATCAAAAATATTTTGTTTTTGTGCTTTAAATGCATTTTTCTTGCATTCCTAGAAATTTAGAATTTACATTAAATAATTTTTAGATCAAAAGAAAAAAAAAAAACTCAAGCCATTGAGCCCACAATTATACTAAAAGATTAATAGATCAATTCACATGCCTTAGTAGCAATATCTCATCTACTGAAAGTGATGAATCCTTGTTGTCAGCATGTCTTGATGATGATGATGCTAAAAACTGTCGATTGTGGGAAAAGTTATATGAACATAACTTGAAATGTTCAAGGATTAGAAAATTCAAACAATTGCTCAGCAGTTTTCATTTAAAAAATGAAAAACAGACACAAAAATACAAAAACTTTGATATAAATTTAATCTATTAATCAACAATGATAATTTGCTCAGAAAATCAAAGGAAACACAACTATAAATATGACAATTCTTTTTTCATAATGTTTGTTAAAAAAAGAAGTTTTATCAATGGAAACAAACAGTTAAATTTCAATTACTCTAATCACTGTAATAACTTTTTTTCAGTACGGTTTTTAATGCATCAATCTGTCTATATAGAATATCAACATCATAAATGATATCACAATGAGATTTTGTATCATGTCTTTTAAAAAATTTTTTCTTTTTTTCTTAAATAAAAATCCTTATCCTAATTTCCCTTCAAACATTATTGTTGGGACTGATTTTTATTTTTTCATTTTAATTTTTTTTTTTTTGCGGGGGAGGGTGTAGTTGCCATGGTGTAATGGCTAGAGTGCTGGACTGCAGACTTGAAATTAGCAAGTTCCAACTCCTGTCATGCTATTACATTCATTTTCAGGCTAATACCTTTGGGAAAGGTTTGAACCCCCTTATTCCCCCAGCTATGGGCTAAATAATATCACTGCAGTTTTTCTACGAGGATGACTTTGGCATCAAGTAACCCATGAAGGTTTATATGGGATGAAACAAAAAAATCAAAGCAAAATTTTTTTTTCGTTATTATTTACATATTGTGTTCAGCTGTCTTCCAAAAGGAAGGCTAAGGAATACAGCAACTAAAATCTGACAACAATGTAAATATCAATCTAAACAACTGCAACTTAGTTGGGGTTTTAAAGGTTTTTGAAGAAAGTTATGGAGACAAGGAATTTGTTATTGCTGTTAGTGACAAAGGAATTGATAAATATTTGATTACAAAAGAAATCCTTATCAAGTTTTATTTTGATGTTTATTTAGAAGCTTTTCGAGCTGGTAAGAAGGCTATTAAAATATATGAAGTGGTTTTCTTCATCTATGAAGGATAAATCATTTTTCATGTATGATTCATGCCTCCCTTCTACAATGTTGAAAGCAGTTTTGCTTAGCCCCCCACTTATATGTCTTCACTCTTCTCTGTTCAATTAACAACTACCACTTTATGAATCTCACTCAAGTGTTGAATCTGTGACAACCTTTGATTTCTTTAATCAGAGTTTATTTTAGTGACCTTTTCCATAGTAGAGCACTAAGGTCATTGGTGGTGGACTAGGCTACCATATTTCACAGTGTTTAATAATCATAACTTACTTCAGAACTTCACACAACATTCCTCATTTATTTTCTTACATATGAATTGAGAAAGTTTGAAATAACATCAATGTTTTTTAATAGCAATTATACATTGAATTTATTGAAATTTTTTTTCTCTTATTTGAAAAAAGTTTCATGATGATTAGCATTAAAAGATATTCTGATTTTTTTTAAAAATATATCTTCATTGCACACAGGAACCCACTTTAAAAAATGAAATATTAATCATCTGAGTAATTGCATGTTGAAATTAATTGCTTTTATTGTGGGACACCAATTGTTTTTTGCTTGTGTATCCTAAGTTATCTTGAAATGAAATAGTTGAAAAGCAGAAAAAGATTTTTTTTTTTATACTTCGGGGGAAAAATATCTTTTTTTCAAATTACTTAGTTTAGCTGATAATTTATCTTTTCCTGTTGGCAATTTTCTTATAATTCAATTTTTCTATATGAATTACTTAGTTAAGTGTTTTTTTTTTGTTTAGTGCTTAACTTGTTAATGTGGGAAATGTTTCCATGTCTCTTAAAAGTGTTGCTGTTCACATCATTTGTTTAAAGTTGAAGCTTCAAAATCTTAGATTCAATTCTTGGTTCTTTACATGGGAATAAATTTTATTTCTTTGATTCAAGTAAAAGTTTTGCTGTTAAGAAAATCTAACTTTGATTTCTCTTGTCTCCCTATCCTTTTAATGAGATGAAGAATAATTTTCACTGATAGAATCATCAAAACTAAGTAAAGCTTGTTATGTCATGATGCTGGCTGGCAAACAAGATTGATTGACATGTCTCATTTAGAAAAAGGAAAATATTTACTTTGTACTAACTGAAACATTTTAACTTGACATAACATTGATCAAATAGCAATCGTGAACTGATGAGTCTGTCGAAATCACATTGATTCAAAAGGTTTAAAAAGGAAATACATGCAGTGTGCTTCTGAAGAAACATTTCTGATTGAACATTGTTGCTTGATTAATGAATATATTCCAGGAAAAGCAATCTGCCTCAGTTGGAAGAAATGCTTTTGTTCTGAAGAATATTGAACAATAACTTTTTCTTGATTTCTTTTGATTTTTATCTGCACTCTCATTTGATCAAAGCATTTTTTATGTACTTGTTTTATATAGATTAGCAACATGAGAAAATAAAGATAAAATAACAATAATTCTTCCAGAATGGATATATGAATGTGTATGTATATATATATATATATATATATATATATATATATATATATATATATATATATATATATATATATATATGTGTGTGTGTGTGTATGGATTTTATGTGTAAATATGTACATATATATATATAGACATGGATTTGTATATATATATATATATGGATTTTTGTATGTATATATATCTATCTATATATATATATATATAGAGAGAGAGAGAGAGACCTTACCTTAGTTGAATGAAAACAAAAGGAAAAATGAAGATTAATAGAAAAACTGTGCAACACCAATCTTCCAAATTGTAAAAGCTTACTTGTTTGGAAAATCAGTATTTAAAAGGTAAAGTCTGAAATCCAGCTACTCTCACCACAGCAGGCTCAATATATTAAAAGTTAATAGTTAAATGTTTATAGATTTTGACTCAGAAAAATATTAACCTGATCATTGAGTATCTACTGTCTTATGTTGTCTCCTTGGACATACTTACACTAATCTCTTTAAGTTTAGAGGTAAATATCTGTATCTCATTTGATTCATTTACACAGCTTAAATTCTCCAGAACTTTGGATAACATTTCATATATAAGTATGTGTTGCACAAAAATTCTGACAAAATCTTTGAATCATTATCTCTCTTTCATTATGGATACACCACATGGATGCTGACTAAGTATATCAAGAAAAAGCTAGACAGGAACTGTGCAAGAATACTATGAGCTATATTAAACTAATCTGTAAGGCTCCTACCTCCCATCTCTAAAACTATCCAAATAAAATGAAGACATGTAGGACACTGCTGGAGAAGTAAGGATGAACTCATAAGCAATGTTTTTGGATGGACCACTTCATATGGACTTGCAAGTGTTGGCCGACCAACAAGAACTCATCTACAACAGTTCTGTACAGACACAGGATGTAGACCTGCCAGAAGCGATGAATGATAGAGACGAATAATGAGAGAGAGAGAGAGTCAGGGAAATCTGTGCTGGCTGTGCAACGTGATGATGATATATATGTGCATGTGTTTGTATATAAATAACATAGTTTGGTGTGTGTGTGTGTGTGTGTGTGTGTGTATATATATATATAATGAGTGCTCAATATTAGTGATAGAACATATATAAATTTAGATAGCATATAGTCAGTTGTACTTGGTCAAATGATCAGATAGATGAGAAACTGACAGTCACCAAATCCAGTTGACTTGAGATTTATGCTATCCTAACTTAGCTATAAAGCTTCTATGTTTATCTGTTTGTCATGTGAAGGGTCTACATAAAATTTTGTTCACAAAACAATATTCTTTTCCTATCTTAAAGTTTTATCAAGAGATATTTTCCAAAAGGATTTAGTTAGGTAATCTACATACCTTGTTTTATAAATAACTTAGTTGAAAAAAGGCAAAAAAAAACTGGTTATTAGAAAATAAAATTTAGGAATAAGTATATATCATTATTTATTTGCAATTTTTTTTTTTTAATATCCTTTTTTATTTGTTTAAGAAACAATTTTGTGGTGAGTTCTAATAATTATTTTTGCTGCTTTATAATATACACACTAGATTATTGTATAGCCTGTGATATCATAGGTAGTATTTATTAAGTAAAGATGTGAAGTATTTGTTCTAGGACATGGCTAATTCTGATGGTTGGAGAATGAAATTGACAATGTAATTTTAATTGTATTTTAGCAGTAATTGCTTTTAAATTTGGTGTCTATTAACAAGATTTTGGCTTATTCTCATAGCACTGGCTTTAACCCTTCTTTACTACTCCCTTGCTTTTATTCAGTTATTTTCGACATGAAAATAATTGAATATTCTTGTAGGTTGGGAAAAATAATAAAAATTAAGCATGGAATTTTCTAAGTTTTCACCAAAATTTATTTTATCAAATTTGATAGTGTCTGTAGTGCATATAAAATTCTGGAAAAAATGTCAATGATCAACAATTAATGCAAATATTACAGACAGAATAACATTTTCTATACTACACACACACACACACACACACACACACACACACACACACACACACAGAGTTTGCTATATTCATAAAGAAAGAGTGCTTAATATTGGTGATAGAACATATATAGATCTAAGTATTTATAGTTTAGACACAGTCAACCAAGCACCATTAATTCACCCTATTAAAACTTATATAAAACAAATAGAAATTGCTAGCCAAGTTGTAAAGTTAGAGACTTTTTGGTTTAAAAGGCATCTTTTCAGTTGAAGTTAGCTTTTTCTAAATCTTTCAAACCATTTTTGGCAGTTTACTTGAGTGAAAGAATCTATACAGTAAACATTTTGATGTTTCTGCAGTGATAGCACATTTTCTAAACCCATCTGGCTACATATGCCCCCCATATGCTTATTCCATTTTGGAAGTGTCTGGTTAGGTTGCTGACTCATATTGTAATGCATTAATGATAATTTTAAATGTTTACCTGTGTTTTCCTGTTGGTTGGGTTTGTAGAATACTCTGACTGTATCTCTGTGGAGGGATAAAGAACCCCTCCTCATGAGCGTCTTGGATGTGACACTA
The DNA here is from genome assembly GCA_963585895.1 of Sepioteuthis lessoniana. NCBI lineage: Eukaryota > Metazoa > Mollusca > Cephalopoda > Myopsida > Loliginidae > Sepioteuthis > Sepioteuthis lessoniana. The sequence continues at coordinate 104,384,599 of OY757920.1, forward strand.
AACCACCTGATGGTGAGGCTCCAGTTCTTGAGTTTTGGGGATTGTATAATACTTGTTCATTACCATTACTCCGAAATCTCTCACTCGGAGTGGTAGTACCTGTGGGTCAGATAGAACTGTTTGATCATATAACTGTGTGCCAACAAATGACTGATGTTAAATTGTTAATGTTACATAGCAATACTTGAAACCATTGACCTGTGTGCAAACAGATGATCTCTGGCTTGTTTAAAAATGTTATTTACAAAATATTTGTTTACAAATCATATATATTTAATATATATATGTATAGACTAGATTTGGCATTAAATAATGTACAGGGGTTGATATGCCATAAAATCCAACCAACTTTTAAGAAAACCAACTTTATACAGATAATGGTGAACTGTTACTTGTCTTCAATTCAGATTTTTAGCTAATATTTTAACAATAACAGTAATATTTCTGTTGAATTTAGAGACAAGCAGGAGATAATTGTTATTTACTTAATCTTGCAAAAGATCTGGTTGCTTTAAAGTACTTGCTATTTCTAAGAAGTCACCTCTCTTAGTATTGAGCAGGTTCATCACTGCTTAACTTTTGGTGTTTTCAGTATTACTTGATCATAGACCAAGCTGGTTATTGTTGAACTTAACAGAATAGCATTATTGTGATGCATCTTTTAAGTCAAAGTCACTTTTATTAAACTTTTGAAATTATCATCATCAGTTCCTTTTATTTAAAGAATCTATCCTATAAATGCCATGAATATTTTGGATTATTTCTGCAATCTTTTTGCCTTTCTAAACACATACTACATTATATATCATATGTACTTGACACATCCATCTTTGGGAAGATCAACTTTGTAAATAAGTTAGTTGAATTTTACATTAACGATATAACTTGTGTAAAACTGTATATGCATATTCTAGCTTATATTCTTATCCTCTAGGCATTTTAAAATAGCAACTGTATTATACAACCTTCTGCTATCAGATTTCAGACATTACTTACAGGATAATCTGATAAAAAGAAAATATGTTAAACAAACTCAGAAGCCAACTTCAACATTCATATTTAGTGATGTCAAATAAACTTGATAAAATGTACCATCCTGATAATATCTTTCATTTGTTTGACATACATAGTTGCCATCATAGGTTAGCTTAGACATAGAAGTATAAAGAAAGATGAAATATCAAAGAAGTATAAGTATGGAAAAACAAAAAACTGATAAAATAAAGAACAAAGAAAATAGCCAAATAAAAGTAGAACAACAAAAAAGATTCTTTTTCATTTTTGTTTGTTTCTATTTATGATTTTTTAAGACTATAAAAATTTTTTTAAAATTTCATTAAAACTAGAAATACCAACATTAAAAAATAATACTAATTTTTTGTTTAAAATTGATTCAACAAAATCTTAATCAGTAATGACAAATTCATGATTCACCCTGTCAGAAGGGGCTTTAGAATATGCCATGCCAAATGCACCTTTGCAGAGGGGTAGGACCCTCCCAGTGGGGGACTCCCTGTAGGCTGTGGGTACTGACTGATGATGCCTGAGGACAGAATCCTAGTTGCTGAGTTATCATGTGACCTGCAACACACCACTTTGTCCCTGGGGTTAGGTTGGTGGTTAGAGAGGCTGATCTATTGACTGATCATGTCAAGTTCTAGCACCTTATCTTGTAGAAGTAACAACTGCATCAAGAGAAACAATTAATGAAAATTGTTTCTACCAATATATTGATACACATGATATTGTGTATACAAAAAGAAAATTTGATTTGGTATTAAATTGCTCATCAAACAAAAAACCAACCAATCTATTTCATGAGTTGAAACAAAGTATTAAAAATGAGCAGAAATACAATTTATTACCAGATGGAATTTTATATTGCTTGGAAAAAAAATTATCACATCTATCTTCTGTACTGTCCTGATACATTAGAATCATGAAGATTTACTTTTTTCTAAATATGTTGTTTTTTAAATATCTTAAAGAATACGTTCTGTGATATATCAGAAGATTAAACTTGTTTTGAGAGTTACTTTTTTTACTGTATGATGGGGAATTTCATCCTCTAAAAAAAAAAGAAAAGAAAAAAAAGTGTTTTTTTTTTTTTTTTTAGTTAAGTAACAATCAGTGATTATTAGCAGGTGTTCCTATCGCATAATGGCATGCGTTATTCTGAATTGATATCATTCCATTCACTTCATAAGCTTTAAGCAACCAATGTTTCATATTGCTCTTTGTATCTTGATTGAAAATCAGCTATTTTTATGGATTAACTTGAGGCAATTTAACAAAATCTTAAACTTGTTAATTTCTTAAATCTTTTTTAAAGACTTAAGCATATAAAAACTCATTAGATAAGAGAATTGATGGCAAAACTGTTATCATCTCAATTGCACTTGTTTTTTCTGGTATATTTTGAATTGTTTAAGAAATAGAATTTACCTCTTCCACTCTCAATAATACAATGAAAAATCAGTGGTGTTTCTTATGTTCAGATTTATGCATTCTGCCATATTGGATGCTTAGCAGCAGCTTGTTTGTCTCCCCCACCCTAGTTTCTTGTTTTGCTGAAGATCAATGTCAAATTAAATTAGGTATAGCATTTCCTTTCAAATTTTGGTGAATTCTATGATAACTTGGTTCATAGTTGAAATAGAACTACCAATTTCTATGGTATTTGATGCTGGCTCATGCCATCTTCAGACTGACCAATAATGTACTGCCTTTCAAAATTGAAAATTCCTCTACTCTTGGAGTGTAAAACATTTGTACAATTATTTCTTATGGATATTTATAGTGTTCAGATTAAACAAATGATATCTGGGGACTTATATCTTTTTATGTGATTATATCCAGTTTTTCATCTTCAAAAATTTTGTTATATGGAGCCTGATGACAGAAAGGATAGATATTTTCAAATTATAAAATAGATTACAGGACTAATATTTTAAGATATTTTCTATTTTCCTTTAATTTCTTGAAGTTTATCAAATAATATTGATATTTCTTACATATTTTATAAGCTGCTTTACAAATACTTGGATTTTGTCTTTGTTTATTTTTTACTGTTCTACAAAAGATGATTTAAATATATACTCATTCTAAAGTGAAGATAAATTTCTCCAAGGGTGATGTTTGTGTGGTTTATTCTGCAAGGTTTTTTATTTTTCATTATCATAAGAAGAAAGAGAAAAATATACCTGTTCTTAATTCTAAATGTACAATGATTCATTAATCTGAATTTTATCAGACTGGATGTTTTAATCATTGTGTATATAGTTGATTTGGACTAATTTCCTCATCTCATTTTCAAGAAAGACTAAAGATGTCTGGAATGTGAAAAAAACAAACTATAAAGACAGAGAAGCTAGTATGAATCAAACACATTCAATGTGCTCATCTTTTATTTTTTTATTCCCCCCCACCACTAACGTTCTCTTGAAAGATTAGATTGTTGATGATATGAAATAATTATCTTAGAGCCATGTCAAAAATATTGTGGCATTAATAGCATTTATTTTAATCATTAACTAAATTTTATTGGGAAAGGGAGAAAATTGCCTAAGTGTTTAAGTGTTTACACATGGAAATGCAAAGTTTTGTCCAGGATTAGAACATGGATTGCTAAGTCCATTTTCTCTGATGATAACAATTATACCATGATTGATTATATGACACTCAAACATTGGTGAGGAGAAAAAGTTTTAAGCTTTCTGCTGTGGATGCTTTATAAGGATTGTTCAAAAATTTCTATGCCTCATCTAGTTGGAGAAACAAGACAGTTTTTAACGATTGTTTCCCTTGACATCAATGCACTTGGTCCAATGATACTCGAACATTGTGAACCCACAATGGAAGAAGGTGGCATCCTGGTTTTCCAAAATCTTTTCCACAGCACATATAGTCTTATTATTGTTTCCAAAATGGCAACCATACTGGTGGAATTTGAGTTTAGGAAACAGCAAGAAATAAGATGCAGTTATGTCTGGTGAGTAAGCAGGGTGGGGTAGCAATTCAAAGTCGCTTCAGCTACTGCAACCTGAGTAGTGTGAACAAGCACATTATTCTGGCACAAGAATACACCTACCCTCAACTTCCCTCTGTATTTCAATGTGATTGCTTCCTTCAGTTGTCTTAATTCTGATGCATAGTACTGTCCATCAATTGTTTTTTCTCCTTCTTGCTAGTCTACAGGAAAAACAAAACAAAACAGAAACCATCACCTTAGCAACTATTTGAACTGGAGAACCAGAGTCTTTCCACTGTTGGCTCTGAATCTTTGATTCATTTTCAAAGTGATGAACCCAGGTTTCATCTTGAGTTAGTAATCTGAAGTAGAAATTTAGGGTTAGCCTGAAAGTAAATCAGAAGTGTCCTTGAAATATCAACTTTTTTCTGCTTGTTCTCGGACATCAGCATTCTTGGGACCTTTCTTGTAGAAAACATGCTCACTCCTAAGATCTCGGTTAAAACAGTGTGTAACAAAGCAGAACTAATGCCTATAGACTTAGCTATCTGCTGGAAGAGGTCTATCATCCAAAACCATACAGTTAGTGACACCAACTTTTTCATCAAGTTTTTGGCTGACTTGACTGATGGTAATCTTCTGTGCCGTCCCTGTAATCCTTGAATTCCACAGCCCACTTTTTCATATTTGCATAGGAAAGGGAATCCTCATTAGTTTTCTCGGGTGTCTCACTTTTTCTTTGCAGGTACTTTTATTGTTTGCACCTCTGTTTTGTCTATTTTTAGAGTTGTTGCATATCTCTCACATTTTTAAGGGCCTTGCTTGCACAAAAATTGAGACAGAAATCAGAACTAAGCTTGGGATTTTTTAAACGTCTCTCATATGTGCCCTCAAATCATTAAAACTAAAACAAGAACAACATTTTATATTAATCATCACTTACTGAACAAGATAAAAAAAATGTTGGTTGACTTATTCAATGGAATTTACCTAATTTTCTCTGGAGATTTTGTAATTCTTTCCTTAATTGTATTTTCAGTGTTTAGAAACAGAATCCTTGAAAAAATATCGATTTAAATAGCTTCTTGTAAGAAAGGAAGCAGGATTGTTTAATCTGTGTGAAGAGAAAAGGCTTTTTGCCAAATTTTCTTGTAATGCAAAGATAAATTTATAGTAATGCTTACAGCTCATCAGTATGTAAGTGTTTTTAACAAAGTTCCCACATATTTTGTTTATTATGTGCTATTCAAGTTATTGGCTGTTCCACAAATGGAAATGGGACCCAAGCAACTGATTGACTTATCTTTTGGGAGAAAGAATCCATAGAAATGCATAGTTTTTTTGATGGAAGCTTTGTCTAAAATTCTATATACAAGTTGATGGTTAGAGGAAAAACTGTTTTCAGAGTGTGATAGACATCATTGACATTTTATATAGTAGACTGAATAGAATTGATTAGGAATGAATATTCAATTCAATTTCACATTGAAACATAGTTTCATTGTCTCCTAGCATCCAAAGACACATTCTGACTCAAATAGATTTTTTTTTTCAGTCATTCAGAAAATTCTCATTAGATTCTATTTTTTTTTTTTTTCCAATACATATGAAGTATGATGAAAGAAAATGAATGTTGCATGAAATCAAATACAAAATTAAAATGAAGATGAGTGCATAGCTAAACAACTTGGTTAATAAATTAATGATGTCTTAACATCTAGATTACTGTTTAGATGACTCGGTGCCAAGTTAAGAAAAAACAACTTAAGCCAGTCTTGATAGTTTTAAACCGTATATTTTTTCTTTCATATTTATCAGAACTACTTCCAAGTGACTTCTAAAAAATTTCCTAATTTGAAAATTTATTTCCAGGCTTAGATTTAAGGATATTAAAGACATTTACAAAAATACAATGACACAGTTTTACACCATATCAAAATAGGTATTTCATTGTTGAAAATCAAGGAGACACTTTTAAAGAAAATTAATGTTTCATTGTTCATTTCTGTCTTGGTACACACAGCTTTAGTCTTGATACTTTTTCAACGCACTTTGTAAATGTACCCAAGTTCTTATACATTAAGTAAATTTTATATATATATATATATATATATATATATATATATATATAAATGCACAAACAGTTCTATTACATATACATTTTACATATATATTTTTCTACTCAAAAGTTTTAAAAATTTGAAGAATTTATCTGTCAAGTTAAATTTTTTTCCTCATCTGTCATCAGATATTTCATGGAGTTATAAAAACATTCCAGCAGAAAATAAATTATCTAATTTTCTGTTGATTTTTTTCTACTTTAAAAAAACTATTTTGTGCTTTAAATCCCCTTAAACTTTTGGCTAACACTTCTTGGGTGTGTGTATTTGTATGTGTACTTAGAAGGATTGTGATAGCAGATAACGTACCAACTTGTTTGGTGTAAACTTGAGAAAATTCTCTTAAGAGTACAGATCAGTTGTGAACTTGGATAATTGTAATGTTACACAGAAGAAACAAATTGATTCTATGAAGTTGTGTTGATTTTTCAAGACAAAAAAACAAGAAAAATAAAGGAAAGACAGCATCACAGTAAAAGATTTGTATAAGGTCACTTTTTGATAAGCTTCAATAGGTTTATATTTTATTTGATATATTGGAGTTAAAATAACAATTAAGAGTTATTTATTGTGCAATGATTCTATAATATATATAATTTCCTCTTTTAAACATGTTTGTTTAGATTGGACAGACACTTGGTGTCTGCCTATTCTGCCTTTTGATCCATTCAAGCCTTTGTACGAGTCATTTGACCTTTGGATGAAATAAATTTTGAAAGCCACTCTATGTTAAAAAGTCCAAAAAAAACCCGACTAATCAACTGAAATCTAATATCAACAAAATTATTATAGCTAATAATGCACAACACGATAGCCCCAAACTTCCAAAAATCACTGGAGACTATAAATCCAGATACATATATATGGAACCATCAAAAGCCATAAATAACATTATCCTCTCCAATCCATTATCTCTCAAGTCAGCATTCCCATTCATGGGTTAACTAAACACATTAACCAACTCATAACTCTCTACATACCCAGCAAATTTAGCCTCAAATCCAATAATGAACTTATGTAAATTTTACAAACTTTAAAACCTAATAACCAAATTAAAAGTCTCATTTGATGTCAAGTCTTTACACCAATGTTCCCATGAAAGGAATTATTGACATTTATACATAATCTTCAAAATAACCCCATATATGCTCCACTAAAAATTAACCCCAATATTCTTAGAAAGGTCCTCCTAAGTTGTACAACTGAAGTTCCATTCTATGACCATCATGGCAATGTATACATACAACATGACAACATTGCAATAGGGTCTGCTCTTGGACCAACTTTCAGCAATTTTTACATGGTTCACCTAGAAAATAAAGCTTTCATCTATATAAAAAGAATAGTTATTTTATGTCTATGATATCTTTCTTGTTAATAACCCAAATGGTTCACACAACTCTACAAATGACCTTCCAAAACAGTTCCATTCTCTGTTTTACTTATGAACTCAATACTAATAATAAGCTCCTATTTCTTGTTGTTTTGATAGACACAAACAACATTTTCTCTGCCTTCCTGTCCAAAAATCTACTAGTACTAATTTCTGCACTCTAAATTATAAAGGCTAATGTCCCAAACAATATAAAATAGCAATAATTAAAAATCTGATATATCTAATATAGATGCCAAACTCATATCCTCCTCTAAAATTATCTTTTACTCTGAACATAAAAACTTTAAACAAAACCTTATTAACAATGACTTCCCAAATCACAATGTTGATGAACAAATAAAATGTGCCATTAAAAACATCAACTCTAATTGCAATAATAATAATAATAATACTACAGCAAACAACCTTAAACATATTAAAGTATTTTTTGTAAGCAGATGTACAAACACTAAAAACTTAATATGTAATAATATTTCCCCTACTGACTCTAACAATTAAATAAAACTTATGTTATCCCAAATTAAATACACCTAACCTAGTCATCTATAATAACTTCTCTCCCTCAACTAGTTATATTTATATGACCAATGTAGTGTACCAGTTGAAATGTCCTCAACAAAAATGCTTCTCCAATTAGTAGCTTCATAGGGCTAGCTACGACAACTCTGTCAGTACATTTAACACACCACCTATCAAACACTAGTTCCATCTCAATACCTCAAAGCTTCCTTTTGCCAGATCAACTTGAATATTGCAGCCAGATTCTAAAATGCCTATAGCACATTTCCTGCCTATTCTTCTTCTTTCCTCTAGTAAAATTCTTTTCTGCTGTAGATAACCCTTCCACTTGTTCTTTTTTCTACTCTTTATATAGATAACTCTTCATTATGTTTATTATTTCATTATTTGCTCTCCAAAGATGGCTACAGTTGGGGACCAAAAGTACTTGGGGAATGCCTTTCTAAATTCATTTCATTCAAAAGTCATATGAAGGCTTATGTGGATCAAAGATATAATAGACACAAAGTGTCTGTCCTATTTGATTGCACACACTCACCCACACACACACACACACACACACACACACACACATATATATATATATATATATATATATATATATATATATATATATATATAATACAAACACAATTTTGTATTTCTTATATATTAAGTAAAAATAAAAGAAAATTTTTTTCATTTTTCTGCTAAAGAATCCATTTTTATTAAATTATGTCTCTTCTTCACCCTTTAAAAACTATTTTCATTGTTTTGTCGCAGAATAAGTTTGTTTGGATTCAGTTCCATAAGAAAATACTTCTTTTTATACTTTTCTTAATGGAAAACACTTTTCACTATTCTTTGAAAATGTTTTTGCTTAAGAAGTGAATATATATATGGCTTCTTTTAAGAGATTTTTCTTCAGTAATAGCTTTTGGCATTCATATTACATGTATGATCAGAACAATCTCAAAGGTTTAGCTCTTCCTTCTGTATTCTTTTTGGCATTTGACCTTGTATTTCCGTTGTAGTCATTTTCTGATGTTTTTTATGGTTTCTAATTGTCTTTCATTGGTAAGTGAATAGCAAATGGCATGATTTGACCAGAGATTTGCTAGAATTTATTCTATCTTCAGTTTCTAAAATTTGACATGATGGACAAGATTTTCTTTTTTTTCCCCCCCATCATTGAAAAATGTCTCAGCCTGTCTAGAATCATAGCCTCTCAAGGCATAGAAATATAGCAAGATTGTTCCTTTAATGCCTCAAAAGATCCATTCTTGAGATTTTAAAGCATTTCCCAGCAATTCTGAATGCTTGAATGGCATTAGAATTTTCCTTACTCTCTTCACTCTTTTTAGAAAAAGAAAGTTATCTCTGCTTTTTTAAAAAAATTTCTGTGATTCATTCTTAAAAACTCTCTGATCTCTCTGGTAAAATGGGAATTCTTCTAAGCTGGAACATGTCAGTACTACTATAGAGTTTAATGAAATACCTGGAGAAAAATCTAGATGGAGACTTATATGCTTTGTTGAACAAATCCTGGAAACAGAAACTTAGAAAACCATTGCTGTATGGTTACTTAGCATTCATCTCAGAAATTATCCAAGTAAGATGAGTAGGATATGGTTGGTGTTGGTGCTGAGGTAAAGATAAATTCATGATCAACATTCTCGTATAGACTGCTACACATAAATGCACCAATGTTGGCTGATAAAAGAAAAACATTCATCAGCTCTGTGCAGACACTGGATGCTATCTAGAAGACTTGTCAGTATGCCTTGATGGTGATGAATTTCTGGGTTTCATTCTTCAAAACTCTGATTTTAACTATATTGTTAAATGAAGTGTTTACATGTTATTTAATGATCTGTATTTTTTTTGTAATTTTTGTTGTAAAAATGCCCTTTATATTTTATCTTTTAAAAATTGAATTGGGTTGTTTTTTTGCATAAACTTTACAAAATCATTTGTACTATATAATAGTCTATTACAATTAGTCCAACATTCATTGATAGTGTTATACACTTACAGGCCACTTCTTTTTCTTTCAAGATAACGTTTTTTTTTTCTATTAGAAAGAGAAAATTAGATTCACTTTTTTTCGCCATGTAATTTTAAATTTTGTTGATTTTATATAATTTTTTTTTGCTGGCAATAACAGATAAAATGAATTGGGACTGAAATAAACAAAGCCAGTTTAACTTTGACCCAAATTTAGTTTTTTAAGAATCATTCATTCATGATATAATGTAAAAATCATTGAATAGAAAATATCTTCACAAAATAACTACACAAGAATGCTACATGCTATTTTGAACAAATACTAGAAGCAGCACTCCACAAAACAGTGACTATACGACCACTTACCTCCCATCTCATGAACAAGACATGCTGGGCACTGCTGAAGAAGTAAGGATGAACTCTTAAGTGATCTTTTATGAATTTCTACACATGGCCACATTAGTGTTGGTTGACTAGCAAGGACTTAGATACATCAGCTCTGTGCAGGCACAGGATACCGCCTAGAGGACCTGCCAGGAGCAATGGATGATAGGGATGATGAGCATGATTTGATGATGATCAATTGACTTATAGATTAATTCAATATTGCAGATTATTTCTATCTTTAACATGGAGTCTATTTCTTTCACTCCAAATATGAACAAGATAAAAACATTTTCATGTGAATTTATCAAATTCAGAGAAATTTAATATAATTAATGTATGTGTTTCCATTTCCTCTATTTGCTTTTATTTATTTTTGAAACTAATCATTCTATTGCTATCTAACAAAATCTATTTATATCTGTTTATCTTTCTTTCTGTTTTTGTGTATATACAGATTTCAGTCCCAATATATTTTTAGATGAATATGTACTGTTTATTTTGTATGTACATAGATACACATCTCTACATTAACAGTTTTAGTGGAATAATGTTTGTTAGGGAATAATGTTTGTTATAAACTCTTGTCTTTTATAATAAGTTCAATTAGTTCTAATGGACAAATCCTTTGAAATATTCTCATACCAAAACATAAACTTTGATACCATTTACTCTGACTGAGTATGTTCTTTCAATTTCATCTGATTTTTTTTTTCTCTTTTTATTTTCCAGATTCTTTTCAGTCCTGGCATTGTCAGTGTCGTCTATGTTGATTACTTCTATATTCTCCCTATTGGTAGTATGACAAGAAACATAATTAAGTGTGTGGGGAACTCGATAGGTAAGATTAAAAAAAGAGAAATTGAAAACATATAAACGATTAACTCTTGTTGTTCATTTGTTTCTTTTTTACCTTTTGCTATGATTTCTCTTTGCCTATGGAATTTTGTTGTTATGTTCCCTTGACAAATCCAGTAAATTAAAAAAAACCTGCAAAAAGAAGCTTTTATTCATCCCTTTTGTTGAAGACTGTTATTTGAATTATGCTGCCAAAAAAGGAGAAGGCTGAATATTTATAAGACTATTTGCAATTTGAATTCTCCATGGGAAAAGAAGCAAAATAAAAGTGAATGAATATAAGTGAATAATGAAGATGTGGCTTTCATAAATTCAGTAAATCTATAAATGTTTTTCTTTTTGTCAAACTTGGAAACTGCAAGATCATTTTTTGTTTATTTTATAGGTGAACTTATTACATCATTTTGTAAGAACTTTCTGTATTTTTGGTATATAAGATGTTTTCAAAAAAGAAAGCAGTGATTAAGTGGTCGTCTCTAGTATTATGCCATTTAGCCTGCCAATTTCTAAAGAATGTTTTAAGCCGTGTTAATTTTTAGATGCACTTCATACATGAGAAATATAAGAGTTTTTTTATTTTTTTATTTTTTTAATTTTTTATTTTGATTCAACAAAAATCATGTTTAAAGCTGATGATTATGGAACTTAATAGAATGTTTGAATATATATCATTTGAAAATTTTAAGTGAAGTTCTTTGAAAGTTAACCTTTTGTTTATTCAAGAAAACACCATCAGTTTTTAAATATTAATAATAAGTAAGTAAAGTTGGTGACCGTAGTCCAGGGTAACTTGAAGGTTTCCTTTTCAACACTCTACCCTGCTATAAAATTGTCAATTTTTTCAAATCAACACAAATGAAATACAGATACTTTTGAATGTGTCCATCTTCTTGGTGTATATTTTAAAAATGGATTTGCTATCTTCCATTATGTCACAAGTTCAATGTTGATGGTTCTTGAATCAATTATTTATTATAAAAATATTCAATAATCAGAGAAGGTATTTAATTTTTACCTTTGTTTAAAAAAAAAAAAGGTTCTGCAAATATAAAAATGGTTGATGAAAAAAATCTGATCCAAATACTTTCAATATTTTAGCATATGTATGTATATATTTCTTTCAGTAAACACACAATGTCTGTCTCATATAAAGTAAAGTAAAGTTGGCGACCATAGTCGAGGGTAACCCGAAGGCTCCCTTTTCGATAGCTACTACACCAAGGTGTAGGGGAGGGCGCTACTCCTTCCCTGGATTGCTCTACTTTACCCTTGATCCGTACCTTATAATGCTGAGTGTTAAGCAAGGAGGCATCAAGTACCATTTTTTGAGTCTTTGGTATGACTCGACCTGGGATTGAACCCAGGTCTCCCGGGCCATTGGCAAACACTCTAACCGCTAGGCCAATGTCCGGTAGTCTCATATAAAACTCACACAATATTATGGAGAAAAATCATTAATTTTATGAAGAAACATTACTGAAATGAATGGTAATACTATTTAGTTGTGTAACTCTTTACCTTAGCTTTAATTTTCTGAAAAATATCTCTCTACTAAATCACTACAACATTTTCTATTTGCTATTATTGCTTAACCTAAAAATTCCAAGGTTTAATGTTTGCTGTCTTTTCATAGTTTTATTTTGTAGAAATAAACAAAATGGATAAATATCAATTGCTATACTACTATTCCTATCCTTCAGAATGTTAAATGTCAGCTTGTTAAAGTAGGGGAAAAAAGAGGGGTGGAAAATGCTGAGAAACTGCTACTTGATGATATGTATAGCAGCAAAACAAATTGAAGGGTCACATCACCCTTCTATCTTTTAAAGAATGAATAAAAAAAGGTGTTAATCAAAAGCAGATGCATAAGATCTAAAGGATCTAACTTATATGAAACTCAGAGTGTTAGTTACAAATGAATAACACCTAATTGATTTTTGGGTTTGAACAATTGAACAATGTAAATAAGTTTAAGTAACAAATTAGAATAAAGCTAACAAGTTTAAAAATAAAAAGTGAATAATTAGATTTTAACAAAGTTGAAACTTAAATTTTTGGTGAAAACTTTTTTCAAGCTTATATCACCAGAAGCCATGAGAAGCAGCATGGTAGATAGGAAATAAGGTAGATGAATTGACAGTTGGGTCAACTGCAAGATTCATCTGATGTTAGGTGGAAGAACCTCACAGTTCAATGTCCAGGATCAAATAGCTCTGTTAGGAAACTACTGCTATGCATCTCCAAGAGGAGAGTCTTTTGATGAGGTAAAGGGAAAAACAGCTAATGAAAGATTACCATGACTTTAATTCAAACTATATGTTCAAACAGCATTGTCCTTTGCATGAGTAAATCAGGGACACTTCTGCTGAGGTTGGAGCTCTAGCTGTAATGTCCAAAAATTATCTACACAATAAGTGGATAAATAGCACTCTGAACTGTGAGGCATATTCTTCTTTTGAAGGAGTATCTTCTGATCACAAAATCGTCACAGCAAAGATGTGCTTGAGTCGGTACAGAAATAAGAAAGAAACAGTCAAAATGACATGTTGTAACTAGTCCTCACTTACCAATAGAGATAGCAATAAATATACGGTAAGTGTTCAGTGCAAATTCAGTACTCTGCAGGAGATAACTGGAACACATGACAAATATGCAAACTTCACTGCCCACATGGAAGCAGCTCAATAGAGTCTATTCTAACAAAACCAAAAGACAAATGCCAAGTTCCATGAGAATCACTAGTTGTTAAGAAAAAATGAGATTACATGAAAATAGCATCCTCATGTAATAAAAGAAACCCAACAAATGCTAATGAGCAGAATTTTAAGAAAGCCCAGAAAGAATTGACAGCCACATACTCAAAAGAATGACAAGAATACATTCAAGTTCAGATCAATGAAATAAGAAACTTGGTAAAAGATCGACAATAGCATGGCAGAAAGTAAATGAAGTGAGCAAAAGGAAGAGCACCTTGAGAGTAAAACTAAAAGCTGTCTGCCAAGAAAAACAAATATAGATGTGGAAAGAACATTTCAAGAATCAGCTTGGAAACTCCTCTAAAGTCATTGAAAAACTTATCAAAAAAATTATTTATAGTCGATTAGACATCAAACTAGGACAGTTTATAGAGGAAGAACTTAACATAGTATTGAGAAAATTATAAGCAAAAATCCTATAGGCCTTGGTGAAATACCTCCAAAATTATGGAAGACAAGGAAATTTGATGACATACTTCTTTGATTATGCAACACTGTCTATGAATAAAATATCATAGAGATAAATGGGTGAAAGGCAGCATTCCCCCACTCCTTGGCTAAGAAAGGTGACCTCAGAAAAAACTGAGAACTACAGAGGCATAACTCTTATTGCTATTGCTGCCAAAGTTTATAATGCTTTTCTTAAGTGTATCAAATCTGAAATTGAGACAATTCTTCGCAAAAATCCAAATGGTTTTCGGAGAAATCAATCCATGACATCACAGCTTCTGATAATCCATCGAATTATTGAAAGAGTTCGTACAAAAAATTTTGAAGCAACACTTGTTTGTAAATTTCTCCAAGGGATTTGATTCTATACGCAGAGAGAAGATGGAGCAAATACTTCTAGTCTATACTCTCCCTAAAGAAACTGTTACAACTATAATGAAGCCTTAAAGAAATACAAAAGTAAAGGTTCACTCACCTGATAGAGACACAGACTTCTTTGTCATTGTTGCTGGAGTTCTGAAAGGAGATACATTAGCACTGTATCTATTTTTAATCTGCCTAGACAATGTACTTTGAATGTCGATAGATCTAATAAAAGAAAATGGTTCTAAGCTAAAAGAGGCCAGAAGCAGACAATATCCACAGAAACTATAACAGATGCAGATTATGCAGATGATCTAGTGCTTCTTGTAAATACACCACCCCAACCAAATTCCTCTTGCATAGCCTGGAGCAGGCAGAAGGTGTGATAGGCATGCACGGAAGTGCCTGAGAACCGCGCACGCGTGTGTGTGTGTGCTTCAGCCAGGCACATGTTCGAAGACGACTCTATAGAATGATAACAAAAAGGCGCTCACCGGATTCGCCAGACCATCCAACTCGCATCCAGCTGGCAGACAAAAAATTTCTGGGCCGTAAGATATACGGACCCTGAGATATGCACCACACAAGCTGTATTTTTATATAAGTTATAGCCAATCACGGTGCATACAATGAACTCTACCAACATTTATAATGGTATGTGCCAAGTATTACTTGTACCATGCTCCATTCTTCAGTGGGTGCTTTTGCTAACTCAGCAACTACCAAGGTTTCCACTAGATTGTGTTGGTGTCTGTTCCTGTCAGTGTTGGCTTTCGAATCGGGTTCGTTTAGTTAGAGGACTTGCAGGCAGGTGTCGCTTTGCCTGACCGTTTCGGTTCCAGTTCCATGGATATGACCACAGACTGAGGTATCGATCTCCATTAATAAATAAAAGAGTTTGTGTGTTTTAAACATGAAGATGCCATCTCCACACTAAATAGTGAGCATCTGAAATTAATAAACAAATTCATGTAGCTTGTGAATCCTCTACTGAAAGTGATATTGATTTATGCCCAGCAAAGGTGTGAACTGCTATTGATTGGTTATTGATCATATGGAAATCTACTCTATCTAATAAGATAAAATGAGATTTCTTCCAAGCTCTGGCTGTGTCAATACTTGTTGTGTGGATGCACCACATGGATGCTAACAAAATGCATTGAGAAAAAATGAGATGGGAACTACACAAGAATGCTACATACTATTTTGAACAAATCCTTGAAGCAACACCCAACAAAGCAACAGCTGTATGGCCACTTAACTCCCATCTTGAAAACCATCTTTGTAAGATGAACAAGGCATGCAGGACACTGCTGGAGAAACAAGAACTAATTCATAAGTGACATTCTTCTATGGACTCCTACACATGGATGTGCTAGTGTTGGCCAATCACCAAGGACTTATTTACATCAGCTCTGTACAGATACAGTATGTTGACTTGAGGCCTTGCTGGTATTGATCATTGATAGGGATGGATGGAGAGAGTGAGAGAGTCCAGGAATTCCCTGCTGTCAGCATGCCTTGATGATGATACTAATCAAATGTTCATGAAAAAGAATGCTTTTTTTTTTTTAAATATGCTTCACTCTGAAAATATCTTATCAACTGCATTTCAGTAAAATTTCATTATTTTCTATTAATCATTGCATTATTAACGGTAATTTTAGTAGTCTAAACTGTTGTAACTCTTTTAATAGAATGTTATTGTTATGGTGACCGACCTAGATGATAATGAACTCTTCCTCCTTCAGAAATACTAACCCCATTTTACTCTCACTGAGGCTTTCTCCCAACAGTCAAACCTGACAGTCTTGGATGGACACTTCTATCTGCTGTACTAACACTCTTATTTTGTATATAAGTTTTGTTTATTTAATACACTTGTTCAAGCTATTTTCTCTTCTTCCTTGTCTTCTTTTTGGCCTCTAACAGGCCAAAACAGTTATTGTCATATCCCAGTTTATATGTTTTTAACATTTGTTTTAGGAGAAATGCTGTTTTTTGGGTCTGATTTAATATACTGCAACTGATAGTTTAAACTTTCTATTTAATTATCTTACATTACCTTTTTAATGTTGATTCTTTATCAAAATTTTAAGAATAAAGAGTTTTCATGAATAAAATGGAAACCTTGGGATGCAGCATATTGGATCTGAAGTAAAGTTGATGAAGGCAAGTCAATGGCATACTTCACCAGATGCTGAGTGGAGGAACTTCGTTGGTCAACAACCAGGATGAGTCTTTCTGTCTGGAAACTACTGCTACTCATTCATAAGTGTGACATTTATTGATGAGAAAAAAAACCACTGAAAGATTATCATGACTCTATTTCAGATCATATGACTAACCACAGTGTCCTTCAGATGGATAAACCAGGGGTGCTTTCTGTTGAGGCTGATGCTCTAGCCTTTGTGTTGAAAAAAATTGGCTACAGACTCCAAACCGAACTTACTTAGATGCAAAAGCACTGTCAAGATAGTGACTTTGGAGGTGTAGGAATGCTTCCCTGTTATCTTCTTATAAAATGAAATCATGAAAGAGGATAGAGAAAATTTAACTGAGAATGATGTATGCTACATGTAATGGCAACCTCTACACAACAATAATTTCTCTCTACAGTCCCACCAATGTCAGTTATTAAACAGACATCATCAACACCTATAACAAGCTATCTTCCCTTGTATGACACATTCCCAATCACAATGGTGTGATCATCAGTTGAAACATGAATGCTCATACAGTAAATATGGAAATAATAAATTATGCTTACATGAATTGCCAGACAGAAATATCTAGAAGTTTTCTCTTGAGAAATTTACTGGGTATTAGTAGCAGTTAATGGAAAATGAGATAACACCAAAAAAGCATTTCTATTTAATAAAAAAAATAGCACAATACAAAGAAACTTCGGAAAGCCCAGAAAAAACTAAGTAAAATATACAAAAAAGAACAACTAAAATAAATTCAATAAATTGTAAAATAATAGCAAATAGAATGTAGTAAATCAATAAAATCCAAAATTTGGTCGAAGACAATCGTGATTAGCATGGCAGGCAGTAAATGAATTAAACAGAAGGAAAAGCACTTCAAGAGCTCAACTAAAATCTAAAAAAAGTAGAAAAACTTCTGAAATAATATCTTTCAAGAATCTGCTTGGAAACCCTCCTGAAATCACTGTTAAACCAACAGAGAAAATTATCAATTACCAGCTAGACATCAAACTTGGACAGTTTATGCTGGGCTAACTTGATGCAGTATTGAAAAAAAAAAAATTAAAAGCAGAAAAACTGCAGACCTAAACAAAATAGCTCCTGATGTATAGAAGGGAATGCAATATGATATAAAGAAAACATAATAGAGAAATGGACAAAAACTCTATCTTCCCTTTCCCCAAGAAAAGCAACTTTGGAATCACTTAGAATGACAGAGAGATAATAACTCTTACTCCTTAGAGTGGCTGTCTTCTCAATTATATCTGTCCTGAAATTGAGAAAATTCTTAGAACATCTTTTTTAGATATCAATCCACATTTTCACTGATTCTGACTGTCCATTGAATCATCGACGAAGTATGTGTAAAAAAATTTAAAGCCACACTCTTGTAGATTTCTCTGTGGCATTTAATTCCTTGCACAAAGAAAAGATGGAGCAAGTACTACAAGAATATGAACTCTTCAAAGAAACTGTTACTGCTATAATGATGCTGTGCAAAAACACAAAAACAATGATTCACTTACCAAATGAGGACACAGGTTTCTTTGGCATTATTATTAGAGTTTTGTTAGGAGATATAATATATGTTCAAAATCTATCTAGACTACATACTATGAATGTCAGTTGATCTAGTAAAAGAAAATAGTTTCATATTTAAAAAAATTATGAAGCAGACTATATCCTGCTGAAACTATGACATATGCAGACTACACAGATGATTTAGTGCTTTTTGCAAATATACCTGCCCAAGCTGATTCTCTACTGAATAGTCTGAAACAAGCAGCAGGAGGAGGCACTGGCTTTTACATGATTGCAAGTAAAAACAAGAAGGTGCTATCTCCACTTTTAGTGGTAAGCATCTGAAATTAGTAGACCAGTTTGTGTACCTCAGCAGCAATATCTCATCTACTGAAAGTGATTTTAACATATGCAAAGGGAAGGAGTGAACTACTGTTTACAGGTTATTGATCATATGGAAATCATATCTTGCTGATAAAATAAAATGAGAATTCTTTCAAGCTGTAGCTGTGTCATTACTACTGTTATGATACACTAACTAGACTCTAACAAAAAGCATGGATAAAAAACTTGATGGGAACTGCACAAAAGTGCTATGTGCTGTTTTGAACATACCCTGGGAGCAACACCCGACAGAACAGGTTTCTAAAAATCTGATATGGTATTTATAAGAAATTAGGATATTTGAAATATATCAACATTGCTAAGACAACATGTTTTGGTGTTTTTTATAGACATTTATAAGATTTTAAAATTGTTGCTTAGATTTACTTTGTTTCTTATAAATATATAATAAATAGTTCTGTTTTGTTATAATTAAATAATCATGCACCCCTCCCCACCAAAAAAATCACAAGTTACTTTATCCTGCTTCTTTTGTTTTTGTCAGCTTCACCAACTTTTGGCTTCAGAGGGAGGAAACTAGGATTCTCTGGTTACCATTCCTTTTCCTTACTGTGATGTTTAGTGAGCACTTGGGTAGCTTGACCCACATTTCCTTTCTTATTGTACAGATGCAGATTCCTTGTGTCCTTTAGATGCCTCCCCTCATGTTTAAGCACAGCTCATAGTGGCATTCTCTTGTCCTTTTTGAGGTAGAGTGCCTTGGGCAGTGAGATTTGCCACCTCTTGCTTATGGCTTGATTCATTCTGTGATGGCTTTCCCTTTGTCTGTATTCAATCCTTAAATATCTCTTCAAATTCCTCTTATCCAGCTTTTCTTTCAGTCCTTCTAATCTAAATATATTATTGCTATTTATTAATACTTTATCCACTGGGCCTTTCTCTAAAAACATTTCATCCATCTTTGGTGCAACTGAGGTACTTGTCTGTCCTGATTTTTTGCCATATGGCTAAATGTCCTGGTCTCCAATCAGCCATTGATAAGTAAACTTCTTGTCAGTGGTGCATTATATCAATGGTTAGTTTTTTCCAGTTTTTTACAACCTGGAGTTCTCCCATCTTGTGCACTCTCATCATAAGGATGATCAACTGGCACCTGTTGCACTACCTCACCACCACCTGGACAAGTTTCTTAGTTTAATGAGGGCTTCACTTTCCTGGCCCAGAAACAATGTTCTCTCCACACCCCATATACAGTCTCGCTCTCAGAATGATTTGATACTGTTCCCCAGGTCTTCCTCACCTAGTGAGAAAGTTGGCTCTGTTTTTCTTTGAAAGTACAGAACTTATTTTTGATTACAGGTAAAACTTAGAGATTAGTTCCTCTCAAACCCCATGCAATGTTTGACAAGCATCAGTGCAGCCTCTTTAGTTCTTACAAAAATGCCAGTGACATAGTATGAAGATGTATTGAATATGTAAATAGACCCATGTTGCCTCAGTGGCTAATCTTAACTGAGTGCTTTTCAAATTTTCTTTTGAGTAAATCAAATTTATATTTATTGATAGAAAGACAGTTAAATAATCAATCTTTTTAGTTTCATCTTGTTAAAAAATTCTACTGAATGGTAGAACCAGGGATTATTTTAGATAATTTTAGAAAGATTTATAGGTTAATGTATATATCTTATGTGTTAAATTAGGCATTTAATTTTGAGGTCATTTTTTCAGTGTCTGCAATTGATCAATAAAGATAATGTCTTTTTGCTAAGAAACCAAGAATAATCACAGAAAATTAGGGGAGCCCTGTTTTTTAATTTTTTTGGTAAATAACTGACAAAATATTCTGTCAGTTATTCATTGCTGTCAAAAAAAAAATACAAACCAGTAAAAATCTATTCATGATTCCAATAAATCAACATTCACATATAACAATGAATAATGAAGATTATTAATGTATTTTTTTTTTTACAGACAATATATTTCAATTTCTCTCTAGATAGAGAAATATTTTAAAGAGTTCAATGATTTTATTTTATAGAAATTTGAAGTAGGCAAGCGGTAGTAATGTGAAGAGGAATGTTGTGTTATACTTATCTTTCAAGAAAAGAGACCCTGAAAAATCAGTATTTGAAATTCTGGATATTAATTAGACTTTGAATACCAGTATTTCACACCAATAATTACAAAAATTGTTGATACTTACAGTGACTTGATTTCTAGTAAGAGCTAACAAATACTACTGGTGTACAAACCTAGTGAAGCAATAGAATTAACCAAATAAAAATGTGAAATATTAATTCAACACTTGTAATCACTGTGAGATTTAATATCTCTCAAGAAAGATTTCCATTTACTGAAATTTATATATAAATTTGGGGAAAAATGCTTTTTCTTTTTTTTAACACATACATTATATGTAATCCTATTATTGAAATACTCATGGCATGTAACTATTTTTTTCATTTAAATATTATATATTACTTGATTAAAATTTCAGTGTGTGTGTATGCATATAACATGAGTCTGTATGTATGTTCTCTTTTTAATATCTATTTTATCTGTTCATATTCTGCTTTTGTAAAAATATTAAGCTATTTCAAATCAATTTACTTTATTTTGGTTTAAAATTTAATCGATAATTTTGTGTGTTATTATATGAAACATTACAGATCAAATGAATCATCATGATCATGTCATTTTTATTTCTTTTCCTTTGTTTTCTATGACCAGAAAAGGTTTCATGTTTTTAATTTCTGATTTAATCTGGTTAGTGAATTGTCTATTGATGAAATGATTAGAAAGTATTTTGATTTTTGATGCTCGCCTCTTTAAACAACAAATCATTTTTCCAAAACCAATTTTGTTTTACTTTCCTGACCAAAGTCATATGAAAAGACATTCTATTTTATCCAAAAATTATGAATGTATCTTAATTTATTGAAAGGAAGAAGTAAATTCTTTGCCAGTAAAAGTTTGTGTTCAGGCATTTTTTTTCTTAATAACAAATTTCAGCTTCCATCTCATTTACTGATATTCAAAAAAAAAATTGATTATAATTTTATTTAGCATTTTATTCAGTTGTGTTAAATGAAACTGTTTAGAATTTGTTTATAACAATAATGCTGATGACCAAGTGATGGATTCAAATATATTTTTGGACAAGTTAGACCAATCATCATTAATTAAATCAATTCTTGTTTGTATATTTTTTATTTTGTTTATTCAATTCTGTTTCATTTGGAAGTCCTGAGAATTAATTTTGGTAAAACAGCATGTAGCAAACAGACAAATGTAAAAAGGAAATATCTATTTTTTTAAAAAAAAATGTTTACTTAACAAATAATAAATTAAAGCTTCTGTGTTTACTCTCTCTTCTAACATTTTATAAGAAATCTTAACTGCTATCTTTTTCATAAATAATATTTTAAACAGATTGATATTTTTTTTTATTACTAAAATTTTTTATGAATGAAATAAATTTACCCTTTTGAAAATAATTGATTAAAATTGAACTGGACAAGGCCTTAGATTTATACTTTTTAATGAATTATTGATTTTGTACAGTAGGTAATGTAGATTTTTATATAAACCTGCATTGAAAAAATTTTGCCCTCCAATGTCTGTAATTGATTAAGTGGGTGGTTTTATTTTTGAATCCTTTTAATTTGCTGGGAAAATGGTAAATGATAGTGAATAGAAACAGTAAGAAGTTGGCCTGTGAATGAAATTGCTGGATACCAATACAGTTGTTTTCTGAACTTGGGTCCAAAAAACTATGATTTTCAATATTGATTTTTCAAATTAGGTATTTTCACTTCTGTTAGAAAACTGTCACTGCACAAGTTTTCAATGCTTATTTTTTTTTTTTTTTTAATTTTTGTTTTGTAATAGAGATTATATGCTGTCTGTTATGGAAACTGTCACTATCAACATCACAATTCCCTTAGTTATTTATGTTCCCTGATTATTAAATAATCAGTATTTCATCTTAATAAGCATCTGGTTTATTAAGCAACCAAAAATGAATTAACTGGTACATTTTAATGATTTAAATACTATAATCAAATATTGATTAGTTCATGTACCTGATTTTCCTTTTTTTTAATAGGCCCAAAGATTTATTTGGAACCAGAGTGGATTGATTTCAAAAAAATTGACCTTGGTAATGATGACATTGCTTCAGTAGAGTTGGTCAACAATACAAATGTACCTGCAACTTATCAGGTAGGTGTATTAGTATTAGTAAATAAGTTCAGTTTTCTTTATTGATTTCCTGGTGTAAACAACAAAAAAAAAAAAAAAATTAAAATGTACAATAGAATTTTTCTTTTAAAGTAAACTGATTTATCGAAAGAATTTATAATGACAAGTGAATAAAAATGATGACTTAAAAAATTGATTGAATATTAACAATTCAACTCAAAGTCCCTAACAGAAATTATAAATATTAGACTCAGGAAAGAAAGAATTAGTACTTGGAGATTTTGATTGTTGATGTCATCTTCATCAAGTTGCACTGATTTTCCTGACTCTCTTTCTCTCTCCATCCATCTCTATTATCCATTGCTTCCAAAAGGTCTTTCAATTTACAGCCTGGATCCACACTGATCTAATGTAAGTCCTTGCTTGTCAGCCAGCATAGGAATGTTTATAGAAGAACATCACTTATGATTTTGTCTTTGCTTTTCCAGCAGTGCTTTTCATATCTTTGTCTTACTTGGATGATTTTATAATGAGAAGTAGATGGCTGTATTACTGATGTTTTGTGAAGTGTAGCTTCCAGGATTTGTGTAGTTTCCATCTAGCTTATTCTCCAGGCATTTTATTTGGATCCATGTGGTGCATCCATACAATAGTATTGTCACGGGCATAGCTTGGAAAAAGTCCCATTTTATTTCATCAGAGATCAAATTTTCACATAATCAATAACCTGTCAATAGCAGTTGACCTCTTTACTAGGCACTTTCAGTCGATGAGATATTGCTGCTAAGGTATTTGAATATATGAAATCTGTTTTATTTGCATTTACATGGAGGCTAATGCCTCTGCTTCTTGCTCTAGTTTATGTAGTAGGGATTTGGCTTGGGCAGGTGTATTTGCATAAAGTGCTAGATTATCTGTGTAGTATGTGTCTGTTATGATGTCTTCAGGTTATCATCAGCTTCTTGCCTTTTTCAGTATAAAACTATTTTCTTTTATTAGATCTATCGATGTTTGAAGTACATAGATCTATTGATGTTTGAAGTACATAGATCTATCGATGTTTGAAGTACATAGTCTAATGTATCTCCTTGCAAAACTCCAGCAACAATGATCCAAAAAAGTTGGCCTTACCATCGAGGGAACAAACTATTGCTTTCATGCTTTTGTACAGCATCATGATCCTATTTACCCAACCCCTCTGCTCGGGCAGGATATGACACAAGGTCAATTTTTAAGCAGAGTTTAACAGGTTTGAATTCAGAGTTTTCCTTCTCCTAGACTAGTTGCCTCACCAAGGCTGAAGAACCTAGTCTGCTCTACTATTTACCCATAGCTGGAGGGAGAATAATTGGATTCATACCTTTCCCAAGGGTATTAGTGCTATGTGAAATGTAATCAGTCAGGTCCAGGATTTGAACTTGTGTCGCCATGTCCATATCCTGCAACTATAACCATTACACCACGGGCACCTCCACATGATAGTGTATGGAAAGTTATTAGACTTTCTAATGATATTTTAAAAGATAAGTGAGGAATAGATGTGCCTCTATAGATGCATATAAGTGCATGCAAATGGATGAAGATATAATTTACTTATAAATTTGTATGGTAGTAATAAAAGATATATTAATGAAAATACAACTCTAGGTTTATAAGATATGTTGGCAGCATTTTCTCTTTAGTATAGGAAAATGGTGATATCTATCATTTTCATTCTTGTATGGAAGTGATACTTTTGAAATATTCTTTGAAAATTGCTGCCAACTATTGCACATAGTAGAACAGCAATAAACAGAAAGGCAAGCAATCATTTATTTTATAAACATGGGGGTGCAGGGCAAAATAAAATAATAGAAGTGCTTCTAACAAAGCTTTCATCACAAGATGATTTTGAAACCAGGCATGGTTTTAGGGTCCAAAGTATCATCATTTCTAAATGTAAGCACTTAAACAGTACCAAGTCCAGATGCCCATTGCATCTCTGCAGAGGGGTAGGATCTCCACGAATGAGTATCCTGAATATGACACTAAACCATCTGATGGTGAAGTTCCACTCCTAAAACTTTGGGGAATTGCCATTACTTCAGTTTTTATCTGCTTCTTGAGGCCAAAAGCCTAAAATGAATTCATTGAAATCTATTAAAGTTGAGTGTAGTTGCAAAATAGGAAGTCTTAAATCCCTTGGAAGGATATAATTCTTTTAAAGCATAACATTTCTCTTATCTTGGCTAAAGCAGATTATCTTTGTTAGGATCAGAGTTGGTCAACTGCCATGTTTGATATTTCTCTTTTTTATTTAATGGAAGCTAATTGCTGCCACTTATCACAAGAGAACAACTTTATTCAATACTGACTGGTCAGAAACTGAGTTATGCTGCTGCTTCTTTTGTTACCTATAAAAGGTTTAATCAAGAGACTTGATTGCAGTAGAGGTCTAAGAGGAAAGTAGAATATGGAATGAAGAAGTCATTTTTCTGTAGGAGAAAACATCAATTAAATGCTTAAGGTTGGTATTCTTAAAAGGTTTTATGGCTTATATATGTTGATCATTAAAGTTCTCCAAAGCCAATACATAGATTTTTGTAAATACTAGAGACCTCTGTGCAAAAAGAGAAAAATAAAACATTAAAACTTGCACAGGGTTATAGCATAGTATTAATGTAAAATTAGTTCATTTAATTATATTAATAATACCATTTATAAAGTTGCTAAGAACCTAGAAGATATCTTGTTTATTGATATCATTGAGAGATTATAAAAGATGGTCTGTTTAAAAAAAAATGCCATTATATTATTTTTTTAATATTAGGAATGATTTATCTTATACTTAAGTGTCATCTTTACTTTTAATTTTACTATCAACATTTTTATTCTAAAGAGAAGATAATTTTTATGCTTCTACTGATCCAAGAAAATTGACCTTTGGTGTTCATATATATATTTTTCCAAAGAATAAATAGGAATAATTTGATGAATCTATGCAAAAAACATAAATGATTATTCTTTTTGATGAAATTTTGCTTATGCTGGTCATCTAAAAAATGTTGTAGAATTTGATATTTTTTATAGTTTCAACAAATTATATAATCGGGATATTACTTTTTGTAAACACAAGGTAAGTTTAATCTATAAAGTGTAACCTACTCATCAATTTTCTGTTATTTTATGTCTTTATTATCTATTTATAGAAACATTTATCATTAACCATCCTTTTTCAAGTTTTTAGCAACATACATTCTTGTTTGTTTATTATAATTATGCATGCATTTTTAATTCAGTTCTCATTATAAAACATATGAGATAAATTAAGTTATAATATACTATGCATCAAAAATGGTTTTGTATTCAGGTAGATGTTTGGGTTTAAACTATTTGATTTGATGTAATGGTTACTATTATAGGAAATGGATACAGTAACTCAAGTTGAAATCTTGGATGAAGTTATTTGCCTTTTATGTAGTGTTAATTACCTTTGGAAAAGGTATGCATCCAACAAATCTCCTTGGTTGGGCAGACTTGACTCTTTAATCTTAGTATGGCAACTAGGAGAAGGAAAATTAATCCAAACCCATTAAACTCCACTTAAAAACTGAAGGTGTATCATGTCCTGCACATGGCTTAGGAATTGGGTAAATACATATTTGAATGGAATGAGTAATGAATCACTGATGTACTCATTTATGTGTATGATGATGATGATATCAAAATAGCCCCCAAAATTTACCATATTAAAAAAAAATGAATGTTTATTTTATCCTGGGCTCCCCAGCGACACAGTTTAACTTAGCTCATTCCTGATCATCTTGTTGATTTCTGAGCATCAATCTGACTGACTCATCACCAAAAACATTTCTATCAGTTTCAAAATGTGAGAAAAAATAGAAACTCTAAGTGCATTATTGTTTACTTATTATAAAAATCAGTATAACTATTAATAAATAATCAAGATGATTATTCTGTGTGAATTCAAGTAAAAGAAACTTTTTGTAAACATTTTCTTTTTAGTTATAAGAAACTTAAAATTGTTCAGTCTGAATATCAGATAAATTTACACATTTGCAGATATTTTTAAGTAATATTGCAAAATTTAGATTTTTATTGCTTAAAGTTTAAAAATGTTATCTAAAAACTTCTTGATGTTAAACTTTTTATTGACATCTTTCTTTTTAAGCCACAACATTTGATTTTTATCATAAACCACAAATATCATTTTAGCTATTAATTATCTACCTTTTATTTTTATCAGTTTGTTAAAGTTTCATAAGCTTTGTGTTATGAATACAGTTTTTACTCAGCTGAAGAAATGTTTTTTTAACTTTTAATGACTATATTTTGAAGATGGATAACATAAATGTCAAATTCTTGAATATGTATTTTATATATATTACATTTTGGTAATATCAATTTGATTTTATTACTGAATCCTCACAATCAACACTATCATTTCAATCAAATCACAGATCTTTTGATATTGAATGAAGAAATGCTCTGCTTCTTTTATCCAAGTAATTAATTTTTACAAAATTGATATTAAACAATATCCTTATCAAAAAATCTGTACAATGAGTTGATGGCTCTTCCAGAGGCAAATTTATGGTATTTTTTTCTGTTTGGTTTGTTTCATATACAAATTAATTTGTGAAGTTGACCTGTTCATTCTTTGCATGCAAAATGGCATCTCATTAGCTCAGATGTTATGAATGTCTCACAAAGTTAATTGTTAATTTTGTCTTATGCTGGAAGAGCAATTCAAACATCTATTGTGACTATTATTACTCTCTGAATATTGCCTGTTTATCAAGAGAACAATAACTTTTAGTGATATCTTCTAGTGAATTTCAGAATTTCCTATCATTCCTTTCACTAAAAATAATGTGTTATATAATGTCCAATATTGTTCCCTGATGTATTCTAATCTTTTTTTTGTCTCTTTTGGTAAAGAGCTTCACACAAATATTTTAGTAAGTGGATCTAATTGCAAGATAATAACTAACAAAAAGGTTGTTACTCTTATTCTCAATCTAAACCCAGTTCATATGCAATAGCATTTGATGACAGAAAAAGATGGTCCATGAAATTGACAACAAATCAGTTGCTGTTAGGTTAGTATTATCTAAAACTTTATTGATAAAATTGTGATTATTTTCTCTATTTAAATCTTTTATCTTATCTATATTTTATTTCTGCTTCTCTTTTATATATATCTTCCAATATCTTATTGGAATATTGTTAAAATAATTTGAGAAGTAGAATTATAAATGGAAAAATATAATCAGAAATTACAAAAAAGAAATTTAATGACATCAAACAGTGAATTACTTGACATTTGTTGTGTGTTTTCTACTTGATTGCATCAATATTTCCCTTTGATTTTTGCTGTAGTTTTTTTTCCTCATCAGTTTGACTTGACTCATCCTCACATACACTTCTGTGGCAGATTAAACTGTAGGATAAGTTTTATTCTTAAAGAAGTTAAAATTAAACATATTTTAAATTGGAACCAATTGTTTGTTAACTGAAGATTAACAAACTGTTTGCATTTATATTTACTTTATTTGCTTCACAGCAAATTAGTTCTTTGTCAGTTATTAAATATTAAAAATTCATTTGTAATTGTTTGTACTCAGAACTATATTTTCAACATATCATTACATTTTTTGTTAAATTGCACTTTTTTGTCTTGAATTATTTGTTTGCACACAGTATGGTTTCAAGTATTTCTTTGTAATGCAAATAATTTTTAAACAGATCTATTTGACCCCTTGATAAAACCTAAATAGGTATTACCAATCTAGGCTAGATGGGAACTTAGGAATAATGGCAATGAAGGGGTGACTCCCCAAAAAGGGAAATTCTGGGTATGACACCACTGGATGCAGTTTAGTGTTATACCATAGATTTCCTTTTTTATGAGCATCTTACCCTTCTGCAGATGATGCAGTCAGTAGATTCTAAACCCTGCTGACTGGCCAATTTATATTTTGACTTACCTGAATTAAATTATTGTTTTACACCAGTTGCCTTATTTGTAAAAGTGTTACTGTTTTCCCTCTTCTCTATGTATTTCATTACCCACCTTTGAATTCTACCTAATTGCTCATAAGTTGAAATAATTGCTTTTATAATAATAGTATTATTGTGAGTATTTAAGCCACATTCATTTTTTATAATTATAAACATCTTAAGGCATTTAGACAATAGTCCAACTCCAAAAAATGAAGATTCCACTTGGTCTTGTTTATCTGAGTACCCAGTGGTGATCAAATTCACTATAGCTGTCATTGTTTTGAAAACTAGTTTGACCTTTATCTCATGTTCAACACTTATTTTATTGAAAAGGAATTTAAGTGTATTGAACTATTAGAATTCCACTTTTTCCTCATCATTGTTGGATGACGTCAATTTGGCACTCTAATGGCAAACGCTATTTACTTTTGAATCATGATAGTTACATAATATCAACTGATGCTCCAAATCGCCTATTCCAACTCGGTTTAAATTGGGGAAAAAACAATTATGTTAAAAAAGAAATGTAAAGCAGTTCATATCATTCTTTAAAATTTCTTGAAACACAATGAAAATTAACCTTGTTTAAATACTTTGTAAAAATAAATTTTATTTTTCAAAATGGCTGGAGACACAGCTCAAAACCATGAAGCTTCAGTAAATTTTCATATTAATTCAATCTGGCTTTGTGTTTCCTTGTTTGTTAGCAATAAAAACTTTTTAAAAAATTGCACATTCTTCTTGGTCAGATTTCTTTAACCAGACTTACACACACACTCACACATTTTATATACACACACTCTCTCTCTCTCTCTCTCACACACACACTCTCACACATTTTATATACACTCTCTCTTTCTCTCACACACACACACACACAAAGTTCCTCTGACACAGTGGCTTATGGACTGAGCTGTGACATTGTCATGAGTGAATTTGAACTCCAGTAACATTATTATGTCCACTTTTGGACTAATACTCTCGGTAATGATATGAACTCTCTTATCCATCCCCCAGCTATGGGTTGAATAGTACAACTACTGTTCATCTACATCGATGGATTTGGCATCAATTTATCCACAGAAGTTGATATGCCATTAAACAAAGATATCAACCAACACTACCATACATATACACATATTGGGTGCAATAGGTCAATTGTTGTTTACATTATGCAAAACTGAAAACAACAATTATATTTCATTTTATCTGATATATTGATAAAAATTACATGAAAATATCTTGAAATTTATAGATTAAATTTATTCAAAGAAATTGCCATTGGCTTCAACCATGGCCTCCAGATGACTTCAAAATGTCCTCGTTTAAATTGGTAAATGCTATCCTTATCATTGCCTTCAGTTCATTTTTGGTGTTTTATGGAGTTTTGTTGGTTACTTACTCAAACATGTTTCACACAAAGTAATCAAGGGTTTTGCAATCTGGGGAGTTAGGTGGTCAGATATTAGTGGTCATAAAACTTCTCTGACAAACATCCAAGTCTGGGTTCTCCTGCATGTGTTGTATTGTACAGAGTCCTGTTTCCAAATGTAAGGTCTTCCAGCAGCCTCCCTCTCTATCCTGGGCAGAACTACCTCCTCCAGGTACTTGGCTTCTGTGTTGAGTTTGAGGTCATGTGGGAACATGATTGGAGATATAATGTCACTAGTGACCACCCTAAACACCAAGATATGAACTGGTTGTTTGGTTTTCAGGACAGTTGGCTCATCTTGTGGGAACAGAGTAAGACAAAAGTTGTTCTGTGAGTTTATCATTTGATCCTGGAAGAAATTTTGCTCATCTGAGAAAAACCAAAGCATGTTTAGTTGAAGGGGATGTTTAAGTTTGTTGGAAAGCTTTGCAGCTTAAACTTTCCTGTTGCCCTTCATAGAGTGTGTGATGAAACTTAATGAGAAATGTTGAATGCTATGGACCTGATTAACTTACTGGGGTTGTTGTTAATCATGGCCTGAATCTCACCAAGAAATTTGGGAGTTCATATCAGAACATTCAGAGTGAGGCTTCTGAATTGTCAGTACCTTCATAATCACGATTGGACTGATCCTACTTTTTTTGAATTCTCTACACTGTCTTCACATTGATGCCTAAACTGAAAGCTTCATATTAGAGCTACTGGTATGATTGCTTAACATTACAGCATACCCTTTTCAAATTTCTGGAGGACTGAATTGCATTGTGGTTCTGCTTTCCTCGCATAGAGGGCCCAACTAACTTAAATTTGCTGTACAGTCAACACAATCTGAAATAAACAAAGTACATGTGTGAAATTAATTATTTAAAATGGTGGCAATTTTCCCCTTTGCATATTCTGTGTGTATGTGTGTGTGTGTATATATATATATATATATATATATATATATATATATATATATATATATATAAATTTTTTTTTTTTAATTATCTAATTAGTGATATGAGGTATAGTTTTATTTTGATTACAGAGTGCATATTGAGAATGATTTTTTTTGTAGTACATAGTAATAATCATTAATATCAATTTGAATGATTTGCTATTGGTATTTATTTTTAAATGTTAATTATTATTTTAAGTAATAACATATTGTGGTGGTTGTTGATATCTGTTGTTTTTGTTGGCATTGATGTTATTAATATTTATTATTACAATAATGAGTTGATGTTTTGTTTATAATGTTAATAGACTTGATGATTAGTTGTAATAATTGTAATAGTAATATTAGTTGTGATGATAATTCTTAATATGGTATTATCTATAATGCTTTGTATGATTTTGTTTATGAATTTAAGGATTTAAGTTTTAGTTATAATATGCATATTATGATAATGAGTAAGATATAATTATAATTTTGAGTATATATAAATTTAGGTTGTATTTGTTTATAATTTTAGATAATGTTTTAACAGTAACTGGTATAATTTTTATTTTTAATGTGATCAATTATATTGAATAGTATTAAAATGATAATTTCCTTCGGTTTTTTTGAGAAAATTGTATACAATATAATATATCATATAATATTATTTTATATTTGTTAAGAAGTTATTAATTTCCATGTAAGTTGTTTATAGAAGATGATTTTCTCTCCCCAAATCAATTTATTCCTTTATTCTATATTTTTTACTTATCTCCTTCATTTGAGTTTAAAAGTTTGTTTACCATTACATAAAAAAAGTTGCGCAGGTGTTTATGCTCGCACAGGGAGGATGTGATAATCACAGATGTCATAATAAAAACCCCGAACAGGAAATCAGACTGGGGATGTGAATGACGTCATGGGTAGAAGTCAAGAAGGTAATAAAAGTTTCATACATGAACTAAAGAAAGTCATCAGTGTTTCAGGATTCCTATGCATATAAACGTTTCACATGTACGTTTTACATATCCGTGTCATGGCTATGTTACAATACATGTGTTATTGTGAATTCACTGGGATTGTAATAACTGACATCTTAAATTTCAGTGAAGTGTACTAGACTTATAGAAAATATTTCATAATTTTGGGGACTGCTTATTGTTTGAAATACAAGTATCATTCAATAAAGGTGAACTTTTCGTAAAAAAGCATAATGAATTTAAAAAAAATTTTTTTTCATACATATAAATGCTATATTGTTTGGAATTGGTTTATGGATTCTACTAAGACATTAAGAGACTGATGTCCCGCTCGAGTGCTCATTTAAAGGTTTGTTGTGTAGAATCAAATTTCAACGTCAGTAAAGGGGTTGCCGACATGTTCTTATATACGCCACCAAGTTCCTTTTCTCCTAACCCTTCATATAATCTTGAGAAATAAACTTATAGGTTATTTTACATCTAACTGTAGATAAAGTCCTAAATCAACTCTACTATTGTTTTGGGAGGGACAAGACTGGTTAGCGAGGACTAACAAAAGCGGAATGAGGCCAAGATATGAATTCACCTGCAAGAGTCATTTTCAACAAAGAGAACACAATCAAGAACATTTCAACAAATGAATACATAGAAAATGTAACAAAAATTTTAATCCATTCATCTTCGACAATCAAAACAAACGGTGAGGAAATACAAGAAACTGTTCTTTTTTCTTTTCTTTTTGCCTTCATAAACACTGGAAATATTTTGTAAAAGAACAACAAATAAAAACGTCTTTCAATAGTTCTTTCCTTTTTCCTTTCCTTCTCTTTTCTTCACACTCTGACCGGGGCATGCAAAAATGTTCACACAATATTATGACCAACTTATGAAACTAAACATTTTCCGTTTTCTAAACATTTTTTTTTATATGAGAAAGAACGTTTGTCTATCATAGACAACATTATTTTTTTAAAGCTCTTCGAAGTCTTTAGAATCTACCATGCTTTCCATCTTTAAGATTTACAAAAAGAAAATGGTTTTCTGAAGTTTAAGACAAAACATAATTTGAGCTGTACTTATCCGTGATGAGTTTCAAACCCAAGACTATTTTTTTGGGTGATTTCTTTTCCCCCAACTTATTTTGATGCTGTTTCACACAAAAACTGAAGACTTTTTTAGAATTTCTCTGTCACATGCCAGCTTGGGAAGATGCTGCTGCCGACCAATCAGAATCATTCTTTCCCCTTTCCATTACCTAGTCAAATCACCCTACTGACCTTGGCTTCTGTTCTTCAACTGCTTCAACAGGTTACAGAGTGCAGGGAGATATAGTTGGTTTACCATTCTCCCCAACACCACTTGAACTGTCCATCTCTGCCTTCTCATCCCAACAATCTTTCCTATCCTCTGTTGATTTATGAGCGGGAGGGGCAGGGGTATTGATCTCCCCATCACCCTCTTTCCATCCAACCTCTTCATAATATCTTTACAAATTGGCTAAATTTTTAAAAGAATGTCAAAATAGTATTCAAATTGCGCTGAAATTGTGGATTCAGTAAACATGCTCATTTTGACTGAGAATAGTTGAAATAGAACATTTCTGAACAACTTGGAATTTCTATGGACACAGCACATCAAATTGTATGTGATAACCTTGCCTTTTCTAAGCTCAGTTGTCTTCTGGGTTCCAAGATGTTGATGGCTGTCCACAGAGGAGAGTGCCGCGACCTACCGATAAACGTAAACAGATCGGATTATTCGCTCACCTTAGGACAATTATATCCAGGTACAGCCTGAAATGACTAAGCCCTTTTTTAGGACTTTGACATCCCATTACAGCTAAAAAAAGGGATAAATTAAAATTAACAATATTTACAAAACACTTCGACCAAAAATAACTTTATACAAATGGAATTAATAGTCGTCGCCAGCTAATAGCAGGTTAAAAAAGTACTTAATTGCTACACCCATTTTTTATAGAAGAATTTCCTATTCACGTGGCTGGGGCTGTGTGTCATAGCACCTTCTTAATATCAACAAGCCTTTTTTTAACGCTCGTTGGCACGTTCTTTGCGGAGCTCATACGAGGAAAAGAATCCTATGTTATTCGTGGTTGCATTTGCCTCACTGCCACTTCTAGTGGTAGATTCAATAACCATTTTTTTTTTTTTTTTATGGTCCCTTTTAAGGGCTATGAGAGGTCTTCTTCTGTGGGTCGGAGTATCTCTGGCGGTCATTAACGACCAGTCGAAATAGACAGCCAGGAGGCAAACACGAAGAGGACTCACTAAGACCAGTCTAAACCATCGCTCGGTTCCGCTCGTCCATTCGGCCGTGCAGCGCTAAAGGCATGGGTTAGCCTTTAGCTCCCACTTTGATACCTGCGCAGCGCTAAGATAATGCCAATCTTAGCCGCGACCCCCTGGCCTGCTCGCTCGATAGTCCAGAGCTTTGGCAGCCAAAAGTCTTAGCTACCTACACAGCTTTGGTGTGAAAAGCCTTAGCTATTGCACAGTTTTGGTGTGAAAAGCCTTAGCCACCACCACAGCTATTTGGCACGACAAAGCCATAGCTACCGTCAACGATACGCCTACACAGCTATTTGGCACGACAAAGCCATAGCCACCATAAACGATACGCCCGCACAGCTAGGGGCACGACAAAGCCCTAGCTTCATCGATCTGCTCGCTTGACTGCGTATATGCTAAGGCTTGGCAAACCTTAGCCACCATCTCTCCATTCATTCACTCGGTCCGCAGTACTAAGACGTGATTAAGTCTTTGCAAACTACGCTCGCTCGATCTGTACGCTACCAAGCTGTCAGCACCGACTTCAACCATGACGCTGTTACAGACGCTCCTGCATTCTACGACTCGACTGATCTCAGCTTCCAGCAACGATCATCCAACTGCACCTACGACTCGAACATACCAGCTACTGACATCGCCCATCTAGCTGGAGACCAAACACTACGACCATGTCTGTAATTTCTGATAATAAATTGCCATCCTTGTTGTATCTGTTATCTCACCTTTTGTCTTCCTTCATTGTCTCTGGCTACACTCGCACGCATTAAACACTAAATCATTTGCGGAGTCGACGCGCTTATCGGTACCACAACAAGAGTACAGTTGTCCCAGTCAGTTATAGTTACATTGTGAACAACTGCCACATACTCCTTAAAGTTCAGAGTTCTCCACCACCGATTCCCACTTATTTGGCTCCCTCAAAGAATTTTTGTGTGGAACAAGGTTTTCAAGCAGTGAAGAAGTGAAGAGCATCATGGGCAAATCCAAAGATTTCTATGCTAAAGGAATACAAAAGCTTGCTTTTTTTATGGTAATTATTTTTAAAGAATGGAGGTTATATTAAAAAATAAAGCAAAATTTTTTTCCTGAGTGAAATGCGAGTTGGTTTATTGCTAACTTCACCTTATTTATTGAATGATCTTGGTAATTTTGCTTGTAGATATCAAATAGATTTTGTAATTTTCTTTGGATTTCTTTAGCATTAATAGTAATTCTCACTTGGGTGTATCAAGAACATTTGGTATTATAAAACCTATGTGAGGTGCTTCTTTCTGCATATATTTTTTTATCATAAGTCAATTCATGCTCAAATGTGCAACTAATTGAGTTATCTGCTCAGTCTGCCTACAGAGAAATAAGTTATTTGCCATAATGACTAATCAAAAATTGCAGATACAGAATATACAGAAAGATTTTTTTAAATGTCAAGATAAAACTTGAGAATTTGAATTAATAAAATAACCTCTGCAACCAAGCCTTTAATTTATGAAAAATATCATTTCAGAAGAATATATTTTGGTTAACATTGATAGTAACCCAAGATTTGTATTACTTGTTCATAATTATGCATTCAATCAACAAAAAGTGAGGAGAAATTTGTAGATAATTGGACAGTTGAAAAATAAACCAATATTTATGAGCTATAAATAAAAAAAAAAATAATGAGGCTATAAATCACAAAATACCAATAACATATTCAATGATTATTTTTATTCTCTTAATATTCTTGTATGTGTTGTTGAAAGGAAACAGATGCTCTCTAAGAACTGTGACTGTCTGAAAGAATGCACAAAGTGTTAAAAAATAACACAATACATCTTAATTTAACCACACTTGGTGGTGTCATTGACCATAAGGGGGATAATAAAGCAACATTTCTGGAGATTGGCCAAATATACTGATTTATTTTTAGTATCCTGGTGAGAAAACAGTGGTCTATAAGTTATCCAGAGATTTGGAAGATACACAAGAATTACAAAGTTCTATTCTTACAGCTATAAATAAAAACTTACTTTTAAGATCCTTGATTACTTTGACTTATTGAGTATTCTACGTTGTGATAGATATTGGAGGTGTGTTTTAAGTAACAGCTATCTTTGTAGGAAATGGAATTGGCTGTTTGCATTTTGCTTCACATTAATGCCCTCAAGAAAGGCATGAATTTGTCTGTTCCTCTCTAACTATAGGTAAATAGTAGGGACTGACTGGGTAAGGTAACCAGTCTAGGCAACAGAAAAGTTTGAATTAAAACCAGCTGTACTCTGCTTAAAGATTGACCATGTTTCACATCCAACCTGTGGGAGGTCACACTAGTTGAGTAATTGTGATAGATATTGGAGGTGTTGTTTGGGGAACAGTTATCATTGTAAGAAATGGAATTGATCACTCTAGTTCAAATCCTGGATGAGGCTGTTTTCATTTTTCTTCACACTAATGCCTTTAAGAAAGGCATGAATTTTTCTCTTCCTCTCTAGTTATGGGTAAATAGTAAGGCATTCTGGGTAAGGTAACCAGTCTAGGAGAAGGAAAAGTCTGAAATGAAACCTGTTGTACTCTGCTTAAAGATTGACCATATGTTACATCCTACCTATTGCAGATGGGTTGGGTAAATAGATACTTGTTGTTAGATCTTAAGTCACTTTATTACTTTGTAAATATAAAACTGACTGCTAAGAGTAAAG
This sequence comes from Sepioteuthis lessoniana, assembly GCA_963585895.1. Lineage (NCBI taxonomy): Eukaryota > Metazoa > Mollusca > Cephalopoda > Myopsida > Loliginidae > Sepioteuthis > Sepioteuthis lessoniana. Next base: position 104,422,010 of record OY757920.1, read on the forward strand.
GCTCTTTAATGGTTTGACATTTTCTTGATATTTCCCTTGGGTTAATCTTTTTTCTGAGTGCCAATCATATTTGCTCTTGACTCATGACTATGTCTCTTTCTGGAGTAATCAAGGTAATATACTAATATTTCTGAGATCATGGCTGGCTGTCAAAAGAAAGGTTATTTTTGTTATTTAAAAGTTGTTTGTTTTTTTAATTTTCAAAGATATCTTATGGTAATTTTTTATGATCACTCAGATCATTTGGACTAGTTGTCTATACCCTCTATTTTATCTAGAATTTAATGGGGTGTTAATAGGTAGATAACACACTGTTTCTTGTAATGCATTAAGTTATTCAAAAGAGTGAAATACAACAGAATATTTGGTAGGAAGGACAACAGATAAGTGAATTAATACTACAACATTTAATTCAATAACCTTCAAGGAGGGAAAGTAATTTCTCACCCCAAGCTATAAAAGAGTTGCAATGCATCTGAAGAACATGGAAAAAAGTCCCTATTGCAAAAAGGTACATCACTGCTGATAATGGAATGACAATGTTTGCTTCTTCTGAAGTCCAGTTCGTAAAAGAGGTGAATTTCCTTGTTTGCCTGGTCACGCGGCCAAAAAGGACTCATGGTGTTTGAGAGTTCCTCAAACAATACGATGAGAGAGACCACTCCCTTTAGCCTCCCAACACCTCCTATTTGAGCCAAATTTACATGACCTTAGAACTGATTTTACTGATAAACTTTGAGTGTACATTTATATTTCTATTTTCCTGCATTTAGAGTTATTTATGCTTTAATGAATGTATATCTTTTCTTACCAATTACCTTATCAGATAACTGCAACATGTTCAGAAACCAATGTTGTGTTAGGATGATAGGTTAGAGTTAGGTTTTATAAGGATTACCCTTGACTTTGTATGTATTCTGGTTGTTCCTTGTGGTATATATTTGTTCTTTCTGGGCTTTTAAAATTTTTTGCACATTGGCATTTGTTGGGTTTCTTTATTTTGAAATAAGGATGTTTTTTTTTTTGTTATGTCATTTTTCTTTAATTGCTACTAACTTTCATGGAACTGTACATTTAGCTCTTGGTTTGGTTGGAATCCACTCAGTTGTTGCTTCTATATAGGCAGTAACAAAGTTTTTATATTCATCATTGTGAATATGTCTCTTTTTGAAATGTCTCCTGAATAGTATTAAACTTGTTTCTTACAATTACTGTATAATGATTTATAATATGACTAGTGGTGAGTGAGGACTAGTCACATTGTGAAACTGTTGGCAATTTATAACTGCATAGACTCAGATGAATATTTGCTGATATGTTTCTGTAATTGAAAGATACTTCTTCAAAAGACGATTATGTTGCAACAGTTCACAGCACTGTTTATTTACTTATTGTTTATAAATATATAATCTAGCTGTTGTTTGGCGTTATTTGGGTTGGTGTAAGTCCATAGTTTTTTCTCCTTTTTTGGAACTGAGTATTTAGGCATGCTAACCTGTTCTTGAGTGAAAAATCAGCTAGATGTTTACCATTTCTTTTTGAGGAGTTGTATAAGCAGAATTTGTTATTTCTGTTTTTGCCTATTTGAACTTTTATGTCTCTATCAATGATTAGAATGTTGTGTTGAGCAAAGATAGCTTATTATACAAGGTGATGATGTTTGTTTCAACTCTGGCATTGATGGTACTGTAACAAAATGTAATTTTTGTGCTATTAAAAGAAGCATACATCATTTTGGTTGGATTCTCTCTAAGCTATTTAGTGATTTTAAGGCAAGAGGACTGAGAAGCATTCCTACACTTCCTATGACAGCATTGACAAAGTTTTTCTGTGCAGATGTCAAGACAAATGTCCATCCATTATTGGTATCATGGTATTCTATTTCTCATTTGCTATGGTAGTGTCTGTGTTTTTGCATACATATGATGTCTATATTATGCTCAGTTGCAGATGCTGTCAGCTCAGGTAACTAATTTACTGTGTGTAAAGTCCTAACATAAAATGTTATGTTTACAATATTTTTGCAACTAAGTAATTTTTAAAAAGATTTATATCACTAAGCTGTTGCTTTCAACTAGATTGCAGGACATCAGATGTTAAATGAATTTTCATTCTAGTGTTCTCACATTTTTTGACTTCTAGTTGCCATAAAAATAAACATTAAACCATTCTTGTTCTCAAGAAAGAGTAAACCAGATAATCCTATGGTGAAAAGTGTCTGTTCCTCATATAAGACTCATAATTACTTGGCTAAATAAGCATTGAAAAAGAAAGAAACCACCTCACAACTTGAAGGAAAGCAATTTTCTTTATGCTGGTGATTGCACTTTTCAAGAGAGACCCATTAAATAGAAGATTATAAATTTATCAGACTTCAACATTTTAAATTTGAATTTTTCGCTATGTAAGTGATACTAAAACATAACTTTGGGTTCAATCATATTGAAATTTTTCCAAAAGAAATAATCAACATATCTAAAAAAAATGTTTTTCATTGCTTTAGATATTTATTACAATATATACTGAATCAATGTTGATGGATAGAATCATTATAACCTCATTTTATTTTATTGAGCTTTTAGAAACTGCTAAGTTTGAATGTCTTGCAACCAGTAGTTGAATTTGGTTGACATAATTTCTCAAGTAAAATTGATTTTCATATCTTAATTTTTGTCTTTTTTTTAATTTGACTTTCTAAATCGGGACTAAGAATTGATTTTAACTTGTTTAATCTCTTTAACTTAGAAATAAAAAATAAAATAGTTTATACTTTTTAGTAAGTCATACTTTCTACTCGTGTTTCTATTTGTTATGTGTCTCACTCTGTAAACTTGGAAATTTGCCCCCAAATTCTGTTCTGGCTATCTTCGGGTTTATATTATTTCAATGCTTAAAAGGTAAAGATATATGCAAAGAATTTGATTAGTCAGCCTCTGAATCTTGTTAGATTTGTCATCAAATATCAACAACTTGATTTTGTTTTATATCAATAAAATAGTTTTGTCTTTACTAATTCCATGATAAATTTTATCTAAATTTCTGATCGTAGTTAAAGAACAGATTTTGAATTGATAAGCAACTATATATGTTAATATCTTTTGATCACTTTTTTTTGGTATCTAAAAATTCTACAATTTCAATTATCATTTTTCTTAAATAATTTAATTTGTTGAAAAGGAATTAAAATACAACGAAAGAGCTTAGTCCAATTTTATGGTATAATAAATTTAATTCTATTTGAAGTCAATTTGAATGAATAAAATTTTGATTAAAAGAATATTACCTTGTAATTGATAATGATAATAAAAATATTATTTATTTAATTTCTTCTTGAAAAATTACCAAAGAAAATCTTTTGTATATAAGTTTATTTATTGGATTAATATACAAAAAGTAATAAAATTATGTTTTGCATCATGGATGCTCATGTTTTGACTTAACTGTTGTCAGATGTAATTGGTATCAACTCTAATATATATTTATTTGAGTTGATTTATATATTTTTTAATTAAAAAATTTAGATTTATTTTATTTAAATTAATATTTTTTCTGAAAATTTGCTTTTTATTTAGCAAGAACTTAGGAAATAGTTTGGATAGAAAGATGATATATATTTATTCAATTGGGCTATTGGCCTAATAAGCAAAGTGTTCACCAATGGTCTGGGAGACTGGGCTTCAATCCCAGGTCGAGTCATACCAAAGACTCAAAAAATGCTACTTGATGCCGCCTTGCTGAACCCTCAGCATTATAAGGTAAGATCAAGGGTAAAGTGGAGCAATCCAGGGAATGAAGTAGAGCCCTCCCCTACACTACGGTGTATTAGCTATTGAAAAAGGAACCTTTGGGTCACCCTCGATGATGGTCACCAACTTTATTTACTTTTTTACTTTATATATTTATTCAGTTTTACTTGATCTGGCATCCTGTAAATATTAAATCCATTACATTAGTGAAAGGAACTTGTCACTTTGTATCTTTTACTTGAGTATTTTCATTGAATAAACTTGAAACAAAATAACAGAACTGTTAATAAAGACATAGTATTACTACTCCTTAAATAATTGTTTCATTTGAAAAGAAGTACCCCTTTGAAGAAATTTCTTCATCCAGTATATTTCAGAAAGAATTCTATGATGAATTGCATTAGTGTTCACTCCTTTTAGTCTTAATTCTGTCATTTTAATATGATAATCTTGGAAAGTCTTTCATCCACCTTTTTATTTAATTCTTTTTTATGTTCTCAGCTGTATAATTCTTTTTTGTCCTGATAAGCCATATCAGCTATCAGAAAAAACAAGCTTTTTACAAAATCATATTCCTGTGTTGTATAGTCACAACCATACCATAATACATATACAAATATATGCGGAACATAATCAAACTTACTGACGAACTTCAATGAACAAACGAACACTCTTCTTTATAAAAATATACCTCTCACACTTTATTCTCAAAAGGTGATGTTTCTTGTGTGTGAGAGGTGAGTTGGAGACGGGGACAGACTGCTACATAGTGACCCAAAGTTCTTCTGACCATAGCAGCACTTTTTTCGCATCCTGGCTGGGCTATTCGGCTGTGGGTTACTGGGGGCCCAGGCCCTCTGCCTGGGGTTGATTCTCACTCCACTGGCGTCCTCTCTCCAACTGGAACTTACCTAAGCCATCTGTGGCACCTGGTTATATAATTGTCTCATGCCCACCTGCTTCCGCTTATTTACACAGGTGCATCTCTTGATTGACGGCTCGGTCAAGGATCAACATGTAACACCTGCAGTTCTTGGCCTATTCACCTGCTGAGTTAGAAATTCTTTTTTGTGATCACCACTTTAAGCTAAGAGAACTAAAATGATGATGAAACATTTTATTTACCACAACAATAAAAGTCATTTCATGTCTTATCAAGAGAGGGATTAACAAAATAACTTGAAAATAGGTTGATTAAAAATACTGTTTTGCATGCAGTGATCATGACCCATCTTAGCTCATGAATTTTGTTTTTCAGATCCACTTTTAACATAATGTTTGAATTTAGATTAAAAATAAAAGGATGGACAGAATGTAATAAAAAGAAATCGAGGAATCTCAAACTTTAAACTTTATCCGTTTGATAAGTTTACTTAGCATTATCTAAATAGTAGATTATCTAACATCCTTTAGGGAACATGAAGGAAATATATCAGCAAGATGTAACATTACTTGGTGAGATCAAATAGTAGTATCTGTTGAAGTTTAATTCTGATTTCATAACTTGAAAATACTCAAGTAAAAGATACAAAGTTTGAATAAAGAAACTAAATAAGTCTACATGTCCAATTTTGATGCATTAAGAATTGATAACATTTCTTTATTTTTATTTAATTTTTCTTTCTCTGAATATGTATAGGGTATGATGAGGAAAGTATTGTCTAAATTAATGAAAAATGAAAAGAACACTGTCATCCCACTTCATCTGGTGTATTCATCAAAATCACATGAAAATATCTTGAAATGCTATAGATTAAATTTATACCAAGAAATCACCATTGGTTTCACCTGTTGTCTCCAGATAACTATGAAATCTCATGAAAACTTTTCCAATGGTTTCTTTATCTAAATTTGTTAATGCTGCTGTTATCTTTGCTTATTTATCTTTGATGTTGCTCAGAGTTTTTTTGGTCTTTCACTCAATATTGGGTTTGCTATTTAGGGAGTAAGGTGGTTAGATGTTAAGGTTCATGTGGTCACCAGAATTTCTAACAGCTAAGATTGCATTCTTGTGTGGCATGGTACAGAGTCTTGGTTCCTGATGTAGGATCTTCCAGCAGATACATTCTCAATCTAGAACAGCACTACCTCCTCTCGGTAGCCTGTGAATTGACTCTGAGTTCATGTGAGAAAATGAATATAGACATAATGTCACCATCGTTAATGACTACCCAAAACACAATGATGCAAACTAGGTGTTTAGTTTTCATCAGTATGAATATGAATCTGTCCTTAGTTTGACACCCAAACACTCTGAAATCTTTGGTGGAGATTACGGTATAAACTGCTGAGGTGAGCTAATAAGGTTGAAACAACTGACCAGTGTTAGCATAGGTCATGTGCAAGTGTTCGCCGGGTTTTCTGCTCATGGTCATACAATTCACAATATAATCGCTCTACTTAAAAAAGAAAGTGTAAATCTGAGATTTTGAATGCTTTTTAATTTTTTTGTTGGGGTCTCTTTAAAAAAGAAGTCAATTGAAATGAGAATGTAGATAGCCAGCCTGTTAAAGCTGGGAAAGTGACATAAAAAAACTTGCCATGAAATGAAACAATTGCCTAAATAAACAGCTGTAGTGTCAAATGTCAGTTCACTGCAATATTTTCCACCAATTTTCTATAACCTCTAAAAATTGTTAGAATGTAATGAGAATGAACATGTAAAGTCCTCTTTCAACTTTTTGTTTTATGTTTTCTTCACTTTGACTGCCAAACAAAACTATGTGTTGCTTTTACCTTAACCACTATGATGATCAGTCATTCCCTGAATACTGTTGATTGTTTTTTTTTTCTTCTTTCTCATTGCCATTCCTGGTAAGTGAGTGTGACAAAAGTGACAGTTACTACTGTCTAGGGTAGAACTAATCAACTACTTATGTATTATACAATTATGTATTTTGATTTCTCATTCTTCCTCACCATTCCACTCACTCAATGAATCTTTTGACCATAACTTCTTGATCTATAGACACAAACAGATTTTCTCAAACGGATTACTCAATCATAAATAATTTTGTAAACAAAAACATTAAAGAATGAGGTGTTAAGTTATTGTAGATTTAAAGTTTCTTTAATTCATTATTCATATTTCATTAAATCTTTGAAAATATATGTCATAGAATTCAAAAATTGATTGAGAATATCTTCTGGGTGTTGTATTTCTGCTTGAAATTTATTTAAAGATGACATAGAGAAAACTTACTGAGTTTGACATGTCAGGAAGATTTACACCTTTGTATAACAAGAAATATATTATGATGTCATTAGAAATCAAGCTTTATACTTAACAACTCTGCTTGTCAGAATATTATTTGGGGTGCAAGCTGGGATATATATGTTTATGTTATAATGTTAACCAGAAAAGAGATAAACAAGATATTTGGCTTGAGAAGATATTGCAAAAGAAACAGTTTAAAGTTATATTTTCGAATTCTTCATGAGAGTTTTTGTTTATTTTGCAGTGATATGTATAATAGCTGTCTGTGAGAAGTTATAGATAGTGTTAAGATCAATAATTACAATAAATTGGAGCTTTTTTTTTTTTTTTTTTTTTTTTTTTTGTGAAAGATTGCTTTAATCCCCTTGGAATTATGAACCATGTTGTAAATTTAAATAAACTTGAAGGTCATGTTTACTTCTACAGCCATGCATGGACAAACATGTTTTGGGTTGGCAGTGAGATGACATTGAGTGTGTTTGCATATTAAGTGACCATTGTATTTACACCAAATATGCATCAAGTTTTACTTGAAACTTGAACATACTTCCATGAAAACTATTGAAATAGTCAAGAATGTTTTCATGAATTAAATGCTGATAAAATTTTGGCTTCACAGTTGACCGGGAATCCATTGAAAATGACCCACATTCCGGAAGTGTTGTATAACAAAGAAGGACAATATTGGTGTATAAAAATATAAACTGCTTTTCTTTTCATTACCCAAAATGTATGGATAGGTAAAATAAGAGAAGATTGCTGAACTGCACACACAGGGACTGAGATAGGAATCTTGAGTGAAGCTCTTTTTTCTTCCTTCTGCCAGGTCAGAATCTTCCTGATTATATAACATCCTGGATGTCTACCCAATTTCTCTTGGTCACACCTCCTTCAACCTGCTGCCTACACATTGTACGTGGACATGCCTCCTTCTAATATGCCACCCAAGTAATTTTTGTGACGTTTTTACTGGAAACAATTGTGTCCTGTTTACTTTAGGTACCAGGTGCGTTTCCTGTTATTTTTGTTCCATGGGTCCAACTTCGGCAGCTGCATTGATAGGTGTCAAAGGGGTCAAGTCAGTGTTCAGAAAGTCTTTAACAAATAGAATACCCAAGAAAATTGAACACATTTGAATTCCAATGAGAAGAAATAGATGATTGATTGTGCAAGATTTAGAAGATCTGACTATTCCATTGAGTGTCCAAGAGGTATTCAACCATTCCGTTGTCCATTGTTCATGTTTAATGCAAATTTGTTTTGCAATACATCAAATCATCTGTGTTTGATAGCACTAACTCTTGCAGTTTTGCTTTGGCTCTCAGTGAATTTTAGAGTTTCTTAAAGTTAGGATGAACATTGAGAACATGAAATAGATTTAAAATGATGAATAAGATTAAGGAGAACAAAACAAGTCGAATGATGATGATCTATGAAGATATTGCAGACTGAAGAATGAAAGAGATGCTGTAATAAGTGAGTGACATAATAAGAAAAGTACTTTAAAATCAACTCAGGCACCATTTGCTCTGAGTCGACTATTTTTTGAATTTTTAATTAATTTTAATTAGTTGACTGTTTGTTCATTTTTGTTGCATATTTCCTACTGGAATAAAGTTCCAATAAGGTGGAGGAGAAAAAACACAAAAATTTAATCTGCTTTTTTTGTGTTTTTTCATGATTGGTTAATTGTGTCTCTGTTGGGATTTCAGTTGTCTGATGTTTTTTAAATATTTAAGGCAATACTATGCATTGAAAAATGTTATGAACGTGATTTGAAAATAAAGTATTCACCCTGAACATTATCTTAGAGAGCAAAACTTCCAAATGAAGATTGTTGCTTTAGAATTAATCAGATGAAAAAAGTGTACAATACTTGAAAAATACTAAAAAAAGAAATGAAAAAGGAAAAGAGAAACCAAGATATTTTTTGTTCATAATCAAATTTCCCTCGAAATATTGCATGTATGGGTCATACAAAAGATAATTTTTTTGTTGATTTATTTGTTTTTTATGTGACTATCTTTTTCTCTATTCAGTGTAGCTGCTTTAATCATGGCAACAAAAAGTATTTCCTGTTTCAAGTTTGGTTTATTGCCTCTTGATCAACTGTTTTGAAATTTCTATCAAATCAGAATGTATCCTGCTTTCAAAAGAAAAAATGAAATTCAGATGTGGGACTTGCTGATAATGGATTTATAAAAATAATATGAACTATACTTTTTGTTTTGAGGGTAAATTTTCCTTTACCTACATTTTGCTTTTTCTCTTAAGCTGGCAGCTTTGTTTTTTTTTTCTTTGCTCATATTCTTGCTATTATTTCTATATTCTACTTTCTATTCTACATTTTTATATTTTTTCATTCTTGTATAAAAATTATTCATCGTAATTTCTATTTAAACCTTATAAAATTGTCTTTTACTTCTGTAATGATATTTTTATGTATTCATCCTTACCATTTATCGACTACATTTTTAAAGAAATGATAAAAAGTTGAATTATTTTAACTTTACTTTATCACCTAATATTTTTATTTATCTTTTGATTTTGAAGAAAAAAAAAAAGATAGCTCATTTTTTATTTTGACATTTTGAGAATTGGCCAAAAGATAAGTTAATTTGTTTCTTTGATTTTAATTCTGAAATATGAAAAATGGTAATCATTATAATATGCAAAATATTTTCTTTGTGATTCTGTGATGAATGTTATATCAATTTTCTTGTTTGGCTTTCATGAAATTTTCTATGGTAGCAAATCTTTTTATTATAATTGAAAGCAAAGTAAGTTATATTCATGCATTAAATGATAGCATTGTAATGTTAAGATTCCAACTTCAAAATTAACATTTTCTTGTTAGATTTCAAAAGATTTGTGTATGCAACATCATAAATCAAATGAATTAACTTTAGCTGAAAGAAAATGTTCTGAGAAGAAAAAAATCAAGTGTATCCTTTTCACTTAGTAGAAAATAATAAATAAAATGCATCCCTCACATCAAAATCTAGGATATGATTCTTTCCTGATTGTCAAATATTTCCCCTCTTTGTTGCTTTTACGTGGTGGTCATTAATTGTCAGGTTTCAAAACTCATGGATCATTATGAAATGAAGCTTTGATAATATTCCCAGTATTATTTAATATTTTATAGAATTTATATTATTTTTCCATTCTGAAATGATAGTTGTCTACAATTGAATTTTTTCTCTTTGACACTTGAATCTCCTGAGTTGCACTGAGTTGCTTGTTGAAAATTACATTCAGGTTTTCTCATTAGCAGTAGAAAAAAATCAGAGTCTTAGATGCACAGGTTTTTCAGCAAATTTGCAACATCCAGGCTCTCTCCTCCCATCTCTGGTCCATAAAAGGAATCGGCTGCCTACTTTTGAAGAGACTCTTATTTTATCATCATTGTGGAGATTTGTTCTTTTGGCAAATTGATGAAGTATTACAGTTGGTAAAATGATATGGTAAGTTATAAGGAAAAGGAAAGTCTCATTTCTAAGGGAGGAGAGAAAGAGAAGAAAAAATAAGAAGGAAAAAAGGCAAATATAGAATCTATGGGAAGGCAGGTAGTTGACTTCTGAGTGACTTAGACTAAGGCAGTTATGGGTCAGCCAGTCATGGTTGAATGATTGTATTAATTGAGGATGAAGAGAGAAAACTGGAGGTCCAATCTGTCTTTTTTTTTTTTTTTTTTTTTTGAATAGTTGATGCTAGGCTTGATGAGGTAAAGACATGCAATTGAACAGGAACAGTCTCACATAGATGTGAAGTGGTGAAACTTTACAAGCCCCATTTTTGGAGGTAGGCTCCAAAAGGAGCTTTACTCAATGAAAGCAGCCCAACATGTTAGAAATACAACCAAAAACCAGAAAAAGATTCAAGGTCTGCTCTTTCTTTCTCATCATATGTTAATAGCTAAAGCAATTAACTCAGCTTTCATACTCTCTGTCTTTCTCGCAATGAATACCTACAAATTGTAGTAGTAAATAAACCTTTTGTGTGTTTGTCAACTTTTACCATGGACTGGACTGAAAGCGAGGCCCGAACTCATTTGCATAAGTGTGGTTCCTGGCGGCATAAAAGCTGTGCATTTCTGAGTGTAGCAGTCTTGGTTTGAGTTAGCCTGATCCCTGTGTGCATTTCATTTCGCTAGTGACTGCCATTTTAGAAGAAGATGACGACAAAACAGAAAAATTCAACTACAAGCTATTTCAGTATTATGACTGAGGGTAAATTCAACCTAAAGCTCATGCAGGAACACATTCGAAAGGACTATAATTGCGAATTGCAAACTTCGATTCACAATGTATGGCTGATACCATACCCAGAGAAAGAGCTCAGTCCCCCGAGAGGATTAATCCCACTAATGGCGATTGTTCAGCATAACAAAGGAAAAGTGCAACCTGTTATGGATTACCGCAAACTAAACGCCCACATTGAAGTGTACATGGCACATGCTGATGGGTGTTTACAAAAACTGAGAGACTGGCATAGGAAGGGGTCCAATGTGTCAGTGTTGGACAAAAGGGGGATTAGCAGTAAAAGCTAATTGGCAAAGGCTGGGGATAGATATAACCCACTATAATGGCAAACACTTCCTGACAGTCACTGATTGTGGTCCAGCATGTTTTACCATTTGGCGGCCGTTGTCGCGGTAGGACTCCGGAAACATCATTTAGCACCTCGCAGCAATATTTTTTAAACGTGGCCCACTGCAGGAACTGCTTGCTGACAATGACACTGCGTTCTCTAGTGGGGTGTTCAGGGAGTTTTCTGCCGGCTGGTGAGTGCGCCTGTGGTTTTGGTGTGCCCATGTGCCAGCAGGCAACAGCATTGTAGAATGATGCTACCGCAGTGTTAAGCGTATTGCAGCTAGGACAAGGTGCTCTGTTCAGGAAGCGGTGTACTGGTACAATGTCGCACCCAAAGTTGATACATCATCGTTGACTGCACCTGCCAACAGGATTTACAGAAATGAGGTTAGGATAAGGAATATCAACCCAGTGCCCATGTCACCAGCCTCTGCACAAAAACGGTACCGTCTGGGTGACTCTGTATGGGTCAAACCGCCTTGTTATCGATACACGTCCAAGTTCCAAGAAGGAATGGTAACCGGTGATCAGCTTGCAAACCGTTATTGTCGACGGCATCCCATGCTATGTGAAGGACGTGTGACCTCGGACAAATGCCATTCCCTCTGGCGGAACTGATGATGACACTTCAGATGACACTGGGTATATCACAATGCCTGGCTGACAGGCTGCACAAAATGGAGAAACCTCAGAACCACCCTTGCGACGAAACACACACTGGAGGTTGCCAATGTGACCTTGCCTGTGCTGTGATCAGAGATCAGGGGGGTAGCTGTTGAGAATGTGTAACGAGGTAAATGTCATGACAGCAGATGCAGAAATAGCAATGCACGAGCATGACTGGACCAAAAGTGAGGCCTGTACTCATTTGCATAAGCATGGGCCCCAGTGGCATAAAAGCTGTGCATTTCTGAGTGTAGCAATTTTGATTTGACTTAGCCAGATCCCACATGCATTTCATTTTGCTATTGACTGCCACTTTAGAAGATGACGATGAAGCAGAAAAATTCAACTACAGTACCTTTATGTGCAAATGTCTTTTTGGTACTGTTATGGTACAAACCCAAAACATCCTAGTATTATTTTTCTACATTATTCTCTCTAACCAGGAATGTTATATGAGTATTAGTTGTTTTCTTCCCTCAAAAATATAATCAAGCTTGGTCTAGATGCAATAAATTTTCTCTGGCAATGGAGCCAGTTAGATGAGAATGAAGGGACAACAAGAGCCTGGATTGCATAATAATTTTTTTTCTTTTCTGTGGTGGCATTTCTCTTGTATGAGATGCTACCTGTAGCAATACTTTCTCTTAAGATAATTTGATTAAAGTCAGATCCAGATTGAGGACTGTAAACTAGTTAGTTACTGGTTGTTTTCATATATATTTCTTATTGTACTTATTGTGATTGAAACATCCAGTGTCCTAGATCCTCAGTCTTCTTACTTTGTCAGATTGATTCTAAGACTGATGATTATAGCAAGGAACCCTGGGAGGTTCAATGGTTATTTCAAATAGTTTTTTCTGGACATTATGCAGAGCAATAAATTTTCAATTCTTTTACTAGGATTGTAGATTAGAAATTTAATGCTCTTTTTTTTAATTGTTTCATAATTTTGTAATTAAAAAAAAACATAACACTGAATTATTTTTTAAAATAACTTAATGATTTCTCTTAGTTCTGTGTGTGTATTTTATTTTTAAAACGTTATTCATTTTGTCAAATGTGAAAGAAATGCATCTCTTAATTTCTATTAACACATCTCCTCCATTTTTTAAATATAAAAGAATATTCCAAAATTTCTTGTTGAATTTGAATATAAAAGTACAAGTAGTAAATATTTACATAAATTCTATCAGTTAAAAAAAAAAGTATTATTTTGGTTAATTGCCAAAAAAAGGCTAAAAAATTAGTACAAATATAAATCTAATAATTTATCAAATTACTAACAATCAGCAATTTTATGTCTGGCAATCCTTCCCAATTTTTTCTATTTTCAAACAAAATATATTTATGCTCTTGTTAATATTAGATAAAATTTTGTACAAGCAGATGTACTGCCATTAAAATGTATGACAAAATATTCAAAATTACTTTAAAATTTGGTTATTTTTATAAACAAAGGCTTTGTCTCTACTATGAGAATTTTTTTTTTATTTGACTAGGTAGGTACTTTAAATTGTATAATAGATATGTAGAATTTGCATTTGGTGAATATACTGAGATTTAATGTAATATTGTTAGACTGAGTGTTTTACTGTCTCGAGAAATGATTATGATAACAATGCAGTACATTAATAGACCCTCTTCTCTTTGGTTGTATAGGAGATAAAGAGCAATAGAGTATGCCGTTTGAGTGTAGAACTCGTTCAATAGACAGATATCATTGAAGCAGGAACAAAAGCTGACTTTTTGTGATTTAAAGAAGATTTTTGAGGCTGAACAGAAAAAAATAGTTTTAGTTTTCATAATTGTATCATACACACACAGCATCAACTCAAAGGGTAAGTTTTAAATGAGTTTTGATAAAACCTTTGAATGTTTATATATATATATATATATATATATATATAATTGTCACTACGGGATTTGATTCATTCATAAAGAGACCTTTTAGACATAAAGTAAGGTGACTAATATCCTTTGAGAACTGGCCAACCAGAAGTGTTGCTTCAAAAGTAGGATTATAGGTAGAAAGCTATATATCTCTTTTATGGAATGAAGCAGATAAATTTTCTTTGTAAAACAAGTTCATATATTTTATTACTCTGTTATTACTTGGGGATTTTATTTGGTTATTTTCTTTCTCTGATCCTGTGTATAAAACAGAAAATTTATATATATAAAATGTGAAATGTGTTTAGATTAAGTTAGACAATAGCTGAAATTACAATATGAAAAGGAAAAGAAAAGATATTATGAAATAGGTAAATGGATACCCAAAGAATGACTGAATAAATGTGCAATAGAAATAGATAAAAAAGAGAGAAACAGAGATAGTTATAGAGAGATAAAAAAAGAGAGAGCCAGAGAGATGGTTAAAGAGAGATAAAATGGAGAGAAACAGAGAGAGATGGTTAACCAGAGATAAAAAAGGAGAGAGAAGGAGGGATGGTTAAAGAGAGATAAAGATTAAGTAAAAATGAAAGCCTGAGAGTAAGAGCTATAGCACAATAGTCTCTTCTCTCTAAACATTTCACTAATGTAAGGAGATTGATCCTAACTGGGTGTCCCAGTTTTTTACTCAACTAAATTTAATGAGCATGGAAAGATAGTGACGTAAATATGAACATAGATGAACACAAAGAAAAAAGGCAAGTGGTATTTAAAGAATTGTTGATAGAGAAAAGGAGTTAATTAAAAGAAAAGAGAAACAGAGAGAAAAGGGGAAATGAAATAGAGAAGAAAAAGAAAGGGAAGCAAAGTAAGATTAAAAGAAAAGGAGAGAATAAAGAAAGAAATCAGCTTTCATTAAGAAGGTTTGACAATATTGATGGATAAGCTCTGGCTCTGATTTGTCAAGATTGCAATATCCATAAGCCCATTTCTGGCTTTGAGTTGATTGGGCCAAATAGATTGACATAGGCTTATAAGAAATGAATTACTCAATTGATCAGATTGTTCACAAATTGAGCCTTGACTCAGACAATATTATGGCTCTCAATGGCTTTGATGTGTTTTCTGATTGGATGATAATATTCAATCTTTCCAATTGATTGAGAATTCAGCTGTCAGTTTATTTTATATAGTGATCAATATGAGTTTCTTATGCATCTTTGAATGAAATTAACCGCTTGTTGCAAAGTATATTTGCTGACAGATTTGATAAGAATGTTAAAGAAAATAAGAAAAATTGATAAAGAATGGCTTTCAGAATTGTCTTAGCTGTTTATTTTTTCATTTAAGAAGCTAAAACATAACAAATTAAAAAACACATAGTACTGTTTCATTTTCAATCAAATGTTTTAAAGAACACAAATCACACATGTTACTGTATATACTTGCAGATCATTCAACTTTCTGGGATGTGAATTTTGGTTTAATATTTGGGGATTTGCATGAAATGAAACTCAAGTACTACACCAATTCAGTGTAATGGAATATCAAGTTTTGTACAGATAACTTTCAAATTTCTTGTTTGAATCCATTTAAATTTTGACAGTTTATTCTTAACAATACATTAATTCAATACATGAAAATAATCTGGTAGTATGTCAATGATAAACTAGGTTTTCTTTAAAATGCAAAATTTTTTGAATTTGAAAATTGTTATATTTTATAAGAAAAAGATAAAAAATGCTATTTTTATGTCAAGAAAAAGTATACATTAATGAACATACTTTTAAAGTACTGTATTAGTACACTCGGTACTTTGTTAAAGTATCTTTGCCTTATTTCTTCAATTTGTTTTGGTAATGAACCAATTAAACCACATGAAATTTCTGGTGATACCAATGCACACACTTCAGTAATGACTCACTTCCTTTTTTGAAGATTTGGTGGATATTTTCTTAATCTTATCTTGAGGATTCCTCAAATTTTCTGTTGGATTTGCATCTTATCTATTTGTAAGTATCCTCTTCTTTTGGAACCATCATTTTGGAGATTTTACAGTTTGAGGTAGAGTTAAGGTCATGCTGGAAGATTAATTCATTGTTCCTAAACTTGTCCCCAATGTATGGAATAAAGAAATAAATTAGGACATCCCGATAGCAGCATTAATCAATTTTTTCAACAATCAGATTTTTAGGGAATTTTATGGTTTTGTCGTACGTTAAGCATCGTATCTTTTAAATGAATTTCTACAGATGTGGGGGCAACCATCATAAAAAAAAAATACAGAATCTTGATTCATCACTGATGTTGACTTGGTTGCATTAAGTAACAGATCAATTGTGATGATCTCTCATCCATATTGAATGCTTTTGTTTTTATTTAGATGTTAGTTGTGGCTTCAAATTCAGTATCCTGCTCTTATATCCAAGCTGGTAGAGTCTCTGGAGTATTGTGGATTGAGAAGCAGCCATACCAGCATCATTCCAGGCTTTGGAAATTTCACTGTAATTGGCACCTTGATTGGGAATAACAGTCCTATTCTGCTGACATTCATCTCTCGCTGTTGTCTTAGGTTTGAAACTACAGTTGAACCATTTTGAACAAGTTCATTGTATTATCTTCTAGATAGCAGACTGAAAACACCCCACTTTGACAGCTATCTCATTTTGAGTCTTACCTGTTTTCTACAATGCAAGAATGTCTTTTTTTATCCTTAACTCTTGTAACTTATGATAATACATGATAATATGCTTAATACCAAAGATTTCACTCTTATCATAGCAATACATTGAAACTCTTAATACTCATGAAATTACATCATATGTAAATCAGTGAATAAGTTTAAATTATCAGGAAAGCAATGTCAGATTATTTATTTATATTGAACTGATATACTTTTAAAAGTAATTAGATTTTTAACAAATTTTCGATGAGGAATATGAAAGTTATTTGCAAAAAACAATATTCCATTCTACTGAATTGGTGGAAAATATATGGTATTCACAAAAACGCATACAAAAGTTATATCCCGTGCATAGTGCGACCCTCAAGTTTTAGGCTAAAATTTGGGTCTCAGAAATTTGCATCATATATGATTATTTATTGTAGGTGTCCGTAATATATGATATTTGTGCATAATTGTATATGTGCTCTCAACGTTGAGAGCAATATTAAACAAGTCCTGGCGACAACACCCCACAAGACACCAACTATACGGCCACTTGCCTCCAATCACGAAAACTATACAAGTTAGACGAACCAGACATGCAGGACACTGATGGAGAAGCAAGGACGAGCTCATAAGTGATGTACTCCTATGGACCCCCACATATGGCCAAGCAAAAGCAGGACGACCAGCTCAAACTTACATACAGCAACTATGTGAGGACACAGGATGTAACGTTGAAGACCTGCCAGAGGCAATGAATAATTGGGAGAAGTGGCGAGAGAGGGTCAGGGATATCCGTGCTGGCGGCACAACATGATGATAATAATGTATATGTACATTTGATGCAGACTTATGAATATGGTAATAGGATTTGTTAAGCCTTATTCATAGAGGGTGGAAGAATTAAACAAAAATAAGTATATTTGATGAATGAGAAATATTTGGTTTTTGTTCATCCGATTTTTGGCAAAAACTTAAATTACATTGCAATTGTCCAATTGTTTTGTTACAGTTTGGGAATGGAGTAAGTGGGTATAAAATTCAATACCAAGTATAAATGGGAACTGTTTTTGAGTAATACGTTATGACAGTGGTTTAATTTTGTCATTTTAAGAGCCTTGATAAGATGAAAGTTTGTTTGAGGAGCAATATGATGAAACCATTTAATGGTGAGGGTGATTTAATGGTCTGGTTGGTGAAGCTGGTTGCAAGTGTTGTATACTACAGGTATACATATGCAAACCACACAATACAAATACACAAGCGGACTCAAATACACATACAGGCAACTCTTTTGCTTCAGGTACAAACGGTTCGTTAATTTCTTGACTTTGGTTCTTCGTCACGAGGAGAGAGACAATTCTTAAAAGTCTTTCGTAATCTTACAACACCTCAGCGCTTGGTACATCTCCTGGTCCAATCTCAATTTCTCAACATCATGGTCGGACCCAAACTTCTCACTATGATTGTTGAAATACGAAACACACTTGTAGTCAGTAGCTAGGCTAAGAGCAACGTCTTTAGCAAGGCTAAAACTAAAGTAACAGTCTTCAATGAAAGAGCTTATTTATGGCACATTGGGAGATTCCAATGTGCACACATTGGCCGGTCCATTCCTTGGATTGTGATTGGCTAGAACATCTGATTGGCTATGTCTGTTCATAAATAGCAACCCAAGTAAGCATTAGTCGATTATGCTGGACCTCAGGTAAGTGTTGCTTGTTATAATTGTCACTGTTATTGTTGTTGTACATTGTTGCGTTCTACATCTCCCCTCCCCCCCCACGGGTGGGCCGGGTTGCTTGGGAGGTGTGTCTCTCTTTTATGCCTGGTTTGTTGTGTGGTAGCAACCTAGAAAGAGCTCGGGGAATCCTTGATGCTCGAAGTCGTGGGGATATGTGTGTGGTTTGTTGTTGGGGTCTGGTTGCTGTGCATGTGCTATCACACGGAGACAATGGGGGATGTGTGACTGTAGCATTAGTTGACGGGATTCTTGGTCCTAGTGTCGCACTCGGTATCGGGGTTGGTGTAGGCTTGAGATTGCACTTTTTGAGGAAGCGACGGTTCCTAAGTGTAATTCTTCCGGAGCCATCAACCCTGATTTTGTATTGACGCTCAGGTAGAGCGGAGATTATCTTTCCTGTGGTGTTCCACCGGCGATTAAGCGGGTTTTGAATGGTGACAGTGTCACCGGCTTCTAATGGGCATAGGTTGTGTGTATGCCTGTTGTATCTTTCTACCAACTTAGCGTTGCGTTTTTGAAGAATTAATTCGCGGCGTTGCGCTGCCGCTATCCATTCAGGATGTGGTTTGTAAAGGAATGGTTGCGACGGGATGGAATCCCGGAGCCGGCGGTGGAGTAGTAGTTGTGCCGGTGATAAGCCAATACCTTGAATTGGGGTATTTCTATACTGCAAGATGGCCCGAGCGGCCTTGTCATTGTCCAGGGAACCTTGAGTGTCTGTGTTACCATTGACTATCCTCTTTGCGGTTTTTACTGCTAGCTCTGCACGGCCATTGGACTGGGGATATGCGACCGAGGATCGTCTGTGCTTTACGCCCCATGTCTGAAGGAATTCCTGGAATGCAGTAGAGGTGAATGGTTGGCCACCATCTGTGCTGATTTCCTCCGGAGTGCCATACGTTTGAAATAGTTGTCGACAGATGGACATTAATTTTGATGTTGTGGCATGGCCTGGTTTCAGATGATATAATATGAGCCAGCCAGTCAATCTGTCTGCGCAGGCAAGGTACGTAACGTGCCCAACGTGGAATATGTCCATCACTATTTGTTGGAATGGCCATTCTGGGGATGGTGTCATGGTGATGGGTTCTCGTGGTTGGCTAGGGGCGATGGTCGTACAAAACGAGCAATTCGCTCTAAAGTTTCGTATTGAGGCGTTCATTCCCGGCCAATAAACGGAGTCATTCGCTCGAGCTCTCATTCCATCTACGCCTTGGTGGGCTGAGTGTAGGCAGTGCAATATCTTCTTTCTTAGGGGCTTTGGTATTACAATTCTTCTGTCCATTAATACTAGCCCTTTGTCATTGCTAAGTCGGTGTCGCACCTCCCAGAAATCACGGATGTCAGGCTCTGTGAGGTTGCGTTTGGGTGAGAATCCCTGGTTAATCGCATTTATCAGGGTTGTATAGGTCTTGTCATTTCGACCCGATGCCCGAATGTGGTCAGGGGTTATAACAGCGGTGTTGTTATCAATGTTTACTGCAGCTTGAATGGCAGCTAACTCCATTGCAACATCTCTGCTGTTAGAAAGGTGGATATCTTTGGGGGATGGGTTTGTGGGACATATGCTAATGAGCGATTCCACTGTAGCAACTGGGTTGCGGGAAATGGCATCAGCGCCCCTGTGCCACTTGCCTGGGCAATGTTGAATTGAGAAGTGATATCTTAGGCACTTCTCTTTAAGTCTGAAGAGGCGTGGGTTGTTTATTTTCCCAAGGTCCCTGTCGCCAAATATTCCCGTAAGCGGTTGATGGTCGGTTACTACTATCACATTTGGGCAGCCTATGATAAATAGGCGGCATTTTTCCAATGACCAGGCGATAGCGGCTGCTTCGCCCTCGATCGGTGCATATCGGCGCTCTGCGTCAGTGCAGAATCTGCTGCCGGCAAATACAATGTGCCACCCATCAGGACAACACACTGGGGCCTTCTCGGTGGGGCATGTGCAGTGCTTCTGTAATAGTAGGAAGCCCATTCCATCCTTGCTCCAGTCAGGTGCTAAGCAGGTCGTTCTATTTATATCAAAAGTGGTGACTCCTTTTTTTACTAGCCCCACTATAACTTGTTTAGACTGCTGAAATGCTTTTTCGAGACCTTCATTCCAAGCGAAGTTGGAGTTTTTTTTTACAAGTTCTCGGAATGGTAGCATTATAGGGCTTAACGAGTATGCCCATGCTACTTGGTTGACCAGCCCGAACCAGGACCTAGCATCTGTAATGTTTTTAGGGCTTGGGAAGCTGGAAATTGCATTCAGCAAGTTGTTAGAAGGGGTCACTCCTGTTGATGTTATTTGGAGGCCTCCGAATTGGACTACGTCTTGGCAGAACTGGAATTTATCCTTGTTGATGACTATTCCATTCGCCTCGCATAGTGACAAGTAGTCTAGGGTATGGTAGAAGGCGTCTTTTATGGTCTTGTCATAAAGGAGGGTGTCATCAACGACCTTTATTTTGCGCGGGATGTCTTTAATTATCTCATCGTACCTTCGTGTATAGGCGTCACCCGAAGCTACATACCCTTGGGGCATTCTGAGATACATGAAACGACCCCATTCTGTGATGAAGGTCGTGAGAGGTTGAGATTCTTCATCTAGGGGTATTGAATGGTAGCCATCCACCGCGTCCAGAACTGTTTTCTTTGTGTTTGGTGGTACTTGGAGTGAGAGTTGGAATGGGGAGCTAGTGTGGTGTGTCTCCCGCTTGCATTGGGAATTCAAATGTTGGTAGTCCACCGTCCTCCTTGGTTTCCCGTTTTTTTTTGCGGTGATCACCATGGTGCTACACCAATCAGTAGGGGTACCAATGGGTACGGGACTGATGATGCCTCTTTTGACATCTTCCCAAAGAGCTTCCTTTACCTGTTCCTTGTAGTGGTATGGTACTGGAATCGGGCTGTGTCTAGCTTTGGGGGTTGAGCCTTCCTTTAGGTGGATGTGGGCTGGAGGGCCGGACATGGCTGGAAATTTCTCGCTGCTATTAAATACCGTGGTGGCAAACCTTTCCAACAACCATTCCTTCAGTTTGGGCACGTTTTCGCTGGTTGGCGAGAATGGAGGAGTTTTAGGGTAGTTGGAGCTTGTTTTTGTTTTTTGTTCTTCAGAGAGGTCTACTTCAGAGAGACGTGGTCTTGAATAAGTAGCATCGCATTTTATTGGATCGATGAGCGAGGGTGGTGATGTCATGGGCTTAGGAAAGCAAGGGGGCAGTATGCCCACATCCATGCATGCATCTTTGCTGAAGTACAGTATCTGTACATTTCTGCATATGTACAGTGCCTGTTTTGTGGTCTTTTTTCCCACTTTGAAGGCGACGGGTAGCCAGCCCTGGCATGTCAAGGAGAATCCTCCAACCGTGCGCACCTTCTTGCTTGAGGGGACCAAGTTCTTCTCTGATATTCCCATGTATCTCAGATGCTTTGTCCCGCCGAGGCATATTGTTGCACCACTGTCTGGGTAGATCCTTAGTTTGGTTGGACGAAAAGAGGGAATGTCCTCGGCCCGTCTTGGATCCGGACACGGGGAGAATGGGATAAGTGTTGCTTCCACTTCCTCGCGGCTGATATGGTTGCCCGGTTTATAGGTATTGGTTGCCGGGTCGAATACCATGTGGGCAAGGAGAGCATCCATGACGGCTTCCTCGTCCTCTGGACTCCATACGGCCCCTTGTCTTACTCTGCCCTTTGATTGACAGACTCCTTCAACGTGATTCTCTTTGCCACATGCTCTGCATGTTTGACCCCATGCTCTGCATGTTTGACCCCATGCAGGACACATCCGTGGTCGATCGCCTGACCCAGTCTTGCCATGTTGGAAACTACCGCAACCCCTACATGCGTTACGTTGGGACTGTATTTCCATGATGTTCCTTCTGCGGTTATTGGTGGCAGTTGGTCGGATCGTGTTTTGAGCCCGTTTTTGTAGTCTTTTATTACCATTGGTTGGAACATGTTTTTGGAATAACATGGTTTTTTTGATGACTACATCTGAGTAAGTTTAATTTTCAGTTTTAAAACTGGCACTTCTGTGTCTGGAATTTCTTTTCTGTTTTTAGATTTGATGCAAGGTTTATTTTGATTTATTTTATTTATTTAAAGGTATGACACTTTATTAAAAACACTTCAGACCTCATTCCTCTTCATTAAAACTTTATGCTTCCTAATGGTCAAACATTTTAAAGAGAAAAGATAGATTTTAGGCTCACAGTGTATTTGTTCAATAACTTTACTCTGCAAACAATAACTTCAGTACCAAAACTTTCTGGTAATTTATTAGATTTATGTTAGGTAGATAATTACTATTTAGAATCACTGTTAAAACATCATTGAATTGCACATCAAAGATAATCTTTTGTAAAGAATAAAGTATTTTGTATTCTTATTTTTATCAGAATTTTTGACAGCTTAAGTTTGAAATTGAAGGTTAAATAAGTAAAATAAAAATAGATTTTTTAAAACATCAGGAGTGGTTCTGTAAAAACTTCTATCAAATGTCACTGGAAATGATAAAATTTTAATATGTGAATAAAAGAACAAATATATATTTTATGTATGTATGTGTGTGTGTGTGTTAGAAGATGTATACATGCATATTCATTATATATTTATATTTCTTTACAAATTGTTTTGTTAGTCTGTATGTATAGAGAGGGGATTGTTTGTACAAATATGAGTTTATGCATATTCAAATTAGTATGTACATAAATAAGCATCCAAGTTAGAAAAAAAGAATATTTATGAGGCTATGTATTATTAGTTCTTCATTCTGATATATTTGGAGTGTTATTCTTGTCTTTGTAGTTTTTGCCAAAACCTTTGGCAGCCTGCACTAAAATAACCTTTGAATTGGCTGACCAAAATAGGTGGACGGGTATGTATGAGTTGTATGCACTTGGACAAAACAAAATATTTTCAAACTGGCTGCATGTCTGAAGTGGCAGATAACTAGTGTCATGAATTCAGTATGGAACAAATGATTGTTTTGGAAATAATGGCTGGGCTTTTAGATATTAAAGCAGATTGCATACTCTTCTGTTTGGATGAAAAATGAGTAGACACGGTTGAAATAGGAACCACAATTTGGCACAAACATCAAAGACAAGGATATTTCTATATATCATCATTATAAAAATAGAAGATAATCCTATGGTTAAAACAGCATAGATTTTCTTTGCTTAGGAAAGAATCCCTTTTGGCCAGGATTAAAAGTGGGTGGTGTTATTTCCTCGTACAATTTATGAAATGAAACGTTACGCTTTTTGGCCATTGGGGCTGTTTTTTACTGTTAAAGTTTGACCAGCCAAAAGCAAATACAGTTGACTTCTTTTAACCAGGTTAGTTGGTAATTTATAAGATTAGTCTCCGAATGATTAGTGATGTTTATTCAAATATTCAAACTGATTGTTAAGAAATAATTCTATACATATATTGTTATACCAAACGTTTTTTTGATTTTACTAGTTTTTTTTTTTTGTATGACTTTTTGTTAAAATGATTCTGAGTAGCTTTAATTCTGCATGGATCAGTTCTGCATGGAAATTCAACTCAAGTCAAAAAGAGTTGAATTCATTTTTCTTTGTGATAACTGTGAAATAATTTGATTTAGTTCATGTTTTTAAGTGACTTAAATCACAAAATCTAATGATTTTCTTTTTGTCTCATTTGTCAAACTTCTTAGTTACTCTCAAAATCTTTCTTAAAGCAGAGATTTTGTTCTGATTTCTGAAGGTTTTTATGAATTTAAAATCTTTTTTGATGTTCCACTAAAGAATGACATCTATTTATCTTTGTAAAGGCAGATTTTCACACTTGATATGTCGAGAGATCTTATAAAGTACGCTGAAAGCTCTTTTGCTTTCAATTTAATTGCTGCAGCGTTCCAAAACTGATAATTTTCACGTCTTTTATTTGTTAATAGCTGAATTTCATTCATATTAAAGCTAACTTTATTCTCTCATCCTTCTCTCTATTAAACTTTGCAGAAAAATGACATCTGAGGATGTCATATCAGATCTCATTTTATCTGCCATCCTCATCTAAAATGATGAATTTTCAAGGATACATGCATTTTATTGAACCAAATAAAAAGCTTTAAATTTTAATGGATATTTCTTGATTATGTTAAGGATAAAATTCAGGATTTGCTTTAGCTTAATGTATAAATGTGTTATATATATATATATATATATGTGTGTGTGTGTGTGTGTGGATGCATGCACACTCAAGTTTGATGCTGGCATCTGTGCTTTGAAAATCACAGTTTGTTTTATCTGGATGAAATATTTGCGGATTAAAAAAGAGGAATTTCTTTTTAAATTAAGTGTTTTTTATTAGTGCATTATTTAAAAAATTGTCATTAGATAATAAAGGGGCAGTTTTGTTTTTCTATGGTTAATTCATTTGATTATATTGCTTTGTGCACTTTAATGATAAAAAAAGGACTCAATTTTTCTCTTATTTATATATTGTACACATAGAAGGACCAGAAAAACATTAAAATTCTTTGCTATTAGAGTTTGATTAATTAGCTATCATTTTGTTTTTTATCAACAATATAATACTTAATGAATCACTTTTCACAGTTTTTTTAGAAACATATTCGGTGTGGATCTTCTTTAGGTGTTTATAAGCACTTGTAAAAGGACACATTAATATGTGTGCTTATATAATAAATGAATTATTGAGAGTATTTTTATTTATCTTTAACTTAGACACACACACACACACACACACACACATATATATATATATATATATATATATATATATATATATATATATATATATGATTTATTCATCAATTACCACAAAAATGGCATCAGTGCCCCAATGAAGCCTTTCTTCATCAGATGATAACTCTTGAGTCTGACCTTATTTAGGGCCCAAAGTATCATTACCACTAACTCGGGTTGCCTCAGCAGTACCGAATAATATCACAAGTTTATGTTAGATGTGTTAGACCCATGCAGATGCTTGCCCTGGGTATGACATTAAACTGCATCTGGTGGTTTGGCTCTGAGGAGTATCAAGTATTCTATCATTGTCATTACTCCCATGTTCACTCTGATCTGGAATGGTAGTATGTGTTATGGTCCTTACATATGGGTCAAATAGATCTAAAAATTATTAGCACTGGATAGGAATGCTTGAAACCTTGTAACTGTGTATTAACAAATGATTATTAAATAGAATAATAACTTTAAACCATATAATTGTGTATAAATCATTACTAATTGATAGGAGTATTTGAAATCTTATTGCTGTGTGCCAACAAATGATTATTATAGACCAAAATGTGTGATTAAAATCAATGATTGCAATGGAATGTTGAAAATATTGTTATGATTATAATAAAAAATTTATAAATGGAATTTTGGCATTAAATAATCCATAAGGGTTAAAAGTGAGACAAGCACAAAGGCAATGCTATTGTGGTAATGGATTAGGTTGAATACTCCAACAAATTGGCGGACTTGATTGGCAATGGTGGTTATTGTAAAGTAAAGAAGGACCCAACTCTGAAGAGAGAAAGAAAGCTGCCACAATTCCTCGGTAAAATAAAGATCTCATACCACAAATAAAATACAGATCACTAACTCAGCATTACAGTAAGCTGCCATACATATATGGCATTCCAAAAATACATAAAGATGGTATTTCATTAAAACTTACTGTCAGCAACCAAGGTTCAGCGTGTCACCTATTAAGCTGCTTCCTTGTGGAGATCATTGTATGTTAAGAATTCTGCCCATTTCATGGAGAGAATTAGTTATGCTCCCATTCATTCCAACCAGATGATGAGTCTGGAAGTAGTAAGTCTGTTCACAAAGGTACTTACTGATGAGACACTTTCTGTGGAATGGGATAAACTGACTGCAGATCTCTTGCTGGAAGAATGCTCCTGCATCCTGATAGATAATCTAATAGAAATGTTGACGTCCTGTGTGGAGACAACCTACTTTGAGATGGGATCTGATATATACCAACAAGAAGGAGGACTGGCTATGTGTTCACCATTGTCACCAGTAGTGACCTGCATAGACATGGAATACTTTTAAGAAATGGCATAAGGATCTACATCACTAAAGCCATAAATGTGGCTTAGATACGTAGATGACACATTCATTCTCTGGCCTCGTCAGGAAGATGTTCAAACATTACTTGATGACATGAACTCAATCCAACCATTTATTTACTTCATTATGGAGAAAGAATAAGATAATAAATTACTCTCCCTCAATGTATCATTAGCATGCACAAAGCAAGGATTCAGATCCTCTGTGTATCGTAAGCACACCTTCACTGGACAGTACATCAATTTTAACTCCCATCATCCATATCATGTGATGAAAGGAATAGTCAGTTGCCTACAACATCAAGCGTAAGCCATTAGTAGCAATACTGATGCATATCAAGTAGAAATGATTAGTTTAAGACACAATCTCCATCACAACAACTTCCCAGAGCAAATAACATCAGCTCCAAGAAACCTGTATAGGAGGATAAAGGACAATACCCCAAAAGTCACCACAGCATGTGTGCCCTGTGTCAAAGGCCTTGCAGAGAGGATCCAAAAAATATGTTGTCCATATGACCTCAGGGCAATATTCACAAGTGGTTCAATTCTTTGGAGGTATCTCTTCCATGTCAAGCCACTAACAGAATTCAACATGACCAAGAACTATGTGTACTCCATCCCTTGTATTTGCGGTAAACTATACAAGGGCGAGACATGCCACCTAGACCAGAAGAACATCAAAAAGCAGTAGTACAAGGTGAAATTGAAAAGTCTGGTATGGCGGACCATATATGAAAGGAAAAGGGAAACCATCTGCCCTTGTGGGATGAAGTTAACATAATTGATACAGAACAACATTGAATAATTAGACATCTTAAGGAATCAGCACATATGTTGGGCTACAGTGACCTGTTGAGTAGACCAAATATAGAGATGAATATAATATGGAAACCAATAATCAAAAAGGTTAGATTTTAAAAAATTCATAATATGAGCCCAAGTAAAAAACCATGCATAATAGTAGTAATCATAGTGATGTAAGAACATTAAATTTATAAGTCCTCAAAATTCACTGCACTGTCCAGCAGGACACATAGTGTAATAGTTATAGGCATTGGTTGCTAAGCTTCTAAAGAGACAATTAACTGGAGGTTCAATCTTGACTGCAGGCATGTAACAATACAGGAATACTTAACCCTAGTACTCGGTTGTGGTTAATGGAATCAGAGCAAGCGACCTCCGTGGATTAAAATAAAGGATGGGGTTCAAAGTTCTGAGTTTGATAAGAAATACCTGAAGAAAACTGGAGGACATATTGGCTGAAATCTTGTGAATATATCAGTAAAGATGAAAACAATAGTCCGATACCCTGAATGATAAAAACCCATTAGGAGTTGACATGCAATTAAATAAATGAAACCAAACCCATGTAGATGTAGTTTCTGCCTGATCTAAGAGCCAATTAATATAATTACTTTTGTTGTTGTTAAACCGAGTTATTTCAAGTATGCAAAGGTTAAGTTGGCAATAAACCTTGACAGCCAACTTCATTAGGGAATGTATTAGTTATCCAAAAAATTTCTTTAGCAAGGTTCTCAAAGTTCTTTGTATTTTCCTGTTTATGTTTGCCTAATCAATATATTCTTTTATATTTAAAATTAAAGTGTATTTATTGTTAGACTGGTATGTTCAGAGATCTAGTTTCTTTTGTATTTTTCTCCACTATTTAAAAAAAACACCTTTGTTCATAGTTAATATGTAATTGAGTTGCTGTTTGGAGAAAGCAAAGACGTGAAAATTTCACAAATCTGTACATCTATTCATTCTTCCTTTGTTTGTTCAATTAAAGTTGGTTTATGAATTTTAATGATTATAAATATTGTGGTTACTGTTTGTATTATGTAATTGATAACTGGTCTGAAGCTCACTCTTCTTCATGCTGAAGTTCTTTCGTAAAGCTTGGTAGCTATGAGTCAATACTCAGTTGTCCGAAGTGATGAGTTGCAAGTTGAGGTGAGATCTTATGGATATTGAAGCATTCCATTATGTGCACATGATTAAGTCCATTCTCTGGACAGTGATTGGTTGCTGGTCCAGTGAATGGATATATTAGTGTGTGTGTATATATATATATATATATATATATATATATATATATATATATAATGCAAAGCTCTTCGAATGAATTGAGCACTCTGGTATCCGGTAAGGTATAAAATGTAACCAAACGAACGTTGCTGTTGCTACTTAATACCTTATAATTCCGTAGCTGACCTGGTATGCTGGTTGGCCTAGCAGTCTGATACTAAGTCTAACATAGAGTTGGGTGGGTTTCGATCCCAGCTTCAAGCGTCCTACGTGTCTAGCCACATGAAGAGTTGTGATACAACAGAACAGTCTGTCTGTAGATGACAATATATATATATATATATATATATATATATATATATATACCTAGCTTTCTTTAGTCAGTTTTGAGTTACTGCCCATTTTTTTTTTTTGTCTGCCAGCTGGATGGTAAGTGTTGTTGTTATTGTTGTTTATTCTTCACATTAGAGCAGTGACTTCTACACTTCATACATTACTGTAAGTTATCTCAGGTTGAACTCTTCATATCTGTTTATAACATAAATTTTCCACAAAACAATTTGCTACCATAATTTTTTTCATTATTATTTCTTTGTTGTTATCATTAAATAACAAACAAACGTTTTCTGTTTTATGATGATGAAATTTTTTTGTTGAATTTCCCTATTGGCTTCATTAAATACTGTCAGGTTTCAAAGGTTGCCATTTTTTCAGTTTTTCAACTGTACCATTGCCCAGTCGGCTGGGGGTGTAGAATTCACCGACTTCACCTATACAGGGGGGTAAAACCCCCACTAATGAGTGTCTTGAATATGACACTAAACAATCTGATGGTGAGGTTCCAGTGATGCTGGATCTTTGGGGACTGTGGAGTATACACCTTCCCTGGCTGTGTATCATAGATTGATCACTGATACAGTCGATGCGTTAGTCATGACTCTTTTCTGATTGTCTGGTGTTCAATCTGGCTTGGTCTTCTCTTATTTGGCTGCCCAAAGCTGCCCCACTCTGACAAAACTCTGGTTCTCACTGTTTCTCTCCATCCCAGTGAGTTGCTGCTGATGATAATCTAGCCGTTGGTTTGCCAGTACAAAGGTTATATGGATTATCATTCTGATCATCTTATCTTTGTTCCTGCCCCATTGGTCATTGTGTTTCACACCACTAATGATAAAATCAATCATGATGTGCTGTGGTAAACTTGTCTGATGTAGTTGAAACATAAGAATCTCTACTCGCAAATAAACTTTAAAATGCAGGTTTATTTACAATAGCAGATATATTATCTTTTTCAAATATACAATTTTGAAGCAGGTGTATAAGAAGTAGTGTTGCTGGGTATGAAATGCTGGTAAGTTGAAGTGGGTCAGGTGGATGGTGGGTGGGGAATGTCGTTGCCAAAAACAACTATGGATTCGAAACGCACCCTTCAAAATCTGGAGACGATCTATATCTTCGGGCAAACAAGCTCTTGCTTAAATAAAAAAATTCCCAACAAAATTTCATTTCATTACTCAATATTCCATTATATCTACCTCGCCCTTTCATTTTTCTTCCATCTTGACACTCACAAGTGCAAGGTCAACAATGGGCTCTGATAAAAAGTTATAACCACGTTGTTCTTATTTTTGAGTATTTAACTCTTAATCACACATGGCTTCCAACAATGCATCAATCTACAATTGTTTACAGGAAACGATACAATCATATGTATTTTTAACTTCAGAGAATCAAACTATGTGTTTTGCTAAATCTGCCATACCAAACAGTATTCAAAGAAAAAGGCACCAAATGGCTTTGTTTAAAAATCACAATTCAAACCTTCAACTTTAGATATGACAAAATTTTCTGTTTATGCTTTCAATTATTCCTATGCACCAGATTTAGCCTTAGTTTCCAAGGATGGATGCACTCATTCAACCCCTGCCTCCCAAGTACCATATGACTCTCAATTACTAAATTTGATGGTATATCAGCCTACCAACCACACATATCATTTAGAGCAGATTTTTTTTTTTTTAGTAACAAATTTTCAATGAAGTATTAATCCTCTCGGTGTACTTCATTATAGGAGCACCCCTTCATTGCCATTGCTCCCAGGTTCACTCTTGCCCGGAATGGGCCCTATCTCTGGATTAAATAGAACTAAACTGCATACTTACACGAAACTGAATTATTTGAATGAGAACTGTTTGACTAAACTGAATAGCTTGAAATAGAAATGTTTTTCACAATTAAACTGTGTACCCATGCTATACTGAATTGTTTGAAATAGAACTGTTTATTTGTATAAAAATGTATTTGGTGTTAAATACCCTACAAAAGTTGATATGTCATAAAACCCAACCAACCAACCACTGAAATCAACTGCACCAAGAAACAGATCATTATTTGAAAAACTGTCTTTGTTTAGCAATCAAGATTTGGTTGTTTGAATATTTTTCCTTTTGTTTTATATCCCAACAATATAGCCAATACAATCTTATAAATTTAGATTAGAAAATAAAGCTTGAGTTAAAATTTTAATTCTCTCCTCTACCATAGTGCATTCTTTATATGATCTTAGTAATCTCTGAGACAGGTGTATTTTATTAAAAGGGATGTATAGGAGAAAGAAAATATTAAGAAAATGATGTTGAGATAATGAGGTATACAAAAGCTCTAAAAATATCGGTGAGTGGATTCATATCACTTATTGAATCAACCACAAACCAAGATTTTGAATAACTTGAAACCAAAAAAACAGTTGCAGTACTTGTCTTTCTTTTCCCTTCTAATATTAAATCTTTTCTAGAGAAAGTAACAAATTGTTTTCTCATTACACGATGATAAAAGTAAATAAATTTGAATTGAATGTATTTGATTTATTTGCTATGATGTACATATCTTTGAGTTGATATCTATATATTATAAAGGAGTTGTATCTGTTTTGTTTTGTATGTGTCAATTTATGACTAAGAAAACAGATGTCATTGAGCTATTAAATTGTACATATAATTTGATATGTTTATAATAAGGAAAAATACGAAATTTAGTTTTGATTTTTGCTGATTAAATGATGATGATTCAATAATCAAAAATGAATTAATTTTTGGAACTCTTTACGTTTCTTCATAAGTAAAAAAAAACTTTTCAGTTTTTAAGACTTGCCATGTTTAAATACAGGTTGTCTCAAAGTAGATGCTACCCATTAAAATGAGTACTGAGACAAGAAACTCCATGTCAGTTGATGTGAGTTTATGCTTGAGCTGGATACTGTATAGGTTCAGCTGAAGATCCTTATTTAGGATTCTTTGCAACTATGCACATGAAAACCTGAGTTCTTAGGAACATCTTTGGAGGGACTTTTTTACACTTCTCCTGACAGAATCTTTCACTGCATCCACATTGTCAGGACATCTTGCTGTCAACTCCCTGCCAGATCTGTGATTTTCTGCCTTCTAGTTGAGGTTGCTTACTGATCCTGTGGCTTGAAATTTGTGTTCCCAATGATAAATTTGGCTTTTCTGGGGATAATTGTTAGAGTTAAACTTCCTATGAAATTTGGCTTGCACAGTTTTGAATGGTTTTGTCTCCAAGTAAGTGATGCAAAATATTTTTCCTCTCTTTTTCAAGGCATTGTGATTGAGGATTAATAGTTGTTATAGTATACAATTTTCAAATCTGAAACAAAAAAAAACACAACATTGTTATTAGTAGAGTTATTAGCAATCACATGGGTCCCATGTATATTGAGACACCCTGTATTACACAGATTACATAGACAAAAATTATAGTTTTGTAATTTAGTATTATTTGAAAAAAAAAAATTAGTTTTTTTGAGAAGTAAAAAATTATGAAAATGTTTCAAACAAAGAGGTATTTTTTGAAATATGATTTGAAATGTAAACCAAAAAAAGGAATTATCATACAAAAAACTTTTACATTTTTAATCCTTAGCTTCTTCTTAGCACATTTTTATTTTTTAGCTTTTTATTCAAACTACCTATAATATTACATTTTTAGACAGTGAAAAGAAAAAATAACAAAAATTATACAAAAGTATTGTTCATCGATGCCTCAAAAACTTGTTGTGGGACCAAGAAATGCGTTGATCCTACAAATGTTTATAAATGTGATGAGTGATTGACAAATGACTAGGACAAGTTAAGATTAACTATCAGGTCTTTATTTAGTGAGCTGTATATGAAAGGTGTGTATGGGTTTAGAATTGCAGTTGCTAGACAATGTCTGTGTTATATAGAGTCTCTTTGTGGTGTTGAAAGTTGGTGCTGGAGAATGTCAGAGAGTCAGCTGTCTATAAGTTATTGGCAACAGCACATCTAGAAGATTATAATAATCTTAAGGATGGTCTTGGTGCTTGGTGCAGAATGTAGGTGTAGCTGTATGATCAGATCATAGATGTAGCTGGAGATGGTTGAAGATGTGGATGTGTGAGTCATTGAGCCTGGATGATCGATGTCCCTGCTTATTTAGTCCTTGGTTAACCGGGGGTATGTTGGTGTTGCTTCAAAGTGCTGATGCTAATCCATGTAGAATTGTAGCTTGTGGACTAGGGTGCTGTTGCATGATCTGGTCTCCTACAATGGAAAATACATATGCTTGCTGCTTAGTAGTGCAGGTGTCTGCTGCTTGGTAAAGCTGGAGCTGGTTCACAGGTTTACTGCTGGAGTTGGTCTGCTGCTTGGTGATGCAGGAACAAGTGCTACTGGTTTGCTGCAAGTGTAGCTGGCTTCTGTGTTGTTGTCTTGTTCTACATGCAAAGGGTTGTATCCTCAAAAGACTTTGTGAAATAGCTCTTACAAAAGCTGGTTTATGACTTTCTGAAAAGGGCTGTTTGAGTGAGAGAAAAGCAGCGGTGATTGGTTGGAACCAGGCATCAGCTGTGCTTGATTAGATTCCATATTGACTGCTGTCTGGTGGTTGAGGTGCAAACTCTATATTGGCCAGTGGCTGCTGGGAGAGGAATAGATACTTTCCTCTGGGCCGTAAGCCACCCATGCATTGCCAGGCTCACTGACTGGCTATGTTTATCTAGCAGTGACCGGCTGCTTCTTTTATGGTCTGAGTGAAGGGGCTTTTGCATTATCATGTGCAGGAAGTTCCCCTTTTAATTTTCAGTAATAATGAAATACCTCATTGTACTCCAAAGAGAAGATTTAAATACAATGTATTTTATCCTGTAGTTAAGAACTGTTTCTGAATGGCTGGCAGAATTAATCTCTTTTGAAAAATAGTTTGTATATTGACAACTGAAATCTACTCATAAACATAGACATATTGTTATTGTTGGGTGACATCATGGGTGACTCCATGGTTTTCTTTCAAGGTTTGAGTAGCTGTGGCAGCTATGATAAACTGATGCTTTCATATTGCTTTAAAAAAAAAAATAGTGATTTTTAATTGGTGTATCTAAAAAACTTTAACAAAAAAAATATGAAGAAATTGAGTTCATACCTAAAATTTTCAACCTAAAAATAAGGACACATTTTTAATTCTTAGCTGCTTTTTATTGTTACATTTTCATTGGGTAAAGAAGAGGAAAATAAATATTATAGGTAAAAATATCTAGTTGCTTTTATACTTTGAAATTCTCCCTTGACACAAATGATGAATGTCTTGCAAATTGCTTTGAACCATTTAAATCATGATGCAATACATTATGTCAACCCCCCCACCTAATCCACAATAGTAGTTGTAGTCGAGGGCTATCCAAAAGCTCCTGTATGGATTTATGTTGAATTTGCCTTTTCACCTTTATGCAAATTTAATTATACTACTCTCATTGATAATGGGTCAAAGTTCCAATGACGGTCATCTCAGAAAAAAAATGTTGAAGATTAATGAAGTTAATGCCTACATTGCAGCTGTGAATAATTTGATTGTCATTCATTGTGATATATTCACTTGATAAAAACATTCATTAGTTGTGAGCCAAGGAAACCCACTATATCAGCTGAGAAGGAGGGGAAGTAACTCTGATTAAATCATATATTGAAATGTTTTTCTTTTCAGAAAAAAAAATTAGCATAAACTTAACATGCCAATATAGTTTACAACATGAATTTTTGTCCATGCCAAGTATAAATTTATTTAGTGGTTTTCTTTAAGAGATTATTATTTATAATAAATATTTTTATATTGATTTTGCATATTAAAGCAGGTTTTAGTTGGAACACTTTAAGATTAAAAAAATAAGTAAGTGCCTATCAGAATCCATTTTATCTAGTTTTTGCTTTAATTACTTTTTATATTGTCTGAAATTTCAACATATGCAGCCATCTTATATGATTTGCTTATAAAATCTCTTACTAAAAATGGAAATTGTTATTGAACAAAAAGGTTATGTCAAGCTCCTTTTCATAACCAAACAATAAACTGCAATTCTTTTGTGTTGAAATTGTAAGGTTATGAATTTTGTATTGTGACATGAAAATAATTGCTTCTTTTACGTGCTACATACATTTTTGAAATCTGTTGAAACATACTTTTTATCCTTTATTTATGATAGAGGAAAGGCTGGTATGCAATAAAGACCTTTATAAAGCAAATAATGGTGATATAGTTTGGATTTATGGTCCCATCAATGAGAAAAATGGTGAGAAAAAAAGACCAAACAAAATAACAAATTGCATCATGTTCATATGAGATGTGAATGTCAAATGGTGAATTATATTCTTTCCATTCCTGCTATAATTATATGCATTTTACTGAAAGAAAATTGTACCTTGTGTTGTTAGAGAAAGAAGGTTGTCATTTGTTTAAGGGAATGGAAAGTAAAAGGAGAAATATCAGTAAAAGATAGCTGGAGGGGAAAAGTTTGATTAAATTTTTTTTTTTTATTATTCCTCTGATATTTATGGCTCTACAGATATATGCTCAGTATAGAATTGCTTACAATAAAAGATCATAGTACTTTTTGTATTTTTTTCAAATTAATGAAATGCATCAAGGAATTGTAAAAAGAATAATCATTAACTAAAGAACTGCAGACTTAACTAGAATTGAGTTACTTATGATTTTATTAATTCCAGTCAATGAAAATCAATTAAATAGTATAAACCTGTGTAAGACAAAAGCAATCCATGTTGAAAAAGAAGCAAGAGTTTATGAGCAAACTTTTAGGCTGAAAAATTGAGTTTATTCAAAGTAAAAAGTATGAGAAGCAACTTTACTCTTTCACATAGAAAAAAAATCACTAATTATTATCAATAAAAAGTGAACACATAAACAATGTGTAAATTAGATATTTAAAAGCTGGGAAATACTGTTAACTGCTGAAGCGTAAGATGTGCTAACTTGGTATTTAATAAAAAGTAGTTTGATTTATAATATAATTTGTTTTCTTTTGTTCAAGAAATTTGATGGTAATTGCTTTCTGAACTGATTTTACGATGTTTGTATTATAAAAGCATTTTACTGTAATTAACTTACATAAATCACTAGAAAAAGATAATTTTTCAAAATCTGAAATTTCTTGCTTTTGCCCCAAAGTACCTTGATGAATGGTAGCCATTCTAACTTTTAGTACTAAGTGTTTCAGGTTCACCAAATTTTAATTTATAAGAGACAGTAATATTTTTGAAAAAAATTTTATTAAACTCAGAAACTTAGATTAATGTAGATTATGATGATTCAATTATAAGTTGCATTTTGTTTTAGGGGTTGGCAATAGGTTGTTATGGGTCATTTCATGTCCATGCAGAACCTTCTTTACTGACAGCTGCATCATTTACAGGAGAGTCAGTATATTTCCACTTCATTGTTTGTCTTTTTGATTCAGGCTCAAAGTGGCAAACCCATGTTTAGTTCATTTGTAAATATTTTATTTTACTAAAACAAACTTCTTCATATACATCATACATTCACATGGTTTGCACTTTTCAGTCATCAAAAATTTGATGACAGACCTCTGTTCAATACTGGAACACTCTATTTGATTTGCTGCTTTTTTTGAATAGCTTCAAAACAATTATTTTTGTGATATTAAAATAGATTTTGCTATAAACCAGTTCCAAAAAATACAGAGTTAACATTTCTTTAAAAACTTTTTGGGAAAAAAAAAATTCTTTTTTTTTTTTTTTTTAAATCCCCCAATTTATTCAATGAACCTCATATATATAATAGCCATCCACCCACTCAGTCAGAAAAATTCCCCTGAACATAAATTGATTTTTATTTTTGATTGAAGGTCCCAAATCTTTTTGCCCAGTTGGCTGGTGCTGTAGAATATACTAACTGCTTCTCTGCAGAGGCGTACCTCCCCAAACCAACAAGTGTTCTAGATATGACATTAAAACACCTGATGGTGAAGTTTCAGTAAAGCTGGAGCTTTGGGGAAAGCGGAGCACCCCTTCATTGCCATCACTCCGAGTTCCACTCTGGCCTGGAGTGGTAGCACCTGATAGGGCCCTATCTATGGGTTAAATTGTACTAAACTGAATATTTATACTAAACTGAAATATTTGAATTTGAACTGTTTGACTAAACTAAATAGCTTAAAATAGAAATGTTTTTGACAATTAAACTGTGTTCTTACATTTATGTTAAATTGAATTAAGATGAAACTGCTTTTGTATGCTAAACTGAATTGTTTTAAATGGAACTGTTTTGACATTGAAACTGTACTTAGGGTAAACTGATTGTTTAATATAGAACTGTTTTGCCATTTAACTGTGTGTAAATAAAATCTATACTTCTACTAAACTGAATTGGTTGAATTAGAACTGTTTGACTGAACTGTGTACTCATGCTAAAGTGAATTGTTTGAAATAGAACTGATTATTTGTATAAAGATGGATTTGGCATTAAATAGCCTGCAAGGGTTGATATGTCATAAAACCCAAACAACCAACCCAAATTTTCTTTCCTCTACATGTTGTATTTTCATTAACATTTGTTGGAATAATTAAGTTTGTCTAGTTATTTCTGTTTAAGCAAAGAACTCATCACAGATTTCTCAACCAAACTTAGGAAAGAAGAATTGGAAGCAATCTTCCTGACATTCTGAGTATTCACAGTGTAATAACCATTGAATGTATTGGCTAAAACCTTTGCATACTCTTCTTCAGATTGTTGTTTTTACTAAATAATTCAAGGGGAGCAGAAGTGCATAATTGCTTAAGACATTGAATATAGAAATGTCCCTAAAATATTTGCATAAAAATTCTAATTTTATCATTATTTTATGCCCACTTAGAAAATTATTTTAAGGCATTTTATATTGGATATATTCATTTCATTTCAACCTACCCTGACCATTAGATTTTTCCAAACTGCTTTTAATAAAAATGAAGTTCTGTAATGAATGTGTTATCTACTGATCCATATCTCTATTCTCAACTAGAAAAAAAAAACCTTTGCATGCATGACAATTAATTGTTTAACAAGTAGAACTGGCTAATGATTGATGTGTAAATTGATTAAAATTGATCTTGTTAACAACTGGATTCCCACTCAAAGAAATCACCTCTGCAATGAATCCTTCCATCCCTGCCACTTTGGTTTTTTGTATTTGATCCTTCATTTGACTAACCAAAAGCAAAAATTTGTTTTATTTCAACTGTAAATGACTTCTTAAATTTTTATCAAATTTCAGAAAGCAATGTTTTGAAGTTTGATTTAATTTGGATGAAGGTATTTGCAAATCATTATTTAGATTAGACCAAAATAGATGAAATTGCAATTAAAGCATTGGTCTGTGCACAAAGAAATTAAGAGAAACTTCTTTGTTTATAAAAAGTCATTTTTATTTTAATAATGCTTAATTAGATTTATATCAAATGTTTTTCATTTGTGCAGTTCTCTCATTTTTATATTCTTAAAATTGGAATTTTCTCTGTCTTTTAAGTTACCCTTTTGTTGTTTGATTTGAAGTAGAAAGATTTTACATTTTACTATATTCAGTTGGTCATTTGGTACTCACCTGAGAGAATACAGACTTTATAAAATAATTCTTTAGGATAATGATAATCATTTTTGTTGTTTGAGTAACAATAGTGAGTATAGCAACTGAAGCACAGTGATAAAACCAATGCTGAGGAAATTAGATTGAAAGTATAAGTCTCTGTAAAAAAATGATGTCACATAAATCTTGAGAAAAATATCTCAAATCATACCAACAGAAAAATACTACCATGAAGACATTCATTCTAGTAAACTAAAAATATATATGATGAAGCTAATATACATTCAAATTAACAACAACAACAACAACAAAGCCTCAATACCAACATAATCAAGTTGATTATTTCAATGCAATGTTGGTTTCTCAATAGTTTTTTGTTATTTTGTTGGTAATGTGTATTGCTTCACCAGTTGGTTGAAAAGTATACAGTTTTCTGATTCATTCAGTATGAGTCATGTTCTTGCTTAGTGCATATATATATATATATCTATATATATATATATATATATTAAATATAATCCTGTATGGAATAAGACCCAAATTGCTATAAAATCAATTATTAAAATACTCTTTAAGGTCAAGGAAGTTTATGTAAAATTTTTGTTAAGACTGATCCATTAGTCTAACAGTCACAGAAGCAAATGAAGTGATTTATATATGTACTTCAATACTAATAAAAGAGCAATTATTTCACTTTGCTTTTGTTCCTTTAAAAGTGATGTTTATAAAAATCTATATTTGTTCTTAAATTTAAAAAAATATTTACTGTTAATATTTGAGAATACAACTGTTAATTATGTATTAGTGGCATCCTCAATAAAGAGTCATTAAACCCAAATCCTAATGGTTATAGTTTGAACAAATCCTTTCTATTGCTTAGTCAATGTACTTTAAAATTACACCTATTCATGTACTTGTAAAATCTTTTTTACTTTTATCTTTTGTGCTTTTCATCTGTTAATCTTTTAAGACTTTCAGTTCCAGTTACCAAGCTGGTAGAGGTCACTAGTCTGTTGACTTTTTCATCATGAGGATTAGAAAGATTTATTCTACTGTTTTCTTGATTACTTTTGTCTTCAAATGTTTCTGTGGAAACAGATTGATTTTAATGGCAAGTCAACCCATCTAGGGTTATTTTAGGGAATTGCATTCATTCATAGTTGTTTATTGAGAGGTTCTTTTTTTTGTATACAATTCTATCAAATATGAATAATTTTTAAACAAATCTATTTGACCTCATTGATGAGACCCTAACAGATCCTACCTATCAGAGTTGAAAGTAATACAATTTCAGAATTGGAGCCTCACCATCAGATCCAGTTTAGTGTCATACCCAAAGGAAGTGAGCAATTTTTGTTGTCACCTTTTTGTGCCCACATGAGAGTATTTTAAAGTTGATCTTTTGTATTGTTATATACCTTACAGGGGAACATTAATGGGTATGTCCCATTCCTCATAAATACGTTGGATATTATTGTGAGGGCTGGTAATTTGCCGACTAAGTACTCACCACTCGTAGTGGTTTACCTTCTTCATGTTTTGGTGAGTTTTGTATTTGTTTAATATTATAAAGATTTCCATTTCATTTACAATTTCTGTTTTGGTTATTTCTTATTCAGTAACCTTTTTGTTAAGTTATAACATGTATATCTTGCTTTGTTGGGAGGTGGTTAACCACCATCATTCCTTGGATGGAACTTTACAATGAAATAGGTTTCATCAACAATATAGAAAATTTTAATTCAAGTGATTTTTCCACTTCGATTGAAATTTCTGCTAAAAGAACACTGTACAAATAAGTTAATTTACCATTAGTTAGGAACCTTCATCTGCTGAAGGGTTTGCACAAATTTTCAGCACTATCTTGATATCATTTATTGAATATTTCATTCACATTTTATATCATTTATTGAATATTTGGTTCTAATTCTATATCATTTATTGAATATTTGGTTCACATTTTATATCATTTATTGAATATTTGGTTCACATTTTATATTATTTATTGAATATTTGTGAAAACAATCCAATGTAAACATGGTTCAAGGTGTCTGTGGTGTAATGGTTATCGTCGTAGGAAATGGACACGGCGACACAAGTTCAAATCCTGGACCAGGTTAATTGCATTTCACATAGCACTAATACCCTTGGGAAAGGTATGAATCCAATTATTCTCCCTCCAGCTATGGGTAAATAGTAGGGCAGACTGGGTTCTTCAGTCTTGGTGAGGTAACTAGTCTAGGAGAAGAAAAAACTCTGAATTCAAACCTGTTAAAACTCCGCTTAAAAAATTGATCTTGTGTCGTATCTTGCCCGAGCAGAGGGGTTGGGTAAATAAGGTAAACATGGTTCAAGTAAATGTTGTCACAAAGACTAACATTTACTTTTAACAATTTTCAGACTATAAAAAAATAGTATTTGAATTTTGACGGACATTGGACACCAACTGCCACCTGAAGAAAACTAGAGGATGCATGACTGAAATGTTAAAAAAAAAATTGTCTGATTAAAACAAAACTCTGAATAATATGATAAACTTATCTTACAAAATACAAACAAAAATATTCAAATTAGTGTTTTTGATAGAAATTTTCAGTCAATGTTTTCCTTGTCTTTCTTCAAGTGTATGTTGTATCTGGTTATATTTTTCTACTCTAATTCTCAATTGTTTCTGTGGAATATCATCTGCTATCATTCTTAAATGGATGTAGACTATGCAGAGGACAGAATGCTACTTGTAAATACACCTACCCAAGCTAGATCCCTGCTGCATAGTCTGGAGCAGGCAGTAGGTGGCATTAGCCTCCATATGAACATAAACTAAATGGAGTATGTGTTTTAATAATGAAGGAGCCATCTCCACTCTAAATGACAATCCTCTGAAATTAGTAGACAAGTTCATGTACCTCAGCAGCAGCATCTCATTAACTGAAAGTGATGTCAATAAGCATCAAGCAAAGGTGTGGACAGCTGTTGATAGGCTACTGATCATATGGAAGTTAGATCATTTGACAAAATAAAATGGGATTTCATCCAAGAAGCAGTTGGTGCACTGTACCAATACTACTGTACGGACAATGACAAAATGGATAGAGAAAAAGAACTGCACAAGAATGCTATGAGCTATATTGAACAAATACTGAAATCAACAGCCCATGAAACAACAGCTTTATGGCCACTTACTTCCCATCTCCAAAACCATCCAAATAAGATGAACAAGGCATGCTGAGGCACTATTGGAGAAGTAAGGATGAACTCATAAGTGAGGTTCTCTTATGTTAGGTGACCAACAAGAATTTACATACAACAGCTCTATGCAGACACAGTATGTAGTCTGGAAGGCCTACTGGAACCAATGGATGATAGGGACAGATAGAGAGCGAGAGTCAAGGAAACCCTTGCTAGTTGTGTGACTTGATGATGATAATGAATTCTCAATATTACTTTAATAAGAACACGACACAGGTGATATTGTCAAAACTTAGAAATTGAAATGGCTTGATGACATTGCTCTTAGTTCAGCCATTTTAACTTGGCATTTATTTTACCTGCAAAAGTGTTGTGGTTAATGACTTGGGGAGGGGAACCCATTGTTTATTGATGGTTAGTTATAATCTGTGCCAAAATAAATTGTTAAAAGTAATTAATCTCTTCTTGAAATCTTTTCCTTACAAATTATCTGTTTGGAATAATCTGATAGTTTTATAATACCCAAAGCAAATAAGCTGACCTCTTCATTTTATTTGAGTAGGCTAATAGACAATCAAGTGGAAATCTTTACTTTAAGATATTGAATAGGTGAATGGATTTTAGCTGATTAGATGAAGCAATATATCTTTTGATTATGTACAACTAGCTGTCAAGATGAAAAAGAAGTCTCATTCTGAGATGAAATATAAACAAAATATTAATGCTGATTGCTTGAAAATTCTAATTAAAATACTTTGATTTCATATTAGGATAAGTCAAACTTTAGGGGTCATAGATTTTAGATGAGGATACGCAGTATTTGACTTTGTCTTTCAACATTGTTTCTTTTGTGTCTATACTTTTTACACTTGTAATAGATCTTTGATTATTAGGATTTGGTAAAGAATCAGTGTCTGTCTGGAAAAACTTTTTTGGTGGGAGTAAACCTGTTGTGTAATTTAACTTTGAGAAACCTATGTTTTTGATTTTTGGTGATCAAAGGCAGCCATTAAAAAAATGAAATTGATGAAAACTCTCTATGAATTGTACTTTTTGTTAATTCAAATTGTTTATAAAGTTCCAAAAATCAATAACATAATTGCAGCTTTTGGCAACCTTCAGGATATACACCATCAACTTGAGCATTTCTTTAAGCCTTCAAACACTTTTTAACTGAAATAAGTAATTATTTGCTGCATCTAAAAAAAACTTTGATATTGAAATGAAATTTATCATTTTTATCTATCTAGATATAACAGTGTCACTCCCAAGTGTAAAGCTATTCTGGCAAGCCATTAGATAGTGTAGTTATTTACTAGGCTTTGCATAGTGTGTTACTTGTTGCTTATAGTACCTTCTGTTCTTCAGTTGGTGTCTATCTAAATACTGAACAAGCTCATATTTGCTTAACTTTGGTAATATAATCAGAATTAATGCTTTCTATATAATTTGATCATAAGCTTAATTATTAGTGTGTATAAGGAGTTTGATTTTAATGAATGCTTTATATTTGTGGGCTTGTTCTAAGCTAAGGTTTGTAAATCTTTATGTAAAAAAAAAAGAGTACACATGTAGATTGCTAGCTTTATCCAAGTGTAAGAAGATGGGAATTATTTTCTTGATTGCAGATGTGAAAGTAACCAGTGATAATTAACTGAAATTAATCTACAAAGATAAATGATTCTAGGACCAAGGCTGTGAAACAGCAAATATTTCTGTTACATTTGCATTGTCTTGCTGAACTGTTTGTTTTATTGCTGAAAGGAATTTTCACTTAATTTATTTTTCTTTTAGAAATTCTTTGTTATTTGATATTGTTATAAAACTGTGAAAATACATGTGAAACACTGCTGGAGAAGCAAGGACCAACTCATAAGTGACATTCTTCTATGGACCCCTACACATGAACATGCTAGTGTTGGCGAACCAGCAAGAACTTATTCATATCAGCTCTATGTAGACATAGGGTATAGTTTGGAAAAACTGCTGGGATTGATGGTTTATAGGGACAGATTGAGAGAAAGTGTCAGGGAAATCCATGCTGTCAGTGTGACTTGATGATGATAAACCAGTACAAGAAAAAAATAAAATCCTCTTCTTAGACTCCTGGCAATTAGTCATTTATATTATTCAGATATATTACCTCTTAAAAAAGGAAATTTACAATTTATTATTGAGTTATTTTTCTTGGCTAATTTCTTTTGAGAACTCCTTTCCTCCTCCAAAAAGCAAAAATAGATAAATTCTCTCAGTAGAAATTAGTATATCTAAAAGTTTATGATTAACCTTTTATGTCTCAATGATATTCTTGATTTGTATAGATAAGTTTTACTCTCATTATTCATCATTATTTTGTTTTTTATCATTATTTAATTGCAGTGAAATTTTTCTTAATCAAAACTTTTTTCATTAATATATAACAGCAGCCACCAATTAAGTTAGATATAATAATTTTTGAATTAATTCACTTTTATTGTATAATTGACTTTTGCTCATTGAAAATTATGAGGAAATTTTCATTTGGTCTGAATTTGAGGAACAACACATTTCAAGCACTCAGATTAGAGCAATCTTCTAGATATCCACTTAATTTATCTAATTTCTCTGCTTGTCTAATTCACTGGCTCCAATTTACTTTGTAAATGTCCAATTTTGTCAAATCTGAAAATTCTATGCCTGTCTAATCATAAAACATTAATAAAAGATTTGAATCTCATGAAAATTGTCTCGTTTTAATGAAATGCCTATCAATAATAATGATCTGAACATCAATTTCAAAAAGCAAAACAAATACATAAACATACATAAATACATGAAAAACAAAAGTTACTCTTAACTGGCTATTTGTTGGGTTTTAGAACTATATGAATTTATGATTTGGTTTGAATGAGTGAATTAAAAGAAAATGGATAGGAAAAAGAAAATCTTTAATAATCCCATAATTTCAATGTTGATGATGTCTGAACCTTTGATGGCTGGCAAAGTTCCAAGTCATTTCTCTTGTGAGAATGTATTAACAA
Organism: Sepioteuthis lessoniana; assembly: GCA_963585895.1. Taxonomy (NCBI): domain Eukaryota; kingdom Metazoa; phylum Mollusca; class Cephalopoda; order Myopsida; family Loliginidae; genus Sepioteuthis; species Sepioteuthis lessoniana. The sequence goes on from OY757920.1 coordinate 104,466,751, forward strand.
TTGACACTGAAAGTCATTCAGTTTGTTTAATTACATGGACGAAAACTTCAAATTGCACATTCATCCATTTGTAATATGGTTCAAAGGTCAGTGATTTCATTTCACTGAGACTCCAAGTTTTGTTTTGAATAGAACTGATTTTTCCAGTGGTTGATGCAGTTACTAATGAAAACAGCAGGCAATTCAACATGTGAAATTCACACTTTCGGTTTAAATCAGAACTCTCCATTACCTTGCCACTGATTTATATATGTTTATGCTTAATAGTATGCCACTTTTTTCCTTGCTCTTAATGATTGCTTTGTGCAACTGATTTTCTTTATTATAATAAATGAACTGTTCAAAATAAGCTTTAGATTTTTCACATGTTTTGCCTACCATAAGTAAAATAAAATATACAGATTTGGCAAAAGTTGGTATTGCTTTCTACCTGTAATCTCACAAATAAAACAAAATTTGAGATATTGAATCTTATGAGATGCATTCTAATTTTCAAAACTTACATCAAGAAAAAAATATTTGACTGTTTTTACTTCATTAAACAAAAACTAGAAAATTTATAACTTGTGGTGTGTAATACGCTGAAGAATTTTCTACTCACTATCTTTTTCTGTTTTTTCAATTCCAAGGAACATTTCACTACATAACACTATGTTACCAATTCTCTCTAGAAATTTAAATCGGGCCAGTGGTCTAATGAACAGAGTGTTTGCCAATGGTCCAGTAGACCAGGGGTTCAATCCCGGGTCGAGTCATACCAAAGACTCAAAAAATGGTACTTGATATTGCCTTCCTTGATACTCAGCATTATAAAGGTAGATCTCGGTGTAGTAGCTATTGAAAAGGGAGCCTTCAGGTCACCCTCAACTAAGGTCGCCAACTTTACATCATCAGCACCTCTTTTCTATATGATAACACTGTATTTCAAAGCTTGTAAAAAAATCTTTTTTTTTCTGTGAATAATTCTTGAGAAAAATCCCTAGAACTCATGGCAATTTTATGGACTGGGAAATGTTTTCACAAAATATATCAGGACAAGGAATCTGATTTGATTGATAAGGCTTCAAGTCAGTGCTTCTTTAAATCTGTTTTCATCATGATTCTTGTCCTAAATCATCTGCTCTAGATTTGTATTCTTTTATACAAGTAATAAAAACAAGATAAATATAAATTATTTTGTCCACTGACTGCTTTATTCAGTCTCCTTTTGTAGTGCTGGATCAGAGAGATGAGCTCAGAGGATAACTTATCTTTAAGTTATGATAAACATAGACATTCTAGAAAATAAAAATAGAAAATAAATGTTCATTACCAATTTGATATCATTGCTGGACTTCTCATCTTGGAATCCAAGAATTTCTACAGCTTCCCTTTTTCTTGATTATACAAGTTGTGTCTTTAAGAGCAAAATTCTCAGTTTCATAATTCAAAATCAATTCCTTCATGAATTAAATAATAAATAAATCTGGACTCTTTTCATTGATGTTTAAAAAAAATCTTACCTGCTTTTTTATGTAAAATATTTGAGTAAATGTTAAATCTAATACAAACTAGGAATGTATCAGATTATTTCACCCAACTTGGAATTATAATTTAAGCTTTCAGTTCTTTTTTTTTTTTGGTAATTTGAAATATTTCTTTAGTCTTCATATTGTCTGAAGATTCTTTTTGTAGAAATTAACCACAAAAGTTACATTCACTCTTATCTATTTCTTGCTATCTAGTAAGAATCAGTGTGAGATTGAGTAGTATTTATTGATTGCTACTTAGAGAAAAAGTCTTCATTGTAATATAGAGAGTCCAGTTTGTTGTACTATCTTATCTAAAGCTAGAAAGAGAAGCGATTGTTTCATACTTTTCCTAGAGTGTGACATTAAAACACCCTTGGCTGACCAGTTTCATTTTCTGTACAGATTACTATCATGCACATTGTGTGTCTGTGTGTGTATATTTAGAGAGAGAGAGAGAGTGAGAGAGCAGTTGAATTTCATATAAAAAGCTTATGATACCTTTGTATAATACTGATCTGTTGCATGTCAGAAGATTAATTCTGTTAACTTTTTCCTCTTTAGAAGCTAAAATGCCTGTTAGATTTCACATTTCATGATCCTTTTCTTAACCAGTTCCCTAGTGCCTTCACAAATGACAAAAAGTCAAGTTGTTTTACTCCCTAACCAGCTAGCAGCCAATGAATCATCAGAAATTCCTTTATCTCAGATTTTACCTTCCTATTTTATTTCTTTTGTTTTAGTTTTCATTTTGTTTTTTCTTTATTATTGCTTGCTGTGTATTTCTTACCTTCTCTGTTCCTTTCCTCTTTATCTTTATTCTTTCATTATTCCTGGCTCATCAGCTGAGTAGGTTGCATATCCTTTCTTTCAGTACCATTATTTATTTTATTTCATAGGCATAAAAAACTTTTAAATTGATGATAGTTTCAGCTTATTCATCCATCTAACTTGCCAAAGAATCCTTCTCCTCCCCCCCCCAAAAAAAAAGAAAGCATAAAATAAATATTGAAATGTACAGATTACAACTCATCCATAATTTTCTTTGCCTTGTGAAAATAATTGGAAATATATTGAGGGTTGCTTCTTGGAGTTCTGGAATGTAATATGTATAAAAGCCTTGATTTTCTCAAAGAAAAATTTCTAAAAATTTCTGTCCACTTCTTCAAAATTTAATCTAGGAGAAATAGAAGCCATGCCAGCATGGGTTTTGAAATTGTGCAGTCTCCATTTTTATTGTTCACTTGCAAACTCATGTTAGTGGCAGTTATTAAATTTACTTACTTTATCATATAGATTTTTTTAAGAGTAGAGATGAGATGGTTGTGAGATAGAAGGAACACATATCCTTTTGGCTGGGTTAAAAGGTAAAACGAGATGTGAATTTTATTATTTCAAATCTGCATTTTTTTTTTTTTTTAAAGAAAAATTAGCAAAAAATAAAAGCAGGTTAAAAAGTGACTGCTTAATTGTTTAAATAAATTGGGATTTGGGGGGGGGGGGAGAAAGAAAGTTAATTAAAAATTAGGTTGAAACAAAAAGAAAATTTTAAGTTTAAGGAAGTTTATCTGCTCTATTATCTGCTTTTTATACATAATATATTTTACACAGTTCAAACTAAAACTGAAATGTTTTTGAATCGGCCACTTTTTAAACTGTTTTTATTTTTTGCTGATTTTTCTTTAAAGAATATCAAAACTTTGTTATTGTATTAAATTCTCAATCGTTATGCAATGAGAAATCCATGTTTTAATTTATTTTGGCTAATTTGTTGAAGAAGAAGAAAATGTTGACACTCTTCAGTTGTGTGATTTAAATCATCAAGTTGTTATTAAAATTTTATGAAAGTAATAGTAAACATCTTAAATATTTGTTTTATTTTTGTAATAATTCTGTGTTAATAGATTAGCAATAAAGTTTTTGAATTAAAAATATTTCTAGAGTTAAGATCAAAACATTTTATAGCATAATGTCTGTGTAAAAATTAAAACATTGTATAAATTTTGACATGATTGTAATTAAGTTTTGATAATTTTTTTTTTTTTTTAACTTATTCATTACTCTGGTGGGGCGGGGAGTATCTGTGTGGTGTAATGGTTAAAGCGATGGACTGCGGGATTGTAGTAAGTGAGTTCAAACTCCAATCATGCTATTACGTTCACTTATGGACAAATACCCTTGGGAAAAGTATGAACTCCCTTATCTTCCCAGCGATGGGTTAGATAGCATCACTGCTGTTCTTCTAGAAGGATGGCTTTGGCATTGAATAACCCATGAAGGTTGATATGCCATTAAACAAAGAAAGAAAGAGAGATTGCTCTCGCTCGATGTAAACTTGAATGAAGCAATTAGTGTGGAAAGAATCAGACAACAACAGGTTTCCGTGAAAATAGTTTAATTTTTCCAACTTCAAAAAGCATGTGTGGTAAACTAATCTTCCTCTTAATATCTGGAATTCTCTTAAACTCGAATTAAAATCAACAGGTTTACATTATCAAATCAAAAGCATTTGTTTAGTTCATATGAAAACCCTAAAAGTAAGCCTTCTCATCCTAATTTTCCATTTGATTACTTTCTACATTCAATATTTGATGTACTTAATAACCTGAAAAATTCACTGTATGCATTTATTTTAATATTGGGCTGGCCTATAATGATAATTTTTATCGTTATTATTCTAAAATGATATTACTCTCTTGTAATAATAAGAATGAGAGAAAGTTTAAAAATAACCACAGTAAGTTCTACTGAATGTTTTTAATGTATTTTTCGTAGAAAACGGAAAAGAAATTGATCATTTATTTTCCATTAAGGATGTGGATTTTTATTTCAAGAAACTGAATGTAAGAACTGGAGTCTCATGATGAATGAAAAAGGGAAAAAATTAAACAAAACATTCTGTTACTTTGTAAATATATTTTCATCTTTATTAGTTAAATGAAGTTAAATTCTTTGAAAAACTGATCTTTTTAACTTTGTCCTTTGATTTTTGTTTTATTCAATGAGAAAATTCAAAACAAAAAACAAAACTGCTTGTTTTATTTTAAAATTGTCATTGTTAGGTGAAAAGCTTAGAAAAGAAGCTGATAGTAACTCTTAGTATTAGCTATAGACTTGAAATGCATAAATTTTCTTCTCTTTGAAATCTTAATCATTATTGCTTTTGTTAATTGGTCAAAAAACAAATCACCTGCTTGTTGATTCACTCTCAGTCTATTTGATTATAGATATTTACAAGTTCTAAGGATTTATCATATTGTATTCTTATTATATACACACACGTGTATTATGTGTGTGTGTGTGGGGTATTTTGATATACATTTAGTATGTTTATGTACTCTAAAGTGAAAGGGATTTTATATATATATATATATATATATATATATATATAGGCAGCATTTCTTCATTAATACAAATTCTGTTGAACATAATAGACATTTTCTGTCTACATATTTTCGTGTTGATCCATTCGTATTGCTTTTATCGTATTCGGCGGGAATTGATTGATGTATTTTTCATAATTGTATATATCCCTAGTACATTCTGCCCAACTTTGGGCCATCATCAGGGGGGTATCCATTACAAATGTGATATAACTTTTGTTTTTGCATATTACTATTATGTAAGAGCGTCTTTACCGTTGAAGATTATAGTGTTTGCTTTTAAATGGGTTTCTATAAATAGTGTCAGTAGCTAAAGACATTTAAGTACATTAGCACTGGTTTGAAAATCAATTCTTTTAAGTGTCGGTTGCATGTTTCTAATATGTAGTGCTTCGAGAATCTATAGCTTTTGTTTATTATTTTGATGTTCTAATATTGTTGTGTTGTTGGTGAGAATTTTTCATAATTCTGTTGTTGGGCATGAATGTGTTTTTAAATGCTGAGCTATTGAACTTGTATCAGAAAGGTGCATTGTATAGTTGTATGTGAAGTAGAAAGAAAGACAATATTATATGAGTATCAGTGATAATAGTGTATGTATCAAAACATTACACTTTCTGAATGTGTGTGTTTTTTTGGGGGGGTGCATCAATATTTAAAATCTTGGCTTTTACCATAGCTCCAATCACAACCATTAAAACTTGCCGAAAGTTATATCTCTCTGTGTGTAATATATATATATATGTATGTATGTATAATCTGCAACTCTGTGTGTGTGTAATATATATATATATATATATATATATATATATCTTTACTGACAGAAAATAAAGTTGCAACATATTAGGTATTGGTTAGTATGTGTACTCTGATTTTCTGCAGCTATGCATTTTTACATGTAATTACAATGTACCATGTATTTTGATACAGTCCTTCCTTCACCTTGATTAAACCTATTTGTATTTCATACAACACTGGTTCTTTTATAGGTTGAAATCTGGTTGGAAGGCTTCTGATCATTTGTTTGATAAATGATTCTTGGGCTGTCAATGCCTGGTCTGCAGCTGATGAGTTAGTTGCTGAATGGTACCCCACTACAACTGAATGTGGCCCCCTAAAAGTTATGCCATTTCAGAAATTCTCTGATCTAGTCTCCTGGCCATAAACCTTTTGGCTTTTATTAAAGTCCCTGAAATACTTCTTGTTCATAAAATTGCAGCATTCAGTGCATCAAAAGGAAGTTCTTGAAAGTGAAAGCTTATGATTATATGTGGTTGTTATAAGATGATAGCTAAGAACTTATTTTGAGCAGAGTGAGGACTAAGACTTTATTAGGTCCTCAATATATATGTATATTGATGTCATTGACTTGATTCTAAGAAATACCTCATTCCACTTGAATAAGAATTATATTAAGTTTCTGAGAATTGCTATGCAAACTAAAATGGTTCTAGAACACACTACCATCCATTACTTAGGGATGCTTATAAGAAATTTGATATGAAGATGAAATGAAAGATAATTTCATATTATCACCTAAAAGATAGCTAAATGATTATAATAGAGAAATCTACTTTTGCCTCATTGGATTACACTAAACTCTCAATCAGAAGTTATGTTACACTTAAAGATAAAGAGAGAGTTCATTGAAATTGGGTGCAAAATAACAGAATTGTTATAACATAGAGGACATAACAAATACCAACCTCTTTGCATATGTTTCCACTTATAACAAATATAATCCATAAGTATTTTTACAAAAAATACACTGAAATTTGCATCAACTTAATAAGCAGAACAAATATCTTAATGATATAAAGTTAATCATCAAACAGACAATGATACAGAATGAGTATTAATCATAACAATTCCTAACTTTTGTTTATTTAAGTATCTATACATGTAAATATGTATATTTGTGTGTATACGTATAATGTAATATCTGATAAAATGCTAAGAAATAAGGCTAGAAAATCGGAAGTTAGTGTCTCCAGCAATAAATCTACTATAACACCAACTATAGACTTTCAAGAACAATTTCTTACGGTGTATGTGTATGTGTATATATATATATATAATGTTAGCATAGTAGCTAAAAGAATTACACTATTTTTATGTATAAGTTTGCTATATTCCTACATTTCTGTTATTTAAGAAACTTGGATAAAAATTAGAATTAAAAACTATTTAAATTGGTAAACTTATTTTGAAAAGCAAAGTTCAGTATAGAATTTTAGTTATGAATCTATTATAAAAAATCTGGTATCCGTTCTCTGAGAAACTTTGTCTAAAAAAAAAAATTCTCATTACTTGCTTTGAAGCCCCAAAAGAACATAGAATTTTTGTTTTGATTTTTTTTTTTTTTTTTTTTAAAATCTTCAGTGTGTTTCATTAAAAAAAAAATTTCGCTTAAATTTTTATTTGATTGAAACAGGAAATCATTGAGTTGAGGAATTAGAAAATTTCATTTTTTAAAAAATTTTTTTGTTGAAATCTTGAAAAGCTATTTTTAATGCTATTTTTTACAAAAAATTTCAGATGAGAAAAGAATTTAACTGAAAAAAGTAATGTAACACATTCAAATAATTTCATGCCAGATTTTAAAAAATTCAGCATAATATTCTCTTGAACAGACACAAATTTAGTGAGAACAGCTTTTGATTATATGTATAATCATCTTCATCATCATGTTGCGCCATCAGCACGGATATCCCTGACCCTCTCCTGCCACCCTTCCCTATTGTTCATCATTTCTGGTAGGTCTTGTATGTAGGTCCTAGCTGATCTTCTTGTCTTTGCTCGTCCATGTGTGGGGGTCCACAGGAGTACGTCCTTTATGAATTTGTCCCTATTTCTCCAGCAGTATTCCGCATGTCTGGTTCATTTAACTTGGATAGTTTTTGTGATGGGGGTGGGTAAGTGACCATACAACTGCTGCTTTGTAGGGTGCTGCCTCCTGGACTTGTTCAATATTGCTTGCAGAATTCTTGTGTGATTGCCATCAAAGTTTTTATCTATATGTTTAGTTAGTGTCTATGTAGTACATCTATACAACAGTATTGACATGACCACTGCTTGGAAAAAGCTGCATTTCATTTTATCAGTCAGATCTGACTTCCATATGACCGATAGCCAATCAATAGCTGTCCATGCCTTTGCTAGTCATGTGTTGGTGTCTGTCTCGGTTGAGGAGACACTGCTCCCTAGGTAAGTGAACTTGGCTACTAGTTTTAGAAAACTACCATTTCGTGTGAAGATGTCACCTCTATGATTAAAGCACATGCATTCCATCTTGTGTGCATTGACATGGCGGACTATGCCTGTAGCTGTTCATTCCAGACCATGTAGCTGAGTTTGGGCTTGGGCTGGTGTATTTGCCAGAAGTGCTATGTGATCGGTGTAGTCAACATCCATAATTGTTTGTGCAGGGTATCTTCTGCTTCTTTCCTTAGTCAGCCCATTGGCATAGCATGTAGAGTGTTCACAAATGGCCCAGAAGAGCAAGGTTCAATCTCAGGTCGAATCATTCTAAAGACTCAAAAAATAGTACTTGATACCTCCATGCTTAACACTCAACATTCTAAGATACATATAAGAGTAAAGTGGAGCAATCCAGGAAAAGCAGTAGCACCCTTGCCTACATGATGG